>CM066038.1:431955368-432694492 GCA_033557465.1 Ichthyophis bannanicus | reverse complement strand
CATGGTGACACCCTGGATGCCAGATGCATGTATCAGGCCTGCATGAGGTACAGATAATTGACTGAACACCAACCTCACACTGCACCATATCACCAGGGTGAACCCCTACACTGTGGCATACTGTGATGTGCTGGACAGACCAACTGGGGATTGGTGGATGATTTAACGCACTACCACTGTCACATGCATACCTATCTCCATGTTAGATGGCAGACAACCCACTGGATGGCCCTCTCTGCACTCCTGGAGTTAGGGAGGAGGGTTCAAACTACATTGAGGACTGCACACAAACCATAGTCTCCAGGGTGATAGGCGAGCCCACTTGGATGGCCTCCTCTGCACTCCTGGAGTTAGGGAGGAGGGTGTGTTCAAACTAACATTAGGACACAGTATCCATAGGCTCCAGGGTGATAGACGACAGCCCACTTGGATGGCCTCTCTGCACTCCTGGTAGTTATGGGAGTGAGTGGTTCAAACTACATTAGGACACACACCATAAAAGGCACACCCCCAGGGTGACTAGGGTACCCCACTTGGATGGCCTACTCTGCACTCCCTGGAGTTAGGGAGGACGGGTGTTCTCAAAAAACTTACATTAGGACACAGATGTGCCATAGCTCCAGGGTGATGTGATGAGCCCACTTGGTTGGCCTCTCTGCACTCCTGGTGTTAGGGAGGAGTGTTCAAACTACATACTATGTCAACACACAACAAACATACAGGCCCCAGGGTGATAGCGAGACCCAACTTGGAGTGGCCTCTCTGCCTCCTGGAGTTAGGGATGAGAGGGTTCAAACTACATTAGGACACAGATCCATAGCTCCAGGGTGATACGAGAGCCCACGTGGATGGCCTCTCTGCACTCACTCGGAGTTAGGGAGGAGGGTTCAAAACTACATTAGGTACACAAGAGATCCATCAGCTCCAGGGTGATAGAGAGCCCACTTGGATGGCCTCCTCTGACATCTCCTGGCCAGTTAGGGAGGAGGCCGTTCTCGTACCTACATTGAGGACACAGATCCATAGGCCCAGGGTCCCATAAGGGGGACCCACTTGGATGGCCTCTCTGCACTCCTGGAGTTAGGGAGGAGGGTTCAAACTACATTAGGACACAGATCCATAGCTCCAGGGTGATAGAGAGCCCACTTGGATGGCCTTCTCTGCACTCCTGGAGTTAGGGAGGAGGGTTCAAACTACATTAGGACACACAAACCATAGGCCCAGGGTGATAGGGGACCCACTTGGATGGCCTCTCTGCACTCCTGGAGTTAGGGAGGAGGGTTTTTCAAAACACTACATTAGGACACAGATCCATAGCTCCAGGGTGATAGAGAGCCCACTTGGATGGCCTCTCTGCACTCCTGGAGTTAGGGAGGAGGGTTCAAACTACATTAGGACACACAACCATAGCTCCGGGGTGATAGATGGACCCACTTTGATGGCCTCTCTGCACTCCTGGAGCTAGGGAGGATGGTTCAAACGTACCTTAGGAACACAGATCCATAGCTCCAGGTGGGATAGAGAGCCCACTTGGATGGCCTCCTCTGCACTCCTGGAGTTAGGGAGGAGGGTTTCAAACTACATTAGGACACACCCCATAGGCCCAGGGTGATAGGGGACCCACCTTTGATGGCCTCTCTGCACTCCTGGAGCTCGTAGGGAGGAGGGTTCAAACTATATTATTCACACAGATCCATATCTCCAGGGTGATAGGATAGCCCCCTTGGATGGCCTCTCTGCATTTCCTGGAGTTAGGGAGGAGGGTTTCCAAACTAACATTAGGACACCGATCCAAATTTTCAAAGCTCCAGGGTGACCCAATTGAGGGACCCACTTGGAATGGCCTCCTCTGCACTCCTGGAGTTAGGGAGGAGTGTTTCACAGAACTACATTAGGACACAGATCCATAGCTCCTGGGTGATATATAGCCCACTTGGATGGCCTCTCTGCACTCCTGGAGTTAGTGATGAGGGTTCAAAACTACATTAGGACACAGATCCATAGCTCCAGGGTGATAGAGAGCCCACTTGGATGTCCTCTCTCGCACCTCCTGTATGTTAAGGGAGGGGGGTTCAAAATGACGCATTAGGACACAGATCCATTAGTCTCCAGGGTGATTAAAGAGCCCACTTGGATGGCCTCTCTGCACTCCTGGAGTTAGGGAGGGGGGTTCAAACTACATTAGGACAAACAAATCGCATAGGCCCAGGGTGATAAAGAGCCCACTTGGATGGCCTCATCTGCACCACATCCTGGAGTTAGGGAGGAGGGTTCAAACTACATTAGGCGACACACAACCATAGGCCCAGGGTGATAGAGCGACCCACTTGGATGGGGCCCCTCTCTGCCACATCCTGGAGTTGTGGGCAGGAGGGTTTCAAACTACATTAGGACAACAGATCCATCAGGCCGAGGGATCGATAGAGAGCCCACACAGTTGGATGGCCTCTCTTGCACTCCTGGAGTTAGGGCGGAGGGTTCATACTACATTATGACACAGAACCATAGCTCCAGGGTGATAGAGAGGCCCACTTGGATGGCCTCTCTGCGTGTCATGGAGTTAGGGAGGGAGGGTTCAAACTACATTAGGACACAGATCCATAGCTCCAGGGTGAGATAGAGATCCCACTTGGATGGCCTCTCTGCACTCCTGGAGTAGGGAGGAGGGTTCAAACTACATTAGGACACAGATCCATAGCTCCAGGGTGATAAGAGCCCACTTGGATGGCCTCTCTGCACTCCTGGAGTTAGGGAGGAGGGTTCAAACACATTAGGACACAGATCCATAGGCCCAGGATATAAAGAGCCCACTTGGATGGCCTCTCTGCACTCCTGGAGTTAGGGGAGGAGGGTTCAAACTACCTTAGGACACACAACCATAGGGCCAGGGTGATAGGGGTCCCACTTGGATGGCCTCTCTGCACTCCTGGAGTTAGGGAGGAGGGTTCAAACAACATTAGGACACAGAACCATAGCTCCAGGGTGATAGAGAGCCCACTTGGATGGCCTCTCTGCACTCCTGGAGTTAGGGAGGAGGGTTCAAACTACATTAGGACACAGATCCATAGCTACAGGGTGATAGAGAGCCCACTTGGATGGCCTCTCTGCACTCCTGGAGTTAGGGAGGAGGGTTCAAACTACATTAGGACACAGATCCATAGCTCCAGGGTGATAGAGAGCCCACTTGGATGGCCTCTCTGCACTCCTGGAGTTAGGGAGGAGGGTTCAAACTACATTAGGACACACAACCATAGGCCCAGGGTGATAGGGGACCCACTTGGATGGCCTCTCTGCACTCCTGGCGTTAGGGAGGAGGGTTCAAACTACATTAGTACACAGATCCATAGCTCCAGGGTGATAGAGAGCCCACTTGGATGGCCTCTCTGCACTCCTGGAGTTAGGGAGGAGGGTTCAAACTACATTAGGACACAGATCCATAGCTCCAGGGTGATAGAGAGCCCACTTGGATGGCCTCTCTGCACTCCGGAGTTAGGAGGAGGGTTCAAACTACATTAGGACACACCCCATAGGCGCGGGTGATAGGGGACCCACTTGGATGGCCTCTCTGCACTCCTGGAGTTAGGGAGGAGGGTTCAAACTACATTAGGACACAGATCCATAGCTCCAAGGTGATAGAGAGCCCACTTGGATGGCCTCTCTGCACTCCTGGAGTTAGGGAGGAGGGTTCAAACTACATTAGGACCCAGATCCATAGCACCAGGGTGATAGAGAGCCCACTTGGATGGCCTCTCTGCACTCCTGGAGTTAGGGAGGAGGGTTCACACTACATTAGGACACAGATCCATAGCTCCAGGGTGATAAAGAGCCCACTTGGATGGCCTCTCTGCACTCCTGGAGTTAGGGTGGCGGGTTCAAACTACATTAGGACCACACACATAGGCCAGGGTGATAAAGAGCCCACTTGGATGGCCTCTCTTGCACTCCTGGAGTTAGGGAGGAGGGTGCAAACTACACTTAGGACACACAACCATAGGCCCAGGGTTGATAGGGGACCCACTTGGATGGGCCTCTCTGCACTCCTGGGAGTTTTAGGGAGGAGGGTTCAAGCTACATTAGGACACAGATCCATAGCTCCAGGGTGATAGAGAGCCCACTTGGATGGCCTCTCTGCACTCCTGGAGTTAGGGAGGAGGGTTCAATCTACATTAGGACACAGATCCATAGCTCCAGGGTGATAGAGAGCCCACTTGGATGGCCTCTCTGCACTCCTGGAGGTAGGGAGGGGGGTTCAAACTACATTAGGACACAGATCCATAGCTCCAGGGTGATAGAGAGCCCACTTGGATGGCCTCTCTGCACTCCTGGAGTTAGGGAGGAGGGTTCAAACTACAGTAGGACACACAACCATAGGCCCAGGGTGATAGGGGACCCACTGGGATGGCCTCTCTGCACTCCTGGAGTTAGGGAGGAGGGTTCAAACTACATTAGGACACAGATCCATAGCTCCAGGGTGATAGAGAGCCCACTTGGATGGCCTCTCTGCACTCCTGGAGTTAGGGAGGAGGGTTCAAACTACATTAGGACACAGATCCATAGCTCCAGGGTGATAGAGAGCCCACTTGGATGGCCTCTCTGCACTCCTGGAGTTAGGGAGGTGGGTTCAAACTACATTAGGACACAGATCCATAGCTCCAGGGTGATAGAGAGCCCACTTGGATGGCCTCTCTGCACTCCTGGAGTTAGGGAGGAGGGTTCAAACTACATTAGGACACACAACCATAGGCCCAGGGTGATAGGGGACCCACTTGGATGGCCTCTCTGACCTCCTGGAGATATGGGTTATGTTTCATAGTACATGAGGACGCAGATCCATATCTCCAGGTTGCCAGGGCACACTTTGAGTGGCTCTCTGTAGCCCTGAGGGGAGGGGAATGTATTATACCACATTTGTAAACAACCCCTGGCCACCTGTGTGCGTCAGGGCCTTTGTGCTGAAGGTTCCACGACCCCTGATGGTTGCCCCTATGTGTTACCCTCCAGATGCAGATACCTCCATCAGCACATGGTGATTCTAGACACTCCTTAGGCTGATGGTTGGCCTAGCTGTGTTACAGTGGTCTGTAGTACATCAATGCCAGCAGCTGTCATGAGGCCATGGGGTCATCATGCCCTCTGTGGGCACATGGATCTGAAAATGGCTACATGGGCAAAACACTCAGATGTGGTACACAATGCATCTGGCATGTGGTTTCCCTACTACACGTAATTTATCTAGCCTACTTACACACAACAGCATGGACAGCTGACATTAACCCTGTCTGTGTATATGGTTTTGTGACCTGTGGCCATTCACTTACCTCACGTGGGTGGTCTGCCTCACGGTTAAAGCGCCTGGTCACCCTCTCCCAGGCCCTCAGCACCTTCCCCATGTTTATCCTCCTGGAGGGCCCTGGGAAAAGGATGTTTTGTTTCGGGCCAATAAGGGAGGCCAGGAGGCACAGCTCCTGTAGCTGAAGGCGGGCTTCCTGCTCCTTGACGCCATTTTGTTTGTGGGCGTGTAGACGCGCGAACGCTAACGACGCCACTTCCGCATTTGCGCGTATCGGAGCAAGCACGTGCGCGCCGCATGGCTGCGGCCCTCATAACTGCTTGCCCATGCGTTCCGCATTGCTGCGCTCCTGAAAAGTGTAAATATTAGCAGCACGCATCATTCATACACATGTTTTACATTTATTAATACAAATAGGTTTCATGTTGTTTACATGCTCACATAGCTACAAGGTATCTCTCATCTCCCTATAACATAATTTAATGATTCTGAATATTACTTGTTCACACAATGTGGTCTTGAACCTCTGGACACATATGCACTGATTCCAAGGCCAGTGTCAGATGAGGTGTGCTATGTGTGTCACATAGTAGATAGTGCTCTGCCACTGATAGCAATGGGTGCAAACAAACCATCAGCGTCAGGGGTCAAGCAACCTGGTGATATGGCATGATGTGTGTTAGTTGGCTCTGTTCTGTGTTGACTCACCATGTACAGACATCAATGATTTGGTGGTTGCCATAGGTGTTTTGCGGGGGTTCATATGTGTGCATTACACAGGAAAAATAGGTTGCGTGTTAGACATTAGGGGGCAATGTGGGACAGCATGTCACCACAATCCACATTACAATTTGGTAGATCTGCTGGCATACAGTCCTGGGGGCTGAGATATAGCGCAATGGTGGATACATTGGCTGCTTAACGAGGCATCATGGCTTACATCTTCCTTTTGCGCTCTGGAGTGCCTGTCTCAGGCAGCTCACATTATCATACTTTGTAACACCATTGGCCATGGTGCTTTCCATCTACATCTATGCTTTTAACAGCATATATTTAAATACTTTGCAAACATTATTACTTGCCCCAGAGCCCTTTCTACATTACAGAGGTGCTGCTGGTGGCAAGACACTCACACTGCTGCAGACATCATATGTCATACACCATTCTCACTGATGGAGCACCACAACCCTGGTAACAACAACACACTGTCTGCATGATTGCCTCTTTGGCCAGCCAGGCATCTGTTCTTATCAATCTAGCTGTGGCCCACACCTAACCTTGATGCATGGGGAGCCAGAGGTTGCATACGTCCATATACAGTGAGGTTATTGGTGGGTGCAGCCAATGACATGTCCATGACTGTGGAGTACTGGTGGTTGTTGTGAGATCCTCACAGTGCTGTCAGCAGCAGGTACCCCACAGACCACCTTATAGGGTCTACCTGGGTTAATGCACTGTGATGGTGTTTAAGTTGCCAGTACTTGAGGACATTACCCACGTTCCACACCTGAGAGCCCCCATGGACCTTGTAATAACAAATTTACCTAATGTGACAGTGCCTTGTTCAATGTATGTTTATTTTCAGAACGTTTCCCCACACTACTGCTGACTGGTGGAGTCTATGGGCCAAAGTCAGGATATATAAAATACTTTCCTTGTAGAACCACATTTAGAATTTGAACTAACAACCTTTTGCTCCTGAGGCATTGCAGTCACCACTGGACTACAGCTCTGGGGCTGTGATGAGATTATCTGGCTGTCTGCAATATGACCTAGGCAGACTTTGTGCTGCAGTTAACAGGGTAACGTCAGTCCACTCACCCCCATGATGCACTGCACATGCAAAGCAGCAGTCTACTAATGGTCCAACGATAGGGTGTGCAACCACACAGCACCTGGACATAGTTTTGTGCACAGACCTTCTGTGTTGCAGGTACAGAGTGGGTACAGAACCTCACAGTGTGTGTGGCTTTTAATCACCCTGAGTGTGAGGTGAGACACACAGCACCTGTCCTGGCTGAGAGGGCCAAGAACATCAGATCAGCTTGTCAGATGATGTCTGATAGGTTGACACATACAGTCCTCCTTCAGGCATCTGTATCTCCCTGACCCATCTGGGCCTTGTGGGCTACAATGCTCACCCAAGGGTGCATCTCCTTTGTGAGAGCCCTGCCCTTCATAATATATGTGAAGGGGTAAGGGAGATTTCTGGCCACATTGGCTATATGTGTCTGACCACCTGCACTTTCCTGTCAAACACACTTTGCACAATATTACAATATGCACATTCTGTAGCCCAACTACGGTGCTAGCAGTTGCCAGCAACCTCATTCCGCCTGTCGTACCCAGAATCTACAGGTCACTCTCTGCAATTTTGAACATATCCATATGTCTAGATCAGGCAGACAAACAGCTGAGCCAGAGCCACCCAGCTCAACCAACACCATCTGACATTTTGCAGCAGAGGCCACAGTGTGTGGCCAGCTACTGACCCTGCAAGGTGTTCCAGCCAAACACATGGTAACTGCTTTCAGGCCGCTTGACGGTCCATACTGCATGCTACCAGGGACACTCTGTGCACCCATTACTGGGATGTTTGCACAACCCCCATTCAGTTGACTCAGTGATTGGGCCCCCTATATATACACACGACCCATAAAAATCACAGAGGAGAACTACTGTATGGCAATATGTTGTAACCTAGCCATGGCGTGGTCACTGATCATTCGTGGTGAGGGTTGCCTCCTCACCGTACATGCTATGGGCACCATGTTTGTGGAGGTGATAGCAAGGCACAACATGGTCCTAGGCATGCACATTTGCCCTGTGTAGCTGCATCCTGCTCCTGCCACCCTGTGTGTTCTATACCCAGAGTACTTTGCTCCTCATTATGCACATTTGCAGACCAATACTGGCAACGGTGCTATCATTGTGGGCTGTGGGAGGTGTTGGCAGCCAGCACACACTGGATCAACAGACACACACTCCCTACACCTAGGACAGCAGTGAGACGATGTACGGTTATTTAGGAGCAGAGACCAACGCAACAGTAATGGGCACACTGGGGGTATGGCAACGTTGGGGTACATTTGTTGTGATATGTTCCAGGGCTGACAATCTCTGGAGGGCACCTGACCTGACACACATTGTACATACATCTGAGACGTTGGTATGTTACAGCTCGATGATCTGCTTGTGCTTCGCATAGACATTTCTAACAGTCACTGCTCATACCAGGCTTCTGATATGCGTGTGAGGTATCGCCATGTGTAGTGTGTGATTGGTAATGTCTGCACATGCTAGTTATTGGAGGGGCACACAGGGCCCGACATCCTGCCACTGCATTGGTCATCAGATATTGGGGCCTGCAGGTGCAGCTGTTTCTGGCCCTGTTGCCCACTGCTGTAGGCCATATTTTCAGAAAAACCAGGCAATATGGCACACACACTGGTCAGGTTTTCATGATGTCCGTGATGAATATGCCTCTCAGACAGATGCATACCATGGTGGTGTTCAATTAACTTGCAGCACACGCATCTTTATTGGATACATCAGCGAACATGGGTGTTCTTTGTGCCTGCATGGCTGCATTTGGGGGACTGTACTGTGGGCGAGGCATATGTTTATGTGGTGTGTGCTGTTTATTGTAAAATAAGTTGTCTTTTCCAACGCTTCTGTCATCAGCAGGGGAATTGCAGTCTTTAATAGCAGGTTTTGTGCATGTGAAAGAAAATGGGGGGTGGGATGGCAGGTGCCCCAGCTGAGATTTGAACCTAGGGCCTTCTGCTCTTGGGGCACTTGCTATGTGTACTGCACCACCGTCTTAGCACAGCAACAGCTCATTCCCGGGGGAGTCCATGGCTGTTTGTCACACAGTGCCTGTCTGGTGGATTGGACTGCAGCCACATGAGGGTAGCTAGGCCAGCATCTGCTGTGGTGCAGCAGCCACTGCCCCCTCTGCCAGCAGTAGGCGTACACCACCATGATAAAGAGGCGTTATATTGGGGACAGCATCACAGCTAACTGACATGTGGCCCTCCGGTACTGCATTGTGTGTACTCTGCTGTAGGTGTTGGACATTTCTGAGGGCTATGAGCTACTTATGGTAAAATAACAATCCTCAGAAAAAACTTTTCTTCTCTGCAGGTGTGGGTTTTATTCCCAATAACGGTTTACTGGTGGATAAAATATGTGCACTGTGTTGCCGATGGCCCCAGCTGGGAGTTGAACTTGTTATCTTTGTCTCCACAACACACTGGCTGTGTCCCCTGCACCACCATGCGGACACTGAGTCAATGTAGACCCTGCAAATAGCATGTCTGTTTGTCCTAGCGGCCCTTTCTGTTATGGGCCAGTGCACCCACGTGTCAGGGTCTCTGGCTCCATCTTCTCTGGCCACCTGCCACTGACCCCACTGATACCAGTACACCTCGGCTAACATGCTGCAGGCCCTGTTAGTGCTGGTGCCACTCAGTTGTTGAACATCCACTGTGCATGTATGCAACTACCTATGCTGTGCATTATGGGTTTGGGGTGACTACCTAGGGGAAAAAATCCATTGGTGTGGGGACACATGCTCTCTCCTTCAGCAATGTTGACTCATGCACATGTTATGCTGCATGAGCCAGAAACCCTTCCAACATGCCTATCTTTTAGCCCTGCCTTTCTTGTGAGTGTATGTTGATGTTTCACATTGCTGTGACCATTACCAAGGTTGGTCGTCTTGTGTGGTACAATCAAGTGGTTTAACAGCCCTATGCGACACAACAGTCCTGGGAACAGTACAGGCATGGATATGTTACACATAGCTGGTGGGGGTCACCCACCCAGGATGTACACACTGTCAGACAACAGACCTGCTGCACACATGACCCACATCTGCATGATTGTCATGTGGTGCTCAATGGGCAAAATGTGCTGAACATATACATCCATATTTCACTGTGTTCAATGATGACATTAGATAGCTGTGTACCATGTCCCCAGGTGTGGGGTGGCATTGGTGACATCTGCAACTGCTACTATTGGCGGTTACAGGCAGGGCCCAATGTCCTGCCTTTCCAGGATGCATTGTCCAATGCAGCCTGTGGGCGTGGGTGTGTCAGGGCCTGTTGGCTGGTGCTTTTCATCAGGCATTCCCACATCATCTCATGGTGTGGCTGACACTGTTGTAGTTTTATGCTGTCCCTCCTGGATATGCATGTGCTACATCTGCATGACATGAGGGTGGTACATAGATATGCAGCACAGTCATTTGTATTAGAGGCAGCATGGAACCTGACTGTTGTGTGGTCGTCCAAAACTGTATTTGGGATACTCTGCTCTAGGTGATCGCCCTGTTCATGGTGTGTGTGGTTGGGATGGTAAATGTTGGGGGTTTTACTGAGGCCACTGTCCTCTGCCTTAAAGGTTTTGCTTACTACCATGGTTTATTTGTGAGTAAAATATGTGCTCATGATTGGCAATATCCCCAGCCGAACTTTGAACCTGTGACCTTCTGTTGTTTCATACACTTTCTGTGTACACTGCACCACTGTGTATCTACAGCTTGGCAGAGTTCCCTGGGACGTCCATGACTGTACATCCAACAGGGGCTGTCTGTCACTAGTGGACGGTGACAGCCTGCACCTCGCTAGTCAAATGTATGCTGTGGCTGGCAGCCACTTCCCTCTCCACCATCTGTACAGTCCCACCAACATGCTAGCATGTCCTTATCTTAGCATAAGCATATGTCCTAATTGAGTGGAGCCACTCCAGGACTGCATTTGGGCAACTCGGATGTGGCTGATGCCCATTGTTCTGATGTGTGTGCGGTGTGGAGTATAAGAAGGATGTTTGCAACATGCTAATGTTCTCTGCAAAACAAGGGGTGTCTTCCATATCTCTGATTAGTGGTGGAGAACATATTGCCATGAGCCCCAGATGGGATTTGAACCTGTGACCCTATGGTCTTACAGGTACTGGCTCTGTCCACTGCACTACACTGTTGCCACAGAGATGGTGCAGTACCTGGGGATAATAAAACTGGCAGGATGGGGTCACACACCCTGCTCTGCACAATTTTACTATGGGCTCCTTCACCCTGTCCGGTGACAAACGTGCAAATCATACCCAGACATGACCACGGAAAGGGGCGATAAGATATAACCAACATGGCCTACAGAGATTTTCATGAACAAACATGGGGGACACTCCCAGGACAGCTACAAAAGAGGGGTTGTTTTTTTTTTGGTTGAGTCTCCCCTCCATACACCTTTCCATGGTTCATTCATTTTTTTGTAAACTTTCCTGGGTGTGTTTCTTATTTGTGCCCATTGCTAGCACTGTTCCCCCGCAGACTTTTAATTTTTTAGATGTTGTTTGTGGTCATTTTCGCTTTTTATTTGCACTTTTGTTCTGTGCACATGTATCACACTGCTGACGTTTTGCAGGTTTCCCCGGTTTTGCTGTACATTGATGACGGAAATGGTTTCTCTTCCCTTTAAATGCTTTCTACCGCGAGTGTTTCACTCGCGGTAGTTTTTACATGGAAATTCTGGCCCGGTACTGTGCGGGGAGCCTCTCCCCTCCCACTCTCCACCCATTGACCCCGTCCCTCCGCCTCTCCGGGGCCTTCCTCCGCCCTTCTTTAGCCGTTCCACGCCTCTATCGTACATTTGCGGGCCCGCACTTGTACGGGGCCCGTTAGTGTGCCGCGTACCTGTGCGGGGGTGACACGCACGTGTGCGGGGCGTTTAAACGCGTTTATGTGCGTTTCAATGCTGCGTTGCCGTGCGCTATTTTGCGGCGCGCAAATTAGCGTTTTTTAGTAAACATGCCCCTAGGACTGCTAAAAAGGCTAACTGCTGGCGCTGAACCTCAAACATGGATATTCAATGCCCGGGTCATATTTAGGCTCCAGCATTGAATATCCAGGCTGCCCGGATTGCCGCAAAACTAACTGGGCAGCAGCAAAATTCATTCGCTGCCCAGTTAGCTCCTGCGGTGAAAATTAAGCCAGGGTTTCCTGCACCTGACCTTTACCACATATCACTAACCAGGCAGCAGCTTAATATCGCTGTTGCTTGGTTAGCAATAGGTGCTGCCCCTGACAGGTTCCAGTGCTAACCGGTTAGCACCAGGGCATGTAACGGCAGCACCAGGGCATGTAACGGCAGCACCTGAGGATAGTCAATGGCACTAAACCATGTTAATGCCACTGAATATTCCACAGAGCGGTATTTACGCAGGTCTGTAAACCGTGTACATGCCTTGAATATCGAGCCTTGTGTGTCCAAGTGGCGCTGCCCCTGGAATGAGTCTGACCCTTTTGTTCTGATCATTTTGGCCATATAACGATTTACACCACCAAAATTATCCACCAAACAGGTTTGAGTTTAATTTTTTTATTTTATTTTTATTGAAATTTTCAGTTTCCACAATCAAACCAATTGTACAAGAAAGATCCATTAATCAAGAAAAGCAAATATCTAAAGACAAACAAAAATATATCATCAAGATATATAAGGAAAATATACACCATGTGCTAAACCTAAGAGAGAGGGAGAGAGAAAAACCTGAAGCATGGCCTTTATCAAAAAAGGAGTAAACAAAATAAATTGACCGAGAGGAAAGCACTAACTCATGACGAGTGCTCAACAGCCTGCTTTATGGAATCCATAGGAAGAGCTAACATTTTAGTGTCCAAAAGCAGATGAAACTAGTTTGCTTCAAAATAACCATATTTCACATTATTGATCGCCACAATGTCTTTGCAAAGAATTCTTAATAGGAATTGATGACCAAGAACCATAACCTCCTGGCACATCTTAAGAAATTGCTTTCTTCTTTCCTGTGTACTCCAACAAAGGTCAGGAAAAACCCAGACTTTCGAATCAAGAAATAAAATAGTCCTATTACAGAAAAATAAATGCAGCATATCATCTCTATCTTGGGGGGAATCAAAAGTCCCTTGTGTTGATCCTCTACACAGGATTGTTCTAAAAATTTGGAAATATCCAGGCTTTCCAAGAGGGTCTTCCTCGCAGTTTCCTTCTAGATTCTTCAATGAAAGAAGCTTTCACAATAGTTCAGGAAAGGAAAGGCCGCGGGCCCACCTGCCCGCTTGCCGCCGCTAACCGGGGGGGCGGCGGGTGTGCGTCCCCTGCCCCCACGTGGAAATGAGAAGGCTGCCGGCGGTAGCGTGGGGCATGTAGCTGAACCCCATTGGCTCCCGTGGGTGAGTGAGGAGTGCGGGAGCCAATGGGGGATCGTGCAGGTCTGGGGGGGAGGCGGGGCGAGGGCGAAGCAAGCCAGCTGGTTGTCAGTCACCGGAGGAGGGCAAGAAGGTGGCTGGCGATCCCCGGAGCTCCGTGGCGGAAACATTTTGAATTTTCGTGCGGCTGAGGCACCGGAGAGGCAGGGGTCGGCGGGAGCACCTTAAAAGGCTGCCTGTTGGTCCCGGCAGTTGCTGCCGTGCTGGTGAGCAGGGGAAGCAAATGAGGACGTGAGGCCTCCGAGGAGCGGAGCACGATGAATGGCAGCGGCGGAGAGAGCAGGCCAGTAAATCATTTGTATCAGTTAGGAGAATTTTGCGGGAGTGGGCCTGGTTTTGAAGGTTTGTGGTTAGGGGTGGCAGGCCTACATGGTAAGGCTATGGGGGCAGGGGGAAAAAAGGGGTGAGCTGGGGGTGAGCAGGTGGGTGGCTTCAGCAGTTAGGGGGTGCTCTATGGGGGGAGCTGCAAAAAGGTGGGGGGTTTGAGGGGAAGACGTGGGATGGGCGCGGGCCGGGGGGGGAACGGGTGAGGAGGTTCTTGCTCGTCAGTGGCGAGGTGGTGCGGGCACCGGTGAGGGGTGGTGTAGCATTAGGGGAGCGCTGGGCAGTGACTCTTGCGAGGGGGGGGTCGGGTAGGGCTCCCAGGGACTTCAGGAGTGGAGGAGTAGCCTAGTGGTGGGAACACTGGCTTGGTAACCAAGCAACCAGGGTTCAATTCCCACTAGCACCCCGGGTGGCCTTGGGCAAGTCACTTAACCCTCCATTGCCTCAGAAGAAAGGCCTGGCAATCTACTTCCAGTGACACTGCCAAGAAAACCCGGGAGCCTCTGGGTCACCAGGAGTCAGGACTGCCTCGAAGGCACACATTGAATTTGGGGTGCGGCTGGGGTGGTCGGGGAAAAGGGGGCCCTCCAGGGGGGGGGGGCGGGGGGCAGCAGGGCTAGGGCTTTTATCTCGGGGGGAGGACGACTGAGGGGCGGGGCAGGCCGGGCAGGTGAGGTGCGGGCTTGGGGGCCATTGGGGCTGGCCTATGGTACCAGGCGGCTGTTATCCGGCTGCACGGGAGCATTGGCTCGGTGGAGAGCAGGGATCCTCACGGGCGGAGTGGTTGGGAGCATGGCACTCCGCACCCCCTGGGTTATGGCGGGCCCCCCCCCCCTCCCTCCCTTGGTGTGCTCTGCTTTTTTCTTCACAGATGCTGCTCGGAGGGTTGCCTGCGGCGGGCCTGAAGAGGTGCAACGCAGAGGGGTGCAGTCGATGAGGAACCTGCGTGGGGTGAGCAGGTTCCCGAGACGACGGGGGACTACGGGGAAGTGCTGCAGTTGGACAGCGGGCGCCTGGCTCAGGATGGCAGTGCTCGGTTGGTGCGGCCATTGCTTCTGGGGCAGGTGAGTTGCACAGTGGGCGAGCAGAGTTTGGGAAGGAGGGGGAAGAGCAGGGGGGGGCGGGGGGTAAGGCGACAAAGAAGTGAAGACTCTCCTGTAAGAGACGACATAGGTCGGGGTCCACGGCATCTTCGTCATTTGAGGCGTCATCATCTCAGTGGGCTTGGAGAGCGGGGTACGTGTTGAGGATGGCTCCGGCATGGGGGGAGCAGTTTCGGGTCGTGCGGCGCCCACGCGTGCTTCTTTTGCTGTGCTCAGGGAGGGAGTGCCGCGGACGTTGCGGCGGAAGATCCGAAAAGGCGGTATATTGACATTTTTAGGCTCCTGGGGGATAGGAGGCAGTTGGGTGTTAGTAAACGGAGGAGGAAGGAGAATGAAAAGCAGGGAGGGTTCGGAAGGTGTCGCGCAATGTCATTAACTGGACGAGAGCCTTCCTGAGGTTGGCCAGTGTCGGGGGTCATCGCTACTCTGGGTAGTACGGGATGCCATTAGCCTATGTGGACCCTATCTTAGAAGCGGCACAGACTCACGATGGTTGGGCATGGCTCTGTTGCACGGAGAAGTTTCGCGGGATAAGACGGAGGAGCATAAGTAGTTGTCCCGTGGAACGGAGGTTATCAACCTATTGGCTGACGTAGATGGCAGCCGGGTGGGGCGCAGTGGGCGGTGGGGGACGAAAAGGGGGGCATGGTGGTGTCGGCAGGTATGGGGCGGCCCGTTCGGGGGGGGAGGTGTGCTGGGGGCATTCAGCAATCAAATGTGTCAAAAAGGGGTGGCTAGTGGCTCCCCGCCCGCCCCAAAAAGAAAAAAACAAACCAAAAAAAAAAAAAAGTAAGGATTTTATGGGCCTGGCTCCGACGCCTATACGGGTTGAGGCTCTTAGGCTCTGGCTTCGGTAGTACGGGAGGCGACGGGATGGTGGGGTGTTTGAGGGGGATTTATGTATGGGCTTACTGTGCCGGATTAAGGGGTGGGTTAGACAGAACGATTTCGGGACGGGGAGTTTGATGGCGAAGCTGGATATCGGATCCGCGTTTTGATTGTTGCCGGTACACCCCTCAGCATTTCCTTTGTTCGGTTTTTTGTTTTGAGGGTCATTACTATTTGCTAAGTGCTTGCCAATGGGTTGCTCAGTGTCCTGTTCTTATTTCAAGAAGTCAGCGCGTTCATGCATTGGGTCTGGGTGAGACGGGGGATGGGCGACCGTGGTCCATTATTTGGGCGATTTCCTGTTTGTGGGCGAGGCGCAGTCCGCTCGGTGCCAGGACCTGCTGGACGGGTTCATGAGGCTGGCTCGGGAATGGGGTGTCCCGTTGGCAGGGGGTAAGATGGAAGGCCCGGCAGCCTGCATCACATTGTTAGGGGTGGAATTGGACACGGTCAACATGGTGGTGCGTGTGCCGATGGGCAAAGTGATGTGGTTGCGGGTCCTGGTTGCAAACATGATGGGAGCTTCTAAGGTAGCACTGCGAGACATGCTGGCCCCTGTGAACTTCGCGTGCCGGGGCATTCCGAGGGGGCGGGTGTTCCTGCATCAGGTGTCCTTGAGCCGCATCACCACATCAGGGTATCGCGGAGTTTGAGGGCTGATTGGGGTGGCTGGGATGAGTTCCTGACCGGTTCAACGGGGTATCAGTATTAGTGGAGAAAGATTTTCCACATGGGATTTGCAGCTTTTCATGGATGCGGAGGGCGGCCTGGGATTAGGTATATATTTGGGGGACTCTTGGTGTGCGGGGGCATGGCCGCAGGCTTGGCGGGAGGTGGGTATGACTGACAACATAACCTTTTCTGGAGCTGTTCCCAATATTGGGGGTTTTGCAAATACGCAGCTTGTCTAGCCAGAACTCCAGGTTGCTTTGATTGTGCGACAATGAAGCGGTGGTCAGTGTGATTAATCGCTATGCTCCGCTCTGTTTTCGGGTGGCGGTTTTGATGAGGGAGGTGGTGCTAGTTTGCTTGCGGTTGAAGGTTTGTGTTAGGGCTCGTCATATACCAGCGCTTTTGGCACACTGGCCTGTGGATATGCTGAACCTGCTGCGAAGTTCGGGGTCAGTGGCGACATGGCGGGCTTATCGGCGAGGCTGTGACAGCGTAGTGAAATTGCTGGTTTCGTGGGGTTGGCGGCAGGGTCCGGCATTGGACCATCTATTGGGCCAGTACGTCCTGGTGGCGAAGGCCGCTGGAGCAGCAGGATCGACAGTACGGGCACATTTAGCGGGGTTTGCATTCTTTGCGAAGGCAGTGGGTTGGGAGGCATCTGGCGAGGGGGGGGGGGTGTTTCCGGGTTCGTAGGCAGCTGCTGGGTTGGGAGCGGGCTCATCCTTTGCTGGTCGACAGGCGGTGGCCTAGCACACATAAGCTGCTAAGGGAGTTTGGTGCAGCGTTACCCTTGGCGGCAGCATCAGGATATGAGGCTGTGCTTTTAAGGCGGTGTGTTTTTCGGCCTTTTTAGGGTTTTCCGGGTGGGGGAACTGTTGGCTGCATCCAGTGCGGGGAAGGCGGGCGGTGCCTTCTGGTGCAGTATGTGACCTTGAGTTTGGAGGAGTTGCATATAGGCTCGGCTAAGTCCAAGACGGAAGGATAGAGGAGTGGGGGTACGCCTGAGAGCAATCCGTGGTTCCCTGACTTGCCCAGTGGCAGACATGGATGCCTACCTGCGCGGGAGGCCGCGGGGGAGTGGCTACCTCTTTGTGCATGAGAATGCTTGAGCGCTATTGCGGTTCTGCGGATGACACTCTGCCATTTGGGGGGCTGGATCCGGTTTACTTTGCTCCGCATTCGTTTCAGATTGGAGCAGCAACTAGCGCTGCGGAGACTGGGTTGACTGCACAGGAGAATCAGCGGATAGGCCGATGGCGGTCGGGTGCGTTTCACGGGTCTGTGTGCTTATGAGATGAGAAGGGCAGAACGGATACTAACTGTTTATTTTCTTTTAGATGTCGGCCGGACTCCAGGTTGCTGCGGGTTGATAGGCCATTTGGTCGTGTGCGGGGCTGGTCAGCGAGCAGTGACAAGACCGTCGAGGCCGAATTTGGGTTTGAGCGCCTCTGAGGTGACCGTCTCATGGCTGGGCGGGCGTGGGCTGCGGTGGATGCGGCTCCTGCCTTTGCTTGGGCACCTTGGGCGTGAGATGGGTGTGCCAGTGTTACTGTTGCTGCATTTGGGAGGCAATGACTTGGCGTCCTGGACTGGTAAGCAACTGATCAGAGCAGCAAAAGAGAGTTGGCCGAGGTGCTGTCAATGTTTGACAATGTGTTTTGTTATGGTCGGATATACTTCCAAGGCCTGCTTGCTGGGGCCACCGGTGGTGGTCCATGGGTTGATTAAGATTAGTCGGCGCATTGGCCAGTCAGCAGGGGGGATGGCAGATTTGGCATTCATGGGTCGAGGTGGAGTGCACCGGTTTATATCGGCAGGAAGGAGTGCATCTGTCCCCGGTTGGGGTGGATTTGCTCCAGAACGACTGGCAAGAGGCTTTGGAATATGTGGGGCAGGGAAGGGCAACTGGTCGCAGCTTAGCCTTGGGGGGTGGCACAGGGACGGTGGTCCCTGTGCCTGGGGCGGGATCCCAGAGGTGTCCGGGGTCCGGAGCCAGTGGTGAGATGCAGGGTGGGGGTGGGGTACCCCCGACCCGGAGAAACCCTCGGGGCTCTTGCTAATAATATGGCGGAGCCGGAAGAGGGGGGGATGGAATGGCTTGGGGCCGGTTCACGGAGGAAGCGGGCGGAACTCACCTTGCTACTCACACGGCTGGTGAGGATTAGTTCCACGGCCGGAATTCAGTTGATGAAGGATTGCTGTTAGTGGTTGTTGATGGATAATGTTGTATGGTTAATAAAGCTGTGACCAGTTTTGATTCCCAATCGTTGTATTGTGGTTATTTGTAAGGGGGGGTGGCGGGGCATGGGGTGAAAGGGGGGGGTGGGGCAGGGACAGGAGCACCATGTCCGCCTTACCCGGTTAAGGAAAGGCCGCGGGCCCACGTGCCTGCTTGCCGCCGCTAACTGGGGGGGCAGCGGGTGCGCGTCCCCTGCCCCCACGTGGAAATGAGAAGGCTGCCGGCGGTAGCGTGGGGCATATAGCTGAACCCCATTGACTCCCGTGGGTGAGTGAGGAGTGCGGGAGCCAATGGGGGATCGTGCAGGTCTGGGGGGGAGGCGGGGCGAGGGCGGAGCAAGCCGGCTGGTCGTCAGTCACCGGAGGAGGGCAAGAAGGTGGCTGGCGACCCACCCGCCCATCCCTAGGTTTGGGCACGAAGGGGGGAGGGGGGTTGCAGCTGGAGGGGGAAGGCGGGATACCGGAGGTGTCCGGGGTCCGGAGCCAGTGGTGAGATGCAGGGCGGGGGTGGGGTACCCCCGACCCAGAGAAACCCTCGGGGCTCTTGCTAATAATATGGCGGAGCCGGAAGAGGGGGGGATGGAATGGCCTGGGGCCGGTTCACGGCAGACGTGGGCGGAACTCACCTTGCTACTCACACGGCCGGTGAGGATTCGTTCCGCGGCCGGAATTCAAGCTCTGGATCTGTCAGTTATACCAGTGCCATGGTCCGATCACAACCTTATTCAATTTAATATACCCACCTATACCTCGCATATGAGCCAAAGACCATCTAAATCACCTGAAACTCACTCAGCCCGTTATCAACCCCTCAACCGTGAAAAGGTCCTAGAGAACCTTCGACCTCTCATGACTAATACCTCCCTCAACTTAGACGACCTAATAGCCAAATGGAACGAGAACCTCAGAGCCGCCTCATGTCCTCTGCACAAAGATAAGAAAAGAAGAAAACGAGAACATGCACCATGGTTCTCAACTGACTTGCATTCATCTCTCATTCATCTACGCAAACTTGAAAGACAGTGGCGTCGAACCCACTCTCCAGAGGCACTTGAAACATATAACTCACACTTAACTACACACCGTGAGAAAATAACATTGAGTAAGAAGATCTACCACACAAACCTGTTGAAACGTGCCATCAATAAACCTCATGCATTATTCAAGTTAGTAAAATCCATAACAAGAGAACCAGTCTCAGATCAACCTGCAATGCCGCAGCCTCAGGACTACGCAAATTACCTGCAATCAAAAATGATTACAGCTAACACAAGCATAAATACCAACAACCCTTCTGCATCACCTAAGAAATCCCATATAACACCTTTTTGCAACTTCAACACTATATCTACTAGTGAAATTGTAAAAATTATCGCCTCCATCAATCCTAGCACAGCTCCCAATGACCCATGCCCAGCCAGCTGGATCAAAGAGTTACGTCATGAGCTAAGTCAAATTCTGTGCCTGTTACTGAACCAGTCCTTCCTAACAGGCTCATTCCCAAAAAGTCTGAAACACACCTCCATCAAGCCTTTACTAAAAAACAGTAAGCTTGACTCATCCAAAGTTGAATCGTTCAGGCCAATCTCGAGCATTCCACAACTTGCAAAAATTATCGAGAAAGCTGCCCAACAACAGCTCCAGCAGCATATTGACATTGAAGCGCCTCTAGACAAATCACAACATGGTTTCAGAGAAGCACATGGAGTTGACACAATCCTTACAACCTTATTCAATGATCTTATCACGGGAATAAACGACATTAAACAGGGATTTGTGCTCATATTTTTGGACATCTCCGCTGCCTTTGATTCTGTAAACCACAACATACTGCTGCAACGTCTGAGTGAGAAGGGAATTCAAAACACAGCACTTGAATGGTGTAGATCCTACCTTTCCAATAGGTGGCAACAAGTTAAAACAGGTCAGGAATCATCAGAGCCATTCCTACAGTCTCAAGGTGTACCTCAAGGATCTTCATTATCAGCATTAATGTTCAACATTTATATGCAGCCGATATGTGAGTTGATCCGATCCTTCAACGTGCAATGCCTGGCATACGCAGATGACATCCTCATTTACATGCCGTTTAATACTGACCAACCAGTGTTCACACCAATAATTAATTGTTTTGGTGCAATAGCCGAATGGCTGTTGACACAAAACTTAAGAATAAATCACAACAAAACTGATGTATTATTTGTCACAAGAAATCGCAAGTTCATACCCCCTCCGTCACTGCTAATCAATAACATAGAACTGACGTCAAAACCCACTATCCGATACCTCGGCATCACATTGGATCAACACCTAGATATGACAACGCATGTGAAGAATGTGACAAAGAGGATATATCATAAGATCAGAACGCTACGCCACCTCCGACCACTACTTGACTATACTGATTATCGCTCAATATTCCAGGCTCTAGTCATCCCTCACCTAGATTTTGCGAATATTATCCTCCATGGCCTCTCTCAATCAACCTTAAATCCACTTCGTCTGGCTATGAACGCAGCTGCAAGAGTCCTCTCTGGGTCACCAAGAGCTGCTCACATAACGCCGATCATGAAGGACCTACACTGGTTACCATTACAAGCCAGACTTACATATAAGTCTCTAGTTCTGACCTTCAAGGCCAGGAATAACTACCCTCCGACACCAATTAGCAAACTAATACATAACACCCTCGAAAATAGAAACAGAAGGACCACTGCTATGAATACCTTAGTAGTTCCCAAGATGATGACATCTTGTACTAAAGCTACATCGAACAGAGCTTTCTCTTTATTTGCACCCCTGAACTGGAATTTACTTCCTCATGAAATTCGTTGTATCAAAAACCTTTTACAATTCAGGAAAGCCGTGAAGCATCACTTATTCACAAAATTCTACCCAGAAGTGACCCCGCATGTCCACTCAAACAACAGACCTCCAACGTGCACTAAACACCATATTACCTTAATTCAACCAGAAAATGGTTAAGCTCCACGATAGCTCCACATCCTCTGTTGATTCCCACCTCCTACATAAATTACGCAGATAATATCCACTTGAGCTAACATATTTATTTATTTAGTAAAAACATATACATATATGATGTTGACTGTACATAGTTTTACCTGTTAATCCATGTTATATATTCCCATGTTCTATGTAAACTCAATGTTACTTGCATACATTGTTGTATATTTTGTTCAATGTACACCGCACTGATCTTAATAGCGCGGTATATAAGAAATGTTAAATAAATAAAAATAAATAAATAAAATAAATTGCTGTTGGTGGTTGTTGATGGATAATGTTGTATGGTTAATAAAGCTGCGACCAGTTTTGATTCCCAATCGTTGTATTGTGGTTATTTGTAAGGGGGGGGGGTGGCGGGGCGTGGGGTGAAAGGGGGGGGGGCAGGGACAGGAGCACCATGTCCGCCTTTCCCGGTTAATGAGAAGGCCTCTTAGATATTTTTTAAACATTTATTCAGAAGAATGAGCAGAGCTTTAGGAAAGTTTAATATTTGGAGGTTTAGGGACCTAGAAGCATTTTCAAGGTTTTTCAACCTATGGTATGCCATTAGTTTATCTTTTATAAGTCCCCCTTGCACCTCTTGGAGCTTCATCATTACTCCTCCACATTCTCCAGTCTATATCCCTGGTTCTTTTTTTCCCCCATATGAGCTGTAATTTTCTGTTTAAAATCAATAATTGATCCATTCATCAAGAAAACAGACTTATGCAATTGAAAGAGCTTCAAAGAGATTGTCCAAAGATACAGAGGCCAGTTTCTTGAGCACAAGTACTACCATTCCCAAAGCGGCTATTCCAGCCTCAGTAGGAGTGTAATATTTCTCTCCATCACCAAGGAATGGGTAAGATGCTAATAAAGTCTCACTTATCTGTGGTAGCTGTTCCTTCTGCTTCAAACCAGGAGAACCTTCTCCTCCTGCTGGACTATGCCGTGTCACTGCTGGTCTCCCCAGCTCTCCATAGACATACTGGAGCCCCCATCTGATGCAGTACAGACCGCTTCCAAGGCTTTTGGTGTCAAACTCAGAATGTAGGTAGAATCTCTACCAGGATTGGGAGGGGCTTTTGGCTCACTCAGACTCAACTATGTTTCCTCAGACAGCCATACCTTCCCCTTATGTTTCCCTTTGTATCTGCTCTTAGCTTTCACAGAGGGAGCAGCATAGCACCACACCTTGAATATTGTGTGCAGTTCGGGTCGCCGTATTTTAAAAAGGATATAGCGTTATTAGAAAAGGTACAGAGAAGAGCCACCAAAATGGTAAAGGGGATGGAACGATACCCCTATGAAGAGAGGCTAAAAAGGTTAGGGCTCTTCAACCTGGAAAAGAGACAGCTGAGGGAAGATATGATAGATATCTATAAACTAATGAATGGAGTGGAACGGGTAAACTCTGATTGTTTACGTCATCAGAATATAGAAAGTGTAGGGGACATGCAATGAAGCTACGGGGTACCCTACGAGTATTTAAGACTAATAAGAGAAAATATTTTTTCACTCAATGTGTAATCAAACTCTGGAATTTGTTATCGGAGGATGTAGTAAATGCTTTTAGTGTAGATGGGTTTAAAAAAGGTTTGGACAAGTTCCTGGAGGAAAAGTCCATAAACCATTATTAAAAGGGACCTGGGATATCGCTGCTTAGCCCAATACAAGCATTGTGGAGACTGTGTCTTTTGGGGAAACTGCTAGGTACTTATGGCCTAGATTGGCCACAGGATACTGAGCTTGATGGACCTTGGTCTGACCCAGTATGGCATATGTTGTGTTCTTATGTTATATTCACAGAGCTCAGAAGTGATGCAGCTCCTCAGGATGCCATCTTGTCCCCCAGTTTGAATTTAAAATATAAAAACATTAATGCAGTCGGCACAGCCACCACCCACATGAATTCTGAATATCGGGCTGCAACATTTTAGAAGAAAATGGTGGAAATGGAATGATATAGTATAGTGTTGCAAGTCACTCCTTAGCTGAAGCTATTCACTGCATCCTGATTATGCTTTTCAGTGATGAGGTAGGAAGATATTCATTATGGCAACTGTCATTGCTGTTGACAGATTCCCAAAACACATTTTTTTGCAAATTAGCATTGTTCTTATTTTTGCTTAGATAGGTAAACAACATCTTACATTTCAGCACCATACACAGAATAACTAAATACTATAATAATTGGCATACATACAGTAAGTGACCCAGATTCTCGTTCACGCAGTACATGAATCTACCCTACTATTTGTGTTTGAATTTCTTCTGTTCAACTAAAAACAAGATTGAGGTCAGGAATGTAAGGAGTGTTAGCAGACCAGTAAAATAAGATATGCTTGTTAATTATTCTCAGGGGTTTGTGTTATCTCTTCCTATCAGTTCTGTAAGGGGCAACAGAAGACAGGACCTGTGTACATTGGAGATGTGTATTTATTTAAAGCAATATGAAATATTTTGTTTCAATCAGAAACATGCCACTGAAAAATCTGAAATACTGTTTTGCTCCCAAGTTTTGTCACAGGCCAGGTTGGCTTCAAACTGGTAATCTTTGGGTTGGAAGACAGACATCTTGTAGAAGAATCATCACATCACCATAGGGGGCTGGCTCTGATGAGCCTGCTCTTGTATTGCTGCTGATCCTCTTTCCTGTTTCCTGATTGGCCCAAAGTTGTTTGCTCTGCAGCTCTATGGAAAATGCAAACTGGATGTTTTGACTTGTGAATCTATTGACTTCTGCTATAGAGATTTACTCCAAAGATTTTTCTTTTGCCATGTTCTTGTGTCAGAAATTCTGTAAAGCCATGTTTAAGTATGCTATCAGAGATACTTACCAAGCTTAACCCAGATCTTGGTTGTCCAAATAGTGATGATCAACCGAGATCAGCATTAGGTTTGGTAAATGTCTCTGATAGTAAATTTAGACATATTTGGACATATTTTACAGAATTTCTGGCACAAGACCATGGCAAAAGAAAAATCTACAGCAGAAGTCAATAGATTAAAAAGGCAAAAATTCAGTTAGCATTTTACATAGAGCTCCAGACCAGACAAACTTTGGCCCAATTAGAAGACAGGAAGGAAGATCACCAGCTATACAGCAGGCTGGCTAGAGCTAGACCCACCCCCTTATAAACAAAACAGAAAATGAAATGAAAGCAAATATTTTGGCCTGTACACCCCTAGTGTGTGTGTGTATGTATGTATACATATATATATATATATAGATTGTGATGAGGAGAGCGGACAAGAACAGATGGAGCTAGAAGAAAACCATGTTTCTGCCTTTAAAACAAGTGACAGACAAGCTGTGCACAGAGCTTGCAGAGCAGGAAAGAAAATAAAATCCTGTCTCTGCTGAGGCTAAGCCACACCCAGACTCTGAAGTGGGGGCAGGCTTAGATACTGATTGGAAAGGCCTGTGCAAAGGCAAGGGTGTGGCAGGGAAGAAACGGTTTTTAAAACCTCACTCTGACCAGAGAGAAAGGAAGGAAGGGAGAGTCACTTCCAGAGGAGAAGGAGAACTCCTGGAGCAAGGGGATTCCAGTGGGAAGAGATATCCCAGAGCCCTGGGAGATCCTGGAGAGGAAGAAGGATTCCAGGAAGGCTTTCAGGAGAGATCTCATGAGAGAAGTAGTGGAGAAAGGCACAAGAAGTCTGACTTCCAGAAGCTGAAAGAGGTCAGTAGAAAAGAAAGCAGTGGATGTCTGAGAAATGCTCCTAGAAGTGAAGCCAACAGATGTATAGCTGAACAGCTTACAGATGAACAGGAACAGTTTTCAACAGCTAGTGTACAAGAGCCAGACCTGAGCCCTACAACTGTCAGAAGGTGGGTGGAGACGTTTGAGAGTGGAAAAAGCCAAACCCCAGCAGTGAGCAGAGCAGCTGAGCTAAAAACACTAGAAACATTAGCACAAGTGTTCCCTGAGAGAAAGGCTTATTCTCCCAAAGTAACTGTGCCCAATCAGAAAGATTTGATGTGGAGCCAGTTTCAAAAGTTCCTACAAGACAGAGACGCTGAGGAAGCTTTTAAGACTGTAGAAGGCAATGAGCATTCTTTAGCCCAGGAGGAAATGCAGGTCAATTCTTATGTGCCAGAGTCGGACCTAGGAATCTTTCCAATGGATTGCCCATTCTGTTTAAAAGAAGACTGAGCCTTATTAAGCAGAGCTGAGAAAGAGTGAGAAGCTGTATTGTGCATAACTCTGTAACTGCTAATACTCTTCTAAAACCAAGGATGTGTTTTACCAAGTGAGAATCTTCTTCTAAAGCAAAGAAGCTGTGTGTTACCAGAAGTTTGTTTGAACTGGGAAAACCACAGTTGTGCAAAAGCTGTATGTTACCAGAAGTTTGTTTAAAAGGGAAAACAACAGTTGTGCCAAGAAGAAAGTTTACCTTTTGTTTGAAAGAGATAGCAGAAGCTGTGCTTAGTACTGTTTTGTTAAATGAAAAACAACTGCTAAGGTTAGCAGGACTTTTGGTTTCCATTTATTTATTTATTTATTTAACTGTATTTCTATACCGCCTTATCATACAATCAAGGCGGTGTAAACAACAAAACAGACAAAATTAGTGAGAGTGATAGATATACAGTGAAAGAAGTTAATAGATTTGTAAGTAAAAGTATAAATTATTAAAATGTAACGAAGTATAAACATTAATCATTAAAACACAGCACATTAATTATTACAGCACAACGTGAGCTAAACTACAAAGTTATATACATTAAAAATATCATGGGACAATGTAAAGTACTTAATAGGTTTTGAAGGGGTGAGTACGTAGATCAAACGATTAAGTGATAGGACCATAATATTCGATGAAAAGCAATGTTTTCAGCTGCTTACGGAAGTCTTTAAGGTCCGTTGATGATCTCAAGTCATCTGGGAGTGAATTCCAAATTATTGGGGCAGCCAGGGAGAGTGCTCTCTCTGTTGTATCCTTTCGCGACGTTCTGAAGTTACTTGAAGAGTTGACCCTATGGGAAGTTCCCCTTCTTCTTGGTCGGGTGCTGGGGTCAGAAAAAATGAGGGAGTTCAGACTGTTGGCTGAAATATGATGTTTAATTTTGAATATATTAATTATTGTTTTATATTTAATGCGTAAGTGGACTGGGAGCCAGTGAAGATCCTTTAGAACTGAAGTAATGTGGTCATGAATAGATGTTCCAGATATAATACGGGCTGCAGTGTTCTGAACTAATTGAAGAGGTTTGAGAGATTGCATCGCTAACCCAAGGAAGATGGGATTGCAGAAATCCAGTAAAGGAGTGATAAGCGCTTGACACACGGTATGAAAAAGATCAGAGGCAAGGAGCGGTTTTAGTCTTCTTATAATTCTCATCCTGTAATACGCATTCTTGATTGTTTTATTAATGTGTGCTTTAAGATTTAATTCACTGTCAAGAGTAACACCAAGGTATTTAACTTCTACTTTCATTGGAATGGTTGTGTCCGCAACTCTGATGTCCTGTGGATGTAAGAATTCAGGGTTACGAGTGATTATTAGGGCCTCTGTTTTGCTATAGTTGATTGAAAAGTTATTCTCCTTACACCATCTTGTCATTTCTGTTAAGCAGAGTGAAATATTGGAGTATACAGGGTTGTCAATAGAAAAAGACGTGAATATCAGAATGTCGTCTGCATAAATAGTATATTGGATGTTATGTGCTTTCAGGATATCACAAATTGGTTGGATGTAAATGTTAAATAGAAGAGATGAGAGGGCAGACCCTTGAGGGACTCCTTGAAGTACCTTTATGGGTTGGGAAGTATTATACCCTACTTTTACCCTACTTTTTCTTTTACTGCCTGTCGGAAAGGTACGATTGAAATCATTTTAGAGTAGTACCATGAATCCCAATCTTCTTTAGTCTTTCCAGGAGAATTAGGTGGTCAACTGTGTCGAATGCTGAGGAAATGTCTACAAAGATCATTAGAATACCTTTTTTGTTGTTGTCTATTACTCGGAGGATGTTGTCAAAGAGGTAGATCAAAAGAGTTTCGACTCCATGATTAGGACGAAATCCATGTTGGTTATCATCTAGGGGGGCATGATTGTCAATGTGATCCTGTAATTGCTGCTGTACTGATTTTTCTATGATTTTTGCTAGAAATGGTATGCTGGAAATTGGTCTGTATGCAGCAGGATTACTTTTGCCGAGAGTTATTTTCTTTGGTATTGGTCGAACTGTAGCTTGCTTTAGTTGTACTGGCATAATACCTTTGGAGAGTGAGTTGAGCACAATGTTGTATATGTAGGGGATCAAGCTTGATTTGGTAGCTTTGATCCAAGAAACTGGGCAAGGGTCCGTAGGAGCGGTGCTTGTATTAATTGCTGAGATGATATGAGAGAGCTGATCAGTTGAGGGAGAGCAGAAATTATCCCATGATTTAGGATGAGAGTCTTGCGAACTTGTAAAGCTGTGCATAGTTGCCTTTGTGGAGTGAAATTTTTCCTTGATGTAATCAGCAAATTTTTGTGGATCAATTTGGACATCCTCATCTGTACTTTGCTCTTTTGTGAGGATCTTCACTATTTCGAATAATTCTCTGGGCTTGTTTAAGGAGGTGTTTATCATATTTGTGTGGAATTCCTTCTTGGAATGATTGATGAGATCCGTGTATTGTCTTTGCTTTTCTAGGTATATCTTCTGGATATATGTTGCCTTGTATTTCCGCCATCTTCGTTCTGCCTTTCTGAGATCTCTTTTTAACTTCCGTAAGTAAGTAGAGAACCAAGGTTTGTTTTGTCTCCTGTTGTAATGGAAATTCTTTGGGCCGCTAGATGGTGCTGAGGCAGCATTAGATAATGTGCTGTTCCAGTTGAAAATTTGAGCCTCAAGATTGTTCGATTCTGTATTCAGATTTATTTATTTATTTACATTCTCTTATATACCACGCTATTCTGCATCAGTGTGGTTTACATTGAACAAACTGAAATTACATTGAACAGGGCATTATAACTTGGAGATAACTATTTTACAGGGAACATGGGCTATGGAGGGTTAAGTGGCTTGCCCAAGACCACAAGGAGCACCTGTGAGACTAGAAACCCCAGTCCTTCCGGCCCAAGGTTGCTATCCTCTAGTGGGATTTGAACCCCCGACCTTCCGGCCTGAAGTACCTTGCCCCAACCACTAGGCCACTCCTCCACAGATGTTCTATAGTATCCAGTAAGAAGGCGTCTCTGTCAAATTTCTTGAAGCGTCTTTGCGAGAGAGCGTTAACAGACTGCTTGTTTAACATATTCTTCTGTAGAAGCAGCTTTATCTTAATTAAGTAGTGGTCTGACCAAGGTACTGGAATGATTGTAGGAGTTGATAAAAAACCTCTTGAAATTAGGTAGCTGGTTGCAAAGATAAGATCAGGTGTAGAGCCATGACTATGCGTTGGGACATCAATGATTTGGGTGAATTTAAGAGAGGACATTGCTTGGAGGAAGGCTTCTGCATCTTTGAGGTTGGTGGACTTAAGATTGAAGTCACCTAACAGAAGCGTGGGTTTGTTCTTTGCGGAAATGGCACATATAGTTTCAAGCGTAGATGCTAATTCATCAGGCGGGACTCTGGGCGCTCTGTAAGTCAGGCAAAGTGCCATATATTTGTTCACAATGCTAATTGTGTTACCTTGAGGAGTGTCAGAGAAGCTTTGTGTTTTAAACTTTAGGATCTTCTTTGCAATTATCAACACTCCTCCATCGCGCTTATGAGATCATGGACAGTTGTAAGCTATGTAGCTGTCTGATACCAATTGATTAATTAGAACATTATTGGTGGAATGGAGCCAAGTTTCTGTGATGCAAAGAATGTCCGGTTGATGATCTTCTATGAGATCAACTATTGTGTGAATCTTGTTGCAAACAGATCTTGCATTGATGAGCTCAATAGTTACAAGCTCCAAGGGTACTGACGTATTGTGTGAATTCTTTAAATGTTGTGAGCAGGACTGAGATTTGTGCGTGTTGTTTTTTCTTGACATAGAGGTGTTGTGAGAGGTAGAGTGAGACAATTGTGGATGTAAGTAATAATAGAAGGTTGGTGGTATCCAAGGTGGGAAATAGTATGGGAAGTAGAAGTGAGGGTTTGGAGGTATGAAGTGTATGAGGAGGAAGCCGAAAGGAACGAACAATGTTATGTTACCATTTACCTCAGTTGCCAGTTATCTTCTGTTATCCTTTGTGTTGGAGAAGTATCCTAATGCCTTGTGTTTGAATTTCAATGCCTTGGAAATCCCCATAGAAAAATAAATATTCTTGTATGCCTTACCAACGGTCTCACACTACATTTTGTCCTTGCTCAAGAAAAGCCTAACTACACGTCCCAGAATCCCACTGGGGACAGTCAGAAAAGCTTTATTTAAGGACATTACAAGGCAGCCCTAAGCCTGTAAGCCCTAGGGCCCAGGCTAGGGTCCCACAATATTCTATTGTTGGGGTACAAAATTAGAAATCATATGACTAATACTAACTGAGGTAATGATATGTAGCAAAGCAGAAGTTCCTTATGTAAAACAAATAAATCACTGCTTAATAACCAAAGGTCACGTGGCTTGCTCTGCACTCAGTACAGAGCAGAATGGAACTATCTAGCTAGACCCCACCTCCTCCCCCCTACACACCACCAAAGAAAACATAGATCAATACCTTTAGCCCTGCCTGCTGGTGTCTGAGTCAGATACCAAGGCAGCCAACAGTCGCAGGAGGCAGATAAGCTGGAAATGCTGGCTCCATGGGGTGATAGGAGACCAGCTAAGACCCCTACAGATACCTCAGGTGTTTTATGTTTCTTCCTATCAGTAGCAACAGTGGGTTAGATGGCAAAAGGAAAGCCGAAGGCAAAAAGCCCCAAGGCAGACAGCAAAAGCCTCCAAAACAGTTTCATACAAACATTCTTATTGTTTCTGCAGAGTTGTTATCTTGGTCCATACCCCATTCTTTGGCTGGATTAGACCCAGATCTTTGCTGGGTAGCTGGGAAAATAAGGACACAGCTTTCAGGAGGTGGTTCCCTGTAGAACAGAGTCCATGATGAGAGATAGAATGCAGAGGTAGATGACCAGGGTCCTAATACATTGTTGCAACTTCTCAGGCTCTGCTTGAAAATCCAGTGTCAGCAAGAAGCAGAACAGAGAACAATGCTCTTGCGTATCCATTGTCAGCAAGAAGCAGAACAGAGAATAATGCTCTTGCGTATCCATTGTCAGCAAGAAGCAGAACAGAGAACAATGCTCTTGCGTATCCATTGTCAGCAAGACGCAGAACAGAGAACAATGCTCTTGCGCATCCATTGTCAGCAAGAAGCAGAACAGAGAACAATGCTCTTGCGTATCCATTGTCAGCAAGAAGCAGAACAGAGAACAATGCTCTTGTGTATCCATTGTCAGCAAGAAGCAGAACAGAGAACAATGTTCTTCCATATCCATGCGCATAGCACTTGGCAGGATGTGAGTCTTGAACATCAGCAGGCTTGAAGCTGGAATCCATGTTTCAGGTTTGGTTCAGGCCACAGGCAGGCTGCTGTTATTAACTCTGCAGGAAGATATAGATTTTCTGTATTGCCCTTCTTGACTTGTAGGATGCTTTTAAAAACCCCTTGCAGGGCTCTGTATCCTTCCAGGCATATTTACTGAACCCTGGGTTCCCAACCCTTGCATAAAAAGGATCATTTCAGCAGTGCTGTTCCTTTTGTGTTTTGCTGTCTGCCTTAATGAAACTAATAGCTAGAATGTAGCTTTGCTCTCCTGTCAGATATAATAGCTTTGCTTTTTTATTTTATTGTACTGCTACTCTCGATGTCCTGCTTCTGATGTATGGTTAAGGCTGGTACTTCTTCCTTAGACAATTTTCAAAGTGAAAATGCACATAAAAGTAACCCGCAGACTTTGCTAAGTGGGCAGCATTTGGGGGTAAACTTATAAAGGCATTTTCACACACACATGCAAGTATAGGCATTAAAATGCCTCTTCTAAAATTATTCCATGTGCACTAATCCGTGCACTGACACAAACACGTGGGTTTTCATGCATCTTTGCACTAGGTGTGCCCGGCTTTTGGGTGGAGGTGCAACTTATGCATGTACTTTATAAAATACTCATATTCACATGTGTTTTATATAAAAAATGTACACCTTTTCCCAGGCAGACTCATTTTAGTTTGATTTATGCAGCTTTTGTGGGGCAGTTTTATAAAGCCACATAAACACCTATGGGTTTTTATAAAATAGGCCCCAAATAGCTGACTACTTGCCCTCCCAATCTAGGTGATCTGTTACAAAATTACTCTCCACAGAAGTAGATATTTTTTAAAAATCTTTATATGAACCAATAGGAAAGCAGTGGTTAAGCATGTTTCTTTCTCCTATTGCGTCTTTTTGGCAAATCTAACTTTATCTCTTTCCTGAGCTTTCATTCTACTTGAAGATCTCTTAATGCAAAAGCAACCAGATGGAAATACTTGTCCAGAAGCACTTGACATTCAGTTCCATGGCACATCCGACCTACAACGCATACGAGAGGAATTTGATACTAGCAGCTGCTCTTCGCAGAGGAAAGTATTAACTGTTTAATTTTTATAAGGGGCACATTCATTGGAGGCAGCCAGCTCTGTTAAAGTGGCTGACCATCTCTGCTTTCAATTCTGCCCAGGTATTCAATGCTGGGGTCACATCCAGCCACTGACATTGAATATCCAGGCTGCTCAGTTAGCACTTTAACTAACTGGTCAGCAGTAATATTCAGCTGCTGGCCAGATAGCTAAGCTGGCTAAAGTTAGGGCAGCCTTCTTTCTTCCTAACTTTAGCTGGTTTAGGTTAGCTGGTTAGTGCCTGAATATTACCACTGAGCAACTAACCTATGTTGCTACCACTGCTGAGTCCCCCGCTCTGCCCCCAAAATGCCCTAGCGCTAAGCGGTTGGCATCAGGGCATTTTAACCAGGTAGGAGGGGCTATTTGGCAGCAGTAACTGCTTTAGTGCTTCCAAAAATCACGGTGAGCACAGTTTAGCCAGATAGCAGGTTTGAATAGTCCCCCCCCCCCCCCATGTGTGTGTTTAGGCTGGCTCCACCAATACAGCTGAGGGCACCTTAACAGGGCTGAGATTTTATCGTTCCCCAGTGGCTGTGACCTAAATCCTATCTATCTATGGGATATGTTTACTAAAACATGGTAGTTACTGTGTAAACAACCTAAAACCCAGCACTGGGGTAGAACTGGACCTGCGCTAACGAATGGTTTATCTCCATGCAGTTAGCTCTCATCCAGTTCTACCCTAGGCTATGCCATTTACCATGATTACCACTGGTGCACTTTTCACCACTCACACGAACCGCAACATTGACAATGAACATGTGCTAAAGACATCTGTGCTCACCTGCAGTCAACACCTACTCTCTGCCCGTAACCCGCCCTGTTTCCACCCCAACTTGTGCTAAGAGGTTGGCATGGGATTTTTACCATGGCTGCATTTTTAGCTTGCAGTAACAATTACTATGGTAGATTTTGCATGTGGAAAATCCCAAACTAACCATTAGCGCAGTTTACTAAACATGCACCTATATGTTCTGTAATTTTGTTTTTCAAAATGGCCTCTACCATGTTGTCTAGCACCAAAATCAGTCTCACTGGTTTGTAGTTTCCTGGATTCCCCCTGGAGCCCTCTTTAAAACTGGGTGCTACACTGGCTATCATCCAATTTTCAAAACCTGTAGCTAGTTCTCATAAACAGTTACAGATTGCTGCTAGTAGATCTGTATTTTCATTTCTGAGTTCTTTCAAACCCCTAAGGTGTAGACCATATGGTCTAGAAGATGTGTGACTCTTCAGTTTGTGCGTCTGCTTTTTTACATCTTCCAAGTTCATCATAACTGGCTTCAGCTATCAAAGACTGTTTCTGGCTTGGGTATCTCCACAACCACCTCCTCGGGAAACACATAAGCAAAAAATGCACTTAGCGTTTTCTGCTATAGCCATATCCTTCCTGAGCACCCTTTTTTTTTACCTGAGGTCATCTAATGGTCTAAGCGACTCCCTGACAGGTTGTCTGCTTCTAATTTACTTTAAAAAGATTTTGAGTTTTTGCCTCCATGGCAATGTTTCCTTCAAATTCTCTTTTGGCCTGCTTTCTTGCTGCTTAACACTAGCGATGTGCATTTTCTAGCACAGAATTGGTTTGCTACTGTGCCTTAAAAATAATTATGCACACAAAATCAAGTTCATCCATGTCAGCCTAGAATCAATGCACATAAAGTTGATTTGCACACCTTAGAAAGTTCTAATGCATGTTAACAAATTTTTATTAATAAAAAAGTTTGAAATGGGTGGCGAAAATGTCCAAAAATTTGAAAAAGTCCAAAAATGACCTGAAAATGAGCCTAAAAACTTTGCCATGCACATTCCTACTTTACACCTAATTTGCTTGTGAGGAAAGAGAAGGGGAGGGAATGCATCAGAGGGACTGACATACTGTATATGAAGATGAAATTGTCTCGTAGTAATGGGGTAGATTTTTAAAAAGCTGATGTCGTCAAGTGCATTGTCAGAGAAGAAGGGTGGCAAGAGATGACTAATAATAGATAACAATATAAATAGGGTGATTGCACACTGACAGCGTGAATACTATTTAGCCAATCGTGCCTGTTTTGCAACTGCGAGATCAATGAAAACATAAAAAAACTAGATAAAGTTTTTAGGCTGTCATTTAACTTTTAGGAGATAATTTTATAAACCTTTTTCACACATAAAACACCTCTTATAAAATTAAGGCACACCTAAAAGTACGCAGTTTAGAAGAAAGTACATAGAGTAGGCATGCTTAGAGGAGGAGTCTGGATGGAGCTGCAATTTATATGCGCATTTACATACTGTACAAGCTAACATGGATGCCTTCTCCCACGTCAACAGACATGTCAGCGCTCACAATTTAGGCACTTTTACTGCAGGATTGTGCTAGGGTTTTATAAGGAAACTTAGGGGTATGTTTACTAAACCGGGCTAACGGTTAATCCGGGTTATCTGCAACTAAATTCCATGTTATTCGATGGGACTTAGTTGCAGATAGCCCTGGTTAAACATTAGCCCCGTTTAGTAAACATACCCCACAGGCTCCTATGGGGGTCTTTTACTAATGGGTACTAAGTTGTTGCACTTAAAATGCCAATGGCGCTGAAACCATGGTGTATTATGTGAAGACCCCTGGGTTAGCCAGCGGGGGTGTGGGTTAGCCAGCAGTTAACTAGGATCCCTGTCCCGCAGCACGTGGTGCATTAGCACAGATGCACCTAATGCCGCCTATTGAGATGGCATCAGATGAACCCATGCTAATGCAGTTAGCATGTGGTGTGGACACAACGCTAACTGCACCTAGTTCACCACACCCACTCTTCTCTATCCCGTACACTCGCGACCTTAACATGGGCTGCTCAGTTAGCATGGGAATCCATCCACATTGTCATGGTCCTGTGCTACCTGACAATGTGTGTGCCTGTGCGCTTTCTGCATGTGCTAGAACATGCACTGCCAGATAGTGCCCGTTAGTAAAAGATCCTTTATGCATCTTTATAAAATAGGCTATGAATAGCATCTTCTCTACCTTCAACTCTAGGTGCCTTGTTATAAAATTACCTTCTCTACTTTATACCGCACTCTTTAGAATCAGTGCGGTTTACATGTATACTAACAGGTACTTTTTATTCCCTTGTCCCCGAAGGGCTCACAATCTAAGTGTACCTGAGGCAATGGAGGGTTAAGTGGCTTGTCCAAGGCCACAAGGAGTGGCCATGGGACTAGAGATCCCAGTCCCTCTGGCCTGAAGTTGCTTGTCCCCATGTGGGAATTGGAGCCCCGGCCTTCTGGCCTGAGGTAACCTATCCCAACCACTGAGCCACTCTATGTTTTAGGATTTGTATTTTTATATTTGGTATTATTGTACAATTTTGAGTGTTATTTTAGAAGCACCCTCCATGTCTAAATAGCAGTATTTATACATGTAGATTGGCATAAACATGTAAATGGCATTTTAGAACAAGGCCCTTTTAAACAGGGGGATACTTACCTTGTTTAAATTTCCTGGAGGCATGGTGAGGTTCGGAAGAGGGAATGGTTTAGCTGGGCCTATAACACAACCTTGGATTTACAATTTCACAAGGAGAATCCACATCTATAAAACAGAACCATAATAGATATCGGCACTTAGAGCTGCTCTGAGGCACATATAAGTGCCTGCTAGAATTGGCAGCTATCAGTGTCAAGGTTGGTCCCCCTCAGCCATCCGCTGAGCTTGATCTGCCCCCCAATTACCCCTAACACATCCCATCCCCTTCCCGCACCCCAACACATCTGATCCCTTTTCTGAAACCCTAACACATCCAATCCCCTCCCATCTGAACACCCCAACACAAAGATTCCCCAACCTCCCCTCAGCCAAAACAACACACTTGAGGCATCCTCTGATTCCCATTTCCAGTCTTGCCAGGGTCCCTGGTGTCTAGTGGGAACAGGAGTGATACCCATTCTCTCCTACTCTTACAGCACTGCATTAAAAAATGCTGATGACCCGTAGCGGTAATCTCAGAGTACAGCGATAGTACCATTAGATTGCCACTAAGGGTCAGTGAAGCCATTTTGGAACCTGGCATGGTAAGGACAGGGGTGAGTGGGTATCGCTAAAATCAGCTTTTTTTATTTCACTTTATAGCAACAGGATAAAATCAAAATAAGCATAACTATCTCTTATGTCTTAACAAATAGGGGTGACCTACACGGAGCGGTGGGTACACCCCTAAATAAAGGCATGGGGAGGGGTGACCTGCATGGAGCAGCAAGTGCACATACTCTTGCCACATTGCTGGGCAGACTAGATGGACCATACTGGTCTTTATCTGCCGTCATAGACTATGTTATTAAATAGGGTAAATACATGCTAGCAGTATCATTACTATTTGTATGAATCTATTGCATGCAACCAATCAACCTCCCACTTGCAAACCTTACTGCACAAAAGACAAAGTACCAGGTCAAGAAGACAAATCACCCAAAACATTCTGACTGTACCTCACAAAAAAGCAAAAGCAACCAATATGCCTGCACCAGATTTTTTTGCACTCTAAACGCTAAACCTGGGGAACTTGCTACCTGAGAGAATAAGAAACATCACAGAAATGGCTTCATTTTGCAACTAAAACCCCTCCTATTCATAGAACACTTTGGACGAACCACATAGCAACCACTAGTCCACCCTACTGATACCCTTCCTCCAGTGAACACCTTCTCCCCCTCCCAAACCCTCATGAATCATTTTATTTATTTATTTATTAACAATTCTTATATACCGCACTATTAGACATCAGCGCGGTTTACATTGAACAGAAAACATCCGACAGTTTACATATGTCTGGTCATTACATTTAACAGGAAGTATAACTTGGAGAAATAGGGTAACTAAATACAATACAACTAAATACAATGACATAACAACCTCACCCTCTTCCTTCCCCATGACCAATCTCGCCCTAACCTTCCCCATGAATAATGTATCCACCATGTATACAGGGTGGCCCAAAAAAAGTGAGAACATCTCGTTGCATATAAGTTAATATAAACTTCAAAAAGACTGATGTAAACGATTGACAAATTTTAAAAAAAAGATGGTGACCGGAAATTGTCGAAATAAAGACGTTATATAGCTAAAAAAGGTAAATAAGTAAACTATTTAAGCTTTGAACACTAGAAGCCCCAAAAGGCATTTTACCTAGAAACCCCAAAATGCGTCAATTGACGCATTATCACGACGACTGCGTTTAACATGAAATGCAGATGTGAATTAATTTGAAGTTACTTATTTGTTAAATACATGCAGTATGTGACGTCATTACATGACATCATCGTGTGTTTATTGTTTTGTAATGTTGGAGTAAAACTGTAAACAGTGATTGATTTAAAACCGAAATTTACTCTGTTACACAGGTATGTACAATGTCATACAATGTCATGACTTTCGAACACGCCCTAGAACAGGCCAACATTCCTCCTCCCTGAAATTTTATTCATTTTTTTTTCTACGATTCTATTTACAGAATGCCAAGACCTCGTAAGAAGATAGCAGTGCCTAGATGTGCTGGTGCAAAATCAGATTCAAACGTTGACCTACATGTTACAGGTTGTGCAGGCGTACATGCTTATCCTGTTCGTTCATTAACTGACATGGACTTTGCAGTTACTTTTGAATTTGCAGTTACTTTTACATTTAGTTGACACTGTTCTTATGTTAGTCGTTGTATGAAACTTGTGAAAACCACTCAATTTTCTTGGTTGTGTCAATTGCCGTACTTTGGGGCTTCTAGGTATACAGTCATTTTCCCGCTAGGTGGCACATCTGTCATTAATTTTCGATGCACATATTTGAACATCTTGACCTCGCTAACAAGGTCATGGAACATAACTGCCATGGTTCTAGCAGTGGCCCTGGTATACAATTTCGAAGATGCATTTGTGTCAATTGACACACTTTGGGGCTTCTAGTGTTAATTTACGAGATGTTCTCACTTTTTTGGGCCACAAATTATTCATTGTTAACTCCTAATAGTTTTGTTCAATGTAACACCTAAGAGTTCTGTTTAATGACCAACGTGCACCCCTGAATATACATTGTCATTCATTGTAACAGTAGAAGTTCTGTTGATTGTAAACCACTTTGACCTTATAAAAAGCGGTGTAGAAAAACAGTTAAATACATTTTCTGTTGCCACCATTCTTATCTTGCAGTTCTTCATGTTCTTTCGCTCTCCTTTGTGGTGCTGTCTTTAAACCATATGCAAACTTTGGCTAAGCTTTTGCCCTTTGTGAAACAGACAACCCTAAAACTGCACAACATTTTAAAAAAGCATAAAAAGAAAAAGAAATAGATGCTCCTGCTGTACATGCCGCATTTTACTTGCCAGTGTTCTTATATGTATTTTACAAAAGGCTCCAGATTCAGCAGAGCAAATAGTAAAATTTTCAGCATTCTGAATGTTGCAGTGCAAACCAGTCAAACATAGAATACTGACAGAATGCCTGAAGATTTCTGCTGTTCTTACTGAGGTGAGAATCTGGGTATAGTCAGTGAGCTAGTGAGGCTAAAGGGATGGCATCTGTCATGCTCTGAAGAGGAAATAGCTAGTCAGAGGATTAGCCTTATTTGAAAGATAGCAGCAAACCTTTTGCACAAATTCTATAATTGAGGAAATGGCAAAGGAAGATGGTCCCTCTAGTAATAAGGAAATTCTGTCCTTATGACAATTGAAGGTTAGCTTTCAATTTTCAGGGAACAGACTTGCAAACGGCTATAGAGATGGCCAGCAGCTCATGTCATTCATGCCCAATTTTAATCCTTTGAGGATACATTATCAGATAAATTGGAGCAGAAAATGTTCAAGAGGATGATGCACTAGAATGCCACAAAATCTGTGCACATTTTAGTAAAGTGTATGTCCTGTATTCTTACTTTCAATAAGATGTAAACAAGCCCAGGTACAAACTACACCTCACTGAGGGGCATATTTACTAAAGAGTGCACTGGTATTGCGTGATTGAACAGTGAAACTAGCCCAGAGGTCTTTGCCAACTTTAGGCGTCTGCGCCCTTGCTGTTGGTCTGTTGCTAATGCATTGCACCATGAAAACTGACATGCGGGTGCCCAATGCTGCCTCAATGGGTGGTGTCAGCAGGAGTGCACTTAACAGCAACACAATTGGTGTTCCTTTCCTATTTCTAGTTTTTTTTATTGTAAACCGCTTTGTTTTATTTTTGAAAGGTTGTATATCAAGTTTTCTAATAATCCATAAACCATGCACTTAACACCACCCAATGAGGTGGCTTTAAGTGCACCCTCACTAAGAGCACCCAGCATGGGTAGAATGAGCTATTAATGCACTAGCTATAAATGCTAGCCATGTCTTCCCATTAGTGCTTCCGTTGCACTCTTAGCCCACCCAGTTCACACCCCATTGCACGCAACCTGGGTAGCTTGGGATTTTTGGAGCTGAGGCCCGCATTACTTTTTAGCACAGTGCCCCAACTGCATGCTAAACGCCACACTACCAGGTGGACACTTTTGCATACTATTTATTTATTTTATTTATTTATTTATTTACATTCTCTTATATACCGCGCTATTCTGCATCAGTGCGGTTTACATTGAACAAACTGAAATTACATTGAACAGGGCATTATAACTTGGAGATAACTATTTTACAGGGAACATGGGCTACTACTACTATTACTACTGAACATTTGTATAGCCCTACAAGGCATACACAGTGCTGCACAGACACATGTAAAAAACTTTTCCTGCACCTCATAGCTTACAATCTAGTCAAACATGCCTCAAATTGCTCTAACTACCTTGGTCTCTAGGTGACCAATATATTTTGAACATTATTTTTGCTCATTATAGTTTGGTTTGTGCAAAAACAGCTGCAGCACTTGACCCCAATACGCCCCTTTAAATTTTAAAATTACAGGGACCAGAAATTAAGACAGATACTGTTGCTCTTAGGGGTATGTTCACTAAGGATCGTTAAAGGTGCACCTGTCCCATTGTGCCATATGTTGGTCTGTATACATTCGCTACCTGTGGGGCAACCCTGTCCGCCTTCCTACAGCCAGCTTTGTGGCACTTCTCCCCTGGTCAGAGCTGTGTGGGCACAGGAGGAGAGATCCCTGTGCCATCACACCAAGTAGCCAGACTCCAGATATATCATCACTCTTGCAGCTCTCATTGATCCTGGCCTCGGTAGGGATGTAGGCCACATAAGACAATTCAGGGGATGTTGGTTCTACATCAGTTGTGTCTCCCAGTGCCAGGCACAGCAGATGTTTGGCTGCCCGATCACACTGCCAACAGTATCTGATCTTATTAGAGTACCTTATGTAAAATAATCCAGAAGGAATCCGCATAGGTTCCCTATGGCTAAATGTCAAAACATACCCCTGTTAATAGGGACCCGCAGAATAAGGGCATTCAGAAGTGCAAACAGCATTGATACATGTTCAACAGCAACACCATTGGTCCCACAAAATGTACATTATGAGCATGCATTAGTGCTCTTTGCACTGTTGAGTGCCCTTATTCTGAGGGTCCCTTATTATTGATAGGGATATGTTTTGACATGTTGCATCGTGAACCCGCTCTGAATTTGACTGCCCAATCACACTGGTACCTGGTGATGTTGCAGCCATCTATATGGTGCAGGTATTGGCCAGGCTTTCATGTCCCCCCTGAATTGCAGATGAACACACCAGATCTCCCCATGCACCCTTTAACCCCCCCCCCCACACACACACACACACACACTGTCACAAAAACATGATTTTGTCAAAAATATGCACTGAACCTATACATAACAGCTATGATATTACAATCACATGGGAAAAATATGATCTCCTTTTCTTGTCCAAAAAGGAATCCTTTCCCTGCTCACGTCCATACTATCCCTACATCAGCAGTCCCATTTTTCTGAACATGAGAATTGTTAGGGTCCCATAGATTGATTCCTTTAGCACATATAGCACATAAGTGCATAGCTTCAATAAACGTTATTGCTCTTCGTAATATTTCTATAAGGGTGTTTGCAAATCTTTCTTTACCTCACAACATTCCCTCACCTCTGCTCCCTGTACCTTAAGACTGCATCTTATATTTTTGCAGACTGCAGTCACGCCAGTTCAAAACATTCTTGTAACAGCCATTCTTCTATATGGGACGAATTGCAGAGCACAGCAGAATATTTTTTTAAGTCCTAGCCTTATGCCATATTTCAGCAAGACTAATATGTACATGGGCCTTTCTTGAATACGCTTTCTATGTCTTCGCGGCCAACCTCACCTGATCTGCCCTCTCCTGCCCATATTCTGAGATCCCTGTGCTAGTGCCGTGGATGTGCATGTCAACAGCGTTTCAGAACACGGTCGGGGATGTTTTTGGCAGATACATGTCCCCGCCAAATCCCTTATTCGTGTTCTGGAACGACCCCCATAGTGTTTATTGTGTGCAGATGTGCCTGAGACAGACATGCCTGTATGTACATACTATGCATGAAGTTAAGAGACCCCCATACTGTACTCTGTCACTGCCACTTAGGACAAGAGCAAGGTGCATGCAGCTACATGGCAGAATCTTTCTTTCCTGTCTTACCAACTCAATGACTCCATTGGACATTCACAGAGGCCAGCCCTCCATGTGAACCTAGCTCCCAATAGGCTGCAGCTGCACTAAGGGGGCTGACAGTGTTGCCGCGGATACAGCTTTAATGGCAGTTGGCATTAATTAGGCATCTCACCTGTGCAGCCAGGTGTGTCCTGAGGCCTGGAGCTCAGTCAGAGGTGAGGGTTGCTGCACATGTGTGATGGAACTCTCCCTGATGAGACCATATACCTCCAGCTCACTCCAGTCAAACCAGCAGGTGATATGGGAGCTGTACAGCAGTGTCATGTTGGGATATAAGAGTAGGGGCATACTGTGGGGATGGGCCTTGATGATGGTGTAACTGGGAATGCATTTGATTATCACAGCTTTGAGGATAACATGTGTACAGGCACAACTAGTCAGCCAGTGACTCCCACAGGTTGCAACTACTTACTGAACTAACCTTCTGCCCATGAATGGTGTCTCACACAGTTTGGGCAGTTGCAGAATAACTGACTGTGCAGCATGTTGTATACACAATCATAAAGCCTAGGCATCACATGCACGAACAGTGCATTGCTGCAGCTTCCAGTCCTCTGGGCACACACACACACTCGGCCTCACTGTCCAAAAGTGGTATAAATTGGCATTCTTACTTGTCCCTTAGCAATGTCCAAGCATTAATGGAGTACTAATGCCCACTCTGAGTGTGTGCATGCTATTAGTGCCCGCACACATCCTTTGCTAATGCCCGCTCAGTATATGGGCAATATTAGTGCCCTCTGCCATTGTTGGTGCAGCTTCTCAGTGTAGCTAGAGACTGTCAGGACTCATGCTGGACGAGATGGGGAGGGTTGCACCTGCAGATACAGATATGGAAATGTAAGATAAAGTTAACTCACCTGGACATATCACCCATGACCCTTCTCTCTCACACCCGCAGTGGCAATATGTTAGGAGCCACAGAGCAGCCATGTGGGAATGTGGACACATCACTCCATGTGTATATATAGGCTCCGCTTTAGCTGCCAATGACATGCCTGGCATGCCCCTAACAATACACTCAGCAGCGTTGCACCTGACACGCAGGGCAGGGACAAAGCTATCTTCTGCACCAGGCAGAAGCTACTACTGCTGCTGCCACCCCCACCCCCACCCCCACATGTTACTGACATGGTTGCATGGTGACAGTGGCGGTGGCACGAATCCTTTGTGAGTTGCACAAGACATCACAGATGTGCACCCTAGGCAGCTGCCTAGTCAGCCTAGCGGACTAGCCAATCCTGCTGAATCGCTAACCTGGCACCACATTTGGTACTTTGACACCAAAAACATAGCTAATAACACCCGCTAACGGCACCTTTGCACCCTTAACAACCCTTAGTAAACATGCCTCTTAGTTTTTTGTTTTCTTTCCCTTCTTTTATGACACCTATTTAAAAATATGTAAATCCTCCAGGTAAGTCTTTTGCTGAGGTAGTCTTTTAGTACTTTTTAAACCCAAAAAATTATGGGTGTCTGTATAATTTCTAATGAAGGAATATGTTTTCATTAGGATAACTTTATCTTTATATTTTTCATTTTTAAAAAAAGCTTTGTTTCTCTAATTTGTTCTTTTCCCCTTTTTTTACCCTTTGCCTTTGTTTATATAGTAAAAAACAGGGGGGGTATTTCACCCCTAGATCACCAGCACCACTGTTTTTTTTTACATACTGCTCTTGTATTAGATTCATGCAACATACGCTCTTGATGCAGATGTAACATCGAAACATAGCTTTGTCCAGCTTTGGATGTTTACAATAGATTAATATTAAATACTGTAAATAAAGTCATTTTTTTATCTTTTATTTTTACCCTTTTCCTTTATGTTTATTGCTAGTTGCAATCTTTATGGGCAGTTGGTGTCAGAGGATATTTCTGCTCTTTGGATTATTGTGTTAATCTGCAGTGGGTACTTGCTTCTTTGTGGTTTGGTCAAGTCATTTAACTCGCATATAAAATTAGATTGTAAGCTCTCCAGGAACATGGAAATGTTACTGTATCTGAAGGGCAATTCACCTTAAACCACTAAGGAAAAACTAAGCTGAATATTAAAAAAAAAATCTCCGAAAAGTCCCTGCCCAAAATTAAACCTCCTCTGAAGCAGGTGTAAGTTTCTGTGTGTATTTGCCAGTGGTTCTCAACGTTATTGGTTGAGGTACCCCATCAAGGATACTTTTTTTGGTCTAACTTTATCTTATCCAGTGAGTGGACTGAAAATCGCCAGTAGCTGGAAAAGATATTGCACTGCTCTTGCCCCACCAACAGACCACCCTGTCATTATTTGCCATGACGTTAGAGGAAATATTCAGCGGAACTATCTGGATAGTGCCACTGAATACTGGGCCTGTGCTTTCCCAGTGCCTGTCTTTTATGTGTATATGCACTTGGACAATAATATAAGCACCTATTTGAGCATGTAAAATGATATTCGATTTGTTCAAGTCATGTATAAAATCACATCCATAGAGGGCAATTTTAGAAACCCCCACATACTGTCTGCACATTGACACATTTTTGGGGCCAATTCTATAAAGTAACATACATGCATACTCTAAAGAACTGGGGCGTACTGGTGCCCCTGAACCCAGTCGCAGCAGTTACACCTATTCTAGAGCAGGCATAACTGATTGCATCTGGATTAACGAGGACATGTGCGTACATTGTAGTATACTATAGCATATGACTGTGAATTTAAGCTTCACAGACATGGTGGGAGTGTGCAAGGCAGAGCCTGCACTCTGTAGGGGTATGCAGACTCCACCTCATGCACACCCCCTATGGAAACTACGCATGATAGGTCTTACACACTTACAGAATGGTGACTGCTCAAAGAGCGCACCAAAATGCCCATTCACATCTATTAGTGTCTAGTGTGTAGCTGTCCACATGCATTATACAGAATCGGTCCCATAATGTGCAGTATTAGTAATTTTAGCATATAAATCAACTTTTGCAATTTTGGCTGCAGTTTAGTCTGTTGGCATCATAGTAACCAGCACATTTCCGTATCACTTCTTTCTCTTTTTCGCAAGGTAGATCTTTGAACTTGTCCTCTGTACTATGGTGGGTATTTTCCTGTTCCTTAAAGAGTATTTGTAGAGAGGGATCCACAGAGTTAGCTAGTCCTTGAAGGATTTTTAAATCTGTAGATTCTTTCCAAGTTGTGATACCCAGCATAAGAATAATACAGAGATATGACATTAGATGAATTTTCGGTATCACACATTTACAGATGCTAATTTGTGTGGATACCTTTTCTGAGTAAAATAAGCATGTACTTTTCAAAATCTAAGTTATTTGTATAGTTCTAAACCCTGTTGCAGGAATGCCTGCCTGTAATAGGAATAAAGGTGGGCCTAAGCTAGTTATGTGAAAAGTCCAGAATGATACCTATTTTATAAAAGCAACATAAGTGCCGATGGACCATGCTAGAAAAGACTTATACAATGACCCCCAGAAGCATTGCACATTTTGGAAAGGCTGTGTAGGGGCAATCTGAGCCATCGAAGTCAAAAGATCTGAAATTCCATGGGAGGGAAGGTAGTGAAGTGGGCATGTACAAGTGTCTGCTAAAATCAACCTGCAGAGGCATTGGAACACCATGTTCCATGGGGGGCCAAGCTCGGCCGTTTGGCCAGTTGAACTCCATGCGGCCGCGATTGCCAGCCTTCCCCTACTTCTGCCTGCGGGAGATCGGGTCCCTGTGGGTCGACGTTGGGGCAGCTCTGATCACTGCAGCAACGTTTTGCTGGGGCCAAGGCCCCTGTAGCCCCCCATTCCAATGCCTATGACCTGTTTCCACCGTAAAAGATAAATGTCTCCATCAAAACATAAATAAATGGGGACATGCTGAATAATGGGCTAGACACGTGCAGGCTGTTACCCAGTTTTAGAAAGTCACGTGTGTCCAATATGCACAGATCTGACCGTGATGGTATTGCAGAATGGGCACATGTATCCCATCCCCCATTCACATCCCAGTCTGCCATTTTGCATGCAGAGATGTGGCACCAGGAAAAAGGTCTATTTAGTTACCTGCCATTGTGTTCGAGCAGCAAAATGTACTGGGGAAATGAGAGGGCTTTCTTCATTGATGATTTCCAACATGTGCTAAAATAGGGTGTGCAAGTTTGTTTGTAAGAAAACCCTGGGCACACCTCTACCATGCCGCCATGTAACCAGGACATGATCGGGAAGTGCAAGTTTAAATTCAGCTCTTTCTAAAATGGCCCTGAGGAAGTCTATAGGGCTTGTTTACAAAGCCGCGGTAGCGGTTCGCGATCGTTATCGGAGCCGCGGCCCCATGGGGCCGTGGCTCCGATAACGATCGCGAACCGCTACCGCGGCTTTGTAAACAAGCCCCTATGATTTACACATCTCAGTAGGCATTTTCAGACATGGAAATCATGACTATAACTTCTAAAATGACCCCCACTGTGTAAAGGTAGGCATACCTTTTATACATATATACCCATGTGGAAGCTCAGAGTAGCAGCCTGGGACCATAAAGACCACTGCCGCTCCTTGTGATCTTAGGCAAATCACTTAACCCTCCATTGCCTCAGGTGCAAACATCAATTATAAGCCCTCTGAGGTTAGGAAAATGCCTACAGTAACTAATTGTAAATTGCCTTCAACATCTACTGGAGCTAAATCATGTTCAATTTTATAAAACATGGAAAAGGCATTCGAAAATTGCACTCATTGTGGCCTATGAGCCTATTTTTAACCACATATAAGGTGGGCAATTCTATAGAACCTCACTTTCTGTTTCACCTATGAAAAATGACTTTCCCTTTACTTCACTTCTTGGATAGCTTTCAACGTCTATTTTTAGTTCTTTGTTTAGCTGTCAATAATCAGGCCCTTTTAAAAAAAATTGCTTTCTGCTTCTTTAGGGATCCATTATTCCCAGAACCAGATGCTTGTGACTTCATAATACACATAACCAAGGAATCAGCTAGGATATTTTCAATAAGATTGTCAAAGATCAGAACAATTTACAATACTTTTCTTCCTTGCAATTGATTTCCATTTCTTTTTTTAGAGCTCTTTTTTAACACAGATAACAAAATGGCTTTAAAAAAAAAACCTTTTCCAAAATCATTTCACATGCAGTATATATTTTCCTGCTTCTTGAATCCAGTTTCTTGAAACTCAACATCTTGAGTACACAGCTCAGCTATTAGCCTGATTTACATTAACATTTATTAATTTGATATACTGAAAAATCTAAGAAGTTCTTTTGATCTCTCTCTGTCTCTTTCCTCCTCCTCATGCACATTTTCCTCTTAACTAATTCTCCCATCAATCTTTCTTCATCCATTTGGCATCTGAGTTTCCCTTGAAATACTGTACTTCTGTTTTCTTTTCATTAACCTTTTCAAAACCTGGCTCCTCCTCCGCCCCCCACCACCAATTCCCCCCCAATTCAAGCACATTTTCTTATTTTAGGTTAATATTTTTATTTATCACTAGTTTAACCTCAGTAAGTGCCAAATTTAATTACTGGCCTAAAGTCCATAAGTTGAGGGCCAGCCCAACCACCAGACAAACTAGGCAGCCGCTTAGGGTGGCAATTTGTGAGAGACGGAAAAGAGCAAGGCATTCAAAGCTAAACAATAGATCCTGACCACTAAAGGGGTTTTAAGGCTTAATGTCTGCCTAGGGCAGCAACACCTTGAAGCAACGTTGGGGATGGCCCTGCATAAGTACTGTCTGCACCTCCTTCGGCAGCACAGTACTTTCCTTGCCAAAGACTGCCTTGCATCAGATTGCACAAAACGAATGCACACAGAACTATTCTCAGCCGGCTGGAGCCTCTCCAGTAGGCGCTATTGCATATTGCAAAATGCAAATACAATGAAGACTGCTGATATAACTTTTCTGGTAAATTATTCCAGAGATTTGGACCTGCTATTCAAAACATCCTTGTATGTAAAGTACCTCACTTCATAATAAAAAGCGGGGGAATACTGTTCTCAGATCTCAAAGTTCGAGTAGGACAATAAATAGCAAGCAATCACTCATCCCGATATAAGGAGTATGTTGTGTGGTATCATGTGCATAATTGTGTCTGTCTTTAGAGTGTAAGGATGCTTGAGGAGGATGGGGATCAGAGGAGTGTGTGTGATAGGTGGGGATTTGGACCATGTGTGTGGGCACAAGTAGAGAGGTGGGGTGTATGGAGGATGGGTGTATGTGAGAGAGAGGGATAAGCGTATGGGTAATCTACAGTATGTGGGGGGAGGGGTGGAGAGGATAGAGTGGGTATGTGTTTCTATGTGAAGGATAGTTGGATGGGCATGTGGGGGAACTGGGGCTATGGATAGCTAGAGAGCTATATGTGAGGGATGGATGAATGGATGGATAGGTTGCTATGCGGGATGTTGAGGAGGTGGGGTGTATAAATGTGCAAGGGGTGGGAATATGTGGGTGGATGTTTATGTGGGGGTGGGGATAGATGGTGTGTGTGGAGTGGGGATAAGTAGGGACGAGTGTGTTTATGAGGAATAGGTGGATGGCTGTGTGGGATGGGGGATAATGATGCTTCCTCCCTCTCCTCTGCCCTTCCCCTTACACTCTTGCACCCTTTTCTTTACCCTCATTCCTACTCTCCCTTTGAGACCCCCTTCCTTCTCCTTCCTCCATTCATTTTTCATTCTCTCACCATTGCTATGGAAAATCAGCAAAAAAATATAGATATTTACCAGAATGTCCCATGGGAACTTTGGTGGCTCAAAGAGATTCTGCTGACGGGTGCTAGAGGAGGGTCCTGTGCTGACTCCGGGGCAGCACAGTGACTTGCAGCGGTAGCTGACAACCACAATGAGGCTGGCATTGCTGTCTCCCAAGCTTCAGGACACCCCATCATTCCCCACCAGCATCCAGCACATTTTCCAGCCCCAGCCATGGTCTCTCTACTGCCAGCGGAGGATGGTGTCCCTGCTGACATCCAGTGCCATTTCTGGCTGCAATCACGGCTTGGTTTCACACTTCTGTTGGTAGGGGATGAGGTCCCCATCGGAAGCCATCACTGTTTTCTCTGTCAGCCTGCGGGTTCCATTTTGAACACATGGGTTTGTTTGTGCAAGTAGAAACCTATGCGTGGAGACAGACAGATGGATGGGCCCTTCTATAGCTGCTATCACTTGGACAAAACATGCCTAAAAATATCATTTTATTTCCCCAAGTATTTAAACACCTGACTTTCACCTCCACTGAAATTTTTTAGGATGTAACCCTTTTACTGTTGGCTGAAATTCCCATTTGAATGAATGTTTTCAGCATTGCTTCTTTCCTCGTGTGCCAAGTACATTACTGGCAGGCAAGATAGATGCATCTTAAATTGGGCCCAGATCCTGGAATGCCAAGTCTACTAGAGTCTCTCAGCTTGCAGATCAATAAGATAAAACTGTTGCCAAGATGAATGACTGATTTCTAATTAAGTTAATGGTCATGTTAAGGAGGCTAATTTTCAGAACTAAGGTAGCACTTATTTCAATTATCATCCAGGGAATTCTGGAACTGTAGCTGTAAAAAGTCTTTTTTGAACATGCTCAGTATATTTATTCTTATATGAGGCCATGTTCTTTCTGATAATCCATGGGGTGTTTTGGGGATAATGTACAAAGTCATTTTAGCATGTATGAGACAATATACGCATGTAAGATGGCTAATAAAATTGTGGTGGAGTAGAAGTATAGATAATGGCATGAAAATGCTTAATTTTATTGTAGGTGTTTGGGCACAGTAGAGGTGTGCAGGCCAATGTTTCCATTTTGTTTAGTTTCCCATATCATTTGCAGGATTTGTTTTGTTTTGTTTTGGGGAAAATGTTGCTAATAGCGTTCACTATCGCTCAATAGTATGCACTATTGAGCAATAATGTACACTATGGGTGAATAATGCATAATGCTGAAAAACAGTGCATACTATATAGAGTCTAACTGTCTGTTTTGTGGGAATCACTAATATAAAGTTTAACTGTGGTTATAAAGTAAGCTTGGGGATAATCTGACTGACTGTCTCCTTTTCTGGGTAGCCTTGGAGCAGATATCTGTGGATGCTCCCAGTTCAGGAACAGACTACTGGCCAGAGACACTTACGTTCCCGCCACCCTACCCCTCACCCCACCCACCCCAGGGGCTGCATTACCTATATAGTGGTCGCATACGTTGCCATCTATCCTTTTAACTTGGGTTGGAGCCCACATCTTCTTCCTCCTTCCTTCTTCTTCTTCCTCTTCTCCTTCTAGGACTGCTTATCAGCATGCCATGTATTCGGTGCAATAACTGCAATACTTTCATTCCAAGACAAATCATATGGAACCTCAGAGCTTGTCCTATGTGCCTCAGATCAGCTACCATGCATAAAGAACTGACTCTACTAAGGGAAGACCTAGCTGCCATACATAAAGAGGTGATCCTACTCAGGGAGGAACTGGCTGCAATGAAGCGCACCTCTTCTAGGATGCAAACTGAACAGTGTCCACCACTGCTCCCACAAAGCATCAAACATCCCAGGGACAAGGGGATCACAGTGGGTTCTGGTAGATTGCGACCTGTAACGCACAGACATCCTATGCATCAAAAGATATCCCTGCATAATGCCTTCTCTGTCTTGGCTAATGAGGATGAGGAACTGAGGGAGGAACTGGCTGCAATGAAGTGCACCTCTTCTAAGATACAAACTGAACAAAGTCCACCACCACTCCCACAAAGAATGAAACACCCCAGGAGCAAATGGATCACAGTGGGTTCTGGTAGATTGCGACCTGTGACACAGAGGCATCCTATGCATCAGGAGATATCCCTGCATAATGCCTTCTCTGCCTTGGCAAATGAGGATGCCCAATCCTAAAAAACTGAAGGGCCCTTAAATGAGACAGCGAATGAGGATGCCCAATCCAAAGAAACTGAAGGGCCCTTAAATGAGACAGACAATTGCCAATCTCCTGCTAAAGGACCGAATATGAAGAAAACCTCACCAAACAGCAAACTACTACTACTTGGTGATTCCATCATCAGTGGCACCAACTTGGGAACACAGTTCAAAGGAGAGAAGATAGTCAAGTGCCTCCCAGGCTCTTCAGCCAGCAGAACTACAAACCACATTGTTGAAGTACTTAGCGCAGAAAGTGAACACTCCAAACTTGATGTGATTATCCACTTGGGCACAAATGACCTGGCTAGAAACAGTACCTCTACAATCCAAAAGAACTTCCAATCTCTGGGAGAGAAACTCAAGCCCATTGTTAACACTGTTGCATTCTCAGAGGTTCTACCTGTGCTTGGTAAGGGGGCAAAATGCCTGCATCGCATTAACAGCTTTAATACATGGCTCCAGACCTGGTGCAAACAAGAAGGATTCAGATTTATTGGCGAATGGGGAAACAGATGGACCAACAAGAGACTAGACTGTGCTGATGGACTACATCTCTCTGTCACAGGGAAAAGAATCCTAAGTGAAAAATACAAGCAATATGTGGATATGCATTTAAACTAGAACAAGGGGGTGATGGATGTGGAAGGTCAAGCTCTGGACGTCACCCCCTGCAAAAGCAGATTAAAATCAGAAACAGCCACACATTTAAACCACACATCAAAAACAAGTGGGAAGATGTAGACAGAACAAAATCAATGCTAAATACACGCAAGCCAGTTAAATGCTGGAAAGCAATGAACACAAATGCTCAAAGCTTAGCCAACAAAGTTCCAGACCTAGAAGCCCTAATGATGGAAATGGATTTGGACATTGTGGCCATTACAGAAACATGGTTTAATGAATTTCATGATTGGGATATAGCCATACCTGGCTATGATATATTCAGAAGAGACAGAGAAAATGGAAGAGGAGGAGGTGTAGCCTTGTATGTCAAAAGCAATATTAAAGCTACTGAAATGCAGGGGGCATGGGGAAAAGAAGAAGCGCTCTGGATTGTGTTGGAAAGAGGAGATGGCATTGTCATCCATACTGCTGTAGTCTACAGACCTCCAACACAAATTGAAGAGATAGATAACGAATTGATTATAAATATTGGCAAGATAGCCACAAAGGGGGAAGCGATCATATTGGGTGACTTTAATCTACCTGATGTGGACTGGATTACTCCTTCTGCAAATCTGGAAAGAAGCAAAAAAATCATGGATGCTCTCCAAGATGTGTTACTTAGACAAATGGTGATGGAACCAACCAGGGAAAGCTCAACACTGGATTTAGTGCTCACCAACGGCGATAGCGTGTCGAATGTCTGCGTGAGTGCCCCTGTGAGCAGCAGCGATCATCACACGGTGTGGTTTGAGATAAAAGCCATGGTACAGGCCAAACATAGCAAGCTCAAAGTCCTAAACTTCAAAAACACTGACTTTAATAAAATGGCCGAGTACCTAAAGGAGGAGCTGACAGGGTGGAAGGAGATAAGGGAATTGGAATTGCAATGGGCTAAACTAAAGGTGGCAATAAAAGGGGCAACAGATAAATATGTAACAAAAGTAAACAAAAACAAGAGGAGAAGAAAACCTATTTGGTTTTCTAAAGAAGTGGCTGCTCAAATAAAGGCAAAAAACACAGCTTTCGCAAAATTCAAAAGCTCGCAAATAGAGGAACACAGAAATGAATAGAGGATCAAACTCAAAGAGACAAAGAAATAAGGATAGCAAAATCAAAGGCAGAGGAAAAGATGGCTAAAGATGTGAAGTGTGGTGACAAAACCTTCTTCAGGTATATTCGAGAAAGGAAGAAGATCAAAGGTGGAATTGCAGGACTCAGAAGTGCTGCAAATGGACTCGTGGAAAATGACATTGAAAAAGCAAAATTGCTAAACGAATACTTCTGCTCTGTTTTTACTAAAGAAAGTCCTGGAGAAGGACCACCTGTGACTCCCAAATATAAAGATGGGTATGAAGTAGTTACCACACCATTCACAGAAGATGAGGTGTTAGAACAACTTGCAAAACTGAAAGTGGACAAGGCCATGGGACCAGATGGCATACATCCCAGGATACTGAAAGAGCTCAGAGAGGTTCTTGCAGGGCCATTAAAGGATGTTTTCAACAGATCCTTGGAAACAGGAGAGGTTCCTCAGGACTGGAGAATGGCTGACATCGTACCTCTACACAAAAGTGGTGACAGGGAAGAAGTGTCAAAGTACAGGGCTGTGAGCCTTACCTCGGTGGCAGAAAAAGTCATGGAGGCGCTCCTGAAAGAGCGAATAGTGAACTTTCTCAAAACCAACAGGTTGCAAGACCCGAGGTAACATGGTTTTACTGAAGGACGATCTTGCCAAACGTATGACCTAGATTGGCCACTGTTGGAAACAGAATACTGGGCTTGATGGACCTTGGTCTGACCCAGTATGGCATATCTTATGATCTTATGATCTTATGAAATCTGATTGAGTTCTTTGACTGGTTAACCAGAGAGCTAGATCAGGGGCATGCGATGGATGTCATCTACCTGGATTTCAGAAAAGCCTTTGATACCGTTTCTCATAGGAGGCTTATCAATAAACTCGGTAGCTTGGGGATGGATCCTAAGATGGTAAATTGGATCAGAAATTGGTTGACTGACAGACGACAGGGGGTGATGGTAAATGGAGCTCACTCAGATGAAGGGAAGGTGATTAGCGGGTGTCCCAGGGTTCAGTCCTGGGCCCGGCACTGTTCAATGTATTTGTGAGTGATATTGCTGAAGGACTGAATGGAAAAGTCTGTCTTTTTTCAGATGACACGAAAATTTGCAACAGAGTGGACTCCCCCGAGGGAGTGGTTAACATGAGGAAAGATCTACAAAAGCTGGAAGAATGGTCTAATGCTTGGCAATTAAGATTTAATGTGAAGAAGTGCAGAGTCATGCACTTGAGTAGCAGAAATCCAAGGGAAATGTATGTGATAGGGGGCGAGAGGTTGGTGTGCACGGATCAGGAGAAAGACATTGGTGTGATTATTTCCGAAGATCTCAAGGTGGCAAAGCAGTGCGACAAGGCGGTGGCAAAAGCCAGGAGGATGTTGGGCTGCATACAAAGAGGAATCACCAGCAGAAAGGAAGAGGTACTTATGCCACTTTATAAGTCACTGGTGAGGCCTCACCTGGAATACTGTGTTCAGTTTTGGAGACCGTATCTTGCAAAGGATGTAAAAAGACTGGAAACTGTTCAGAGGAAGGCGACCAAAATGATTTGGAGCCTGCGTCAGAAGCCTTATGAGAAGAGACTTGAAGACCTAAACATGTACACTTTGGAGGAGAGAAGGGACAGGGGAGATATGATTCAGACCTTTAAATACTTAAAGGGAAATAATGAACAAACAAACCTCTTCCAAAGACGGGGAAGCTGTAAAACTAGAGGGCATAAGAGGAAGCTGCAAGGTGGTAAATTGAAAGGCAATGTCAGGCAATATTTTTTCACAGAAAGGGTGGTGGATGCTTGGAATGCCCTCCCGATGGAAGTGGTGGGAGCAAACACGGTGACGGAATTCAAAATGGCATGGGACAGACACAGTGGATCCCTTTACAGCAACAGGATAAAATCAAAATAAACGGAACCATCTAATTTCTCAACAAATAGGGGTGTCCTGCATGGAGTGGTGGGTTCACGCCTAAACAGGGATGTGGAGAGTGATGGCCTGCACGGAGTGGCAGGTGCACCTACTCTTGCCATCCTGCTGGGCAGACTAGATGGACCATTATGGTCTTTATCTGCCATCATTTACTATGTTACTATAGGGAGCATTTTAGAAGCCCTTTTCATGAGTTGGACATCTGAAAATGGGCACTTAGATGTGCAAATCATGGAGATGTCCCCAGAGCCATTTTAGAAAGCCGGTTCTATAGACATCCCCGAGCACGTCCATGTAGCATGGGAGTCATGGTGGAAGAGTGAAAGGGAAATGCATGTGGTGCGATTTCTGAAAGCCACACAAGCGTCCATGCTTATACCTGCTCTGGACCATGAATAAGATGCAAAATAGTGCTAATTCCATGCTTCAGGGGGAAGAGCAAAATGCATTTTCATTGACACCGTTAATATTGCCTGGCTGAAGAAACCTACCTGTAAATACATACTCCAAACATACTACTGGCCTGCCGCTGCCCATCTGAGTATCTGAAATGGCAGGGCAGGATGTGCTAGTCACAGGACATAGTCACCCCCTTCTGAAATACCCGGATGGGATGTCCAAGTTTCAGTTCTGCGGCCATGCAATTTGGGAATGTCCACATTTTGTGAAATGGCCTACACCCGTGCAGATACCTAACCTTGCTATCTGCATAGGGCCTGTCTCTAAAACTGTTCTTTTGGGTTGGATCCCGATTTTTGGATATTCTGCTCTGGAAGTCCCAGATTCTTCCTAGATGTCCCTTCCAAAATCCCACTTGTTCATATGCACATACATGAATAGTGCACATTATCACTCAATAGTATGTACTATAATGCAATAGTATGCAATATTTACCCATATTAGGTACTATACTATTAATGACAGAAGGGAAATTATGAAATTTTAGGGGGGGTCTTCCATTTTTGCTTGTAAACAACATGAAACAATATAAGAAATGTCACTGGAATTTCCTACGTCATTTCAAACAATTGCAGGTCCCTATTGCAGAGTCATAATGTGTCTTGATTATAAAGTTTTATATTAACATCTGAAAATGGGCGTAGAGACTTCCAAAGCATGTCTCCAGAGCCATTTTAGAAGCCAGGTCTGTAGACAACCCCAGCATGAGGGAGTTCAAGTCGGAAGGGGGGCGTGGCTGAGGCATTCTCAGGAACCTGGACATCACTGTATGATCTCATAAACGTCCTGGATGTCTGGAGCTGCTCCAGGCACAACTAAGCATTGGGTGTAGAGGGTGTAGAGAAGACGTCACTCCATCATCCCCAGTACTCAGCCCAATGTCAACAATAGCAGCAGTGGGATTTGAACGATGGCCCAGGCCCATCACTCTAACCATTAGCTATTCCTAAATATTCAGGTTAGCCCTCTGGTCCTTACATAAAATGTCTCTAGATAAAATACGGGCTATTTCAGTTTTACCGCACAGCGCACTTCTTCTTGTGGTGCCAGAATTTATATTTAAAGAATGCCGGCATCGGCCATGCTTTCAGCTCTTAAGCAGTTGTTGCATAGTATTGAGGTGAGGTTGTTTCAGTGTGTTGGTTTTACTTTATAGTTTGTTATGGTAGTATACACAGTAATAATTCTTATATATTTGTCATTTGGCATTCCTGCACGGTATGCCATTTTTCACTATCACGATGCATGGGTTTAGAGTGTTTAGTCTTCATTCTTTTCACTCTTATTTTTAGATTATTAGCCCCTTCCTTCCAACAAACAGGCAGAACTCCCTCCGCAAGGCTGGAGAGGAAGAAGCACTTACAAATGTTTCTGAGCCATTTTGCAAATGTACATGTGCAGATGCTTTTGATTTAATTGCAAACAACACTCTCTTGCCCCCATTTCAATTCGAAGAGGGAAAATAAGCATACCTCCTGACACACTACAAACATACCCCTCCCCCCCCATCTACTTTGGACATGGTACAGTCATCCACATGTATATTTCATCCTATCTAAAATGGACATTGCCACCTGACCACAATTTGCATATGTATATCCTTGCTTATACACGTTTAAATTGCAAATAGAGCTTCTAAACTAACCCCCTTAACATTTAACCAATCGAAAGAAATCTTTTTCTCAGAAGGCTGGTTTTCTTGCTGCAGCCTCCACCGTGCTTTGAAAGCTGCACACCGTTAGTGGATCAGTGCTGCCAGAATCACCCCAGCATTTCACAGACAGATCTACAGCACTGTGTAACCCTAGTTGCACAAATATATAGGACCACAGAACAGAAACATTATCAAAGCCAATAACTTTATTGTAAAACCTAATGCATTTTACATCCTTGGGCTTCACTGTATAAGACCTAAATTTAGGGACCAAAGTACATCGACAAAGTATAAAGTTTATAGAGTTACCAGGATCAATTGGCCAGATAAATCCTTTCACTCTCTTCCTTCTAGGGGTGTGCATTCATTAGTGCACGTTCTGTTTGTTAGTGTACCCTAAAATGTTTAGTGCATGCTAAATGGATTTAATATGTCTTAATTTGTCAGTTAGTGGGCATTAAATCCATATAGCATGCACCAAAAAATGCCCAAGTATTTGGAAAAATTATTTTAAAAAGCAAAATCTAACCACATTTTTCTTGACTCTGCCCCTCCCAACTTCCTTCTGAGGGCAATAATTTGGTAATATTTATTTCTGAGCCATTTCTGTCCCTGTCTGCTGGTATTTTCCTCATTTCAGGTGCTGGGTGAGCTACTCGGGATTGCCCTTTCATCTCACATGTCAATCGCTCTTGTAGCAAGTCAGACTTAAAGAGCCTACTGCAAGAGAGGGAGTGAGCCTCTATTTATAGCTTGACCTCATCATGCAGGTCAGCAAAAATCTGAATGAGTTCCACATGTCTTAGCCTGTTTTATCTGGTCTACTATCGGAGATCATCTGTGAATTGTTTTTAGGATGAAATCATACCAGCTGGTTTGCTGCATTTTTGTATCATCTCATGCACCCACAAGTTGCCGCAGCCTCAGAACTTTGCTGCCCCCAGCAATTTGCCATCTCACAGTCAAGCCTAGTAGACTAGTGCAGAAATCTAGGCCTGATCACATACGTGTGAACACTCCTCTAGGTACAAAGATGTCATTTAGCATTACCACATCTATTACACTGAAATAGAAACCGATGTCGAAATATCATAATTGTGGTTCTTAAATCTTAAACTGAGCTGATAATACATGGATTTTATGATAGACTTTATTGCTCAGGGTGGATGAGTAATTTTTACATGATTCTTCCCTTCGAATGAAAATTGAAGAAGCCTTTTGTGTGTTTTGCGTCAGAAACACTTGGCACTTGTGTTCATTTCCATAATTTCTTTTGCTTCATTGGAAAATCAGTCTCTTGAAAGATTCAATTTATCTGCCAACAAGCAGGTAAGTAAAAGGTTTTTTTTCTATAGCATTTTGGAATTACTTGGTGCTTCTTCCAAATAAAATCTCCTCCATTTCCTCTTACTAAAGGTGCAACACACTGTACGGTAAGTAGTTTGCTGAATATGTTCTCCAGAAATCTGTTAATTAAAGTTAAACATTAGTATTCAGTAAAGTGAAAAGCTGAGCACAGAGGGAACTGATGCACAGCAGTTGTCAACCTTCATATTGAAGACAACATATGACAACTTGATGATTAGAATTCACAGTACAAAAAAAAAAGAGAACCCTATGAGATTTTAGTAAATAGATCATCTTTCTACACAAGCACAAAGAGCACTACACTGAAGAACTCGGAACAGAGTATTTTTTCCTTTTTCACATGCAGTTACAGATAATGAGTTAAATTAGAACCTATGAACACAAGATTTGCCATGCTGGGTCAGACATAAGGTTCATCAGGCCCATATCCTACTTCCAGCAGCGGCCAATCCAGGCCACAAGTATCTGGCAGGATATGCAAAGGTAGACAGATTCCATGCTTTTTATCCCAGGCATAAAATATATAATATATATAGATAATCTCCAGCCCAAAAAGTTACAATTTCTTATATAATTTTTTGGAGGAGTAGCCTAGCGGTTGGGGCAAGTTGCCTTGGGCTGGAGGTTTGAATCCTGCTGGAGGACAGCAACCTCGGGTTGGAGGGACTGGGTTTCTAGTCCCACAGGTGCTGCTTGTGGCCTTGGGCAAGCCACTTAATCCCTCTGTTGCCTCAGGTACAAAACATAGATTATGAGCCCTTTGGGACAAGGGAAATATATACCATACCTGAATATACACCACTTTGACCCAGTGAAAAGCGGTATATAAGCATTGCTAAATAAATGATGAGGTCACATAGTAAGCACAGGCTGATTTCCATGATAACTGTGACTCATGAGTTGGGGTGGTAAATTGGATGTTTGGGGTAGTGGTGATCCCTTCACGGTTAGCATGGGGGTAAACAATGTGCACTAACCATGAGCTTTGCAATTAATGTGGGTTCGCCTATCACCACTTGACTAGGTGGTGTTAAGTACACACATGGTAATTATGCAGGCTGCTGCAGCACGTTAAGGTACTGTTCAATGCAGTAATTGCCAGCAACATGCTGGACATATCCTCGGTAGTTAGCACACAGAGGTTGCAAGTACCGCACATTAATTTTTGCACTAAACGTGCGTTAGTTGCAAAACCCAGCGCACTTTAGTGAAAGGGCCCCAAAGAACAATTATCTAAGTAATCCGATGTCCCAAAATCATTTTTCACCATATTTTAGGTTTTCATAAGGCTGAAAATGCTCTTTCTTGCAAACATATGGCCTCTGGCATTAACTTCCCTTGCACCAGATCCTCTTCGGGATAATGCTCAGATGCTTTTAGTGTGATAGTAAACCATTGTGATACTCTTTGAATGGCAGTATATAAGGTTGCATAATAAACATAAACACAAGGAAGCTACTGAAGTTCTATTTTACAAAGAAAAGTAGTTGCATATTTTTTCTTTATAAAATACTAGCATGTTTAACAAAAATTGTGCCAAGAGCTGGTGTAAACGCCCACACTTACGGTTTTTCAGGAACGAATGTAATGAGAGTACTTTTATAAGAGGTCATTCACATGCATAGGTGACCACAAACGTGCATTAATAACTAAAATAGCCCCAACATAGGCATGTATGTTGCACCTGAAAGTACAGGGCTCCTTATAAAATTGCCCCCTAAAAGTTGATTTTGACCACATAAATCTTTTTGAAATAATGACCCCTTTCTGTATTAGGATTTGTAACAGAGGAAAGACAAGAGAGAAGGCAGCATGAAATGGGACGAGATGTACTCTTGAGTGAATGAGGGTTGAGTGTGCTTACAAGGTCAAGTGCTGAGGTAAGCAAAAGGAGGAAGGGAGATGTCATGTTTGCCACAAGAAACAATGGAATGAACATCATGTCAAAGAGCGAGGAGACAATGGAGGGGGCAGTACAGCAGGGCTACAGGAGGGAGAATAGAGTCCAGTGTTAAGGCCCAGCAGGCCCACAGGGAAGGACAGCAGAAGATGGCTATGAGAGAGGAGAGGAGCGGAGCTGGCAGGGATGATCATAGGCCCCCACAATACTGGCCAGCAATGCAAAAGCCAGCACGAGAGGGATGAGGCAGCAGAATAGAACACCAGTGGCACAGCGCCAAGGACACACTTGCAGATGCTCAAACGTAGCCAAGAGGAGAACAACAAGATCCTGGAACACATTCTAGACCATTACAGCATTCTGTATGGCAACGATTCAACACAGAAATCCTGGATTGCAAAGCACTGCATCAGGAAAGCTCTGATGGCACAAGTCAAGCGCTTAGAAATGTCGCCCATGCCCTCAGTAAAATTTTATATGGACACCAAGACTACAGGCCCCCTATCAGGGAAAAGGGAGCATGGAAAGTGTGACATCATAAGTTAGATGATGGTGATGCTTATTTGGCAGAGCAGACTAGAAGAAATGCACTATGCTGTCAAAGGAGCAGAAGTCATCTTTGGAAAGGCTGGGGTTCTGAATAGTGTAACAGAGGTGCATGACAAGACAGCGGGTTAGTAACTTACAATCCAAAAAAAGGTCCAATGGATACTAATATACAGGAAGTAGAAAACCTTGAAAGACTCAGCAGAGCAAGTGGAATGCACATGCTTTTAACATCTATACTTACTCGTAACTTTTTATTTTCTCAAGCTTCTATGACCTGGGGAATTCAAAGAAAAGTTTAAGTATCTGATTCTTGAACCTGTTTCACAAAGCTGCATATTCAGTATGTCAGATCTGTAGATGACATATTGGATATAGGACTTGACCGTCGCTTGGACATGCAGCTGAAAGGAGAGATCCTGCTATGAAAGGAACCCCCACACCAGGCTCCTATGTCTATCTTTACTGACAACTGGATGAGTTCATTATTCACAGCAACAATGAGAGGTCTTTTCTTTGTAGGTAATTCTGAGGTCAATATTCAAACCATTAGGTGATGGATATCTGGATAAACAGTGGTGAAATCCAGACAAAAGCACCAACTCCTTATATGTACGATATTCAGCTGATGCAGACTGAATATTACTGGAGACCGCCAGCAGAAAACCTGATATCAGTGGGGGTATTCCTAGAGAGAATATGAGCATGGTGATAACATACGAGGATAATGTCAATAGTCTGGTTATATTTAGGACAGCATGTTATGCGGTTTGGTGCATTGCATTTGCAATATTTGGGTGTAACCTCGGCAGTTCCAAATGGAACTGTCATTTGCCATTGCTTTATCTACTGCCATCCCAGCAAGCATGTGGTGGCATTACTTGCACAGCCAGCGAAGGAGATGCCTGGTCCAGAGGAGCAGGCATAGGGGACAACACCATGCCCAACAACGGCAAAAGCAGCAGTCAGTTGACCAGCATGGGAAGCGGCAACACCAGGATCCATGTGTTTATAGGACCAGGGTCAGTTTTCTCTGACTCGCAGAGGAGGAAGTATTCCAGAGCTACCAGCTGAACAGACCACCATCTCTGACCTCTCTGAGCTTGTGAGAGCTGATCTGGAGGCACCAACACAGAGAAGTGCTGTGCTATCAGTGACAGCAAAGGTTGCCACAGCTTTGGCCTCCCAGGCCACTGGCAACTTCCAGCATATCATGGGAGTCAGCACTGGCATCACCAAGTCTGCCACCTCCCATTGCATCAAGACCTTCTTGAGAGACCTGCTGAGGAGACTGTGGGATTTCATGACCTTCCCTCAAAGCCAGGACTAGTAAGAGCATGCCATGTATGACTTCCATGCCATTGCTGGATTCACTTCCATGCTTGGGGGCCATATATTGCACACATATGGGGATGGGACTACCTGAACAGGAGGAGAGGGCAAATAGAAATTGACATAATTACCATTCAATGACCATGCAAATAGTCTGCAATGCCCAAATTGTTATCACCCAATGTATGTGCATGCTACCCAGGATCCTTTCATGATGTATATATCCTTTCATAATCTTGCCTTGGATGAACTGGTGCCACAGGACATCTGGGAAATGGCTACTTGCTAGGTAAGCTGTTCATAACATGCTAAAATATAGCTGTGCTTTGATATGTGAATACCCCCATAGGATGTTGCAACATCCATCCACATCCCTCCACTGTAGACTCTGGAAATGCACATAGGTTGGCACGAGCATAACACATGTACACTACCACAGAGACAGGTTCCAGATGCACTGCCCATGGTCCACAGTACCATATGTCGTCTTGCCCATGCCATATGAAAAAGCCCATCATGAATAGTGCACTGGTGCTTGTCATTTGTGCATGCCACTAAAAAAGGTCCATTGATGTCCTATCCCTAAAGGTGACTGTGGAGACCCCCTCAGGACCCAGGCTCATGACACCAGTGCCAGCTCAAGGGTTTCTGCTGTCCTAAGCAGACTCTCTGTGCTGCCCCCCTGGACTCCTACTTTGCTGCCACTATCTGGTTGCTATGCCACATCTCAGACTCTGATGTCACCACCCCAACATCCACCTACTTTCACTGAAGTGGTTAAGCTGGGCCTTAAAGTGGTTGTGCACATGCGTGCTCATAGCTTGAAGCTCCTGCTCCCTCCAGTGCAACTTCCTGTTGGAGGGGACAGGAGCTGCAGGCTATAACTGTGCACACGTGTGTGGGCATTTTAAAGCTGCTGCTTCACTGAGAGGGATGTGATACCACCTACCAGGGTCTTCCGCCCTAGTGGATAGGCTGGCCCTGCCAGTGAGGCAGCCACAGATACCTCAGGAAAAGAGATACAATAGGGTGAACCACAGAAACAGGTACACACCTTTGGAGTCCTCAATAGCAGGTTCAGATGCCTGGACAGGAGCAGAGGGGAACTCCTGTACAGCCCTGACAGTGTGTGACAGCTTCACCACCTTCTGTATCCTGCACATCACCACCCAGAGAAGAATATATCTACCAGAGAAGAACATATATGAGAACGCATAGAGAGCCGTCAGCTCCACAGAGGAAGGGCCACCACCCACCACAGCAAACTAAACTCGTACAACAGAACTTCTAGAGATAAATATATTTTCAGGTGACATTGTGACGGTGGTAAAATATAGAACATACTAATGTGCCTACTTCCCCTCCCATACCCACTCCACCCACCCAAGTGCAACCACTTCCCCACCCGTGCACTCCTATGCAATGGTGCCATCATCCCCCAACCCCTCAGATGCTGACACTGCCTGTGAGACAGCCAGTGGGTCAGGGTGATCTAAAGGTAGGGCACTGCCAGTCACAGCTCTACCCCTCATAGAATCAGCAATGGCTCAGAGGGAGTGAGCAATGCTGGCTTGGTGGGCTGCAGGCTCTCTTTGGAGATGCAGCTACCCCACCAGGATCTGGGACTACCATTCAGTGATACAGTTAGTGAGGGCAGCCATCTTTGTCTCCTCCCTTTCCAGCTATGGTTCCTTCATCTCTATCTTGCTATAGTCATTCTCTGTCTCCTGGATTTATTTATTTAACCAGTTTTCTATACCGCCTCATCCTTCAATCAAAGCGGTTTACATTATGTAATCACTACAAACAGGTACTTGATACATTCCCTTGTCCCCAAAGGGCTTACAATCTATGTGTACCTGAGGCAACGGAAAGTTAAGTGGCTTGCCCAGGGCTACAAGGAGTGCCTATAGGACTAGAAAACCCAGTCCTTCTGGCCTGAGATTGCTGTACCCAGGTGGGACTTAAACCCCCGGCCCTCCGGCCTGAGGTACCATGTCCTAACCATTAGGTTGCATCTGACAGAGATCCATTCCAGATTGCTGCCCCAGGAGAAAAAATGGCTCCTTTGTCTCCTCGGCTGCCTCCTCCTGCAGTGGCTATGGTGACACATTCTGTTTTCTCTCCAAGTTGCCATTCTCCTGTGTCTTTATAGGTCATGACTCCACTAGCTGTCTCAAGGTCCCTGCCTGTAGTTAATCTGTAGGGAAGGAACATAATATAAAGCAATTAATTCAATGCTAACACAGTCGAAAAAGAGAGGTTGTATGTTAGGAGTCTGGGTACAAAGGTGCATGGAGGAGAATAGGCATATCCAGGTCCCCATCATACATCTTTGCACCCACACATCACCCACCTCCAGTCCATCATCTATTCAAATGACCACAGCAAATGATGGCAAAATGTTTGGTTCTGTTTCAGGTCTCTTGTAACGGATATGCCTTTACAGTCCCCATCAGATGCAGGTGTGACTGAAGTACACTGACAATAAAACAGTAATTAGAGCAGACTGACAATAGTCATTTTTAACCTTGTCTCAACTTTCGGTAGGGCTTTGAGAACCTCCACACAATCCTCCCTTCATTGTCTAGCTTTCCCATCAAGCCCACACTAGCCCACATTCTGCAGAAGCCTAACGTCAGAGAATCACAGTTTAAAGGCAGAAGGACCTGGAGCTGGGCATCCATTCTATAGGGACAGAGGTAAACTACTAAATTGCGCAGTTGATGAGCTCATGAAGATATGATGATGTTACATGATAATTGAATGCTGAAGGGATAGGAATCTACACACTCTGATTACCTACAACTGGTACCATCAATGGCCTGTTTGCCTTGCCTACTGCTTCCATGCCGCTTAAGCACTCCTTTTTGGATTTAGTGCACAGTTGTAACTATGTGCTAAGCATCTGATTACTTTATCACATCTGAAGTAAAGTAAAAAATTAACAAAGAAAAAACTCTGGACTAAAAATTGAATGCTGGTCTTCCATTACATCAATCCTATATTCTGTGCAATCAGTGGTCAGGGCCAGCGCTACCATTAGGTGAACTAGCCTAGGGCGCCAATGGTCCAGGCTTGGCCTGTTGCTACCGCACCTCTTCGGATCCTGCAGTGCAGTAATGCTTCAAACACTAGCTGCTTTTGCAACTATGCAAAAGGAAATCGGCATCGAGTTGGAGGAAGCAGAAGCCAGACAGCCTCGAAGCTCCAAAGCCCTGCAGGGCTGTTAGAAGCCATTGTCGCTACTACAGGACTCAGGGTGGCAGCAGCGGTGTTGGGAGCCAGGGAGGGGGCAACAGCAGGGGATAAAGTTCACCTAGGGTATCTCATATCCTTGCAGCGGCCCTGTCAGTGCTTAATGTGTCCTGGACTGTGTGATATATTTTTAACTGTAGCGTGCAGTCATTAATTTCCATGTGGTTTGGTGAGCAGGTTGTTAGTTTATGGGAGCTCCCTATACCTTCATTTGCATCTTATTGTGCTCATTAGCATGTGTCAGAGGTCTATGGTTTACCTTTTGATCATTAAAGCATTAGCAGTCTCCTTAACATGCATGCCACGTTAAGATTTAGTGACTAACACGTTATTTATCATGTATAAACATGTTTATTATGCACAATAACCTTTTTTTGAACTTTAATGAATGATCCATTCGCTAACAATATTAATAGAAGCAGAATAAAATTGCAACTTAAATTACTCAGTGTGTCGCTATTTATTCTCAGTCTTTACCAGTTTGACAGTTTTCACTGTTCCCATAAACTTTTTAACTTTGGTATCCAATAGACAGCTGAGTTATTGCTGTCTCATGGTGACTCTCACATATGGCAACTGAACAGTCTTAGAATACCAGATGTGCTCTTCTGCCTCTTGCACCATATAAGTGGTGCTCTATTGATTCACGCTGTACATTGTGGGTGTACGAGCTAAATACACTAGGAATAAAGTGCAATAAATGTATTATTGAAGCATCTGCCACTGAAAAGAAACAGAATGTCCAGCAGTGGAGGAAGGGCTGTCCAATTTGCATAATAGTTGGCATGTTTATAGTATCAATAAAGCTTGTTCTTGTGCTCTGATCTGTAACTATGATCAGTGCTTTCATTGATTTTTAGTTGTGTTTTGCAAAGTGTAATGCCAACTATTGTTGATACTGGCATTCAAAGCCGTATTCTGATGGACTTAGGTACTTAACTGACCTTTTGGTAGTGTACTCCCCAGCACCGTACCTAACCCTGTGCGAGCGGTGCAGCTGCACAGGGCGCAAAGGCTTAGGGGGGCATTTCAGGCTCCCCCCCACGCTGCCTGCTGTTGATTTGTTGCCACCACTTTTTGTTTTCTCAGTGGCACCAGCAGCAGTGGAGCAGACCTGACTTAAATTTAAAAAATCAAAACACGCGGGTCTTTCTGCAGGTCTGGTCCCTACCTCCCTTCTCTGACGTAGGTCACGCTAGAGAAGGGAGGGACCAGGCCAGACATTCAAGTGCGGAGTTGCAAAGACCCACGTTTGAATGGCTGGTCTGGTCCTGCCCTCCTCTGATGTGAACCTACGTCAGAGCAGGGAGAGATCAGATCTGCCTAAAGCGTGGAGTCGGAAGACCCATGTGGTTTTTGTTTTTTTTTTTTATTTGAGAATAGGTCTGCTCCGCAGCTGCCGACACCACTGCAGAGACAACAAACTGTGACAGCAGCAGGGCAAGAGCAGGCAGCCTACTGGACGAAGGTATGGGTGAGAAGGGGGGGGGGGGTGCGCCCAATATGCAAGTCGCACAGGGCACAATTATGGCATGGTACGGCCCTGTTGAAGTCTTTCCAACTTCATCATCTTGCCATTCCTCTTCCAACTAAGATCTGAAACATAATCTTTCCTATCCCATTATCAAATCTGGCCTATAAACTTAGCTAACTGATATCTACAAGCCTCTTCTTGGGATTGCTAGAGTAGCTGCATCAGGTCTTCTCTGCCCGAGTTTTTCTGTTCTTCTCGTGGTTTTGTTCTTATGGAACTTTTCTTTTTCTCCTCGTTGACATCTGATTTCTCTACCTATTATTGGTGTCAACTACTTTGTTGAGTGGTTCTAAAAATAGTCTATCAAGTCTATTCAACTAAACCAAACTAAAATGGAGGGTCAGTCTATCAGTCAGTTGGACAGTTTTTCATCTATCCACAAGCATAACTCTGCTTGATCATGGCAAACAAAGTTATTTGTAGGAAGATAGGAGGAACTAGGGTGCTAGAAGAAGCAGGGTGGTGAACCAGTCCAAGCCCTGCCATCAGAAAAGTCTGCAGCTCAAAAAGGACAAACAGCAGCAGCCATGGCAATATGACTTAGGACCAAATGCCAATTCAAAAGCAGCACGTCAGAGTCTCATTTCCTGCTGGTGGAAGGCAAGCGCTGAACGTGTAGCAGCATGACGGGGGGCTCAAGATCTGGCAGAGATCCCATCACAAGATGAGCAGCAGGAGCTGACTAGGTGAGAGGGAAGGGAGTATAGATTGAAGAGAGAGGGGAAAGGGCAGATGAGAGGGACCGGAGGGAATGGGAGAGGGGAGGAGGGAGAGAAGAGAAGGAATGGGGATGGGTAGGCAGCATGGTGAGAGACGAGAAGGATGACAAAGGGAAAGGGAGGGGATGATTCCCTACCCGTAGTCTCGCGCTGGGCCAGCCTTTACTGAGACCCTCTAGCGACTCACAGACAACACACACATACAATCCCAAACCCTATGCACCTCCCACTCTAGCGACTCACAGACAACGCACACATACAATCCCAAACCCTATGCACCTCCCACTCTAGCGACTCACAGACAACACACACATACAATCCCAAACCCTATGCACCTCCCACTCTAGCGACTCACAGACAACACACACATACAATCCCAAACCCTATGCACCTCCCACTCTAGCGACTCACAGACAACACATACATACAATCCCAAACCCTATGCACCTCCCACTCTAGCGACTCACAGACAACACACACATACAATCCCAAACCCTATGCACCTCCCACTCTAGCGACTCACAGACAACACACACATACAATTCCAAACCCTATGCACCTCCCACTCTAGCGACTCACAGACAACACACACATACAATCCCAAACCCTATGCACCTCCCACTCTAGCGACTCACAGACAACACACACATACAATCCCAAACCCTATGCACCTCCCACTCTAGCGACTCACAACTCCAGAATTCCCATACAGAACCCCACCCCATCACTCCACCCACATACCCTCACAGTGCTCAGTGAGCTTTCCTTGTGCTCATTCAGCCCCCACCCATAAGCCCCCTCATACACTCTCTCATTCAGTCCCTTCAACAGACATAACCTCCCATACACTCACACTCAGCACTCTACCTAGCCCTGTGCGGGCAGTGCAGCTGCACAGGGTGCAAACAAAATAGGGGTGCATTTGGGGTTGCCAGCCTCGCCCCCCCCCCCCATGCTGCCTGCCCTTGCCTCACTGCAGCACCTTTTCATTTATTTATTTAGACAGTTTTGTATACCGCCTTATCCTTCAATCAAAGCGGTCACAACACAATTGGGGGATACATTTAACACGCGGGGATATGAGACACATACACTAATACTTACAGGGAACATGGGCAATGGAGGGTTAAGTGGCTTGCCCAAGACCACAAGGAGCATCTGTGGGACTAGAAACCCCAGTCCTTTCGGCCCAAGGTTGCTGTCCTCTAGTGGGATTTGAACCCCTGACCTTCCGGCCTGAAGTACCTTGCCCCAACCACTAGGCTACTCCTCCCTCCTCCTTCATGTTCCCTTGGTGGCAGCGGCAGCAGTGTTGGACCTCAATTGAAAAAAAAGCCATGGGTCTTTCCGACTCCATGCTCGCATGTTGGCCTGATCCCTCCCTCCTCTGACGTATCCTTGCATCAGAGGAGAGAGGGACCAGCCCAGCCATTGAAGCACTGAACTGCAAAGACCCCCATTTGAATGGCTGGTCTGGTCCCTCCTTCCTCTGAGGCGACCCTGTGTCAGAGGAGGGAGATATCAGACTTGCAGACAAGCACGGAGTCAGAAAGACCCTTGTATTTTTTTCAATTGGATGTCACTCTGCTGCTGCCTCTGCTGAGGGAACACAAAAAGCAGTGGTGGCTGGGGGGGAGGGGGGGATGGAGGCGACTGGACATGGAGGTAAGATGTGGAGATGCTGGGTGTGGGGCAAATGACAAACCTGTGATGGGGGGGGGGGAGGGACACCAGATGTGCAAATCCCACAGGGTGCATTTATGGCTTGGTACAGCCCTGCTCACACTATAATCCTGCCACTCATTTTGGTTTCTTCTTGAACAGCTATCTTTTTAGGAGCCTCATGTGCTAAAGTATAAAAGGCCTGGAAATATGCAGAAATGCTATAAATTGGGCAAAATGCATTTATGTGAAGTCACTTCAGGAAAGGTTATTAAATTAAAATACAGAATCATAGAGTGATAGAAAATGATAGCAGGTAGACTAATGTATCAGGTAGACTGCTGATCCATAAGAACTATTAAGTTCTACAATCCCTTTCTCTCCTTCAGAGATTGTCTGTACTTGTCCAATGCTTTTCTGAATTCAAATACAGTTCTCGTCTCCAACACCTTCACTGAGAGGCTGTTTTGTGCATCTACCAAGCTTTCTGTAAAGAAATATTTCCTCAGGTTACTCCTGAATCTCTCCTTTCACTTTCATACTATAACCCCTTGTTCCAGAGCCTCCTTTCAATTGGAAGAGTGTAATCTCCTGTGAATTTATACCATGGAGGCATTTAAATGTTTCTCTCATATCTCCATTCTCCCACTGTTCCTCCAAAATAAGCATATTAAGATCTTTAAGTCTATATCCATATGCCTTATGATGACCACTGCCTATTTTGGTAGCCACCCTCTGGACCAATTCCATCCTGTTTATATCCTTTTGAAGGTGTGGTCTCCAGAACTGTGCACAGTATTCTAAATGAGATCTCAGTGGAGAGTTATACAGAGGCACTATCACCTCCTTCTTCTGCTGGCCATTCTTCTCCCTATGCACCCAAGCTGCTTTCTGACTTTTGCCATTGCCTTTTCTACCACTTTAGATCATCCAATGTGATCACCTCCCAGGTCCCTCTCTTCCTTCATTTATTGAAGTACTTCACTCCTATACTATACCTTTCCCTTCGGTTTTTGCAGACCAAATGCATGACCTTACATTTTTTAGCATTAAATCTTAGCTACTAAATTCCTGACCATTTTTCAAGCTTTTACTAGATCCCTCATGTTATCCACACCTTCCAGGGTGTCTACCCTGTTGCAGATTTTGGTATCATCCACAAAGAGGCATATCTTTCCCTTCAAACCTTCTGTAATAGTGCTTACAAAAATGTCACCAAGGGCTGATCACTGGGGCATGCCACTGGTAACACCCCTATTTTCAAAGTGATCTCCATTTACTACTACCCTCTGTTGCTTCCCACTCAACCAATTTCTTATGCAGTCGGTCACTTTAGGGTCCATCCCTAGGGCACTCAGTTTATTTATAAGCTGTCAATGTAGAACGGTGGCAAAAGCCTTGTTGAAATCTAAGTATATCACATCTAGCACCCTCCTTCAATACAAATCTCTGATCATGCAGTCAAAAAATTAATCTGATTCATCTGACAAGATCTACCTCCAGTAAAGCCAGGCTACCTCAGATCCTGTAATCCCTTGGAGTCCAGAAACTGCACCATCCTCTGCTGTAGCAATATTTCCATTAATTTACTCACCATAGAGGTCAGATTAACCAGTCTGTTTCCAACCTCTTCCTTATTTCTGTTTTGTGGACAGGAACTGCATTTGCCCATCTCCAGTCCTCTGGGATCACTCCCGATTCTAAAGAAGCATCGAAAAGGTCAGACTGCGGAGCTGCCAATATTTCTCTAAATTCTTTCAATACACTCAGATGAATCCCATCAGGCCCATTGCATTGTTCACTTTTAGTTCAGCTAGCTCCTCATAAGCACAGTCTTCTGGAAATAGCTTGAGTTCTACCTCACTTCCATGCCTATTTGTTTGTTTTCTGAGCCCTTCATCTGTGACTACAGAACAGAAATATTTGTTAAACAATTCCGCTTTATCCTCATCAGCCTCTATGTAGTCCTTCATTCAAACTTGAGTTTTACAATGACACCTTTACACTTTTTCCTGCCACTAACATACTTAAGAAAAGTCTTACCCCCATATTTTACTGTATTGGCTATTTTTTCTTCTATTAGCATCTTTGCTTTCCTGACTCCTTTACCAGCTTCCTTTAACTTTTCTGGATATTGTTGTTTGTCTTCCTCTTTCTGCAACCTCTTTTTGCCTTACTTTTTCAGCTACTTCTTTTGAAAACCATAACAGTCTCCTTTTCCTCTTACTTCAATTTACTTTCCTAATAAAAAGGTTTGTTGCCCTTAAAATATTTTTTCAGTTTTGCTCACTGTTGTTTTACTTCCCCCAGATGCCCCCATCCAGTTAACAGCTCCCTGAGATATTCTCCCAGCTTTGCAAAGTTAATTTTCCTGAAGTCCAGGACCCTCGCTCTTGAGTGAACCATCTCCACCTGTGCCCTAATATTGAAGCTAACCATTCAATGATTACTGCATGTCAGATGATTACCTACTATAATATCAGAAACACTCTCCCTATATGTAAACACCAATATAACCCCCTCCCATGTGGGTTCTGTTGCTGGAATATTTCTCACTGTAGAGAATCCAAGATCTCCCTGTTTCAAGATGACACTGCAATGGGGATATTCCCGTCAACATCTGCCAATTTGAAATCTTCTACTCCTTTCATAGCAATATTGTGAATGTCTTCAATTAAATCTCTATCTGCTTCTTCTGCCTGAGAGTGATGTCTGTGTATCACACCAATGTAAATAGATTTTTCATTCCCTCTTGCCAGACTAACCCATAATGCCACCTCCTTCTCTCATAAGGCCTGCAGTTCTGTGGCTTTAATATTAATTTACATATAGAACAATTCCTCCCCCCTCATCTTTCCTGAATAGATTATAGTTCCAATTATTGTTTTCTGTGTACCATGTTTCTGTGACTGCTACTATATCTAAGTCAGCCTCTCCCATTGCAGCTTCTAAATCTGGAACTTTATTTTGCATACTATAGACGTTAGTATACACCACTCTCCAGATGTTGCCCTTATCTATGCAAATGCAAATATGTGCCTTTGAGTCAATGTTTCTATGAGGACGGTATCTGAATTCAGAAAAGAATGGGACAACCACAGAGGATCTCTAAAAATAAAAAGGGGACTATTGTAGTTGATATGGAAGGGTAGACTAGATAGGCCATGTAGTCTTTTTCTACCATCATGTTTCTAGGTTTCAATAATGACTCCTGGTGACCCACCAGCTCCTGGGTTTTCTTGGCAGTGTGACTGGAAGTACAGAAGATTACCAGGCCTTTCTTCTGAGGCAATGGCAGGTTAAGTGACTTGCCCAAGGCCACAAGGAGTGCCAGTGGGAATCAAACCCTGGTCTCTCAGTGTTCTAACCATGAGGCTACTCCTCCACACTCCCTTTTCTATACTACTATATTTTTCCCCTTCCTGAGGGCATCTATCACAATTCTTGGCATTAATGAGCAGCTCATCAATGTCATGAATTCTGAAAATGTAGTGTATGAAAACGTAGCCCCTGTATGTGACAATGGCTGAAATTTCATGGGACTGCTGAATTATTGTGAGAGGACTCCCAACCCCCTCCTTCCCATGCGGCTTCAAATCCCTGGCAGGCTAGTAGAACTGAGCCAGATCTGAAATTTAAATAAGCCAATTTAGGGTGCCCAGATCTCTCATCCACTCCACCATAGAAGCTCTGTCCCTTTAGGCTCCACGCCCTCTGAATTCGAAAAAAAATCAGGGCCAGGTTCCCCTATCCCCTAGGACCCTGCCTCATCCTCTGGGTCCTGGAGACTTTGGGGACAGGAGCAATCCCTACTCGCTCCTGCCTCTACAGTTCCATATTGGAAAATGAGTCTGACTCCTGGTGGTAGTACTGTGATACCATCACTAGGGGTACGGTGGCACCGTTTTCCAGTATGGCGCCATTGAAACAGGAGGGAATGGGATCAATCCTAGATGACTTAGGGCTGGACATAGGACTTTCCTTGTTCCTAGGACCCTTGCTCTCCAAGGAAGTGAAGTGGAGAGGAAGTTGCTAAATCACTCCACTTAATCAGTTAATAATAAAATCTTTGATATAGCTGAAGAAATTTCCTAAAATTGTATAGCACCTACATGTGCCTATATTAGACATGACCATAGAGAGAAGAAAATGATTGCATACTTGTATGTATAGATGTGATCAAATTCAGAGATTTCCCTATTCATGATATCCCAGGTTTGTGGGAAAACCTTACAAAACTGCTATCATAGATAACAAAAAACAGTATTCAAAATATGTTAGCTTAACCGGTAGGTGCAAATTCATTCGTTCATGGCTTATTTACCCTAGATAATTATTTAAAAATGTTTCCGCCGGTTCTCTGTTGGATATCGAAACTACGGAAGCTTTTCCACTTCATGCCCCTGCACGTTTCCACTTTCTTTGCAGTGCAAATTCTATAAAATGGATCAGTGTTTGTGAGGTGATAAACGGAGTTACTTACCTGTATAGCTGGTCTGGCTTCGTATGCAACCCTTCCCCGCGTCCTCCATGTCTCATTCTGGTAGGGTTGACGACAAAAGGGGTCATAACCGGTGTCCACCTGTCCCCCGAGCCCCAGGTGATCAGGTGAGATGTGCTTGAAGCAGGAAAGCATTTGCAAATTTGCTCGTTACACGTTCATTTCATATCTTCGGGGAAATCTGTTATTGATTTTCTCTACTTTGTAGTCACGGGCTGCACAATGCACGCGTGACGCCCTTCTGCTTTGGAATATTTGAGCGTATAAGGAATCCTTCCAGGAAAGATACGGACCTGCTGCTGGACAGCGGTGTCTGTTCCCGGGGCGGGTGTGCGCGGAGAGGGGCGGGTCTCTGGGAGGATCTCAGGCTCCTCCCTCCTGCAGCCCGAAGCAGAGACTCTCACTTGCCACGATGTTTGCAACTGAGCCAGCAGGGCTTGAACCCGCCAGGCACTTTGCACGCGTTCCGACTGAGCTGCACCGCAAGTCGTAATGTCAGACGGCTTCCGTCCAAAACGATGAGCACGACCGCAACCAGGACTGTCCTGGGGACACTGGAAGGATTATCAAGTGACAGCACCAGTACTTCAGACCTGTCTCGGGAAGACCTGCGACACGGTTTTCAGCAACTTGTGCTCCGCGGGGTATAATTATAACATATAGCTCTGTAGAAGGAAAGTGGATTCTTGAACACTGTATTGGACCAGAGCCCACCCGGGTTTTCTGCATCCGTGTACTGGGAAATCCTGCCGACGGGGAAAGTCCGTGAAGATAAAGGGATTAAAAAAAAACCCCAACATGCTAGAGAAGAGTAATTGCTGAAGGGGGAACTCACAGTCGGACTTCCCTAGAAATCCGCGAGACTCAAGTCAGCAGCAATGTCTGTCACACCTAGCCATTTCCCAGCAAACCAGACGAACAATTTCATGGGCAATCACGATGTTATGGATAATATGCCTAAGGGGCAGAAAACTTTGAACCTCCTTCTCTTTTGTCTGACGTTTATAATCGCGCTCACCGCCCTGCTGGGCGGCATCTATTGCCTAGTCTGCCTGCTGAAGACGCCGAGCAAGACCGTCGTCTCCGTGCTTGTGGCTTCCTTGTGCGCGGACGACTTGCTAAGCGTGCTTTCCGCGACCATGTTCCTGCTCATGCAGTGGTCCGCCGATGCCCTCCCCCCGCCTCTCTGCACCGCCTCGGCTATGCTCTATTTGTTTCAGGGCATTTCCAGTAACCTAAAAGCCTCTTTGATTGTTTCTTACAACTTCTACACCAGCAAAAAGACCGGTTGCTGTGATGAAGCTACTAAGAGGCCAGCACGAGTGCTGTGGGTGATTGTCACCGTCTGGCTGGTCAGTCTGGTGATAAGCAGCTCCCCTCTGTGCGGCTGGGGTGTCTATGTCCCCACATCCTGGGGGTGTTTTGCGGACTGCACCGGCTCCTTCACGCTGTTCCTCTTTGTCTTGTATTTGCTGTGTTTCTGCGTCCTGACAGCTTTCTCGGTGCCTTTAACTCACCAGTTGTTGTGTTCAGACGACCAGCAGCAATGCCTCTGTGCCCATTACCAGCAGATCTCCAGAGGCTACTTCACACCCGGCACACCCCGAGACAGCAACGCCTCTTCGCACTCTCCGGAGGAGCCCATGCACAAAACCTCGCGGCTTTTCCCCACATTTCCAAGCTTGGAGACGGTATTAAAGCAAAGTCCCGGGGAAGGCTGCGGCGGACGGCTTCCTCCACGCACAAGCAGCAGACAGGAAAGCAGGAGTCTAACACGATTATTTGCTCAGAAACGTTTCTCTCTCATCCTCGCACTAACCAAAGTCATATTGTGGCTACCAATGATGGTAAAAAAAATCAAATCAAATGAGTTAAATTCATATTGTACTAGTACTGAAGTCAGTTAGGAACACAGTTACAGGTATTATCTAGCTGTATTGATGAAACGACTTTAACATCTTTGATACTTTTTAAACTTGATCTAATGTTTAAATGGTCAGCATCATTCAAAAATATTTGTCTTGGAAACTGAGCTCCTAGATTAAGAGGCACTTTTACTAAAGCCCACTAAAGAGGGTAAGGCATGTTTTAGCGGGCGGTAATGGCCCACGGTGACAGCTACTGGCTGCTAAAACATGGTCTGATTGCCCATCGCGAGCGGGCAATGGGTATTGTGAGGGCGGCGAGCACATTACACTTAGCGCATGGGTGCATATCCTGCGCTGTCAATGTGCCAATTAACGCAAGCGCACCTAACGATACTTTTATGGGCTCGTGCCCGCGCGGCAACTACCGAGCACATGCTGGTGACACCCCAACAGTTACCGCACAGGCTTTGCACTCAGCGCGCGTGAGTTTTCACGCTAAATGTAGCTTAGTAAAAGGGTCCCTAAGTCTCTGAATTGGTATGTCTTGGGGATTTTTTTGACTGGTCTCGGAAATATTGCACTTTCCTTCTGTCTTGAGTCACGACAGTCACACCCTTTCCTCAGCTGCTGGAGTGAGACATTGAGATTGCTTTGTGAAAGAACAGAGGGTCGGTCTGTTTTTAAGCAGGTTCGCCATATTTTAGAAAAGCCTAGTGAGCTCTAAAAGCTTTTAATCGGATGCGCAATATTTCTGCATGGTGTGTCACATTAGGCATACAGCTTTGGTATTCTCCGCGCACCAGACTGACGGTGTATTTTTGAGCTGGATAAAGTCAGGGGAATTGAGGAAGGGTGGCTGCATTTGGCCATCGTGTTTTGCAATTTCTCAGGCTAGTGGCCAGTAGTAGGCAATCAATGTTGTGGCTTCACTTGAAATCATACAGAGCATCAGTACAATGTTAGTCCTTGAAATGCATTTCCATGATCTGAACTTTATTAATTCTCTGCCTTCCAGATACAAATGATTGTGCAGCACATTGTTGGCTATCAGAGCCTTTCTTTTGAGACATTAAGTTTTCTTCTGACTTTGCTAGCCGCCACTGTCACTCCCGTGTTTACTCTTTCCGAACACTGGATCCATCTCCCATGCGGCTGTATTATTAACTGCAAGAGGAACACATACACCGTCTCTTCAGAAGAAAGAAAAAGTAGGACATTTCTATTTTTTTAACCTGTTGATTAACATTTCTTTAAAATAAAAATCAAGTTATATTGAACCAGCAAACTGGCTGGATATCTTCCTGACAGGCGGGGCAAGCAATAGTACAGTGCAACACAGGACCGCATTCTGGTAGAAATGTGTATGGCCAAACAAAACCCACCCATTTGGGTCAATGCTGTGTTTTCTTAAATTTTCCTGATTTTACTGTTTGTTTTTATGCATTCATTTTAAATGTGCATTATATCCATGCTGAAACATTTTAAGCGTGCAAATCAATTGTACACACACTAATTCATAGGCATAGGTGCACACAGGTGATTTACATGCACAAAACATTTTTAGGTGGCCAAATGGACCAAACTGAATATGTGATATGTGTCATTGGCACTGAGGTAGAAAAGTCTCTTAGAAGGGATGCTTGCACCCTCCTGTGAAAGAGAGTACTTCAACCCACTCAAAATGTTGTACTTCCTGTGCTCTGCCTTATGGCACTGGGATAGGGCAGTGTTATTATTAGGAGAAATTAAACATTTAGACCTAAGGGAAATTAAGGGCCAAGTGAAAGTGTTCAGAGATCAGAAATTGGCTGCCAGAAGGAGAAAAGTAACCCTAGGTATTTCCTCTGAACGAACCGGTGGGGCAAGACTGAAGTTGCATTACGCAGATTATATGAGCACCGCAGCTTAACGGATAACTCAGGAATTGTCACGTGCTAACTTCCTAACATGGAATGGGGTGCAGAATGTATGGAGAATGGGCAGACTGCGCCCAATAGTTAATTTGCAGTAATTTACCATGCATTACTTGCTAACATGCTCAGTAATGTGATGCACTTAATGCCACAAGAGTAGGTATAGCTCACTGCATGGTGTTATCTACAATGCAGCCAGTGCACAGTAAAAACATTTCCTCTGCTGGGGATGCCTGCAACCGTTAACGCACAGGTTTTACAGTCACCGTGTGTTACCTTTGGCAGGGTAACCGTAAATAGGCCCCTGAGATCACAAGCTTGACCTCAGTACTTTTAGAAATGTTAAACATGCTGTAATCACCAGCTGATGAAATAAATTGCCTGCACATGATGGGAATAGTGTTATGACAGGGCAAATCATTTTTTTACTGGCCATTGAAAAAGTCTTTCAAGATTAAAGAACCAGTGACTAGAAAACAGATGTGATGTTCAAATTAAGTCACCCTGCCATAGTACGAATCATTTTTTAAAATATTTTCTTGATTTTAAAGATGTGAGCTGTAACCCTATTATTTTTAGATACCATATAACACAGAAGTGGTATTACAAAGGTGGAAGCTGCAGTCTAGAGATCAGATCCCAGCAATAAATGGTGGGAGTATTCAGTACTGTGACCTGGTGCCCCCTTCCTTCCCAGCTGCACACAAGCCGCTCTTATCCGGCTTCCTAGAAGCCCAGTGATGAAATCAGTGCCCTCCATACCTGTGCCCTGTGTGACCGCACTGCTCACACAGCCCTTGGTACGGCCCTGGGAATACTGTACAGAAATCCTGCTGTCTCACAGAGTCAGTGTATAACCTCCAAGCAAATCGTGCATTTCTGTTGACCTCGATATACCCTACTTTAGTCAATTTAATGAAAGATCTGGGGGGAAATTTGAAACATCTTATCTAAATGATTCAAATTATTCCCATATTCAGCAGTGCTATACATATAGCCTGTGCCCCTAAACACTGTTCCCTCTAAGCTGTGCGCGTGTGCGCGCGCACACACCTTGCCGAGCGAGCGCACATACTTTACAACAGAGCACACAAAAATTACGGCTCTGATTCTGATAGAAAACAACACAGACGTCTTAAAATTTAAAAGTTATGATTGTAATTGCTAGAAATTTCCCCCTTCATTTAGTAATCGTCTATTTTCATTTAATTTGATTAAAATCAATGTGGTGTACATAGTGTATTCTGACGTGTAGTCAAATTTTAAAGTATATAACTCCGAGTGTCGTTATGTGGCGCACAAAAATTTAACTTTCCTTCAAAAGCTGCACACAGCTGATATTTTATGCGCACACAGCCTACAGAAAATTAGAGGGAACATTGCCCCTGAATATATTAGTATAAGTTATATGTATAAATAAACGTAGACTTATGCATACAAGCATCAGATATTAGGATTTGTGTGTATAAGCGACACATACAAGACTCTGGTGCTATACATATCAGTAGTACATTTGACTTGGACATCGCAAGTTATAACTGGTTTTTCCATATCCAAGTCAACAGTTTAATTTCAGCATACGGGGCTGAAAATCAACACCTATACATTCATGAGGATAATTTTCTAAAGTCATTCCTTACATGCCAATCATCATAAAAGTACATGCTTTGGCATGAAGGCATATGCTTTTGAGCAGAGGTAAGCAATCGTGCCATAGTCAAGGCATTTCCTCTGCCACATAAGCTAGTATTTTATATGAACAAGCAGGCATCTATTTCTCTTTATAAAACAGTGTCTATGTATGTGTCTCTGTAGGCGCCTATCCATGGTTTCCCTCATAAGCTACGTATTTGTGGCCAAACCCCAGAATGCACTAACTCTACCCTGTCTGATCTACATCTATGGGGCTAGTTATTAAGGTGCACTAACGTTAAGGCATTTTAATTCACCAATGCACATTATTTTAGCGCAGTGCACATATTTATTCAATGGAACCTAATTACTAATAATGCACATTAATGGTGAATTAACATGCATTAATGTTAGCGCACCTTAGTAACTAGCCCCCATAGTCCTTGATATGGTACTGTGTATAACACTGTTAGCAATGTGGCCTCACAGAGTACAAATATGGAGGGACCACTAGTGTCATTAATGAATGTTCAGGAAGCCCAATAAGAGGGAGAGCAGTTCTGGTTTACGACATACCTCTTCAGGTCCCAGTAGAGCCAGTAATATGGGGTGGGTCAGGGGGCACCAGGTTTGCGAGTCACACAAGACATAATTATAGCTTGGTGCTGGTTATACACATGAAGACACATTTTACAAATGACATCCACATGCAATCTTGGACATCTAAGCCAGAACATCTGAAAAACAAGTAGGCACATCCAAGTTCAGCACAATTTCACAAACATGGACGTGCCCGATATGGGCATCTGCAGGGGTGTCTACACAGACATCCTCAGAATAACCTTCCAAACTACAGATATGTAGGACTAGCCTAATAGTTAATGTAGTGGGCTAGGACCAGTGAGGCCAGGATTCAAACCTCACTGTTATCATTGTGATTGTGCAGACTACTGGGGACGGTAGAATGCCATCTTCTCTACACCCTTTGGATTTTGAGCACTTTCCCAATGCCTTTTTATGTCTGGTAGGATCACCGAACTTTCTGAAATCAAGCAGGATGTCTAAGTCCATTGCACCACCTCAGACATGCCTCCAACCACGCCCCCATGCCTAAACTTGGATGTTCCTACACTGGAGACATCAGGGCCAGCCTGTCCATTAGGTTAACTAGGCAGTTGCCCAGAGCAGCAGACCCTGTTGGGTGGCATTGCTAACCCAATCCCCCAGGAAGTGGCAGCTGAACACACTGCTTCAGCATCATGGCAGGTTTTAAAATACCCAAATGTGCACATTTCCAAACTGCAGTTCCTGCCCGCTCTCCAAGAAAGTTGCATGGGGGGGGGGAGGGCAGAATGGCAGACTGTGAGGGCACGTGCGCATGGGCATTTTAAGGTCTGATGCGGTGCTGAAGCCACAGTTCAGCTGCTGCCATTTCAGCGCAAGGTGGAGGCCGGCATGGCAGGCTGGACAGAGGCACAGTCTTTTGAGGGCAGTGGCATAGAGGGTCTGCCTAGGGCAGCAGAAACTCCCATACTGCCACTTGGAGATTTCCTTAAAATCTGTTTGTGAAATGACTCTGGGGACGTCTTCAGGATTTGGATTTCCAAGTTGCGACAAAAGCTATCAAAAAGACCCCACAGCGGAATATCCATAGAGTGATATACGAAAATTGCTCCTGAATCTTTTTTTAAAAAAATAAGTTATATGTCCGTCATGGCACCAAACATGCAACTGCTTTTTGAATATTGACCTGTATTGCATTTAGGGTACAACAACGTTATTCCTGCTCTCTTTCTTAGAAGCTGACCAGCAGACCCGGCACAAAAATGGTTGTTCAGTGTGAGGTGACTGGCTGCATCCCTCTTTATGATGTATTAGATTCTTTTTTTTTAAATGCTTTATTTTCATTTTACAAACTACAAAGGAAAAAAGACATACAACTAAAAGACAATACACACATGGAATGTGATACATACACCAAAGTAAACCCCTACCACCCCCCTCCCCCCTGCTTCTTCTCTAGAAAACTGAATCATTCTCAAAGCGGGCGTATACTGACATTATTGAGTTACAAAACCTAATGGCGATCTGAAACATGATGATTGTACGTTAAACAGACATGGCAAGCAATAAACAGATTATACATGATCATTGAGTATCTGCCATTTAGACAAGCGATAATGTATTGGGCATGGAAAATAGCTCTCCGAAATATCTGCTCATATATGCTTTATAAGCAGACAAGGTTCACTATTCATTGACGGTAAATCGAGAGCTATCCTTCCAGGTCCTCGGGATTAAACATATGGCTATACCCGGCATGACATCAGGAAAGAGCTACCCCTCTTTGGAAGAGAGGGGACCTCTGCCACTAAGCGGAGTCCCACAGTTTTCAAGAAAGAGGCTCATGAAGGTGTAAAATAAGTGAAATTCGACCCCAGACCCGCCCCCAGAAACTTGTAATTAAGAACATTCATAATGAGCATGAGTAAGGATTCCCACATCAGTATGGCAAGACCTACACTGGTCCCTAGCAGTTGAGTGCATTTGGTTATGTTCCTGGAATATAAGGACAGCTATGTGCAAAAGACGAGAGTTGAGTTAGGGTAACTAAGGCAAAGCGGGAGACCCGCACTAATTTGCTCCAGGAAACGCTCCAACGCACAGGGATTAAAGTGATTTACAGTCAGCGATCCCAGGCTTGTTGCACGCTACAAGTGGCAGTATCTGTACCCTGACATAATAGTTGGTAAAGGTTAGAGGCTATCCCATGTGTACAACTAATAGAGTGAAATAGTTCTATTAGCCCATCCTTAATAAAGATAGAAGGCGGCATGATTAGAACACTTTTGAGGCAGCATGGAAGCTACATCGATTGAGAGTAATGTTGCACTAGTAACGCAAATTCCCTATATAAATCAGGAAAGATTTTCCAACGAGCTGCAGGGAAGAACTATTGAGGTGTCCAGATCTCCCTGGAGTACCAGGGCCTGGAATTAATCATGTGTGGCTGCCCGAATTTCTAACCAGAACTCTGGCTGAATTGATAGGGCTCTATCAGAGAACCAGGCCCCCGGATTCCCATGAGATGCAGTAGTGTGGTATTGAAAAGAAACAGCAGCATAAACTGAAATATGCTGAGAGTGAATCTTTACAGCGTCCACCTGAGGAACTAACAGTATTGAGATTAGAAAGGAGTCTATGCGAAACTGGGATTTGTAAGGGGAAGAGAAGAAGGTAAAGTCAAGCTCATTGGGGTGTAGTAACCTCCATGGATCGACTAGAACAATATCGTTGATCACTGAGGTAAGCGTGATGTGACTCTTGGGGGGATCACTTGTCCTAGGCGGCTATTTGTCTATCAGGGGATCCAGAACTGAATTGAAATCCCCCCCGATATCAAGGAAGTATTAGCAAAGGCCTGCGTAACCTGAGCAAGAATAGCAAAAGGGTAGGGTCATCCACATTAGGAGCATGAAGGCATATACATGTAACTTGAAAGTTACCTATCTTAAAGTAAACTCTGGGCCATCTACCCGCTGTAGCTAAGCAGGTCGCAACAATAGTAGCATACCGAGATTTCCTATCCAATATGGCAACCCCACATTTCCCAGAAACGACTGGGGAATAGGTGGCCACCATGTAAGAGTTCATATTGAGGCGGAAAGTTTCCTTCGAATTAAGATGTGTTTCTTGGAGGAAAATCAGGTCCGCAGCTTCATGACTTAGAAAGCTTAGGAGTTTCCTCCGTTTATCGGATTATTGATTCCTTGTACGTTCAATGAGAAAATCTGACATGGTGCCATCAATCAATAATAGACATTTTAGGTAAGAGCTCTTGAAAACTTACATCATAATCAGAATCTGTACAATAATGACTTAAACACCAAGTATGCTAGCCAATACACCCATACTGAAAAATATGTACCAGAGTAACCTAGAGAAGAAGCAAAACCCCCAATGAATATGGCGACCAGATGTCTGCGGGAGGAGGCCCTAGAGAGGAAGATATTGACATAATAAAAGAAAAGAAACACCAGAGTCCATAAGAAACACTGTCTCTGATACTCGTCGAGGCTGCTATGGGCAGATGGAATCAGGTCCCATATATCTTCAAAATAAGGCAACAAACCGCCCTCGACAGACTCTTCACAGTGCTGCGGTAAATCCAATATGGCAGGTACAGCGGATGTGAGAGTACTGGCCGAAATATGCTGGAAGTCAGCGCATCAGGTCGGCTTCTTTAGAGTCCAAGAACTCCGCTAGTAGAGCAGGGTCCTCAAATGTTCTTGTCTGATTGTGAAGCGTGACTCGGAGCTTGGCCGGGTACATCAGGCCATAGCGTGCTTGTAGTTGTTGAAGCCTCGGCCGAAATTCCAGAAAGAGCTTTCGGCGGTCGACCGTGGGTTTAGCCAAGTCAGGATAGAAGGAGATCTTGTGGCTCTCATACTCCATGTGATGTATTAGATTCTAAGTATAATGTAATCTTGTTTGGATGAAATCCAATTTATTACCACACTAACCACTACTATTATTTTTGCTACAGCTATTGTAATGCACTTCCGTCAGCCAGTGATATTGTAAATTTCATTTAGCGGTATCCAAGTTCTAATAGTATATGTTTCTTATATATTAATAGTGAGTCAGGATCTTGGTATCAGTAATACTAATACTGAAATAGGGTACTCTGTCATGTTTCCAAAGCTTAATTATTACAGAGCTACTATCCCTGGGGTCCCTAAGAATAATTTATTTAGATTAATTGATCTCTTTCCTGCAATTTCCTGATTTCACTGGCAATAGAGGGACTAATTGTTGTTGTGATTTCCATCATCCCTGTCAAACTGTAAAATCTAAAGAATTATAGGTTGGAACGAAGAATTAAAACATCTCGTGTACATCCATTCTTTTGGTAAAGTTATGCCTACACAGGAGCTTTGTGTGGAGGCGTAGTCTAGTGGTTGGAATACCTGGCTTAATAACCAGGAACCCAGGGTTCAATTCCCATAAGTACTCCTTGTGGTCTTGGGCAAGTTGCTTAACCCTCTATTTCCTTGGAAGAAAGGCCTAACAATCTTCTTTCTGTCACACTGCGATGTAAACGCCAGGGTTTTCTATGTTTTTTGTCTATTAATTAGCTAGTCTTTCGGTAGCAAGAGTTAATGTCAAGTGTATAACCGTGGTAGATCGGACCCGGCATCCTATCCCTCCTGCGCAACCCACCTTTACAGACCCCCCTCCCCCGCTTCATTCTCCCCCTCCCCACCCCCACCTCTTTCCCAGCTCGTTTACAAATCACACATAGACTTCTTAATGTGGAAGAACCAACTGGTCACAGCTTTATTATATTTATAAACAATTAACATTCCAAACCATAACAAACTTCTTAACAATCCCCCAGAGCGGAGCAATGCCTCACCAGCCATATAACTAGCAAAGTGACCTTGCCTCCGCTTCGGCCGTGTCCTGGCACCGGTCAACTTGCTACCGCCCTTTCCCCGACCTCGCCATGTGACTAGCAAAGGCCAGCAGGGCTTATCTGGGTCGGGGGCACCCCACCCCCGCCCAAATATGTCCTAAAGGCTCCGGACCCCGGAGACCTCCGGGATCCCGCCTTGCCGCCCAACTGTGACACCCCAAACCACCCTCACCTCCTAGCTAAACCAGGGGAGGGAGGGAGGGAAGCCGTCCCGCTGCACGCCCGACGCTGGAAAGGAAGGGGCCGCCAAACTCCCTCCCTTTAAAGCCTCGGGCGTGCATGGCCGTTTCATTGGCTCCGCTCCTTGCCCTTGCGGAGCCAATGATTTTAAATGACGCGGAACGCGTCCGCAACATCACCTCTGCCTGGCCCCCCCCCCCCCCCGAGCCCCGAAGCAGGACGCCGGACCCGGGCAGCTCACCAGGTTACCGGCGTCCACCTGGACCTTGCCCGTGGACTTCCCATTCTGCACAAAGAAGCCCTTTGTAAATATTATTTCTTCAGAGCTAGACAGAAACTTTAGTCAGTCCAGAAGAGCTTTGCTAGTGGTTTACGCTAACACATTCATTTTTTATCACTTTTGTAAAGTTTTATAAAAATAGAAACAAAAAGAGAGAATCTTGGAGAGCTGTCTCTGATTTTCCAACAGAATAGGCAAAGCAGCTGCATTTTTAAAAGTTGCAACGTCTTTGATAAGTTCTGGTGATTGCTCTGGTGGATTATAAATCAGTAGACTTGCAAGTTGCAATATAAAATGACATTTTAGAAAGGCTGTTTAGGTGCCAGCTGGGACATCCAAATCAAACATCTGAAATTCCATGGGAGGGGTAGCAGAGAAGATGGGCATGTCTAAATACGGTCTAAAATTGACCTCTCTGCCCCAGAAGATAAATATCTCTTCCAGCATACAAGAGACTGGGGACATGCAGAATAAAGCCGCAGACGTGCAGGAAAATGCATATTAGAAACATGCATGTACAAAAACATGCATAACTGTAAAACAGGCAACATAGATGTGTCCATGACGGTATTTCAGAATGTGCACATATATTGTCATCACATATATACCCAAGTCAGTCCTTTTGCTAGTGGAGACATGAAGCAGTTTGGCATCTCACAGAAAGCCCTCTGTATGTACAGTATGCCACTTTGAGGGGAGTGAAAATTATTGGGCGAGTTAGAGGGCATTCCCCTGTTCTCTCCTCTGTTCCTTGTTGTCCGTAATGAGCACTTCTCAAATACAGGTACAGACATACAGTAGACGTGTCTGCCAGCGGTTATAAACTTAGAGTGCCATTCTAAAATCAGATGTATACGTGGATCTTTTACAGACTGCCCCAGACATGCCTCCATCATGCCCCCATGCAACATGGACATGATTGCACTAAACACACATAAAATTTGGTCTTTCTAAAATGACTCTTTGGACGTGGGTGCGATTGGCACATCTAGATGCATGTTTGCAGATGTGCAAATCATGGCTAGAGCTTCTGAAATGACTCCCGCGGTTTCTTTCAAAGAAGTATTTACTGAAGGAATATTTCCAAATAGTTGACAGTACTGCCAGACATTTTTTTCCAAGCCGATGAATGAATACATGAAATAGTTTCTGTAACAATGCACTGCTCACTGCGGGTACTGAGGCATGCGGAAAAGATGTATGAATACAATTGTACATAATGCATTGCATTCAATTTAAAGAGATGCCAGAGTTCAGGCGGGAGAGCAACTTTTCTCACTCGCATTTTTATTTCAGGATGCGCTCACTTCTGCAGTCTTTGGCTCTATACCTTGTAAAATTCCTCAGCCACTTAAAGGATCCTGCATCTGAAGATATACAGCTGAATATCATTTTGTAAATTTATTATGATGTCATGAGTAAGGGTTTAAAATTTGGCCTAATACTGTTCACAAATGCAAGCCAAAGAGCCAAAATTCCATGGGGCTAATTTTATAAGGGCAAAGCAAAATGCTAAACGCTATTTACGCACGTAAATCTCCATTTTCAAGGACTTATGCATGCAAATGGGCATTTCTGTGCATGCTTCAGCTGGTTGCTATTCATTAAATGCACACTGCATAGCGTCCCTGAAAGGGGGACGCTCAACTTTTATGCCTCAGGTCATATGAAACCATGCATAAAACGATTCAATCATGCAATATTTGATTAGGAACAAATGTAGAAGTCATGCATTAATGGGTCAAGTGATGATTGCATGTAAGTTCCGTTGGGGTGGCGCTTGGGCGGAGTATAGGCACGGCCATGATTGATGTGTGTAAGATATAGAATACAATGGCTTACAAGCATCAACATGCCAATGTAGGTACTGCCTGCTAGGCCTACTCCAGGTAACTAGGTTCTGGCGCTTCTGTACGCACATGCTTCACTTTATAAAATTGGCCCCAAATACACTCTTGGCAATGCTGTTTGCCTGCATGGGACTTTATTTTATTTTTATTTTAAATTCTTTATTTTCGTTTTATAACAACAAAGGAAAGGAAGACATACAGCTAAAAGACAAATACATAACGTGTAATACATACACCAAAGTAAACCCCTACCACCCCCCTCCCCCCTGCTTCTTCTCTAGAAAACTAAGCATTCCCGAAGCGGGCGTGTACTTACATTATTGTATTACAAAACCTAACGGTGATCTAAAACATGATGAGTGCACATTATACAGGCATGTTGGAGCAATGAGCAGATTGTACATAATCATTAAGCATCTGCCATTTAGACAAGCAAGAGTGAGTTTGGACATGGGGAATAGCTCTCCGTGGTATCTGCTCATATTTACTATATAAGCAGACGAGGTTCCACCATTCATTGGCAGTAAGTCGAGAGCTATCCTTCCAATTCCTCGTGATTAAGCATATGGCTATACCCAGCATGAAATCAAGGAGAAAGCGACCCTTCTTAGGAAGAGAGGGGACTTCCGCCACAGAGCGGAGTCCCACGACCTTCCAAGAGAGAGGTTCATGAAAGTGTAAGATAGATTGAATACGACCCCAGACCCGCCCCCAATAGACCTGCAGTTGAGGACATTCATAAATAACATGAGCGAAGGTTCCCACAGCAGTATGGCAAGACCAACACAGGTCCCTAGCATTTGGGTTCCATTTGGCTATTTTTTCTGGGGTATAAAAGCATCTGTGTGCAAAGAAGAAGAGAGTTTGGGTAACAGAGGCAGACCGGGAAACCCGCACTACTTTACTCCAAAAAACGCTCCATTGCACAGGGGTTATAGTGGTTTGCAGTTCGCGCTCCCAGGCTTGTTGAGCTCTAAAAGTGTCCGTATCTGTACCCTGACAAATTATTTTATAAAAGTTAGAGGCTACCCCATGTGTACTACTAATGGAGTGAACTATCTCTAATAGCCCATCCTCAGTAGGGGCAGAGGGCGGCATGATTCGAGCACTTTTGAGGCAGTGTTGAAGCTGCATCAATTGAAAGTAGTGTTTCGCTGGTAACGCAAATTCCTTTTGTAAATCAGAAAAGGTTTTCCAACGAGCTGCAGAGAAAAGCTGTTGGGGTGTCCAGATCCCCCTGGAATACCAGGGTTTCCAGGCTATTGTTCTATTTAGGACTTGAATTCTGGGGTTATTCCATAGCGGGAGTCCGTCCTGAGGACATACATTCGGGCCCAGTGATAGAATGAGAGTATTAAAGGCCGCAAGAGTATCGACAAGCATTGGTGGATGGCGGGTGTCTACTTGATAGGACATACCGGGGAGATGGGTCAACGGAATTGGGCTACTAAGCTCTTCTTCTATGTCAAGCCAAACTGGTCGGCGGTCTGTTGAGGTATCTAGCCATCGGGCACCTTGCTTAAGCAGAAAGGCTTGATGATATCTAAGAAAATCAGGAAATCTGGTACCCCCTCGTTCCTTTGCAGACTGCAGTTTATGTTTAGCTATCCTTGGTGGCTTGCCCTGCCAGAGATAACGGACGAGAAGGCCCTCAATATCTTTATAAGTATGTAACGGAAGTAAGCATGGCAGCATTTCTAAAATGTAGTTCACTTTGGGGACTATCATCATTTTCACAGTTTCTAAGCGGCCCCACCATGTGAGAGATAAGGGTGACCAACGATTTGTGAGTTCACGGACTTTGGAGACTACCTCTTTGGCATTAAAACTGATAGTGTCTGCTAAAGGAGAACAGTAATGGACCCCGAGATACTTCACCATGCGGGATTGCCAAAGGAAGGGAAAGGCCTGCATGTCAGCCTCATGTACCCAGCGGTTCAGTGGGAATGCTACAGATTTGGTCCAGTTAATTTTATAGCCCGATAATTGTGAGTATCCGTCAATCAGATCCAAGACAGCTGGAACCGAATCGAGGGAAACGAAGAGCATAAGGTCATCTGCATATGCAGAGAGTTTAATCTCCCTATGACTAAAGGGGACACCTCGAATACGTGCAGACTGTCTAATAAGGAGGGCTAGGGGTTCAAGAGCGAGATCAAAAAGCATTGGTGATAGGGGGCAACCTTGACGCGTGCCTCTTTGGAGGTTAAATGGCTGAGATTTGATGGCGTTTACACAAATACTGGCGACGGGTTGAGTGTACATGACTTGGAGATATCGGAGGAAGCCCTCTCCAAAGCCATACCATCTGAGAACTGCAAATAAGAAGGGCCATTCTAGACGATCAAAGGCTTTTTCGGCATCCAGGGAAAGACCCACCCATGGATGATCGAGATTGGCAGCACTAGATAACACATGGCACAAGGTCCGAGCATTGTCAGCAGTTGATCTGCCGGGTATAAAACCGCATTGGTCGGGGTGAATTAGGGTAGCCATCATGTCAGATAGCCGGGTGGCCAAGATCGTTGCGAAGATCTTATAGTCGGCATTAAGTAGGGAGATTGGACGGTAGTTGGCGGTCAGTAGCGGGTCTCTGCCTTCTTTCTCAAATACAACCACATTAGCTGCAGAAAAGGATCCCAAAGAGGATGTATCTACCGCAAGGGCAGTAAAATAGAGTTTAAATAGTGAACCAAATCTGCACTGAACGTTCTGTAGAATTCGGTCGGGAGACCATCGGGCCCGGCGGCACGGCCCGAGGCTGTTCGTTTTAGGGCAGATTGGATCTCTGAAGTAGAGAAGGGTTCATCCATCGCATCCCTATCATCTTCAGAGAGGGTCGGCCGCTGAATGCCAGAAAGCAATCGCTCGAATGTCTCTGACGAGAACTCACATTCAGATTGATATAGGTGAGTATAGAAATCCCGAAAGAGCTCTACAATGTCGGAGTCTGTGGTCACTATGCCCCCTCCCTGTGGAGCTCGAAGGGCCGCAACGCGTTTGGCTTCTTTTTGACCTTTCAAGGCATTGGCTAAGAGTCGACCGGCTCGGTTGTTTTCACGATAATATGTCCCTCGCTGAAGCTCAATACTCTTAGAAGTTGCAGTTGAGAGGATTGAATTATATTGAAAACGGAGACGCTGTAATCGAATTAATACACATGGGTCAGTGCGTGAAGTTAGAACTCGTTCGCCTGCTTTTATTTGTTGGTCTAGTATGAGCAACTGCTGTGTACGTTGTTTCCGCAGGCGGATTTGATAGCTAGTGATCGTTGCCCGAATGGCCGCTTTGAAGCCCTCCCACCAAGCCCAATTCGCAGTATCTTGGGGTAGATTAAAATGGAAGTAATCCTGTATGGCTACTCGAATTTCTGACTGGAACTCTGGCTGAGTTAACAGGGCTCTATCAAAGAACCAGGCTCCCGAGTTTCCCTGGGGTGCAGTAGTGTGTAATTGAAAGGAAATGGCAGCATGATCTGAAATATGTTGGGAGTGAATCTTTGCAGTGTCCACCTGAGGAACTAACAGTTTTGAGATTAGAAAGAAGTCTATGCGAGACTGAGATTTATGAGGGGATGAGAAGAAGGTGAAGTCAAGCTCATTGGGGTGTAGTAACCTCCATAGATCAACTAAAGCAAGATCCTTGATCAGGGAGGTAAGCGTGGCGTGACTCTTGGGGGGACCACTCGTCCTAGGCGGCTGTTTGTCAATCAGGGGATCAAGGACTAGATTGAAATCCCCCCCAATGATCAATGAAGTATTAGCAGAAGCCTGCGCAACCTGAGCAATGGTAGCAAAAAAGGCAGGGTCATCAACATTAGGAGCGTAAAGGCATATACATGTAACTTCTAGGCTACCTATCTTGAGGTGAACTCTAGACCATCTACCTTCTGTATCTGAGCTAGTCGCAATAACAGTAGCATGCAAAGATTTCCTAACCAATATGGCAACCCCACATTTCTTAGAAACGGCTGGGGAATAAGCGGCCACCATGTAAGGTTTAATATTGAGTTTAAGAGTTTCCTTCGAATTTAAATGCGTTTCTTGGAGAAAAATCAGATCCGCTGCTTCCTGACTGAGGTAGCTTAGGATTTTCTTCCGTTTTATCGGATTATTGATGCCTTTTACGTTCAATGAAAAAATCTTACATGGTGCCATCAATCGGTAATAGACATTTTAGATAAGGGCGCTTGATAACATAGAACATAAGCAGAATCTGTACAACAATGTCATAATCACCGGGTATTCTGGCTAATACACCCCATATTGAAAAGTATGTACCAACGTATCTTAGAGAAGAAGCAAAACCCCCAAAGAATATGGCGACCATATGTCTGCGGGAGGAGGCCCTAGAGAGGAAATAGAAGACATGTAAAAAAAGAAAAGAAACACCAGAGTCCATAATAACACTGTCTCTGATACTCATCGAGGCTACTGTGGGTAGATGGAATCGGGTCACAGATACCATCAAGAGTAAGGCAACAGACTGCCCACACCAGACTCTTTGCTAGGCTGCGGCAGATCCAATATGGCAGGTACAGCGGATATGAGGAGACTTGCAGGAATATTCTGGAAGTCAGCGCATCAAGTCGGCTTCTTTGGAATCCAAAAACTCCGCTAGTAGATCAGGGTCCTCGAATGTTCTTGTCTGATTGTGAAGCGTGACTCGGAGCTTGGCCGGGTACATCAGGCCATAGCGTGCTTGTAGTTGTTGAAGCCTCGGCCGGAATTCCAGAAAGCGCTTTCGGCGGTCGACTGTGGGTTTAGCCAAGTCGGGATAGAAGGAGATCTTGTGGCTCTCAAACTCCATATGGCCCTTTGCCCGAGAGGCACTTAGAATTTGCTCCACGTGTTGATATCTCAATAGTCGAAAAATGATAGGCCGCGGGGTCTTCCTGTTGAGCGTTATGCTTGTGGGTACACGATGAGCGCGATCAATCTCCAAATCTTTGGTAAAGGTGATTTGGAGCAGGGAAGGGAGGATTTTGCATAAAAACTCTTTCATGTCTCCCGATTCCGCTCCCTCCGGTATGCCCACGAGTCGTATGTTGTTGCGGCGCGCTCTATTATTGCCATCTTCCACCTCTTTCTGCAAGGCCCGCACCTGTCGTTCAACTTTGTCGAGTTTGGACAACCGGGCCGCATGGGAGTCCAATATGCTCTCCATTTTGTCCTGACGCGAAGAAAGCCCTTCTAGCTTACTTTGCAGCACACCAAAATCGTCCCGCAGCACTCGGAGTGCTTCACCGTTTGCCTGCACAAGGTTTTTGACCCCTCTAATCTCTACGAGGATTTCCTGCTGCATTTCGGGGCCCTCGCACAAGGCCGGCCCCTTCTGCGGGGACGGAGGTTCAGTTTGGAACGTTTGCCGTGAGAAGCCGCTGGAGACCCAAATTCCAGGCGCGTTGGTTTGGTCCCCGCCATCTCACCAATGTGCCCCGGCAAGATCAGAGTAGAAGTTCCAAGTATGTGAGGTGTTAATTCAGGATTCTGAGTAGGCCTCTCGGGAGCCTCAGCGTTATGCGACCATCCCGCTGGACATCAGGCTCCGCCCCCCCACCTGCATGGGACTTTATAAAATTACTCTCCACATGTTGAAAAGTATAATGGGACAAATGCAAAATACGTATTTCTTTATAAGTAATGATTTACTCATGAAAACTTATTGCAATTTGATCCAGGAATCCTGATGTACAGTAGAATGTAAAAATAGATATGGGGCTGGGTTTACTAAAATGTGCTACTGTTATCGCATGAGAATGCGCATTAAGATGCATTACACAGGTACACTACCAAAAAACTGCCTCCAGTTTTGCAACTGATTCCTATAGATTTTGGGGTGCTGAATCCAGGAAAAATAGCCAAAATGTTCCATCACGTCACGTTTTCTTGCAAAATTAGATTTCTTACCCATAGAAGGAATGTTCACATAATTTCTTTTTAGCCGACTGCAGTTTATTTTCTTGGCCCAAAATAGAGGTTGTAATGGTTAACTAACTAGAAACACTCCCTCATGATATTTTAGAGTGTTTTGTATTCATTTTATACATTAACAGGACAATTGGGAGGCGGGGGGCTAAATCCAGTACTCGCGCTGGCGCATGTTCTTTCCTGTTCGCCTCGCCTCGTTCGCTCGCTCAAACACGGTGGTTGCGACATGAACGTTCCTGTCAAATTTCAGTTTCTTGCCAGTTCATTATTACCTTTTGTTTGCTCAGTCGTAATCCAGCTTTATTCCGAAGTGGTTCACTACAGTTGTAGTTTGCAGTGCTGTGTATTTGTGATGGCTCACAGAGCCAGAGGTTGCGTCAACTCTTCGGACAGTTTTTGTTTTATTTGTGGGGAATATACCGTGAAAAAGCGGCAGAGGAACATTTCTGCATTTATTAAAAAAGTATATTTCGCCTATTTCGGTTTGAAGTTAGGCGATCAAGACAACCCGTGGGCTCCTCACAAAGTGTGCAAGACATGTGAGGAAGATCTACGCTTATGGATGAAAGGTAAAAAACAAGCATTTCGTTTCGGAATACCTATGATGTGGCGTGAACAAAGAGACCACAGCAGTGACTGCTATTTTTGCTCTTGCATTGTGAAGGGATACAACTTAAAAAATAAGAACGTAATAAGTTACCCCAACCTTCCCTCAGCAATTAGGCCTATGCCTCATAGCAACGAAGTACCTGTGCCTGAACCACCAAAATCTTTGGATCATATTTGTGTGGACGGTTCTGATCATGATGAGACTCATCAGATGGCTTTTCCCGATGAGTCCAGTACTTCTGAGTTTGAAACTGAACCAGATCCGAAACCTGAACTTTTCTCTCAAGCTGAATTGAATGATTTAGTCCGGGATTTAGGACTCCCAAAAGATGCTGCCCAACTGCTAGGTTCTCGGCTTAAAGAGAAAAATCTATTGTCACCAGGAACAACTTTTTATTGGTACCGCAACCGCGAGACACAATTTTTGAAGTATTTCAGCAAAGAGGAAGATTTGGTATTTTGCAACGATATATACGGAGTGATGGAAAAGTTTAAACTCAAGTATGATCCTGCTGAATGGTGGCTGTTCATTGATTCGTCAAAAGACAGCATAAAAGGTGTTCTTCTTCATAATGGCAACGCATTCGCTTCAGTTCCTATTGCTCACTCTGTTATTCTCCAAGAAAAATACGAGAATTTGGCCCTGATTCTTCAGAAGATTCGTTATGATGAGCATAAGTGGATGATTTGTGGAGACTTTAAAATTCTATCCATGCTATTAGGGCAGCAATCCGGTTTCACCAAATATCCCTGCTTCCTTTGCTTGTGGGATAGCCGGGCCCGCGACCTACACTGGGGGAAAAAAGACTGGCCAATTCGGGAGTATTTGAGACCCGGTGAGAAAAATGTTCTTCATGAGAGCTTGGTACCTCGTGATAAAATTCTATTACCACCTCTCCACATTAAGTTGGGTCTCATTAAGCAATTCATCAAGTCCCTTCCAAAAGATGGTGAGTGCTTTCGGTACCTTTGCTCAAAGTTCCCCCGACTTTCTGAAGCAAAGCTAAAGGAAGGAGTGTTTGTTGGCCCTGATATAAGGAAACTCATTTCAGATGGAGCATTCGCTGAAACGATGTCTGAGAAGGAAAAAGAAGCCTGGGATTCCTTCAAGGATGTTGTTCTCAAATTCTTGGGGAACAGGCGGGATGAGAACTATAAGGATATTGTTGCCAGGATGCTCAATGCCTTCAAAGAACAAGGCTGTAACATGAGCCTGAAAGTCCATTTCTTGCGCTCCCATGTGAACTACTTTCCCGAAAACTTGGGGGCGTACAGTGAAGAACAAGGTGAAAGGTTTCACCAGGACATCAAGGACGCAGAGAGAAGGTACCAAGGAAGATGGAACACCACTATGATGGCTGATTTCTGCTGGTTGCTGCTGCGGGAAACCCCAGATGAAAAATACGCCAAGCAGCGCACCAAGAGAAGCATTCGGGGGAAGAAGAAACGGGCCCATCAGGAGATTGATTGACCCAAGAATGACTTTAAAATCTAAACTGTGTTGACAAATATCGTGTTTTTACTAAACTTTGAAATAAAAATTTGCTAGTTATTACCACAGTGTCGGATCTCATTTATTAAAATTTTATTTTCACACCATCGGGTGTTTGTCTTCATGTATTGCAATGGTGCGGTTTGCGTTTTCTATTCTTACATACATACCTGTACAACATTTTTTGCACATTTCTTTGCTTTGCTTTGTGTCTAACCTCGCTCTTATATGCTCAATGTTTGTGCACATGTATGTGGCTGTTTTAAGTGCAGACAATTTTGCTACCATCACAGTGTGTTTTGTTGACATTACTCTATTCTTATGTGCTGCCTTGTTACAATTTTCTTTATTCTTATTTGAATAATTACTAAACAATTAGTATAAAGAATTCATCCAAGAAACTTTTATCTCGATCGCACTCAATCTGAAACGTTCACCTCAAACTGCTAACCCAATGTAGCAAAAAATCTGTACGTGATGGAGCAAATTGGTTACCAGCGCACCAAAAAACGTAAAAATCAATCGAAACATTAGAGGCAGTTTAAAAAAAATTTTTTTAGTGTACCTGTGTTATCTTTTGCAGGTCTCATTTTATGCAATGGGACCTCTTTACTAAAAACACATGTTAATGGCATTTTAACATGTGCCAATGCAGTAGTACCTTAAAGAAACCTAAACTATGGGTCGGGGGTACTAAGGATTTTTCCCATTAATACAAAATAGGCGACACCCATTAGTATACCTGATTCTTTGTGTTGATAAAATACAAAATACAGCAGTACACATTCTCTCTCATATGAGCATGTCGCTCTCCTCTCCTACAGCAAAATACTGGCTTCCTGTCAGATTCTGTGCACAGTTTAAACTTCTTTTAATTGTATATCATACACTTCATTCTGAGATGCCTCTGTATCTTGCTGATTTATTAGTTCCATATTCCATTCATTTTCTTCTCCAGGATACTCACTTACCGATTACACCTACCATCACCTACTCAGGCGAAATTACCCTCCACGCGTTCATCTGCATTTTATTTTCTGAAACCTGCATTATGGAATTCACTCCCCCCTGAAATTTGGTTGGCATCTTCATTTCCCTCCTTCAAATCCCTTCTGAAAACACATTTGTTTAATACTGCTTTTGACTTGCCTACTTAATTTGGTGGAGCAGTTTGTCTTGTATGTACCTCTTTTGTTCTCATCTTTCATGTGATTTGAATGACTCTCCACTTTCCTGTTTTTACTGGAGTTCTTTTCTATTTTATTACGTTTGTTTTAGACATTGTTTACACCACTCTGCTGAGACCCCTTGAAAGGCGGTCTATCAAATAATTAAGCCATAACCATAAGGCATGTGACCAGGGCCAGCCCATCCACTAGGCGGGCTAGGCAGCTGCCTAGGGCAGCAGATTACTGTGGGTGGGAGGCCATGTGCTTCAGCACACATGGCCTGCCGCCCACTCCCGCACACCAAGCCATGCTGCCACCCCCTCCTGTGCTGAGCTGCCCCCTCTGCCGCTGATTCCAGCGGCAGGAGAGGGACAGCTAGGCTTGGTGGCACGCTTTATGTACTGAAGCACATGGCCTGTTGCCGAGCTGCACCCCAATCAATCCCACGGCTCAACACGGGGAGGCGTGGCTCGGTGAACAGAGGGGGGGGGGGCAGCACAGCATGGCACAGTGCGGCACAGTTCATAGGGAGGTGGAACGGCCAGGGCTTCTGCCTAGGGCAGCAGAAACCCTTGGGCCACCCTGCATGTGACAGTGACTCATGCACAGAGAAGGCTGAAATAAAAGACTGAAAAGGGTCTACCTGAACTGCTAATTTCAAAGATAATTATTGAAGAAGTGGGGTTTGGATTAGGGGAATTTGGAGAACATCCACCCTCAGTTCACATCTCTTTCGGGAAGTAACCTATTTAATCTAAGCACAAAAGCACATCTTCAATAATGATAAAATAAAACATAACAATATAACATTAAACAGTGTACTATTTAAGTTATTACATAGTTACTTTTTTAATTATAACATTTCTGTTCCACGTATGCTAGTCTAAATTAGTTCGGGTAAGTTATATTAGTTTAGTTAATACCTCACTGTTTCAGTTTGAAGATTTACGTTGTTTTTGTATTGAGAGGTTTTCCTCGGCAGTATATGGAAAGTCACAAGAACAGACATTACTACTGTGGGAACAACGTTGGATTTTCATCTTTGGAACCCTAGTACCGGAGGGTTTAAATTCTTGTATTGATTGGGGGGCTGCTTATGAAAAAGTAGGTGGTAGAGTTCCATGACGTTAATTGAGTGAAGCGCATTAGATAGTGACGTCATTAATTGTGAATACAATAGGGAGGCTTCTCGTTCATTCCGCATGCACGGTGTCTTTTTGGAACATTCACTGGCTTAACAAACTTCAAAGACGACGACGTCTGCAGCATTTATGCCAAAGCTTTTATTGATATGTGGAACCCTAAGCTAGATCTTGAAGATTTAATGACAGAAGGCATGGGAAGTTATCACTAAGTTCTAAGGATTTACTTTATTTGTTTTATTTTGTAGACCCCCCTGAAGAAACTAATTTTAGAGTGAAACGCATGGAAGGGCACCTATGGATGGCGTTGGGGAACACTTCAAGCCAAGCACTATTTGTTTAAATCAAATTTGAAGATTTCATCTGTGGGAGTATTTATGCAAACAAATTTATGCCAGAAAAGTCATTGATGCTATCAGGCACTTTGATTAGATATATTTAATATCGGTTCATTGAGTGCCATTGAGTCTGAGACATTCTGGGCATTTTTATGAAACTTTGGTTATGTGTAATTCCCACAGAAGAAATAGTTACCACGTTGGATAGAGGATACAATAGAGTAATTAGTATCAGAGGCTTATTATTCATATTGCTCTGAGAGAAGACCAAAACGATTATTGTAAAATTAACAAAGGAAATGGCACGTCTGCATACACAGGACAGAATATTTGTGTTTCATTTTACTCTCTCATAGACATCAACAGAATACCATTGTAATAGCAATTAATTCTTACACATGTAATAGGACCACAGTCTCCTACTTACTGAAATATGTTAGTACAAACATACATGAAATAAGAGTGTTAGTGAGACATCCACAAAGCTCGCATATCTTGCATATTTTCCATCCTTGACAGGAGAAGAAAACTGTATCATTCCTCCCCCCTTCTTATCTTCCAAGGCCATTATTGTCATGACATGTTTCATAACTTCTATCAGCTGAGTGAAATGAACAAGGCCAATTGAAATATCTCTGTAGCACTGCCCTTTAGATCATGTGAGCAGTACTAAGGCCACGACCTCCTCGTGATTTCCTTTATTCACTGATGGAGGGAGTGACAGCCACTCAAGTGATCATTAGGGGACCAAAGCAGCCCGGTGTGCGGGGACTACAACAAGGGCTGTGATCTGTACAGTCCTGCCCACCCCTGTAAGTAGACAGTTTTTGTTTGCCTTGATCTAAAAGGATTGCATTTTAGGGGGGGTGGGGGGGAGGGCAACTGCATGTAACCTATAATTGATGTTTCTTATATGTTCAAGTTTGATTTCCAAACTTATCCTGTAGACTAGCACATTCCTGGACACATTTGTTAAACTCCATATTTTTCTTATTTTCCTTAGAACCAAGAAGAGCAAGTGAGAGTATTCTTCCTAATTAGGGGTTATAATCCGCCCTGGGATATATTGTTCTGGAGGGTTCTCTTATTCCTGCTGGAGGGACCAGGAAAATACTTCATATTAGTGCTCCACTCTGGCATATAGTTTAGTGAATAAATATTTGTCAGCGTCATTAATGTCTGCATGACTGAATTTATATCTAGTTTTCCACAAGTGTGAATGCATACGTTTTCTTTTTGCAATGCATGCCTCAGTGACAGAATTGCTGCTCTGTCTATGCAATTTATATGACTCTGTCTGACTTATCAGATGTTCACACTGATCCGCTAGGGGCCTAGTGTACTAAACAACTAATGCAGTTTAGTACACTAACAGCATGTCACAGCACTAAGAGCAGTGTGTGCTTATTGCTGCATTAACAGCTACTATAGAAAATACCTTTTTCGGGGTAGGGAATGGGTAGAGACTATGCCTTACAGTTTTTTCCGGAAACCATTACCATGCATGAACTGTGACATGGCAGATAACACAGAACAGTGAACACTTTTTGAACACACATAGCTAACTGCTTTGCACCTTATCTGCGATGATAATAACATGCTATAGCAAAATTTTGCTGTGAACTGACTGCATAGTAACGCTCCCAAAAATGCTGGATATGCAGTTACTCTGTGCCAGTTTTGACTATTACTGCACATTAGGAAATAGGGGCCTTATTGTTGTACAGTGTGTGAGTCTTGCATGTCATGGTAGGGTGTCACTGGTTATTGTATGTAATCCAAATGGAGGTTACCATTCAATCATTTGCAATGCAATGTGTGCCTTTGAGTCAGTGCTGACTCCTGGTGACCCAGAAGCTCCTGGGTTTTCTTGGCAGTGTCATTGGAAGTAGATTGCCAGGCCTTTCTTCTGAGGCAATGGGGGGTTAAGTGACTTGCCCAAGGCCACAAGGAGTGCTAGTGGGAATTGAACCCTGGTTGCTTGGTTACCAAGCCAGTGTTCTAACCACTAGGCTACTCCTCCACTCCCATTTAGGGGTCATTTTAGACAGCCTAGTCATTATTTGTGTGTCCGAAAATGCCCATTCAGATGTGCCAATCACATCTACACCCCAAGAACAATTTATAAGGAAGAAACCACACTCCTTCTGTCCTCCTCTAAACCCACCACCTGTTCATCAGACCCTATCCCCACCCATCTCCTACGTTCCATCCCCCTCACCATTGTCCCCTCCATCACTCATATCCTCAACCTTTCACTCTCCACTGCAACTGTCCCCCTTGACTTCAAACATGCTGTTGTCACACCCCTCCTCAAGAAACCCTCACTTGATCCCACATGCCCTTCTAACTATCGACCCATCTCCCTCCTTCCCTTCATATCCAAACTATTAGAACGAGCAGTCCACCGTCACTGCCTTGACTTCCTCACCTCCCAGGCCCTCCTGGACCCACTTCAATCCAGCTTCTTTCCTCTACACTCCACTGAAACGGCACTCACAAAAGTCACAAACGACCTGTTCCTGGCTAAATCCAAGGGCCTCTATTCTGTCCTCATCCTTCTTGACCTTTCTGCTGCCTTTGACACCGTTGACCACGACCTCCTCCTCATCACCCTCTCCTCGCTTGGCTTCAAGGACTCCATACTATCCTGGTTCTCCTCCTACCTTTCCCATCACTCATTCAGTGTATGCTCTGGTGGCTCCTCCTCCTCCCCCACCCCGCTTCATGTAGGTGTACCCCAGGGATCCGTCTTGGGCCCCCTCCTCTTCTCTCTCTATACCCAAGGTCTTGGTGCGCTTATCTCCTCCCATGGTTTTCAGTACCATGTTTATGCCGACGACTCCCAAATTTACCTCTCTATACCTAATATCTCTCCAGCAACCCAGTCCAAGATCTCTGCCTGTCTTTCGGACATCGCTGACTGGATGTCTTATCGCTGATTGAAATTGAACGTGGCCAAGACTGAACTCCTTGTCTTCCCACCTAACTTCTCCCCCTACTTCCCCCTCTCTCAATCCATGTGGATGGTTCTACTATCCTCCCTGTTCCCTCGATTATCTTTGACACCTCTCTCTCCTTCTCCGCTCATATCCAACTTGTAACTAAGACCTGCCGCCTCTTTCTATACAACATTAGCAAAATTCGCCCCCTCCTCTCTGAACACACTACCAAAACACTTATCCACTCCTTAATCTCCTCTCGCCTTGACTACTGCAACCTACTCCTCGCTGGTCTCCCCGTGAGCCACCTCCTTCCCCTCCAATCTATACAAAATCATGCTGCTTGACTAATCTTCTGCCAGCCTCGCTATGCCCACATTACTCTTCTTCTCAAGTCGCTTCACTGGCTCCCTGTTCAACTCCACATCCAATTCAAGCTTCTCCTGCTGCCCTATAAATGCATTCACTCTATGGTCCCTCAATACCTCTTATCTCTTATCTCTCCCTACGTCCCCTCTTGAAATTTGCGCTCTGCTAACAAACTACTTCTATCAATGCCTTTCACCCGCACCGCGAACTCCCGACTGTGCTCCTTTTACCTTGCTGCACCTTACGCCTGGAACAGCCTACCTGCGTCTGTGCACCTGGCATCCTCCCTGGCCCTCTCCAAATCCAGGTTGAAGACCTATCTCTTCACTGTTGCATTCAGATCCTGACTCCCTCCTCATCTTACCCTAACCCCTGTCAACGTTTATGACCAAACTATAGACCAGTCTGTACCACACCATACCTTGCGCAAACTGACTAATGCTCTGTACTGTTCTAATTAATGTACTGTTCTAACTAGATTGTAAGCTCCGATGAGCTTGACTCTGATGGGCAGGGACTGTCTCTTGTATGTTGGCTACCTCCTGTAGGCTAGCTGTGCAGTGCTGCGTGCATGGCGCTTTACAAGCGCTAAATAGTAATAAGGCACCAAATTTGCACACTTCAGACTCAATCACATCTGTGTTGCATAGTCATGGTGAAGACATGTCTAGGGTGGCAATAGCAAGATCCATGTATATTTCTGATTTCAGAACAGTGCTATACTTTTAAAACTAACAGCGGATATGTCCATATCTCTATCTGCCCTTGGGCATGAATAGTAATTTGAAAAATGCTCATTTTTACCAGCCTTCAACAATAAGAATAACAGAGGCATTCCCTCTTGTCTCTAAAATAATTTAATCCCTCTCATCAAAGGATAGCAGGTGAAAATCAAGGCCTGTTTGCATACTGCTGTAGACCTACATGTCTCCATTTCTAGAATGAAGACATGCAGGGTACAACTGTACGTTCTCCTGAAGCAGGCAGCAAATGGCAGGCCGGGTCGTGTAAGTGGTAACATATACACATGCATGTTCTGAAATGCCATCCCAGACATGTCTATATTGCTGATCTTGGAGACATCCATATTTCGCACGTGCACATTACTAAAATTGGCCAGCTCCCTAAACGTGTCTGGGCCCTTATTCTATACACCCCTATTATCTTTGTCAGGGTGTGATGGGCCAATTTTAGAACACATTTACATGCATCCCTCTTCTCTGATGCCCCTCCCATAGAATTTCAGACATTTTAACTTGGACACCCCAGGAGGCACCTAAATGGCCTTTCTAAAATGTGCTTTTTAATGTTTTGCTCACTTTCATGCTGAGTTGTAATAGTTTTCATTTCCTTTTTCCCTCTCTGCAACACAGTCAGATGGGTTACACTGTATTTACTTTCTTTTATAGTCCTGCTTTCTGCTATCCTTCTGTAATTCTTTATTTATTTATTTTATTTAAAGCTTTTCTATACCGCACTTTTTAAAATCAGTGCGGTTTACAAGTAACATTTTTGTACAAAGCAGGAGGAACCAATACATTGAACGGGTATTGTAACTTGGATTTAGAACTGGGGTAACTTTATATAATCTGAGCAGAGTGTCACTGAGCTGTTGTAGCAACATGACATGCTCTAATAACTATGTACAGGATTGTCAGTTATTTACAGGATTGTCAGTTATTTACAATTAGATGGTTGTACTGATGGGTTGGGGTATGGTGGGTGGAGTTGTATCATTGGCATGTGAGTAGTGTAGAAGAAAAAGGTGGTGCTTTAATGCCTTCCTGAATTGGGTAAGGTCAGTGATCGCTCGGATGGTGGTTGGGAACTCGTTCCAGCGAGTAGATGCGTAGAACACAAAGGCTCTGTTCTTTGTTGTCTGAGAGCATTTTGTTATTTCACTGGGGATTATTAGTGTGTTGGTGGCGAAGGTCCTTCTTGATCTGTTTGGAGGAGTGGGGTGGAGAAGGTCCGTTAGGGAGGTGGAAGATATTTTGTTGATGGCTTTGAAGGTCAGCAGTACTACTTTGTAGGTGAGCCGGCAGTTGATCGGCAGCCAGTGCAGGTCTTTTAGGATTGGGGTAATGTGCTCTCTTCTAGAGGCCCCGTGTAGGAAGCGGTTAGCAGCATTCATTGCTAGCTGTAGTGGGTTCAGTGAGTTCTTGGGGAGTCCATGCAGGATCGCGTTGGCGTAGTCGAAGTGGGGGGTTACAAGTGCCTGGAAAATTGTTCGGAAGTCCTCTGGCTGCAGCAAGGGTCGGAGGTGTCGAATTGTCCGCATCTTATGGTAGATTGCCTTGATGGTGTTGCCTATGTGCACTTTCATGTCGAGGTGCCGATCTAGCGTGACGCCTAGGTGGACCTGCTTGGGAGCTCGGCGTCTCTCACCTTTATTTATGTGGGTGGGGAAAAGGATTGATTTCTTGTGATGAATAGAACATCTGTCTTGTTGAAATTAATCCTGAGACTCTGTGAGTGGAGCCAGTCGGTTACAGCATCAAAGCATCTCACTAGTGATGAGAAGTCAGGTTGGTTGATGGCGAATGGGGTGAAGAGCAGTACGTCGTCCGCATATATCAGGCAGGAGATATTGAAGGAGCGAATGTTTGCACATATGAGCTGCATATATATATTGAACAAGAGGGCAGAGAGTGAGGAGTCCTGGGGAATGCCCTGTTTTTGTTGAAAAGGCTCGGAGGTCTTAGAGCCCATTCATACCTGCTGCCATCTGTCTGTTAGGTATGATTTGCACCAGTTCCAGGCTGAACCATGGATTCCCTTCTCCTGGAGATGTGTCAGGAGTTGCTCATGGTTGACGGAGTAGAATGTGGAATCGATGTCCAAGAAAATAAGGGCGTAGCCTCATCTGATGTAGTCAATCCCTGTGATTAAGGTGTTGAATAGCGTGGTGAGTAGCGTCTCGATGCCATGCAATTCTCTGAAGCCATGCTGGCATGGGTCAAGGGGGGCAGTGGTTTTGATGTGGTGCTGGATTTTACATTGGATTACCTTCTCGATTATCTTGGCTAGCAGCGGGATGCTTGAGATTGGTCGATAGGATTCCGCCTTCTGGGGGTTCAGTTTGTTGTTTTTTAGAAGGGGCCAGATGGACATCTGTTTGAGGCTTGAAGGGAAGGTTCCTGTAGAGAAGGACAGGTCCATGATCTTGGCTAGTATTGGGCTGAGTTCCTTGCGCAGTGATCTCATCCAGAATGCTGGGCAGGGTTTGTTTGAAGCTGTGGTGGTGTTGATGGCTGCGATGATGTCCTCAATGCCTCTCTCTGATGGTGGTGTGAGTGAGTTGAGCGGCATTAGTTGGTGTGGGTTGTGACTAGGTGTGGACTTTGTGGCGCCATTGGCATTGCTGGTTTTGGCTTTTAAGTAGTTTACGTATGCCTGAGGGTGTAGTAGACTTGGTTGGGGGGGGGGGGGGTGAAGGTTATTTAATCAGGGTCTTTACTATGTTGAAGAGGTCCTGAAATTTGTTTAGAGAATGATGCGGGAGTTTGGAGTGGTATTCTTTCATTTTTGCTGAGATTGAATCTTGGTGTGCCTTTAGGTGGGAGGTATAGGCTGCCTGGTCAGCTGGAGACTGGGAACATTACCATCTTCTTTCTAGTTTCCTGAGGAGGAGTAGTGAGGTCCGTAGTTCCGTGGAGAACCAGCGTGCTGATTTCCTTCTTGGTGGCTTATTTGAGGCAGGTGGCTTGTCTGAGGCAGGTAGATGTGCGAAGGAGCTCAGGCTGTTATTCCATGTGGCTATCATTGTATCCAGGTTAGGCGACAACAGCTTGAGGTTTGGAAGGACTCCATTGAGGATTGCCTCTTTGTCAAAGAGTCTAAATCGTCCTGTGGGTGCCAGTGAGTCCTCGGTTGCCTTGGTGGACAAGTTGCGATCTTGATGTATGGGCATCTAGAATTTGATTAGACTGTGGTTGGACCATGGGACTGGGGTGATGGCTAGGTTGAAGTTGTAGTTCGGACTTATGTCTGATCGTGGGGCGAAGACAAGATCCAGTTTAGGTGGGTGGGTGCATCGACTATCTGTTCATAGCCCAGTTCGTTGAGTGCTTCAAGGAATGCTTTGGAATGAGTACTTTGAAGAGCTGGCAGGTTAAAGTCGCCCAATACCCAGTTTGGTATGTGTGTGTTCTTGGGGTTACAGGCAAGGTCAATTATGGTTGAAAGGTCATCAGGGGAGGAGGATGGGGATCTGTAGATTAGGTTGATGGTGATGTGATTGTTGGTTATGGTGATTGTATCCAGGTGTGTTGTGCTGTTGGAGATGAGCAGCTGAAATTCGAGCTCCGTCTTTACTAGGATGAAGGCACCTCTTCCTCTGTGGTTAGCTCTGTGCAAGTGTGGATTGAAAAGTTGGGAGGGATGAGTTGGTTGATAATGACTGAATCTAAGTCGGATAGCCACGATTCTGTGACCAGTAGGTTGTCTAGATCAAGGTGTGTTATAAGGTCGGTGATGGCTGGCCATTTCTTGTGGACTGACCATGCATTTATGAGGGCACATTTTAGGTTGCGGGGATTTTGGGGCTGTGCCACTTTGGACTTTCTTTCTGTGCTTCTTTTCTCAGCTATTTCTTGGGCCTCTCTATTTTCCGTATGGTGTTAACTGTAGGCATTTAAGAGGTTAAGGGAGGAATTTATTCACTTGCTCTCAAATAGATTGTGTCCATTCTTTTGCAGCTACACCACAACATGCCACCAGTAGTATGAGGTGAAGCGGGAAGGGAAGCCCTGGACCTTGCAGCTCCAGCAGACCCAGGAAAAGAGGAAAACTGTCAGTTGTCCTCTCAGCTGGTCAGGAAGTGACTGAGGATCTAGTTTTTATATTTAGTTTTCCTGTAATAAATGTTTTTTTATATTGTTTTTATATTTAGTGTATAGTATCAGTTACAGAATGACTGTAAGCTGACTGTGTATATGATATGAAAATGATGTGCAGTGGGGGGGGGGGGAGGTTTGTTTAGTATTCATTTCATTAGTGAGGGTATTCATTCCATGTAGTTTATTTAAATTGTTTTAATTTTGTCCCATGTTTAAAAGAAAAGCACTAATAACCAGCCATGTGGCCCCCTCCCTCATCAAAAACACTGCCATTAAAACCCCCCCTAGACCTTTGATTCATCCTGCCCAGCTTACCTGTAAATCGTAGGAGTCCTCATGGGGTAGGAGTGAACCCTAATCACCCCTGCTCTATCGGTGCTCTAGTTTGAAATGGCATCATTTTGAAACAGAATACCAGCATGGTCCCATCAAGATTGCAGGTGACCTGGGGGCCTGGGGGAAGGTCTGGGAGTTTGTTCTACTTTTTAGTGGCACATTTTTTTTTGGGGGGGGGGTGCAAGGGGAACCTTGGGACTGGTAGTTAGTTCTAAAAAAAAATAAGTTTCTTTCATTTTTATTTTGTTTTCAACAAATATTAAATGTAATTGAACTTTCCTTTTCATTTCAGATCAAAGCACTTCCCTAGTGACCGATACTGTATGTTAGAATGGTAAAAGAGCTGTGATTGCATCCATGATGAAATGCTTTAAGTAGTCAGTTTGAGTAATTCATGCTTTCCAATCTAGCTTTGTTGTAAATGCAGCTTCTTCCTGGGGATACAAAGTGCCATAATGTGTGTGGTGTGTTTGAGGAGATGACGTGAATATGTATAGAAGAGTATGCGGGTATGTCGAAAGTAGGTGGTGTATACGTGAGAGGTGTGAAAGAGTGAGAGAGAGAATGTCAAGTTTAGAGAGAAAAGAAAAAATGATTTAGGAGTCCATTTTCAGTGGTGGTCGAAATTTAGATGCATTACTTTTAAGCTCCTAGATTAGATGACTTTTTAACAGAAACCTTAGGGAGCCACTTACTAAGGGGGCCTTTTTCTCAAGGGCGCTAGTTGCCAGCATGGATCTGCCATACACTAAAGGCATGTGTTGGACCTGTGTTGACAGCTGGTGTGAGGCCATGACAGCACCACTGTATTTTGGCATTGAGTGCAACAGTGTTCTTGTAGCACCACGGCAGTGCCGTATACACTGCAGCAACTGCTGGGAACATGCTTTCCTTGTTCCTGGTAGTTATCGCTGTGGAGTTGCCCTAACGCATCATGAATTGGAATGTTATGGGCACATTTGGTGCAACACTACAGTTCCCTATAGTAAAAGGACCATGAAAGTGCACTAATGTCAATGCATGTTAATTAATCCTTAACATGCATTATTTTAGCACAGATTCCAGGTGATTTAACGGACCTAGTTACTAATAACATGCATTAATGTTGAGTTAATGCATGTTAACATTAGTACACTATAATAACTAGCCCCTTAGACTCCTATGTTTGACTGAAAATAGGGGGCAAATTTAGGCACCTAACTTATGAGCCCAAATCTAGAAAAACAGTTGTTGTTTTTTTATATTGGGTCCATAATTTTTATATTATTTCATCATCTACCTCTTTTCTAATACAATGTTTTCAAACCCTAATTATTTCATGGAGGACAAAAACATTTTTGTATCCCATTAAGACACTCATATTTGGTCTGCCTGTTCCGTGTCTTCATATCACTCCTAAAACATGGCAGAGCAATATTAAGGGCTCCTTTTACTAAATCCCGCTAAAGCTTTGCATTTAATGCACCAAACGTTAGATGCAAAGACTTCCCGTTAGCTGTCGGGGGCATGACCAGCATGTTCCCAGCAGCTAACAGACGATGGTATATCCTAATGTGCATTCCAAAAATGACTCCCATAAAGGAGTCTGGTGACCTTGCGTTAAGAGACACATTGCTGCTGAGCGTCCAGCAATTGTCCTGGCGCTAGCAATAATGCAGTCTCTCTACCCACACACTATTCCTTCCCCACCCCCATCCTGCGATAGCCAGGCATTAGTGTTTCCACCTGCCAGTTGCAGTGCATTAAGAACATAAGAAATGCCCTACTGGGTCAGACCAAGGTCCATCAAGCCCAGTATCCTGTTTCCAACAGTGGCCAATCTAGGTCACAAGTATCTGGCAGGTTCCCAAAAGGCACACAGGTTCCACAATGCTTGTATTGGGACAAGCAGTGGATTTCCCAAGTCCTCTTTAATAATGGTTTATGAACCTTTCCTCCAGGAACTTGTCCAAACCTTTTTTAAACCCATCTACACTAACAGCTTTTACTATATCCTCTGGTAATGAATTCCAGAGTTTGATTAATGCGTTGAGTGAAAAAATATCTTCTCTTATTAGTCTTAAATAGGTTAACCTGTAGCTTCATTGCATGTCCCCTAGTCTTTCTATTTGATGATGCCATAACGAATTGTTCTATGTTTACCGGTTCCACTCCATTCATTAATTTATAGATCTCTATCATATCTCCCCTCAGCCGTCTCTTTTCCAGGTTGAAGAGTCCTAACCTTTTAAGCCTCTCCTCATAGGGGTCTCTTCCATCCCCTTTACCATTTTGGAGGCTCTTGTCTATACCTTTTCTAATAATGCTGTTTCCTTTTTTAAAATACGGTGACCATAATTGCACACAATATTCAAGGTGCGATCGCACCATGGAACGACACAGGCATTATAATGTCCTTTGTTTTATTCTCTATTCCTTTCCTTATTAAAATGCAAGTTAACTGGCTACTGGTATTAGTAAAAGGGGCCCAAAGTTTGTTTTTGCAGAAGAAACCTTCTCATTTTGAATAAGTTGTTAGTTATCCTCTTGCTCTTTATTAAATTATTGTGTTTTATTTTTAATATCCAAACATAACACTTGTGCAGAAATAGACAGGGCAGTATGTAGAAAAAATGTAACAGAAATTAACAAAAAAGCAGAATGGATGTTTACCCATCAATCAAATGGGGGGGGGGGGGAGTGGGTTGCAATCCCAGGTAGATAAATACTCTCAAAATTCCAGGAAAGAAAGGAGTCAGAATACAGCCAGCATACAATTCATGGATTAACAGAGTACAAGCTGTGAGAGACTGTAGGTCTATGGGAATCAATAAAGGTAACAAATTGGGCTGGTTCAAAAAAATGTAACTGATAGATTTGAAGCGTAACTAAGCTTCCAATTCATACTGCTAGACCAGTCCAGACAAATGGGTTGTGTACCCCTGCCAGCAGATCCTGGAGACAGAGAACTCTACCAGAGCTCTAATAGGCTGAACCCTGGTGATGCTGCTGAGGTGATGAGACTGTACCCCAAGGGGTCTCCCTCAGTATTTCTCTGTGTCCAGCAGATCTGGTAGCTTTTTTGTTTTGCTCCTTTTGGAGGAAGTATTAATATCCCTATTTCGGAGCACGGCTCGGGGGCTCCTCTCCTGTGGGAGTGATTCCCTCTATTGGCAGGGTGTTTCAGCTGAGCTCCTGTACAGAAACAGTGATGCTCGCTGGCTGAAGGCATTCCCAGCAGCTAGTCATGAGGGCAGCCTTGGCTGGAAGAAGGACTCACTAACACTCTGGGATTCCCTCTAAGTTAGTGTTCTTTTGGCATCAGATGTTATTTTCCTGATCCTGCCCTTGGAATCCCTGCACTAGCCGGCATTTGTGAGTACAGCTTTTGTTTGTCTATGCATGCTGAAGCTCCTGAGGGGTCCAAATCTGCCGAATTTTTATGGTCTCAGAATTGCCCCATTTTTGGCAGAGGGGTCAATCCTTGCCTGGGGGGCTGGATTCTGCCCCTTTTTTTTAGCAAAATCGCTGCTTTTTTGAGTGTTTATTTAACTTTTATTTTTCCAGCGGCCATTTTGTTTTTCCCCGGAGCTCCGATTTTTAGAGGGAAGCCCAGCTCTGCTCTGCTGTGTATGCTTCTGTCTCTTCCACCTCCTTAAAGGCCGTAAGCATTCTAAAAGTATGGTAGCTCGCAAACGTACGTCTAAGTCATTGCACTTATCTATGGAGGATGATCGCGACCCTGGCGAGGATGGGTTTTCCAAGGGAGAGTCCGAGGATCTCTCTGGGCGCGAAGATGGGGAGTATTCTGCATTGGATTCTTCTGTTCCTGGGCCGGAGGAGTCACAGGATATCTGGCTGTTCCAAAAAGAGGAGTTGTCCGCCCTCATCGGTCAGGTGTCGGAAGCACTTCGTCTTTCGCGCCAGCGGAACCTCAAGCCTCTCAAGCTCAGTCTCAGGCAGACCCCATCTTGCAGGGCATTTGAAAGCCCTCTAAGGCTTTTCCTTTCCCTACCGAATTGCAGCAAATGGTGTCCCGGGAATGGGATTCTCCGGACACGCCATTGCGAAATGATCATCGCCTAGGGCAGCTATATATTTGGCCGCCGGAGCTTCTGGAGCAGTGACTCGTGTATCCTAGGGTAGATGCCTTGGTTTCCGGAGTTACTAAGCATACCACCATCCCTGTGGAGGGAGGAGCAGCACTCAAGGATCCGCAGGACCGAAAGATGGAAATCCTATTGAAAACGGCTTTCTCCGCGTCCTCCATGGCTCTGCAGGTGACGGTATTCGGGGGGGGGGCTCACAGCCCGAGTGCTGTTGCGCTGGATCCAGCGTTTGCCAGAGGATTCCTCTCTCGGTCCACTGGAGTCTGCCATGGCCTTCTTGGCCGATACCTTTCATGATCTGTTGCGCCTCTCGGCTCGATCAGTGGCAGCCGTGATGGTGGCAAGGCGTTGGCTGTGGCTTCGTCAATGGGCGGCGGATGTCAGCTCCAAGTCCAGACTCTCTAAGTTGCCTTTCAAGGGTAAGCTTCTGTTTGGCGAGGAGCTGGACAAGCTCGTGAAGGATCTTGGGGAGGTTAAGCCCCAATGGTTACCGGAGGATAGGCCGCGGGCTTCATCTCGCAGGTCTTCTCGAGCACAATCTTTTCGCCGTTTCTCCAGAAGTAGGGACTTCTGGAGGTATCGTTCCTTCAAAACTTCCTTGCCGCCTGCTCAGCCTAATCTCTCTGGAAGAGGAAACCAGTCCTTTTGGGGGGCCCGGAAAGGTTCCGACTCCTACTCTGCGGGGGGAAAGTTCTCAGGGACCGCGAGGTCCTCCCGCTGACGGGGCGCTAGGTCCACTCCGGTCTGTGCCACCAGTAGGAGGTTGGCTGGCATTGTTTTCTCAGGAGTGGGCGCGAATTACCTCTGATCTTTGGGTTCTCGGCAGCATCTCTCGGGGTTATTCCCTCGAGTGCTCTCGCCCGATCCCCGAGGCCTTTCTAGTCTCTCCGGCAGGTTCTCCCGAGAAGCGCCGGGTCATCCAGGCCACTCTCGAGCGCCTGCTTCTCTTGAACGCCATTTGTTCCGTCCCGCCCCACGAAGCAGGGACAGGTCGGTACTCCATTTATTTTGTGGTGCCCAAGAAAGATGGCTCTTTTCGTCCTATTCTAGACCTCAAGGGAGTAAACCGCAACCTTCGGGTTCCTCATTTTCGGATGGAGACGTTGCGTTCCATAATCCAGGCGGTGCGCAAGGGCGAATTTCTGGCGTCGCTCGATCTCGCAGAAGCCTATTTTCATATTCCCATCTGGATGGAGCATCAGCGATTCCTCAGATTTGCGGTTCTAGGCCGACATTTTCAGTTCCAAGCCATGCCTTTCAGGTTAGCCTCAGCGCCGCGGACGTTCTCCAAGATAATGGTGGTGGTGGCAACGGCCTTAAGCAAACGGGGGATCCGAGTGCATCCTTACTTGGACGATTGGCTAATTCAGGCAGACTCTCTGTCAGAGGCTCACGAGACGGTAGCCCGCGTAGTGGCTTTCCTGGAGAGCCTGGGGTGGGTGATCAATCACTCCAAGAGCTGCCTCCAGCCGTCTCAGGACCTCAAATTTCTGGGTGCTCGGTTCGACACTCGCCGCGGGCGGGTGATGCTTACACAAGGTCGCTTCAGAAAGATTGTGGATCAGCTCCAGCGATTCCTGCGGCGAGAGGCGCCTCGAGCTTGGGACTACCTCCAGCTTCTGGGGTCCATGGCGGCGACCATCGATGTTGTGCCCTGGGCGAGGGCGCATATGCGTGAGTTGCAGAGGGCGCTCCTATCGCAATGGTCGCCAGTGTCAGAGGACTATCAGGTTCGATTTCCACTTCCGCCGGCGGTACGGCTAGACCTTCGTTGGTGGCTCCGGGCACGCAACCTTCTCCAGGGGGGTTCCCTTGGAGTCTCCGCGCTGGCTGCTTCTCAAGACGGACGCCAGTCTCTCCGGGTGGGGAGCGCTTTGTGGCACGCACGCAGCACAGGGGGTCTGGTCACCTCAGGAGGCCCGCTGGTCCATCAATCGCCTCGAGGCGAGAGCGGTTCGCTTAGCCTTACGGAGATTCCTACCTGTCCTACACCGTCAGGCAGTTCGCGTTCTCTCCGACAATGCCACGACGGTGGCATATCTCAACCGCCAAGGGGGCACGAAAAGTCCGTGGGTCTCGAGAGAAATGAGGCTCCTCCTCCCGTGGGCAGAGCAGCATCTACTCGCCATTTCAGTGCAACACATTGCGGGGAAAAGCAACATCGAAGCGGACTTCCTCAGCCGCCATACGCTTGATCCTGTAGAATGGGCTCTGGCGTCGGCTCCTTTTCGGCTGATTGTTCAGCAATGGGGTCAGCCAGCAGTGGATCTCATGGCGACGTGGGAGAATGCCAAAGCACCAATCTTCTTCAGCCGATGGAAGGACAGCGGGTCACACGGGATAGATGCATTGTCGCAGCCATGGCCGACTCGACTCCTTCTGTATGTCTTTCCTCCGTGGTCCATGGTCGGCAAGATTCTTCAACGGATCAGAGAGCATCACGGGCCGGTGATTCTGGTAGCTCCGGATTGGCCTCGCAGGCCGTGGTATGCGGATCTCATCCGACTTTCGCGAGCAGCGCCTCTGCCGCTGCAGGGCTTTCCGGTGCTTCTGCAACAGGGGCCAATTGCCATGAAAGACCCGGCTCATTACTCGCTTATGGCTTGGCTCTTGAACGCCGCAGGCTAGCTCGCAAGGGATATTCGACTAGCGTGGTATCCACCTTGCTTAGGGCGCGGCGTTCTTCCACCTCCTTAGCCTATGCTCGGGTGTGGCGTCTTTTCGAATCATGGTGTTCACGGCGCAGGGTGTCTCCCTGGCGTAGCGGCGTTCCAGACATTCTGGCGTTTCTCCAGGCCGGCCTTGACAAGGGCCTGGCTCTCGGAACTCTTCGGGTTCAGGTGGCGGCTATTACATGTTTCCGTGGTCCAGGTTTGGGGCGTTCTATCGCCTCGCATGCCGACGTCTCACATTTTTTCAGAGGGGTTAAGTCCGTGCGGCCTCCGTGCCGTCCGGTATTGCCATCCTGGGACCTCGCCCTTGTCCTCCGGGCCTTAGTGGCTTCGCCGTTTGAGCCCTTACGGGCCTCTTCGCTCAAAGACTTAACCTTAAAGACGGTGTTCCTGTGGCCATAACCTCGGCGCGGCGCATTTCTGAGCTCCAAGCGCTCTCTTGTCAAGATCCCTATCTTTCTTTCTCGTTGGAGGGCGTAACTCTTCAGACAGTTCCGTCCTTTTTTGCCCAAAGTGGTTACTCCGTTTCATGTCACTCAGCCTCTCTTCTTGCCGTCATTCTCTCAAGAGCAGTGTGCGGGTCGTCAGCGTCACCTACGTGCGTTAGACCTCAAACGAGTCCTCTGTCGGTATCTTAAAGTCACCAATTCTTTACGTCAGACGGATCATCTCTTTGTCCTCTTTGCGGGCTCCCGTCGGGGGTTCGCAGCCTCTAAGGCTACTATCGCCAGGTGGTTAAGAGGAGCTATTGAGGCAGCCTATATTCTTCAGCGAAAGTCGGTGCCTGTAGGGCTCCGAGCACACTCCACACGGGCTCAGGCAACGTCTTGGGCCGAGCGTTCCCATGTGGCGCCTCTGGACATCTGCCGGGCGGCGACTTGGTCGTCTTTATCGACTTTTGTCCGTCACTATCGATTGGATGTCCAGGCTCGACAGGAAATGAGTTTTGGCGCGACAGTGCTTTCGGCGGCTTTGGGCCCACCCTAGAGGTCGGTAGCTTGGGTACTGCCCGTTTGTCTGGACTGGTCTAGCAGTATGAATTGGAAGGTGAAATTTCACTTACCGTTAATTTCCTTTCCTAGAATACTGCTAGACCAGTCCAGGACCCACCCTGCTGTTAGTCACTGTCCTGCTGGTGCAGCGGAGCCGCTGTTATTTCCTGCCTTTTTGTTTTTCATTCCGGAGGCCTGACAAGTGAGCCTCTGGTCCCTTCCTCCTTCTGGGCAGTGTTCAGTTTCTGGGAGTGCTTTCAGCACCTTGTATATAGTTGAAGCCGGTTCGGCTTGACTGGCTGTATTTAGTTGTTCAGTTATAATGAAGTTCAGCTTGTATACGATACTGAGGGAGACCCCTTGGGGTACAGTCTCATCACCTCAGCAGCATCACCAGGATTCAGCCTATTAGAGCTCTGGTAGAGTTCTCTGTCTCCAGGATCTGCTGGCAGGGGTACACAACCCGTTTGTCTGGACTGGTCTAGCAGTATTCTAGGAAAGGAAATTAACGGTAAGTGAAATTTCACCATTTACAGTACATGGAAACTTCAAGAAAATAAAGCCCCGAACTGAAGCATTTCAGATCTAAGTAGTAGAAACTCCCTCCTTCTTCTCTGAACAAACCCGGAAATATGCAAATGGCCAAATGTTTAAAGGCAGCATTCCTCTTCTTGAAGAACCTTTTTAAGGAGCCAGTCCCAGTCAGTTGATAGTGCCAATGTAACAATTAAAGTGGCAGATATCAATGTCTCTTCATCCGAGTTTTCCAAAATTGCAGAGATATTCAAAATATCCATTTGTTGCAAACCTGATGATTGAGGACCTCCAGAATCTCTCTTAGAAGCAAATAATAGAGGCGCGAGATAGGAAGATAAGACTCACTTGGAATGCCCAAAATTTCCACTATAGACTTTCTAGACATATCTCTAGCTAATATCAAAGAGATTTGAGAAAATTAATCACATGCAAATTAAGAGTGGACATAATTCGCCAAAGTCTCAGTCTTAGCCTTCATCAATACAATATCTTTGCGAAAAGCTTCATTACATCCCTCTAAACACTGAACTCTGGTATTTATTTCGACCACTGAAGCCTTCATGGTAGAAACCTCCATATTTCTCTTAATAGAAGAAACATACTGTGGTACTTGTGAAGAAAGAGTATGCAGCTAAGGCAACAAAAAGTCGCCCAATTTGCAGATGGCACTCCATATGGCCTCCAAGGTGAAAGTTTCCAGACGCTCCAGAGAAATTAAAGAAATAGAGGGGGCCACACTTGCACTAGTCTGTGGAGTGATTTTGGTAATAGGAGGCCAAACCTCCACAGCTTGTAATGCCACTCCACCAGCCATAGATTCTCCATTTACCCCTGTGCAAGCCTGGCCAGACTGTTGTCACTCTTGCGGCACCAGATCCAGACACCATGGCTAACCTGGAAGTCTTCCCTCCCTCAGAGGCAGATCCTTCACACATTGGAGAGAGGGAGAAACCACTGTAAGCTATCCAGGGAAGTTGAGCTGGCTGGTGGCTTCAGGGGAATCCAGTCTTCAGGGAAGAAGGTGGTCTCATTGCCTGAGTAGGAAGCTAAGTCCTTCGACTCTAGCATCAGAGCCACGAGGCTAATCCCCAGGGAGACTGTCTGGAGCTCTGGGCACACAACATATGTGTCCATCAGACCAGAAGACACTAAAGAAGGTAGGACTGAGGTGGTTTGGTAGGTTTGGGAGGGCTGCCAACTCACCTCAGCCTTCCTCTTTACCAGTTGGAAGCAGTGTCTCAAAGCTAGAGCTCAGCTTCTGCCATCTTGAATCTCCCCTCCCATCATCACATCACTTTTTATTAAACTATCAATGAAAAATGTATTTTTAATATGGAAGTTTAAGACAGAGTCTGTGGCAAAGAGCAAAATCCCTGAATTAATCTCATGGCTGAAGACATGTGGAAAGCTTGGGACTTGGGACAACATTGAATATAGCCCTTATTCATGCAAACATCTCCAGGACTAAATCCAGAGACAATCTTCTAAATATATGGACAATCTATGGAATTTATTAAAAATGATTTTGTCTATTTTGTGCCTATAAAAATAAATAAGGTTCTGTGATAGCTTAAGAATGGAAGAGGGACATGTATATTTGCCAAACACTGTAATAAGGACTCAACATTTGACACAAGTCAAATATACAAATATACAACTACAGGCCTTAAGATTTTTTCAGCAGCCTACTGTGGACTTTTGTTTTTTATTTTAATTTTAATTTTTTTTTCAACTAAAGTCCTTATAAAAGGCAATTTTGAAAGCAAATTACCTGGGTAAATTGGTCTGTGTGAAAATTGTCACCCTCTGCCTGGCTGGACATCTGCAGAAGCTTCCACCACTTGCATTTTTTAAGCTGAATTAGAAAGAGGCTTTTGTGGGGGAATGGAAGGGGAATGTTTAGGATGGAGAGGAAAAAACTACCCAAATATGACATTTCCAAAAGCATGTGTGATATTTTGCTAGCTGCCACCCGCACAAATAGCAGGTGCAAAGTAAGAAGTGGGTTTTTCTTTTAAAATGAAGTTCAAGTGTGAATGGTAAAAGCACTCATACTACATGGGCTATTTGTCCCTATAGAGTACAGAGGTCAGACTGTTTTATGAGAATGATTTTCTGACATGATGAACAAGGCATTTATTTCTAGGTCTCCAATTTACTGAATTTATAATGATACGTCAAAATGTACTGTGTAGAATATCACATTACGTTGTTAGCATATGCTGATACTGGGCATAGCATGTGCACAGAAAACATATTTGGTTGGTTTTTGGGTCATTGTCAGACATTTTCACTATTTCTTTGCTTTGTTTCACACACTCATTTTAATAAATAAAATGTGGGGCCCTTTTACTAAGATGCACTATGTGGTTACTGTGGGAATTAATATGCAGCAACAGGTAGCCAGGGACCACATTAAGTGCACATGCACTGATTGCTGCCAGGAAACATGATGGGCATGCCCCCAACAGTGCAGGACTGTTGCACTTACCGCACATTAATATTTACTCAAAATGCATGTAAGCGCACAAACATACTGCACCTTAGTAAAAGGACCCCTTTGGAAGAGCATAACTTTTTAGCATATTTTAATCAACTTAACACATATTAATTCATGCTTTAAATTGATTCAGTGTGCTCTAAATTTTTTCATGCCTGCTAATGAACCAAATGCACAACCCTACCCGGTATGTTTTTAAGAACTATACATTGCTGCCTATTGAATACATTAGTGCCAGCTGTGTGCTCGTGCCTATCTTGTATGGCTAGCAAGTTGATGGCTATGCCTTCAGTGGCCAAAGCAAAATGCTGCAAGCTACTGGAAACAAACGTTTGCTTTAAGAAAAAATCCAGAATCCAATACATGGGAGTCTAGGCATCATAGAGGCCAATGAACTAATTTGTAAAAGGTTTTCACAAGAAAAGCCTCTTGCAGAAAATTATGCAAGAATGTCTTGAAATGTGCAAAAATGCTGAAATTCTAGTGCTGTTTGGGGGGGCTTGGTGCTCAAAGCTCCATTTCTGAAAACAATTTGCAAGTTTGCCGCTTTGCAGTGGTAAAATTTCATATATGGTTCACTACGTGCAAAATGTATAATGTTGTAAAAACTGGCATATGAATGTCTTTACAGGTCATTTCTTTGCAAAAAGTCTAACTACATTTCTTTGCGTTCTAGTTCTCTACAGCTGGCTTCCCTGTAGAAAAAGTTTGAAGGCAGTATTCCTATGGAGTTCATTTATATCTGTAGAAAAATTTGCATATGAGAAATCCCATGATTTTATGTCAGTCTCATAGCATTAGAAGGTCTTAATTTGTAAATGTCTTCAGGAGTAAGACAAATTATAATGAGCTCTCTGCATAATGGAATATTTCAGAAGGGACTCAGTTTCTGAATTCATAGCTGGGGGAAGTGGCACATTTTGTGCTGTGTGCTGTTGCATGAAAATTACTCTATAACTTGGCAATTTTTGAGCTTAAAATGCCAAGGTAAATATTTGCAAGGCTGTAGCTGTACTATTCAAACTCTTTTGCTTTGTGTTTGTATTTAGCAAAAAGAAGAGGCTTTGAATTCAATTTATCATTCCAGCAAGGTTATGGAATTTACAAGATATCCCAAGAAAACCATAGCACGGGTGAGAATTCCATATCATATCATAACCTGATGAACTATGATTCTCAAAAGGCAAAAAAGTCTCAAAAAGATAGCAGCCAAGTCCTCAGTTCTTCCTCAGCTGGGTGTAGCACCAAACCCTTTCAGGACAGCTCCATGCTTGAAGACGTAAGGAAGAGCAGAAAAACTGTCAGCACAGAGACAAGACCAGATATAACCAAGGACAAGGTCATGGGTTTTGCTCTTCCTGACAAGACAGGAGGCTTCCAGAGGAGGGAAGATGTCATAGACTTTGAAGAATCTGCATTCTTTGAAGGGCAGGAAAGAAGGCTGTCTCATGAGGAGAGTCACAAACCAGATCTCTCTGACTGGGAATGGTGTAGGAGCAAATCTGAGAGGAACCCTCGCCAGGTAGGATGTGTTCTTGCATAACAGAGGTGCAATTTAACCAAGACAAACAAAATGCAAACTTTTACTACTAATTAAAGGGGGGGGTTTCTCTCATTTCAATTATAAACTATTTTGCTTTTGCACCTAAAGTGCCATCGTGAAACGAGCCTGAAAGTCTTGAAACAAATCTTTGGAAGACCGTGTTCTTTGAAAGAAGGTTAAGTATTTTGATAGATAGGGTTTGGGATTGTGTTTTTTCCGCTAACACAGTCAGTTTTAAGGGAAAATACCATGAAAAATGGTAAGCTATTGACAAGGTCCTATTGAAAGCTATTTTTTACCCTTTTTTTCTTTTCTACTGCCCCATCTCTCCCTCAATTCACAAGTAGCATGCCCAGTTAGCTTAGGACCCCTCACTAGCCTGAGACCTGGAGAGACCTTCAAAGAACACACTCAGTTTAGTTTATTCAGAGGTTTCCTATATCACTCTTTGTGCTATTACATCACAGAGATTTACAATTCTGTATTATTAGAGATAACGACAACAGCAGCTAATCAGAAGTAAAAAGAAATTGCTTACAACATATATTATTCAGAGTAGTAATGAAATGGGGAGCCATTAGACATATCAGTCCTATGGATCTAACGTATCCCCAAAAGCTCTGGAGGAATAGAGTTTCCTTGAATTTATTATATGAGTTTCTATTTGCAAGTATGATGTATGCAAGTTTCATAAAGAAGAGACTAGAAACAAACATGTTTTTCTGAGTATTCCCTGATCAGCATGCCCACAACCCCCCTTTCCTCCCCTGATGAGGCCATGGGACTCCTGCTAGAGGCGAGATCCACCATTTTGAACCTGAATTATCACTGGGGTAGGAGCATCTAGGGGTCATTCCTGTTCCGGCTCTGACCCCCCCCCCCCCCCCAGGGAAAACCCTGGCAATAACCAGGGGTGGGATTGGAGGGTTGGTGAGCATCAGGTGCCTCATTGCAGGAGGGGGGAATTGGGGGATTGTGGGCATGCTTTGTGGGATGTCAGGTGTCTCATCGAGGGCATTGGCATTTTTTGCTGCTATGAGCTACTGCAGTAATTACCTGCCGGTAGTGTGGGGGCACTTAACTCTCACAACTGCCAATAGTGGGGGTGCACTTCCGCTCTAGAAGAGGTGTTATCACATGATAAAGTACTGTGCACTATCTCAGTATGCAGTCCATGCCCATTTTCTGCTCATATCCCATCCCGTAATATGGCATGTAGTTAGCGTGTGAATTAGCACATGCTCTCTTGCTTGCTTAGTAACAGTTCCCATTCTTGTACACCAAAGAGGGTATTTTAGAAGCTCTTTTCATGAGATGGATGTCTGGGCAGATGAAGGGAGTTCTATGTTGTGGTGCAATTTCAGAAAGGCACAAGCGCCTCAGGCCCTGGTTGTTGAGGTGTCCATGCCTATACTTAGTCCTGACCGTGATTAAGGTGCAAAAAAGTGTTTATTTCATGGCTGCAGTGTTTCCAAGGGAAGAGCAAAATGCACTCATATCTCAGAGGTTAATATTTCCTGGCCAAAAAAACCTGCCCGTAAATACATACTCCAAACATATTGCAGGCCTGCCGCCATTTGTCTGAGTACCTGAAATGGCAGGTTAGGATGTGCTAGTCTCATAACATAGATGCCCCATTCTGACATTCCCAGGCTGGGGCATCCACATTCCCGGTTCTGCAGGTGTGCACTTCGGGACTTTGGTGACATCTACATTTGTAAAATGGTCTAAACAAGTACATGTAACCAGCCTCACTTTCTGTGCAAGGCCCATCTCCAGAACCGGCTACTGGGACATTCATTTTTCAGGGTGGAGACAGAGCTATTTCAGAAAGCACAACAGCACAACTCCCCTGGTTTTTGGATGTTTTTCTCTGGACGTCCTAGATTTTTCCTAGACGTCCTTTCTAAAATGTCACTTCACCTGTGTGCTGATCCACATACTAACTGCTTAGTGCACTTTAGTAAACAGGCCCCTATGCTTCACTTTGTTTTATATTCCCTGAATTGCTGGCATTATGCTTTTTATTTCTGCTCATATTTCTTTATTTGAACTATTAATTTGACAAACGCACCTCAATATTAAAATATAAAGGGTTATTTAATTGTTTTACTGTAAATTGCTGCAATGCATTAATGCCATAAGTAGTATATTAAGTTAATCAATCAACTGAAACAGAATGCACGTCATTGATGACATCATCACACTAACAACATTTATTTATTTAACAGTTTTTCTATACACTTTATCCTAAGGTCAAAATGGTTTACATTGTAACAACACATTATACATTAAACAGGGAGGTCAACTTGGAGGTAACATTGAACATTTGCTTAGGTTTGGGGGTCTAGGGTATTGTTAGGCATAAGTGGTCAGGGGAGGGAAGAGTAGGGGGGTGTAAGCTTGGGAGGGGGGTGAGGGTAGGGGGGTAGAGTAGATGAATAGGTGACTGGTTGGGTGAGGGTGTTGGAGAAGCAATCTTTGAATATATAAGTCTTTAGGGCTTTTCTGAAGGTTGCTCTGTCCGTTGTGGTCCATAGCTTCTCAGGAATGAGTTCCATAATTGTGGAGCATAAAGTGAGAAGGTTCTCTTTGAGGTTGTAGAGCTGGTTTCCGTAATTAGTGATGGCATGTGTAGCATGTTCTGTGAGCTGGTTCGTCTTTTTCTGTTGTCAGATAGGATCTAAAGTAGGGACTGTAGGTGCGACATGGAAGAGTTATTGAGGATCTTGAAAGTTGTGAGAATAGATTTGTATTTTATGCGTTCTACTATTGGAAGCCAGTGAAGTTGTCTAAATAGGAATGTTATGTGTTCCATTTGCTGTGAGTTGAAGGAGGTTTATGCAGCAGTATTGAGTGCAAGCTGGAGCGGGTGGATAGTTGCTTTTGGAAGACCTTGGAAGGTATTGCAGTAGCCAAAATATGAGAAGATGGTTGCTTGGAGGATTGTGCAAAAATAATGGTTGGATAGAAGAGGTTTAAGGTGCTTGATTGTTCTGAGCTTGAAGTAGATGTTCCTTGTGATGTTCCATATGCGTCCTGTGAAGGTGAGGTATTGATCCAGTAACTCCAACATCTTGTTTTACTTGGATTTGGATCCCATTGATGGTTACAGAGCTCGGTGGTTTAAAATTGTTGTCTCTAGCCTTGGTTTTTTTTTTAATTTATGGCCAAATTATGTCGTCTGAGCCATTCACTGGTCGTGGAAAAGCATCTCATTATGGGTGTGACATTCAGTTTGATGCATTTATGGGTGCATAGATCATTACATTGTCAGTGTACATGTGGTATAGGATAGTAAATGCTTTTATGACAGTGCAAATTGGTTGGAGGAAAATATTAAATAATAGTAAGAGGATGGAGCCTTGTGGGACTCCTTGAGATTGCATGTATGGGGTGGATTTTGCAGGGTCAGATCTTACTTGTAGTTGATGGTCTGTAGTTGACGGATTTAAACCAGGTGAGGGGTGAGTCTGATATTCCAAGAGCTTGCAGTCGCTGGATGATCAGGTTGTGTGGTATGGAGTCAAATGCTGCCTTTATGTCTAGAAAGATGAGTATGAAACCAGTCTTGGGTTTGTTGGTTCCCTTAAGTAAATTGTCGATAAGGGCGGTCATTAGGGATTCCACTCCATGGTATGGTCTGAAACCATATTGTTGTTGGTCGAGTGGATGGTGTGTTTCTATGTGATCATGGAGCTGTTCATAGACAATTTTTCTAGCGTTTTGGCCATGAAGGGAAGGCTGGCTATGAGTCTGTAGGAGGTTGGTTGGTTGATGCTGTTCAAGGCCCCTTGCCTTACAGGGTGGATGGAGGCAGTCTTGAGTTCGGTGGGCACCTATCCTTGTTGCAATGATAGGTGGATGACTTTCAGTATTGTGGGAATGAGTTCCTGTCTTGCTAGCTTGATCCAGCTGACTGGACAGAGGTCAAGTAGTGAGGTGGTTGTGTTGATGCTTGTGGTGATTTTCTCTAGGTGGTGAGATATGATGTTACTGAATGAGCTCCATGTGGTTGGGTGTGAGGTTACTTGCTTTTCCGCTGTGGTGATGACCAGGTTGGTTCTGTTAGTGTGAGCTGAGGTTAAGGTCTGGAAATCGTCTGCCATCATTTGAGGAGTGAGGATGGTTGTTTCAGTTAATTGTGTTGTATCTTTGTTTAGAGATTTCACTGTTGAAGAGCTCTCATGGGCGATTGAAAGAGCTTTAGATTCGTTTTGAATAGTAGTCTTTCTTTGCTGAGATGTTGCTGCTTGGTATGACTGTAGTTCGTGCTTGTAAGTGTTTAGGCTGTCATATGATTTGGTGTTTCTCCATTTCCTTTCTGTAATGCATAGGTTTCAGTAGAGGCATGTACCAGGTTGCTGTTCATTGTTTTGTGCAGTGGCTGGATGTTTGTTGCTTTTTTGCAATATCTGTGATGGGTTTGTTCCAGTTTTGTATTATGGAGTTTGTCAAAAGGAGCGTCTTTCATTTTTGGTAAAATCTTGGCAAAAAAGTCTTCTTTTTCCAGTTTGTGAAACATGCGTGCGGTGGGTTTTGAGATGTGTTGCTTGAGCTTGTGCGCTTTGGTTGTTATGTTGATTGCAATCATTTTGTGTTCTGAACAGGGGACATCGATAGTGGTGTGAGGAGGTATTGGGTGTTTGTTGAGTAAGTGTTGTGGCAAGAAGATTATGTCGAAGGTGTTTCTTTTGGTGTGGATGGGTTGATTGATGATTTGTGTGTAGTCCAGGGATTCTTTTGCTTCTAGGAAGGTCCTTGCTCAGCTTGGTGATGTGGAGGCGAGGTTGAGGTCACCTAGTAGCATGAGGTAGTCTCTGTTTGAGTTGGTATTGCAGATGGTTTCTAGAATTGTGTACAGTTGGTCAGGGTCATCATTTGGGAATCTGTAGGCGAGAAGAATGGTTAAGTTGTCGTTTGTTATCAACGTGTCTAGACCTTTATCAGATTTTGAGAGGAAGCAAAGTTTAGGTGTTTTCTTGTTAGGATGCAGATGCCACCACCATGGCGTTTAGTCCTTGGGGAGCTGAAAAGATAGTAGTCTTGTGGTGCAAGTTGGTGTACAGAACTGTGTCAGATTCAGTGAACAAGGATTCTGTTATGTTGTGGATATCAATGTAGTTATCGAATAATATATCCGAGTGGAGCTGTATCTTGTTTCTTGCAGACCTGGCCTCCTTCATGCCAAATAGCCATGGTGGCAATAATATCTTGGGAATTTGCTAAAAAAAAAACCTGTGAATTCAAAGCTACCTACAGTAACTGGTACATCTATAGCAATCTCATTTACATTCTCCTAATTAACCTTTCTAGAAGTATAATAGCAATTAGAAATTATAATATTCTCATGATCAGAAATACTTCCTAATCAAGACTTCCTTAAAATACTTCATCAACAAAAGATCCACAGAAAGTAAATGTGTATAAGAAAAATTGAGACAATGAAGATTCCATATCCTAAGGTGCTAGAGGTTTGATTTGAATGATATGTTGCATCTAGGTTTGCTTCTATGAAGGAAGGGGAGAATTATGCTGAGAGGGAGTGTATGAATGATTGGAGTGTATGTTATGTAGGCTGGAGTTAGGAATGAAGGAGTAGTTGCTTGGTTGCTACCTTGATTGTCCTTTCTTTGGCTGAGGTGTGTGGTTTTTGCTGATTACTAGGTGTTTCCATGGTGGTTTGGGCCACTGCGGTGATGTGCCGGTTTGATAGTGTCTCTAGGTTACAGCAGGTCTGGTTGTAGTTGTTGGTGTGTTGCTCTTCTGAGGTTGCTGTGTTTGTGCTGTTCTTTTTGTTGTTTGGTCCTTGTTGGTCTGCTGGCATTGCTGTGCGATTGTGCCGTTGGTAGCCCTCAGTGTTCTGTCTTCTGCAGGGTCAGTCTGCGATGTGTTGCCTCTGTGGGAAGGACATTTTTGCAGACTATCCTCGTTCATTTCAGCAGGTCCCTGCATAAGGGCCACACCAAAGGGCCCTCTGCACATGCCATATTATGGGATGGGAACTGGATGGGATATGGCTATTTTCATGATATGTGGACTGTATATTAACATCTCAAAACTGAAAATATGTTTAATTCATTTATAGGCTGTACAGTCAAGGGGTTGACTTGGCAAACAGCACTAATGTTGACCACTGACATTTGTAAATTCAGGGCATTATATTGAGCCATTCAGTCAGTGCTCTATCCAGATGTTCAGCAGCAGTGTCTTGATAGCAGCTGCTGCTGCCACTGAATATTCAGAACTGTGAGAGGTTGGCACTATCCAGATAGCACTAAGGACAGCTTTTTTCTATCCTAAGTTATCCAGATTTTTTTTTTTACTGCCATCAAGTCAGTGTTGACTCATAGTGACCCAGCTGCCTCTGGGTTTTCTTGGCATTGTATCACCAGAAGTAGATTGCCAGCCTTTTCTTCCAAGGCAATGGAGGGTAAAGTGACTTGCCCAAAGTCACAAGGAGTGCCAGTGGGAATCAAACCCTTGATCTTCTGGGTACTAGGCTATTGCTCTAACCACTAGGCTACTCCTCCACTCCCAGACAGCTATCCCGATAGTGGCCCTGAAAATTGCCACTATTCAGAAATTTAAGTCTTCATCCTGACTTTATCCCTATACTGCTCTGGCAGTATCTGGATAGTGCTGAAGCGATCTCTGGAGATATTCAACAGACTCTCTGAATAGTGCTGCTGGATATCCCTCTCACCAGGGCTTATACAGTTAGCAGGTCCTGATGAATAACGTCTTCTGAATCTTGCCCCCGCAGTAGCAGCCATGTATAAATACTTACATACTTTACATCTGGACAGTTTCACCAAAGCCTAGCTATATCTCCTTTGTGTTATATCTGCAAACCAGTTCTCACATCTTCCTTCTCACTGTACTATTTCATGAGCTATCTTGCTTCATGAGTAGAGGCCCTATGTTAAACGATCACAGAATAATTTACACGTCTTACCTGCATGGTTATCACGTGATCACTTAGCTTCTGCATGCTGACTGTTTTTATCATACGTTATCAGCTGCAAGGGTGTTACCACACTTTGATATTCTACCTTCTCAGTTGCTGATAGCTCTTCAATTGTTTTGCAGTATTAATCCTTGTTATAGCTGGGTCAGAAGAGGAGGAAGGCAAAAGCAGAGATGGGAGGGAGGGAAGAGACAATGAGTGAAAAGAGTTTAAGCCTAAGGCTGCCTGAATTGATATTATATTTGTACTATAATGATAATCCCTCTTCCTCGACATTCAGTTTGCTATGTTATAAGATTAGGTTACTGTCATACAATGCAACAGAATAAGAATCTCTAATGAATTGTTGCACTGAGCACTGCTTTATATTTAGGCTCTACATTGACATGTTATCCTTAATCGCACGCGTTCTCCTTTTCTACTGATCTTGTTATTGGGAGAAAGACGTCGTCGGTATGCATGCCATACAGCTCAGCGAGCGTCCAACAAAATCCATTCCATGGCAAAAATCAGTAATTGTAAGATCCTGACTGATGTGTAAAATGAAATGACCCTGCTATAAGATTAGCCATAATAGATTTTTGTTATGCAGGACTGATATTTCTGGTTTTACTGTCCAGATCATTTTAATGAGTACACTTTCAAGTCTACTAAATTGTTTGGGACAGCGCTGCATCATGAACCCCCTGATTTGTAAAGCACAAGTTATACTAATAATCTGTGCTATAATTTCTTGTGATTAGGTGATCAGGACCCAGTCATGTTTGTGCATCATAACCTTATCATGAACTTTGCTAAGCATTTCCCACTCAAATAACGATAAAAATATGCAGACACGGGCAGTAATTTGTCCTGAGGATGGGGGCTGTTCATTCCGTCATATGATTATCTTCTGAATCGGAAGATGTTGCACTGTACGTGTGCACCACCGGTAGTGTTAAAGCAGGGAAATTGGATTATCCTGAAAGACAGGAAGTATAGAAAGCTGAAGAAATATGAATGATTCCACATTATTTATTCATTTATAACCAGTCTTGTAAGCAGCAGAGTATAGAAACTGTACATTATGCTATACAGTCAAATAAACAGAATAAAATTGGTTCCTCCGATTGGTAAATCCTCCCTCAAAGTTTTTTGACACACAGTTGTTGCAGAACATGTTAACTGTGTAAAACCATGACCGGATATTTTTGCATTCCTGCCATTTCTTAAGTGAATATTAAACTAGTAGAGAACGGCAGAGAAGGACACCAATGGCCCCTCCAATTTGCCCTGTAAAGTAGTCATAGTTGTAACTGCCACTCCATATAGTTTACCTCACCCCGTGTGAACATTTTGCTAAAAGTGCAAGTTGTAGCAAAACATGCAGACAACAGAACAATAGTTCTAGATTTTAAAGCAGGATCTCACTTTTCTAAATTTAATTACTGGTCTATTGTTGAAAGAAAAGCGGCGTGTGAGTTCAACATAGTTTATATGCAGACCCAGAATTTTTCCTTGACAAGTTTGGATTCATGAGGGCATATATAAGTGATATGATCGATATGTCTGGAAATGTAGGGGCGGATATTCAGTGGCAGCGACAAAGTGGGTTTAAAGCGCTTGGCTGCTGCTGATTTAACTAAAGTAGATATTCAGCACCAAGGCCTATCCGGCATCTGATGCTGAATATCTAGTTTCACCAGTCAGTGCGGCCCCTATCTGATCAGCCGTTAACCAGATAGCAAAAGCTGCATAAAGCTTGGACTGTCACTGACCTGACCTAACGTTATCCAGTTAGCAGCTAACTGAGTGGCTGCTGGGACCTCTCCTGATCCACACATGGACTGCTGTAGTTTTAACTGGACATCGTTTCTGCGGTCGGTAGTGATATTCAGTAGCACTATCCGGATAGTGCCGCTGAATATCGGGATCAGAACAGTTTAACCGGTTAGCAGATCCTGCTAACCTGTTAAACCATTTTAGATCAAATCTTTTTTATTGAGAAAAAACAGGAATAAATAGGTAAGAACAACAATCAACAATCAGGTCAATTGATAAAATCCCATACACAGATATTGTACAAATCGCAAAGAACCACATTTTTGTCTCCAAGGAACCGCCCCCAATCCCACCGTCCATCCTGCCCATTAAGCATTTGAAATCAAGCTTTTTGTTAGTATACTGAATCAGCCAACTGCAACACTCCCAGCATGAGGGCGCTCTTATACAGCACTAGGAGTAAGCCAGCAACATAAAAATCACAAAACAATGTATAATGCCTCCCTCCAACCCCATAACCCCTCCCCTCCCCCTAAACACATGGAGGTCAATTCCCTTCTGGATGTTCAGCCCCTGTATGGCCCCTCAGAATCAGGTCTACTGGCTTGTACGTGCAGGTCGGGCCACAATTCTGAAGGGTCGCACACCCTATAGATCCAGGCTAACTCAGACAGGCTCTTGAAAGGAGCCATGATTTCTGGCCATGGAACAGAGCCCCCCTTTCCCCGCAGCCTGACCCCCAATCTGGCCTACCATGACCAAGATCGGGCTGCGGGAAACCCACAGCAGCCCATCACCTTTCTGCCGCTGCCAGCCTCCGCTGTCCCCTGATGTCCAGGGGGACTTACTCCACCTCCAAGGTGGAATAAGTCCCCCATCTAGAAAGCCGGCACAGGACATACAGGGCAGACCTCAGAATCAGCCCTGTACGTCCAGCGTGACAATCTGCCTACACACCACCCTCGCTCTGCCTCCTGCCCTCCCCCTCCCACCCCCATCTAAGGCTCCCTGTATAACCCCACGGGGCATGGGGGATGAATAGTGGGGATGTACATCCAGGCAGGGCATACATCCCCGCTATTTGTGCCTCAGAATGACCCCCAAATCCTCCAGCACCATAACCCTCACACAAAAGAGAAGGAAAACAATTCTGGCCATAACAGTCCAGTGACCAGCCAATAGCTTCCACCCACCTCCCACTACCCCACAATTCCTTCTCCCCAACCCCATCCCCAAGCCTTCTCACCCTCCTCTCATAGGACCATCTATAACTTAAAGGAAGTACAGAACACCATCCAGATTACTACACACGCATACACATTCAGCCCACACCAAACCAGTCCCCTACATCACAAGTCCTAGGGAGTCAGAAGCTCTTTACGCACTCTGGGGGCAATATATGCCCCTCATGATTTACACTCTCACAGCTGCCAACTTGCCAAGTTCTAGTAGTTCTGTTTTTTTAAAAATGTGATTGTGAAATTAACATTCCAAAGCAATTGTTACAGAAATAACCATATCTCCATACCAAGGAAAAGAATATAAAATATATACCAACGGAAAAAACAAGTACAAATGATGGCCATGCAGCCCACATCAAGAGGAGAGAGTGAAATACAAAGGAAAATAACATTCAATTTGAAAAGGAAGAGAAGAAAGGAAAAGAACACCCTCCAACAATTTCAGCACATTAACACAGTCCCATTAGCCCAACCCACGCTCCTTAATTAGTCAAGCAATTAATCTTCACTTAGATATTAATTTCTCCAGATGTGTAAGATACAGAAATGCAAAGTTACTCCCCTGATACCTCACCAAACACTTGCATATGAAATGGCCCTGAAAGCAAGTTCCTGGGGAATCAGCATTAAAAAAACAAGCGTTTTTCTGCAAATTTAAGTAGAATGAGCCACATCTGGGAATACTTGTAAATTTTGACCACAAAAATGAGATTCTCTTCCTAAAATAATCTTTCATTACTATCATCCTATCCTGTTTGTTAGAAAAGGTAACTAACAAACCGTGTAAATGTCTTTGAATATCCATCCTGGTATTTTTATGCTCAACACACAGTATTTTGAGTCAGAGTCAACATGCCTTAGATGTCACAGCGCCATGCTAATTGTTGGGGTCGTATCCAGTTACTGAGCAGGCACGTGCCTTGGCGTACATTCCGACCTTTGGCAGTTACGGAAGATGCACCTCCCATCACTCATTGAGGTGGCAGTAGGTGTATTCATGCTAACTGCAACACTACTGACACCTGTGCTAACCACAATGTGCAATGAATGCCCGCTTTTTGCTCCCAACCCCATCCCATCGCGTTTCAGGTAATTCTGTTAAGGCACAGTGCACTTTAGTAAAAGGGCCCCTCAGTTTGCACCTGAGGCGGCTGTTAAGAAGTCTCAAATCAATGCTAGCTCCTGGCTATCCTGTGGATAAGTTGTCCATGTTGTGACTATCCCCTGATTTTTCTTGGCAAGATGCAAGCAGAAGTAGATTGTCAGGCCTTTCTTTAGCACAGTACATCTACAGCACCTGTAGTCCAAGGTGATCTCCCATCCAAGTACTCAGCAGGTCCTACCTGCTTAGCTTCTGAGATCAGACAGAGATTGGGCTCACTCAGGGTGGCATGGCCATAGTTGTAAATTAAGCACTGAACCACTTAAGTGAGTTGTTCAAGATCAGAAGAAGAGACAATGGGAACTGAATCAGGCTTCCCTAGTTATTAGTCTGCTTTGTAACCATTAAGCTGCTCCTTCATGTCAGGTAGCCCTGGTGGCAATAATATCTTGGGAATTTGCTAAAAAAAAAAACCTGTGACTTCAAAGCTACCTACAGTAACTGGTACATCTATAGCAATCTCATTTACATTCTCCTAATTAACCTTTCTAGAAGTATAATAGCAATTAGAAATCATAATACTCTCATGATTAGAAATACTTCCTAATCAAGACTTCCTTAAAATACTTCATCAACAAAAGATCCACAGAAAGTAAATGTGTATAAGGAAAGTTGAGAAAATGAAGATTCCATATCCTAAGTCTATTCTGAAGAGCTTCTAATTTATGATGCAAATAAGTTGATCCTAAATAGTAGAAGTTTGCACTCCCTGCAGAGGCAACATGAGGTGCTAACAGTAATTCAGCTTATTAGGGAGGATAAGAACATAAGAAATGCCATACTGTGTCAGACCAAAGGTCCATCAAGCTCAGTATCCTGAATCCACAGTGGCCACTCCAGGTCACAAGTACCTGGCAGGTTCCCAGAAGGTAGATAGATTCCATGCTGCTTATCCCAGGAGTAAACAGTGGATTTCCCTAGTCCACTTTAATAATGGTTTATGGACCTTTCCTCCAGAAACTTGTCCAAACCTCTTTTAAACCCAGCTACACTGACAGCTTTTACTATATCCTCCAGCAGCGAGTTTGATTACGTGTTGAGTTAATTTTGAAACTGTCTCATTTGTAAAGTTGCATAGCATAAAAATAGTCCCTTGCCACAATTCTTCTGTATGAGATATTACTTTTCATATATCCTTCATCTTTGGCCTTATCTATTACTACCTGTCCAGCCTCAGGAACATTCGGAAAGCAAGTAGATTAGGCATAGAAGTTTCAGGCCTCTTAGCAGAGATTCTAGAATTCCCAATTAGTGCTGTTGAGAAGATAGGGGAACCACAGAGATCTATAAGGAAGTAGTAGGAGGGAAGTGCGGACCTTTTGGCAGAGCTTATAGATGCTTCTTCTCAGGAAGAGAAGGGCTGCACACTCATTTCTTGACTTTTAGTCACAGTCAGATGTTTGTCCATAGGGCTCTTTACTACCTGGATGGAAGCCACAACAGCTCTATTTATCACAGGCTATCCACAGGTTTTTGGATGACTTTCTGGCTCCAAACTGTCCCGTTATTCTTCCAACTTTCCCCCAGTGATGCGACGGTGCTCCAAAGGGATGCTCCCATTTGGTCACATCCCTTCAGACATGCCCCTGTAGCTAGACACTACAGGAAGGCTTTGATAAATGCTCACTTTGCACCACTTGTTATCACCAGGACTTCCACCAATGCTCGAGCGGTCTTTCAGATTACATTTCCCAGAGCATGAGTATAGCAAGTCTCTCTTCAAACTGATATTGCTGACTCAAGGTCACTGTCTCCCAAGTTGTTCTTGCAGGAAGACTGTGAGTTAAGGGCCCACTTTGTGCTCCCAGATGGTGCCCGAGTGGTCCTCCTTCAGACCAATCTCCTGAGATCCTGAGTAAAGCAAGTGCCGCTTCTCTCTACACTGCCACTTGTAGCTTAAAGTCACTCTCTCCCCTCAGTCTTGGTTTTCAACTTACATCTCCAATTATGTGTGATATTCATAGTACCTGATTCTACCCATTGAAAACTGTACTTTTGGCCCCATAATGCATCAGGTTAGGATTGTCAGAAACCCTGGCTTACAGTGTCTTTATTGGAACTGAGTAAGTTGGCAGTTATACACTTCTACTGTTAAACAAAAAGGCCTATTTTAGATAGGTCATGGAGAGTAGAATTAAGATCTCCAGGTTGGGACATGGAAAATTCGCACCATATTTTACAAAGACTGCCAAATGTAGAGACCCTTGTAAAATATGAGTAAGGATGTACAGGATTGCACGTCGATATCTTACCATGTCCAGCAGGATCAGCAACTTTAAAAGGCTCCATTTGGGGGGAAACATCCTGCTTTCCCTCAATTTGCATGGTAACAGCTTTTTAAAATTGCTGTTCCCAATCCAATAGCATCCATCCCTCTAACACTCCGATTCCCTGCTGTGCCAGCAGAAAATGTCCCCCCCCCCCCCCCAGGACCCCAAAAATCACCAACCCTTCCCAACACCCTCCAACATCAGCAATCCCTCCTGACACCTCTTCAACGGCAATAACTCCCCCTCAACACCAAACCCCCCCCCCCAGCATTAAGAGCTCCTCATAATCCCCTCCAACAGCAAGAATACACCTCCATCCCCTCACATAAAGAACCCCCCCTGACACCACCTGACAGCAAGGACCCTCATATCAACCCCTCGCCAAGACTAGTCCCCCCCACTCCTCATCCCATCCTGGCTCTTACTGGGGGTCTGTAGTGTCTAGTGGGAAGTAGGAGTGATCCCCTATTGCTCCTGTTTTGTCATAGTCCTGGGTTCAAATGACACCTGTGGCCCCCAGCAGTACTATATGTAAGCAATCAACTTGTTTAAAAGCTGCTATTTACACATGGGATGTAAAAGGGCCCAAGTATTTCTCAACAGATGAAAATGAAAGGTGCAATAGTTTTTACGTGCTAGAATGCTTTTACACCTTCATACAGATTGATTTACAATGTAAGAAGAGATACGTATATAACCCATTTTTCCGTGTGCTTCTTGTAGCTGCTACTAGTGGCTTGGCAGACAAGGGATAATACTAATCCAATGAGCCTTTTTGCAGTTTTTTTAATTTATGAATTTTGCAGCATACAAAGATTCAACCATCAAGAAAAATACAGAAACCAGCAAATGTATAACATATAAAAGTAAAACAAAATATGTCTTTAAGCCCACATCACGAAGAGAGGGTACCACCCCACCTGAGTGGAAAAAGAACAAACTTATTCCCTAGAAAAACCACCCCAACACTAAAAAAAACCCACTGCAACAAAAATAAAAATAAATGAGCAGAAATGCCTAGATCAAAACAGGCAAAGTATCATTTATTCTTCAAGAAATTTTCCATTTGAGTAGGGTCAGAAAAAACATAGGGGCTTGTTTACAAAGCCGTGGTAGCGGTTTGCGATCGTTATCGGAGCCGCGGCCCCATTGATTTCAAAGAGAGTGACAATCAAAGTACTCCTTGAGGAAATATCATCGGTAGATAATCCAGAAACTGTTAAATCCAACTGAGATGATCTACTTCCTCTCCCTGTAGCAATAATTTAGCAGGAAGGCAATAGATATTAGAAACTAACGCTGACTTAGCATCAGGAAACAAAAACACTTCCTGGAGTGGAGGAATAGCCTAGTGGTTAGAGCAACTGCCTAGTACCCAGAAGATCAAGGGTTCACTTCCCACTGGCACTCCTTGTGACTTTGGGCAAGTCACTTTACCCTCCATTGCCTCAGAAGAAAAGGCTGGTGATACATTGCCAAGAAAACCCAGAGGTAGCTGGGTTGCTATGAGTCAACACTGACTTGATGGCACTAAAAAAATATTTCCTAAACAAGATAAGAAGAGACAATAAATACATGTTAGGAAAATTTAATAAATGTAAATTTCTAGCCCAGACAGAATTCTCCAGGGCTGCTAACTGCATATGTGTCACCAAACTATCCTTAATATTAGATGCTCCTGTGGCAAGCAAAGAATCAACCTGAGTGGAGATTTTGTCTACTTTCTGGAGAGCAGAAACAATCACAGAGTCATGCTCCTGAAATTTCTTAACAACGTCAACAAAAAACTTCATTGTTTGATCAATAAAGCCTCCGAGTAACACATTAGTCTGGGTTACTACCTTCGATATATCCAGATTTAATAAAGTCATATTTAATATTTTTTAGGTTAACCCCCTTTACCGAAGAGTTAGAACACTGAATAGTCACAGGCATAAGAACCTCACCCAAGGAAGCCTGCCATGCTTCCTTCTCACTGGCACTCCTTGTGACCTTGGGCAAGTCACGTTACCCTCCATTGCCTTGGAAGAAAAGGCCGGCAATCTACATCCGGTGATACATTGCCAAGAAAACCCAGGGGTAGCTGGGTTGCCAGGAGTCAGCACTGACTTGACGGCACTTAAAAAAAAAAATTACTCCCAACCTCCAACCCAAGCCTTGCTGGAGGGGGAGGTGGGGGGGGGGACCTAGAAGAACTTAAAGATATCCCATAGGCTTCCAGAGAAAAGGAAACAGCTGAAACAGACTACTACAGCAGGGGGAGCTTGCTCCTACTTAAGATGTTTATCCATAGCATCAACAAGCAATTTTGGGGTAGATGATAACACAGGTGCTTATTGGATTTCCCTTCCTCTTCCTGTAACCCTTTGGCATCTTAAAGCACCAAACACCACATTGGCACCAAACTAGCACCAAAAGGGTGCACCCCTTTGGTTATGTGCCCCTTAGGACACATGCCCACAGGCTGTACATCTGTGGCCACAAGTAGCTGTGCTAGATTTTATAGTTGCGGCGGCTCTCCGATGTTGTCACCAAGAGAGGGCGTGGCTTCCCACTGATCAGAGGATCCCAGTAGCATCTTTCCTCTCTGTGCTGCTAGTCTGATGTGTTTGTTTGAGCAAAGTTCCAAGCAGGTGGGACAGTTAAAAAACCCTCTTTCTGAGCCTTTTTGCAGTTTTTCAGTCTTGTGCTCATGGATTTTACCTGATCAGGGTTCTTCGATGAAGAGATCCTTGTCACTTAATACTCTCACCTCGCACCCTCCTCAAACAAATGAGTCCAAGCCAGAAATTATGCTCTGAACCAAGGATTTACTTAAACTTTAGGGTCACTGAATAATAACAATAATTGGCAGAGACCATAACAAGAGCTACAGTATGTTACAAGCAGTATTTTTTTAATCTTTATGAAATTTACAGTTACATCCAAGCAAATTACATGAACATCCTTGTACAGAAATAGAGCAAAATCAGGGAAAATACATTCAAAGGAAAATAAAAACAGCCGGCAGGAAATCACACTGATTGCTCAGCCTAGCCCACAAATTAGGGGACAGAACATAAAGAAAATAACTATCACCACTAAACACAAGTAAGAAGATTAGACTAAATATCCAGTATAATGAAATCACGGCACATCCAATGTGGAATCAATAGATGCTTTCAGTCGTCGAGCATTCACAAAAGCTAGCAGCTGAGAGGGCTCATAAAACATACATGAAACAGATTGGTATTTCACCATAAGAACATAAGATATGTCATACTGCAGGGCTACTCAAATTGTTTGCGTGGCGGTCCGGAAATTTGTACAGAGACACGACTGGGGTCCGAACCAAAAGGTTCAAGTTAATTGACATCAACACCTTGGCAAACCAGTTCACAAATTTATTTATAGACCTCGTCATAATGTTATAGTAATTAAAATAAGAACACTACAATAAAAAATTAATTCGTTTTTTTTTTATTTTTATTTTAGTTTTCTTGAATAACCATACATATTATATAGGAAACAGAGGAAACAAAGCAAAGGATACAAAATTAATTAGTTTTACCGCTTCAACTCTAAAGTTTAAAGTAAGATGAATATTTTCCATAGCATTCTCACAGCCCCGATGTTAGCTGCTGCCTCCACTGTGCCCCAAGTCGCCTCTGGAATGGCGGTTCTTGTTGCCGTTTCTGCCTCTCGCTGATTGCCAAGTGCAGGGGATGAGGTAATTTTTTGGACCTCGGCGTGGTCCATTCAGAAAGCCTCTGCGGTCCAGACTGCGGACCGCAGTCCGTGATTTGAGTAGCACCTGCCATACTGGGTCAGACCAAAGTCCATCAAGCCGAGTATCATGTTTCCAACAGTGATCAATCCAGGTCACAAGTACCTAGCAGTTTCCCCAAAAGACACAGGTTCCACAATGCTTGTATTGGGTCAAGCAGTGGATATTCTGGGTCATCTTTAATAATGGTTTATGGACTTTTCCTCCAGGAACTTGTCCAAACCTTTTTTAAACCCAGCTACACTAATAGCTTTTACTACATCCTCTGGTAGCAAATTCCAGAGTTTGATTACATATTGAGTGAAATATTTCTCTTATTAGTCTTAAATAGCTTCATTGCATGCCTCCTAGTCTTTCTATATTTTGATGGCATAAATAATCAATCTACGTTTACCCGTTCCACTCCATTCATTAATTTATAGACCTCTATCATATCTCCCCTCAGCCATCTCTTTTCCAGGTTGAAGAGCCTTAACCTTTTTAGCCTTGCTTCATAGGGGTATCCTTCCATGCCGTTTACCATTTTGGTGGATCTTCTCTGTATCTTTTCTAATAATGCTATATCCTTTTTAAGATACGGCGACCAGAATTGCACACAATAGTGAAGGTGTGGTCGCACCATGGAACAATACAGAGGCATATAATATATCCAAACATTTATAAGAGTATTTCAAGAAAATGAACTCACCCAGTTGCAAAACCCCAGGGTGCAGCAGGAGAAATTCCTTATGGCGCCGTTGGGTATCTCTCGCCAAGTCAGGGTAAATACAAACCAACAAACCACAAAACATAAGATTCCTTTTACGGAAAAATAACTTCAGTAGCCATTCTTTATCAGACAAAAGAGCAAACGTAGTAATTAAAGTAGATGAAACCAGAGGTTCTTCCTGTGATGATTCAATAATTGTGATACATTGAGAACTTCCATCTGTTGAGCCGCCGTTCCAGCTGGAGAAGCCACTTTCTTACCCACAGGGAGATAATACAGTTTCACTACAGGAGAAAGTGACTCTTGAGGAACTACCAAATGCCCATCAAAATATGCATTAAACATATCGCTTGCTGACACTGTTGAAACATGAGAAAAATTAATTAACCTCAAATTGTTAGTCATATTCTCTAAATGTTCCAGCTTAACATTAAGAGAGGAAAAGTTCTTAACAAATGCCATTTGGACAGCCATTATATCCTTGGGAGAAGCATTATTACCTCTTCATTGGCAGTTAAGGTGAATAACAACTCTGTTGCAGTTTGTGGTGATGAAGGGCATCAGAGCCCATGGAAATAGCTAGAAAACAAACTTTTACCTGCAAGCAGAGGGATAGTTCAGAGAGCAGGGAGTTTCAAACAGCAGCCAAAGAAAAAAAACACACACACAGAGCTGCTGAGTTCAGACCACGCCCAAGCCCCAAGGCAACCCAGGGAGGTAATAGGAAGCATCTGGGGGAGGAGTTGGAAGGGGAAGAGCAGCTACCTACATTTAAGCTCCAGGGAACAGAAAGAGAGGAGCCTACCAAGAGAAAGGAGGAAGAGAACTCCCGAGGCAAACTGAAGGGAAAGGATCCTTCAGGGGAATTGAAAGAGAGAGGCTTTCCAGAGACAGCCACAGAAGGGATTCCCAAGGCAGCCAGCATACTGGGGACTACAGTCCAGTGAGAAGCCCCTGCTGTAAAGGAATTGCAGCACAGTCTGGAGACCGGAGGCTCAGTCCTGAGAGAGTTGCTGACTGTTAAGCTGTATTTCTGACTGTGGGACTTTGGAATAAACACCTTCTGGTATAACAAGCTGCATGAAGCAGTTGTAACATTTATCACTGTCAGAATCCTGTGTGACTGAAACTTCTTTTGTTGGAGAGTACATCCTATTTTGGTTGACATGTGTTGAGCTTCTAAGGAGGTTCTTTGCAAAAAGGGAAAGACAAAAAATAAATTTCCTGTGTTTTGCCTTCAAACCCTCGGACTCTCTTTGTCATTTCACACAACTACAATACCCAGAAGCTTCACCTCTGGAGCCCATTAAAAGGGTACATTATAAGGCACGCCCTTACCTATAGGCAACCACCTAGACAGTAGGGAGCGCCACAAGTTTCATACATGTGGCTGTGTCCCATAAGCAGGGATATGGTATGGTAAATGTGGTAGGTTAACCAGAACTGGGATGAAACCACATAACAGGGGTATTGTTTCTGATTCTGGAGCCGTGTAACATTCCTCCATTGAGGCAGACAGTCATCCCACTGTATATCATGTCCGCTGCTGCTGACCATAGTCCATTGGTGATGCCCACTGGTTGTGGGCGAGACCCCAATCCTGCAACACATAGCCACATTAGGGGAGTCGGTCATGGCCACTGCAATTGCTATCTGCATTGAGAAGATGGGGAGTGTTATGGTAGGGGGCCAGATCCCCTCAATTGATTTCATAGCATGGGTAAATTTGTACAGTTGGCAGAGACAGCAGACCCATCTACAGTGACTGTGCACCCTGCCCATGGTGCCTGTCATGTACATAGGGTTAAGCAGACAGTGTAGAGCCTCACCTCTCCTCTGTTCCCAGCTGGGAGTGAGGGGCCTGGTCAGGGCATTTTTGGGGGGTCTGTGGGGTTAGGTAGGGGATCTGTTTGTGGCTGTGCACGTCCATAATTTGTTGGCTTCAGCAGGCCACATTAGAAACCTGCATTGTACCGCAGTGTGTGTTTTTGTGTGTGTATGGCCTCTCCACTGTGTGTTGCATGCTGGGACTGTTCGTCTGACACCGAGGTGGTACTAGGTGTCAGTTAGGTTGACCACGGGCCTCAGTGGGTCAATCTGCCTTTCCACATTCAGGGCCTATGGACACTTTGCAGGCCCCTTCCGTATCCATTCACCCATGCTGAGCCCTGAACTGTGTCTCTTCTGTCCTCCCACAGACCAGGCAGTGGCTGGACCTTCCCAGCCTATGGCTTCCCAGGATGCTGGTGAGGCTGATGATGACCATGAAGGACCAGGCTGCAGCACAGCCCAGGAGGGCACCATGGCAGCGAGTGAAGCTGAGCAGGCAACAGATGAGCAGTCAGCTGCGGAACTTGCTTTCCTTATAATGGAGGAGGCATCCGACAGTGGTCCAGATGATGTGGTCTAGGAATTGTTTTGGGAGGGGTCACGCATGCTGGAGAACACTGAGGGAATCCTATCTGAGCGCCGCACTCTTTGACAAGAGCTGCAGGGCGTACACCAGGAGATGGAGGATGCACACCAGGCAATGCATGAACACTATGTGAAGGTTTAGCACCAACAGGAGGCTCAACTGAGGCTTCTGCATGAGATAGCAACCTACCAGGTCTCTATATCTGGATCATTTTGCCAGTTGTTAGTAATATTGCAGAAGGGCTGTTGGGTAAGGTTTGTTTATTTGCGGATGATACCAAAATCTACAATAGAGTAGACACCCAGGAAGGAGTAGATAACATGAGGAGGGATCTAGCTAAGCTTGAAGGATGGTTTAGAATTTGGCAGCTGAAATTTAATGCTAAAAAATGCAGGGTCATGAATTTGGACTGCAAAAATCCAAAGGAGCAGTACAGTGTAGGGGGTGAGGTACTTCTGTCCAGGAAAGAAGAGCGAGACCTGGGTGTAACTAATGATCTTAAAGTAGCTAAACAGGTAGAAAAGGCAACTGTGAAAGCCAGAAGGATGCTCGGGTGTATAGGGAGAGGAATGGACAGCAGAAAAAAGGCGACAATGCCTCTGTATAAGTCTCTGGTGTGACCTCATTTAGAGTTTTGTGTGCAATTCTGACACCACACCTTCAAAAGCATATAAGCAGGTTGGAGTTGGTGCAGAGGATGACTATTAAAATGGTTAGTGGTCTTCATTTTTAAGCATATGAGGACAGACTTAAAGATCTTAATATGTCTACTTTAGAGGAAAGGCGGGATAGGAGGAATATGATAGAGATGTTGAAATACCTCCATGGCATAAAAGCACAGGAGAAGAGTTTCTTCCAATTGAAAGCAAGCTCTGCTATGAGGGGACATAAGATGAGGGTGAAAGGGGGTAGACTCAGGAGTAATGTGCAGAAATATTTCTTTTTGGAAAAAGTGATAGATGTGTGGAATAGTCTCCCAGTGGAGCTGGTAGAAATGAGGACAGTATCTGAAATCAAAAAAGCATGGGACAAACAGAAGATTTCTAAAGGAAAAAAGGGCACTATTGTAGTTGATGGAAGGGCAGACTAGATAGGCCATGTGGTCTTTTTCTGCTGTCATGTTTCTGTGTACTGCAGGGCCAGGAGGTGGACAGTGGGCAAGGAACCAATCTGGTGGTACCGCCAGATGGCAGTGAGCAACCTGAGATGGGCCACTTCACAGGGGAGGGGAGTGACGCAGCTAGCACATCAGACACTGCTCCATTCCTGCGGAGTGCCCGCGTTGCTAAGCACCCATGGCCAGATCTGGAACGGAGAGGGGGAAGAGGGCAATATAACTGCTATCACTGCACTTCAATAAAGTCACTCATTCATGATCAATATGTGTACTCACTGTCACTAGTATGTTTCCCAGATGAGTCTGTTCTGAATGTTGAGAGCCATAGCCAACTGTTGTTGGATCCCCATCTGTGCCCTGTCCACATCATCTGCTTCCGCTGCACCAATGTCATCTGCTGCCTCTGGCTCAGGATCAGGGATGCCACACTGCTGTGCCAGGTTGTGTATGATGCAGCATGTTGTGAATAGTGTGCAGACCCTCTCCGGCCTGTAGTGTAGCTCACCCCCACTCCGGTCAAGGCATCGGAAGTGACTCTTCAGGATCCCTATGGCCCATTCCACCACGGCCCTGATCCTCTGGTTTGCCACTTTGCAGTGTTCCTCCTGTGGTGTCTGTAGTGGTGCAATGGTATGAGCAGCCATGTTTTAAGGAGGTAACCATGGTCCCCTTTGGAGGCAGAAAGGGATGCAAACATTAGTACATCACTTATATGTTTGTTACTGTTCATTTGAGTTGCCTGGCCACCCTTCACATGAGCAGCAGGGCAGTGTTCACACCCCACAACAGGAACTCTGTATACAACAGAGGATGGGAGCTCTATCACATCACAGTCAGTTGGACCTATCATGCCAAGGGAATGGCCAGGGAGGGGGGCACAGAGAGAGTGAGAGAGGATCAGGGAACTGGCAGATCAAAGGCAATGTTGGACAGAGGTGTCATTTGGAGGATTCAATATCTGACATGGGGAGCTTTGGGTCAGAGGACTCTGGGATGGGTGTTCCAGGAGGCAGGGGCAATGTGGTGGTAGATGTATGTGCAGGTGGGGGTCACACCAACTTGGGAAGCAAAGGGGAAGTGTGGGCGGTTGCCATGACTATCACAGAGGGCATGGTGTATGGGGTGTATGAGCACAGAGTCAGGGGGGTCACAGGGAGGACCAGGTTGTGGTGTTCAATGAACAAGGATGAGCGATGTGTGTTGCAGGCATGATGTTACTGGGGGCCCATGGTAGTGGATGAGAGGTGGGGTGATGTGTTCAGCACAGGAGACATGTATGCATTGTGTTGAGGCTCCTGCCTTCCTTCCACTCCCTCCTCCTCCCCTCCTTCGCCTCCCCCTCCACTCCCTCCTCCTCCTCCTCTTCCACTTCTTCCCCCTCCTCTGCCTCGCCCTCCACTCTCTCCTCCTCTTCCCCCTCCTCTGCCTCCCCCTTTGCTCCCTCCTCCTCTCCCTCCTCTTCCATCACCACATCCTAGTCCTGCAGCTCACTCATCAGACCATGCACCTGTTTTGAGACATCTCAGCATACAGAGTGGAGGAGTAGCCTAGTGGTTAGAACACTGACTTGGTAACCAAGCAACCAGGGTTCAATTCCCACTAGCACTCCTTGTGGCCTTGGGCAAGTCACTTAACCCTCCATTGCCTCAGAAGAAAGGCCTGGCAATCTACTTCCGGTCACGCTGCCAAGAAAACCCAAGAGCTTCTGGGTTGCCAGGAGTCAGGACTGACTCAAAGGCACACATTGCATTTGCAGCATACATATGCACCTTCACAGGGCTCCCATTTTGCAGTGCCCCTAGACAGGGATGCATGTATTACTCACATCACTACACATTGGCTTATAGCTGTGTGCACTTACCAAACAACCAGGCCTCTCCTAGGTCACCACTGGCAGCTGCTTGGCCCAAGCCTGACTGTGCCAGGATAAACATCATATATAAATGGATCACCAAATAGTCCCTCAAAAAAACAAAAAAAATGTTTGTCACAATTATTTTTGTCGGAGTGCACCGAGGGAGGAAAGAACATACATCTATCCACTCCTGATGGTAAACTCAATTTTAATCATTAAGGTTAACTCAAAACCAATCACTTAACTTAATATGCCTAAAAGGTATCCGAAGTACAAACTCTAAATCACAGTTAAGTGATTGGTTTTGAGTTAACCTTAATGATTCAAATGGAGTTTACCGTCAGGAGTGGATAGATGTAAGTTCTTTCCTCCCTCGGTGCACTCCGACAAAAATAATTGTGACAAAATTTTTTGTTGTTTTTTTGAGGGACTATTTGGTGATCCATTTATATTTGATTTACTTTGTCACCTTATTGGGGTATTTTTGAGAGGATAAACATCATGGCATTGGCCTGAGAACCTGGTTCACACATCTATGATGACCATGTTCGCATTCACCACCACCTGCATATTCATTGAGGTGTAATTGTGCAGGTTTCTGTAGGCCCTTTGGTCTTGTCTGGGTGCCCTCAGAGCTATATGTGTGTAGTCCAAGGACCGAGGGGAAGCCAGTGGTGTCATAAAAGGCCTGCATTATATCCTGTCACTCCTCTGGTGTCCTGGGAAATGCGATGAGGTGTTCCAGTCGTCACAGCAAGGCTCTGGTAACAGCAGCAATTTTATTTATTTATTTATTTTACATTTCTTATATACCACCTTTCATGATATCAAGGCGGTTTACATTGAACTGGGCATTATAACTTGGAGATAACTATTTACAGGGAGCATGGGCAATACATTGGTAGCAGACTGGGTAATCCCTGTCATGGCCCCAGTGACATGTTGGAAGCTCCCTGTGGCCAGGAAGGCAAGGGTGGTGGTAACCCAAACTGCCACTGGCAGTGCCTGAATTCTGGCAATGGCTGGCTCCACATCCTGACTGAGGATGGCACAGAACTCTGTGATTATCCCACCGTCAAGGTGGTACACCTCCTCCTTGGAGAGTTGGAGTTAGGTGACCCTGGTCCTGTGCACCCGAGGAGCCTGGTACCTATGCCTCTGGCACTGGGTGATTGCCCACTGCAGTTGTATATTTTGCCGCCTCCTCCTCTGTGCCCGGGGCTCTAAGATACCAGCTTCACCACATTGTTTGCGCTTTGCTGGTACACAGGTTTTGTCTGATACACTGCTTTGCCGCGGTTGTTCCTGCTCTCCTAGGTGGCAGTAACCCTTGCCTAGTCTTATGTGGTTTATGGCATTTTGGGGAGGTGGCCAGGCTCATTGAATATCTACGTTACATGGGTATGGCAGCACCACACCCATAGCATGCCCCGTTACACCCTTGCCAATATCTGGTTCATGTTAGCCATGGGGGCCTCATTTTTTAATGTAACTGGGTATGTGAAAATCCGTTCTACCCAGTTATGGCAGTTTTTCACAAGTAAGTCGTCATTTATGACGCCTTTGTGATGCCTACCACTTCGAATATCGGGCCCCAAGATCTTTGAGTCTTATCCATTTCAAAGTATCTGATCATTTTAACTTCAAAAATCTCCTTTTCATGAATTGTTTTAAATTTTCCTTTGAGTATCCTAATCGTAAGGTTGATGGTGCAGTCGTTTCATCCAGAAAAGTGCTCCCCTAAAGATGTGTCACTTCGGTCTGCTTTGTAGCTTCTGATCTTATCTCCGTGTGTATTCAGTCTTCTTTTTCATGTCTGACTTCTTTCACCAGTATAACATCCTTTGTCACATAATTTGCATTGAATAATATATAGCACATTAGAGGAGGAAGATGATTAGGATTCCCTTATGATGGATGTCTTTCCCATATGGTAAGAATATTTTTCAATCAGAGCACCACTTTGTATGCTTTGCATCAGCCCCTGGGAAATGACTGGTTTGGACAGCAGAGTACGTCTCTGATCTGTCCTATCTGGTGCAGTCTCATCTCTGCAGGCTGTTGCCTAGAAGGAATGAGGTAGATGGTGCAGGAAGCAGAGGGCTGTTGTCTACAGGGCATTGGCTAAATAGAACTGAGACACTAGGTCTGTATGCTATGACCAGGCACATCAGAACAGCACCAGAACTTGAGAATTGTTCATACTATTAACCATTCTGTACCCTACTATTTCAATTGCTATTTTTAGCACCATCGTGTACATTTTCCTTTCGTCTCCTTTTAACTACTTTGGAGGTAATTTTCTAAACTTGAGTATGTAGGGCAGCCTTTTCCATGCCGGTGCTAGGCGGGCCCCTGCATCCTGTCACCCCCTCCCATGTCACCATTGCTGCCACTGTCCCCCCCCCCCCCCCTTTCTGGGCTCTGAAGCAGTGGCAGTGGCTCAGTAAACATGGGGTAGTGCTTACCTTGGGTTGCTGGCGTTACCCCTGTAGTTCGTGTGCATTACAATGCCTATTCCTCCCCCCTCTGATGCTACTTCCAGTTTTGAAGTTCATTAGTCCCGTTTATATTTTTTTGCATTGAAAACACTTGCTCAACAATAGGTCCCAATACTACAATACATTATTCAAATCACAGGCTATCTTTGAACGTTACAATACATTATTCAAATCTACCTATCTTTGAACGTCAGAAAGCTGACGCCATTGCCTTAGTGTGTATCAGCACTTCAGCAATCTTCACTGCCATATTTTTTGCCCAAACTGACACTTTGGTTTTGGTGGCTGTGCATCAGGGGTGTAGTGGATAGGATAGTAAACGTAGGGGTATGTTTACTAAACAGCAGTAGTGGCTTCCGTGCAGTATCAGAGCCGCGACCCCATTGAATTCAATGGAGCTGTGGCTCCGATATCGCATGGAAGCCGCTACCGCTGTTTGGTAAACATACCCCTTAGTGTTCTGCTGTAATGAGATTAAACCACCTTTGCAAGCCATTGCAATAGTGTGTGGTTTAATCTTCATCACATCCTGGCTTCAAATGGGTAACCCATGGCTTGGAAACAAGTATCTTGCAAAAGGAGCTATTATGTCTCCAAAGGAGCTTCCTTTAGCCAGCCTGCTCTTAACTGTGTTTTGTATTTGTGGTGATCTTCATTTTTGATTGATCCAAAGCTCATTGTTCTTGAACTCTGTGGAATACTCTTCCTGAATTTTTGACCTTTTGAATCTATTAACTCCTACTCTAGAGGCTTACTTCAAAGACATTTATTTTGCTTTGTTCTCATGCTAGAAATTCTGTGAAACCATAGTTAAGTATACTGAGACATTTACAAAGCCTAATCCAGATCCTGGTTATCCAATTAGTGATATAAAGTAGGTTTGGTAAATTTCTCTGATATACTTAGACATGGTTTCACTGAACTTCTGGCACAAAAACATTGCAAAAGAAAAATCTTTTGAGTAAGCCTCTAGAGCAGGGGTCTCAAACTCAAATTGCTTTGAGGGCCAAATGAGGACTTGTAAAGTAACCTGGGGGCCGCATAAGACACGGGGCCTCATTTGCATAAGGGGCCTCATTTGCATAAATATTTGCATAATGTTACCATACACTAACTTTTAGTAAACATGCCTCTTAATGAGTATGGATAAAGAAAGACTAAAAGATTTAGAAACAGGAAGACAATAATTAAACTGGGAACCCCAAAAGCCAAACTTGGAATGTACAACAACACTGTAGAAATAAAACTATAAATTAATTTCCTCTTGTACTAAACAAAGCGCAAACATTAATGATGCACATTTCCCAGAGTTGACATATTCCAGTTAATAAATTCAAAATAAAGAGATATTTTTCTACCTTTTGTGCATTTTTTTCAGTTGCAATTGTTCCAGCCACTTTCTTCTGGTTTCTTCATGTCTTCTGCTAACTCTCCATCATCTGCTGTCCATTTACCCTTTCTTCTCTCTCCTAGTTTTTTTTTTTCCATTCTCTCTCTATATCTGCTTTAACATACTAAACTTTCTCCTTTTTCTCTTTCCTCATTCCTATTTCATCCACTCAAATTTTACCCCTCCATCCTCAATCCCCACTTACTCTCCCAATACCTGGCCAATTGTAGATTTGTCTTCTCTCCCAGACAAAATATTTTTCCCCTCTCCATTTCACTTTCCCAGCTCCATCCCATTCTAATCCTCCCCCAACATCAGCTCCCTTCTAGTTCCAGCCCCACCCAGCATCTGCTCCTTTCTAGTCCCTGCATCAGTCCATTTCCAGTCCTATCCTAGCCTCACCATCAGCCCATTTCCAATCCTAGCCCCCCATCAGCCCATTTCCAATCCTAGCCCCCCCATCAGCCCATTTCCAATCCTAGCTCTCTCCCCTCACAGCTCATTTCCATTCCAAGCCCCCCTCCCCATCAGCCATTTGCAGTTCAAGCCCCCCTTCCACTCAGTCCATTTCCAGTCCTAGCAAACCCCCCCCCAGCCCATTACCAGTCCTATCCTCCCCCTGCCACTTATTCTCCAGTTTTTAACTAACCCTTCCCTTTCTTTCTTTCACCCTCTCCACATCCAGCATCTCCCCCCTTCTCTCCTACCCTATCTGCCCCTTCTCTTGCACCATCAGTGCTTCCCCCTCATTTTCTCATCCTATCCCTCCACTATGTCCAGCACTCCCACATTCCCTCTCCCTCACCTATGTCCAGCATCCCCTCATCTTCCCCCACTGTGTCCTGTGTTCTCTCTCCCCATCCCATGTCTAGCATCCCCTCTCTCACCCCACGTCCAGCATCTGCCCTCGAGTCTAGCCCTACCCTGTATCCATCCTCTGCCCTCTATCCCCTCGCTCGTGTCCAGCATCTGTCCTTCATCCCTCCATGCATCCACCCCATGTCCAACATGTGCCTTCAACCCTCCATGTCTCTTACCCTATGTCCAGTATCTGCCCTCCATCTCTTACCCCTGTACAGCATCTATCCCCCACACTCACCCCCCACCCTGTATCCACCATCTGCTTTTCATCCCCTTATGCCCCTCACTCCATATCCTGCATCTCTTCCTTCACCTCTTTCCTTTCATTTCTGCCCTTTTCCACTCTTCTCTTCTCCCCCTCCTCTTGCTTTTTCCATCTCTCCCCTCCCCCTCTGCCCTCATATCTCTCCCATTCCACCCCCTGTCTCTGGCCTTCCCACCCCCAGAACACACACACTCTCAGCTTTACTTCCCTCCTATGTGTCTCCCAATCTTCCTCCCCTTATGGCCCCCCAAAACCTCTTGCCACCTCGGTATCGCTAAAACAAAAACCCAAACCCAAACCCCTCCCCAACATCCCCTGAACCTCTTGCTTCCTTTGGGGAATCGTTAAAAAAAGGCAACGCGGCACCGTGAGCTTCGCACTGAAGCACTGGGCAGGACTCTACAGGCCCCGCCCCCTCCGAAACAGTTCCTACTGCTGACGAGAGGGGGCACAGAGCCTTGCCCAGCTTCTGCGTCGCGCTTAGTGCCGCCTTGCTTTTTAGTTTTCTTTTAACCAATTCCCCAAAGGAAACAAGAGGTTTGAAGGAATGTTGGGGGGCTTTTCTGGCGATGCTGCGGTGGCAACAGGTTGGGGGGGGGCTATAAGGGGAGTTAAATGCTGCATGCAGAGAGAGAGGGGGAGGAAGAAAAAGGAGAGAATACTGTGCATGACAAGGGTGAAGTTCCAGCTACTGCTTAGAGGAGCGGGGCAGCAACAGGTCTCCGATCCCGCGCGCAGAAGCAGAAGCCAGGGTTTTGGGGGTTTTTTTGTTTCCCTCCGCGGGCCGCAGAACGTTCATGCGGCCCGCGGGCCGCGTGTTTGAGACCCCTGCTCTAGAGCAAGAATCAATAGATTCACAAGGCAACAAATCCAGGAAGGGTTTTCGACAGAGTTCAAGAACAACCAAGCTTTGGGCCAATCAGAAAATAGGCAAGAAAAACACCAAAAATACAAGACACTGTTAAGAGCAGACTGGCTAGAACCAGCTTCCTAGGAGCTCTAATAACTAATCTTGGAAGAGGACTGCTTTCTCATCCAAAAGTTACTGGTTTGAGGTCAAACCATGCCAACTGTTAATAAAAGTAAAAACAAACCTTTTGCAGTTATGGTCAACATTATTGGCACCCTTGCAATTTAGGTAGGTTGCATACAATATCTTGATAAATATCCTCTTGCAATTTTCTACAATCCTCTTGGGTTTTAACAACTTTAAATAGTTTTGTGTCATCTGCAAATTTGATAACCTCACTCGTTATTCCACTTTCCAGGTCATTTATGAATATGTAAAAAAGCAGCGGACCCAGCACAGATCCCTGGGGTACACCACTATTCACCTTTCTCCATTGGGAAAATTGGCCATTTAGCCCTACCCTCTGCTTTCTATCTTTTAACCAGTTCCTGTTCCACAATAGTACACTGCCTCCTATCCCATGACTCTTTAGTTTTGCCAAAAGTCTCTGATGAGGGACCTTGTCAAAGGCTTTCTGAAAGTCCAGATACACAATATCAACCGACTCACCTTTGTCAACCTGATTATTCACTCCTTCAAAAAAACATAACAGATTAGTAAGACAAGATCTTCCTTGTCTAAAGCCATGTTGGCTGTCTCCCATTAGGTCATGACTATCTACATGCTGAGTAATTTTATTCTTTATGATGGTTTCTACCATTTTTCCCGGTACAGATGTCAGGCTCACCGGTCTGTTGTTTTCCAGATCACCCCTGGAACCCTTTTTAAAAATTGGTGTTACATTGGCAATCCTCCAATCTTCAGGTATTAGAGATGATTTTAATGATAGTTCATAGATTACTAATAGCAGGTCTGCAATCTCATATTTCAGTTCTTTCAACACCCTTGGATGTATACCATCCGGCCCAGGTGATTTGCTACTCTTCAGTTTATCTAATAGTTGTAATACATCTTCCCGATGTATCGATATTTCCTTCAATTCTTCCGCACCTTTAAATACCACTTCAGTTATGGGTAACATCCCTACATTTTCCTCAGTAAAGACTGAAGCAAAGAATTCATTCAATCTCTCCGCTATCGCCTTGTCACCTCTTAGTGCTCCTTTAACCCCTTTATCATCTAATGGACCAACTGACTCTCTCACAGGTTTTTTGCTACGAATGTACTTGAAAAGGTCTTTACTTCACATTTTTGCTTCCGCAGCAAGCTTCTTCTCAAATTCTCCCTTTGCCTGCCTTATCAATGCCTTGCATTTGACTTGCCAGTGCTTGTGCTGTTTCCAGGTTTCGTCGTTTGGCTCTTTTTTCCATTTCCTGAAAGATGCTTTTTTGGCAACAGCCTCTCTGACCTCACCTTTAAACCATGCTGGCAGTTTTTTGGACTTCCTTCCACTTTTCTTAAAGCATGGAAAACAGCTGGTCTGGGCTTCCAAGATAGTATTTTTCAACAACAGCCAAGCCTGATGTACGTCTTTAAACTTTGCAACTGCTCCTTTTAGTTTTTTCTTAACTGTTTTCCTCATTTTATCATAGTCTCCCTTTCAAAAGTTAAAAGGTAGTACTGTGGAGTTCCTTACTATCCCTCATCCACTAATTAAATCAAAGGCGATCATGCTATGATCACTATTGCCAAGTGGCCCCAACAACATTATCTCTTGCCCTAGATCTGGTGTTCCACTAAGACTAGGTCTAATATGGCTTCCCCTCTGGTCGGTTCATGAACCAGCTGCTCCAAGAAGCAGTCATTTATTTCATCTAGGAACTGTATCTCCCTAGCATGTCCTGACGTGACACTGACCCAGTTGATACCGGGGTAGTTGAAATCACCCGTTATTATTACTGCACTGTAACTTTTGTTAGCTTCCTTGATTTCTTTGAGCATTTTCCCAATGGAGAAAGGTGAATAGTGGTGTGCCCCAGGGAACTGTGCTGGGTCCGCTGCTTTTTGACATATTCATAAATGACCTGGAAAGTGGAATAGCGAGTGAGGTTATCAAATTTGCAGATGACACAAAACTATTTAAAGTTGTTAAAACCCAAGAGGATTGTGGAAAATTGCAAGAGGATCTTGATAAATTGGAAGACTGGGCATCAAAATGGCAGATGAAATTTAATGTGGACAAGTGCAAGGTTATGCACCTAGGGAAGAACAACCCAAACTATGGTTACACGATGCAAGGTTCCACATTAGGAACCACCACCCAGGAAAAAGATTTAGGCGTCATTCTGGATACCATGTTAAAACCCTCGGCCCAGTGTGCAGCGGCGGCCAAGAGAGCAAATAGAATGCTAGGTATGATAAGGAAAGGAATGGAAAATAAAACAAAAGATATTATAATGCCTCTATATCGTTCCATGGTGAGATCGCACCTTGAATATTGTGTGCAATTCTGGTCGCCGTATCTTAAAAAGGATATAACGATTTTAGAAAAGGTTCAGAGAAGAGCCACCAAAATAGTAAAGGGGATGGAAGGATACTCCTATGAAGAAAGGCTAAAAAGGTTAGGGTTCTTTAACCTGGAAAAGAGACGGCTGAGGGGAGATATGATAAAAGTCTATAAATTAATGAACGGAGTGGAACGGGTAAACGTAGATCGATTGTTTATTAAGAAGGGAACCAGGATATCAATGCTTGACCCAGTACAAGCATTGTGGAACCTGTGTCTTTTGGGGAAACTGCTAGGTACTTGTGACCTGGATTGGCCACTGTTGGAAACAGGATACTGGGCTTGATGGATCTTGATTAAAAGAGGGCTGCTATCCAGTACCCTGTCTTGTGCTGCTGAGGTAAGCTATATTCTGATTTGATTTAAATTATAGCTCTTAGCTGCTGCTAGGCTCTAACTTCTTATGAAATTTAAACTACAAGCTCTCTGCTGGGTTCTAAATTTAACCAGAAAGCTCTCTTCTGTGCTTTAAATTTAAACTAAAAGTACTTTGCTGTTACTAGGCCCTGAGTGACTATTAAATTTAAACTACAAGCTCTCTGCTGGGTTCCAAATATAACCAGAAAGTTCTCCTCTGTGTTTTATATTTAAACTTAAACTGCTGCTACTAGGCCCTGACTGATTTAACAAAAAATAGTGGATTCACAGATTAATTAGCTTTAATACAAAGAATTCCTTTTAGAAAAATTACCAGAAGTATATACTCACAGTTGCAGATCTCTCTCCAGAAGTAACAGTCCTTTCTTCTAGTCCTTCTTCTAGTTTGTTTTTGAGCAGTGGGATCCTCCTTGGCCTTCGCCCATGAAGCTCTTCTTTGTTTAGTGCATGGTGTATAGTGTAGGCTGAAACCACCATTCCAGATTGCTCCAGGTTAGACTTAAGCTCTTTGGATTTTCTGCATGGTGTTTTTCCAACAGTTTGCACTAACCTTTAAAGACTTCTTGGATTAATTTTCCTCTTCCCACCACATCCTGGGAGGTTCTTGACTTGTTCCATGAGCAGAAAACTTCTTAATAACATTGCGAACTGTAGAAATCCTAAGGTCTTTGGAGATAGCCCTGTACCCCTTTGAACTTTGATGTTTGATGATAATGGCTTTTCTGACAGTTTCAGCCAGCTCTCTTGTCTTTACTATTGTGAAAATGGAACAGGGAGTGAATATGGCTATTTTAAACATTAGAGCCATCATTCATTGGTTGATTCAAATCATGTGAGTACCGGTAATTGATCACAAGTGCTTCTAATTTTACTGCAGTGGGAATGTGGTTCTTCTGTTCAAACTGATTTGAATTGTTTATAAGGATGCCAATAATCACGTCCTTTATAATATATCACTCCCCGTATCCCTCACCTAAATATTACTTAAAGGGACCCTATTTAACTATTCTACAAAAAGACCTATATCTATTCCAATTATTTTTGTTAGATTGTTTCCCTTGAAAGAATAACCTTTCTCGTGGCAAAACCCTCCATTTTCTTTTTTTAAAAGGCTACAAGCCTCATATACAGTAAGTACACAAAAGGACAACATCATAATGTCGTTCACAAACGGATTCTTTTTCTGATTAATGCATGTAATCGCTTATTTATAACAAACTCCACCAATCTATTTCAAGGTTCAGTCCATCCGGTGTTACAGTATTCAATCGAAAAATCCAAGCTTGTCCAAGGTGTTGTAATTGAGCCTTGTTTCCACCTCTCAAATTACTAGGTACATGATCTACTATCCTCTATTGCAATTCTTTAAAAGAATGTCCCTGTTACTGACAATGCGCTACCATCGGGGCAGATGTTGTCCCTGAATTTATTCTAGAAGGTGCTCCTGTAAATGTGTTTTCATTGACCTAATGGTCCTCCCTACATATTTCAGCCGATAAGGACAAATCATCAAATAAACAACAAAAGTCGATAGACAAGAAGTCCTGTAACAACTCTTTTACACCTTGTCTGTAGACCAATCCTTCCAACTTTGGCCACGCAATGTACTCATGCAGAACTCATAAGCCGTACAAGCAAAATGTCCTTTATCCAAAATATCAGTGGAGCCTTCACTCCGATCTAATGTTGTATGAATTACCAAATCGCCTATATTCCAGCCCCATTAATAGGCTATATTTAAAGGTACTTGAAAGCATGAATGAAGTGTCAAAATATGCCTCTGCTTCTTTAAAATCACTGTAACTGCTACTGAATTAGGCATATACGGTAAGACTCCTACAAATTTATTGATCCCATCATGTTTTGAGCCCCTGATGGCTTGGTTCTGCCATCATTCCGGATGATTATACAAGGCCGCAGTCATCTCTGCAGCTCTCTGGAGTCCCCCACCATAAAGCAAGGTAGCTCTGTGTAGTATACTATGTCCCCAATGGACACAGAAAGCGAGCAGGTATGGAGGTCACATGCGCTTTATTAAAGTTGAAAACCCCAACGCGTTTCGGCGATTGCCTTCATCAGGGGGTGCTGGAGGACAACAAAACAATATAATAAAATAATAATATCCTATAAAATATGAATTATAAAAACACAAAGTTAAAAACATAAATATTAAAAGATATAATATGAGTGAATATACACATATAATTTCAAGCATGTTATTTTATCTTAGCATTTTATCGTTTATCAATTTAATATGGGTTTCCCGTTGCTGATATTCATGTTTAGCATGTCATTTTTTAATTGTTTATTTATTTATTATGCTATTAATGGTATCCTCATCTTTTAGCATTGTCCATTATACGATTGGTCCTGTGCCATATTTTTACTACTCTATGCGCTTCATCTAGTATATTGAAAAAGACTGTAAGTACATCATGATTTTGTTACATTACATTTGTTTGTCCTTTTTCATATTAAGTATGGTCATTTACATGTATTTATGCTTGTATATTCACTCATATTATATCTTTTAATATTTTATGTTTTTAACTTTGTGTTTTTATAATTCATATTTTATAGGATATTATTATGTTATTATATTGTTTTGTTGTCCTCCAGCACCCCCTGATGAAAGCAATCGTCGAAATGCGTTGGGGTCTTCAACTTTAATAAAGCGCATGTGACCTCCATACCTGCTCGCTTTCTGTGTTTCTTGAGAGATTTTTGCGAGCAGTTGCTCCTGTTGTGTTTCCTATGTCCCCAATGGGCCTCGCAGCATTCTGAGGTCATCCAGCCCGACATTACTTCCAGTACATTGTGGGGCACCATTGCCATATTCAAAATGAGCCTGTGGTCCTTAATTGTCCCCCCTTTCCCCTCAACCACCAGCCCAGGGTAGTTCTGCACAACTTGCTCTGGGCTGTCTACCACCAACTGTGGCCTTAAACTTGAATTTGATTCTACCCCACTCTTAGGATGATTTTTAATGCCTCCTGAATATCATTATTTAGCAGGTTATTGCCTGTCTCCAGCAGGGCATCCCATCCCTTCAAGAGTGCTTGATTTGAAGGCTGCCTAGTTTGTATACCCACACTCCCAGCTGTCTGTTCACTTTCTTATGCCTTTGGTCCTATTCACCAACCTTTGGAGATGACAAGGAATGATTTTGGAATCATTAGCTGTGTGTCTTCAAATAAGAATGCGATGGCAAAGAGATCCCTCTTGACAGCCCTCACTTGTTGGATGCAAGGAGCCTAGGTTATTGCCTCCCAAGTAGATGACTATCACTCTGGTCCATCCATCTTCTCCTTGCACTCTCTGAGGAGGGGCACAAACTGTGGTCATCTCATCTCCTCCCCTGCCAATCCAATATATTTGTATACCAGAGGGGATCAAGCCTAAGTGGCTGCCATACGATCTCACATTTGCTCGCTTGCTGGCCCATAATACAAAGGAGTGTCGACAGTACCATCTCTCCCCATTGCTCTCATACTGTACAAGGACAAATGCAGGTGGTTATTCTGGCAAGTTATTCTAGCACTAATTGTCCGATCTAGTGTTTGTCTTATAGGCAGCCGATCTCCATCTACCAATTGGCTTTATAGCTGAAGGAGGGAGCCCACTATCAACTGCTGAGGTGGCTACAGCTTTCCTAAAGGAATATGTCTGTCATGACCTGCTACCAGTAGGCATTTCTTCAGTACTGCAGTGAAATGAAAATGGATCAGCGGGATGCTGCATTTATACAGTAGGAAGTATTCGCCAGTTTGCACCCTGAGGGCCAAGAAGGCTTGCACATTCTATACAGGGCAGGTCAGCATAGCCATCATTCGATGGACGACCACCTCCAATCCCTTTCCTAGCTCATCTACTTTGGATCTGAAAATACACAAGCGCACTTTATTCTTCTCTAGATGTACTTGAGTAGAAGGCTATTGCCTTGCCCTCCTTTCTGGGATGCCAGTTTGCTGACTCTCAGGGCTTCAGAAATGCCACCAAGAAGGCCATTCTGAAGAGGCTAATCTCGAAGGCAGCTTCCCCTACTCGATCCATGACCAGCCATAACCTAACTAATGTCTGGTATGTGATGAGGTGCCTTTGATCTAGAGGACAGAGACCATCCTCCTAGGCACAACTGACCACTAACTGCTTCACCAGGAATCCCTTGTTCGGTCACCATGGCCCTCTGCTTTGGAAAAGAAGAGTAGCATGGCCAGATTGATTGCTGCTGCCCTTCTAGATGACCCTGTTTCCTTAGCGTGTGTGTTATATAATCAACTATCAGCTGTTCAAGCATTGGTGCATGTAACCACCCTCTGCTGCCGGCAAAGCACTTAACTAGATGGTAGCTCCTAGTGCATGATCTCCAAGTGCTGGGGGTGATGAACAGGCAAAACAGCTCCAATGCCCCTGGATTCTGAATATCCACAAGTGGTCTGGGACTGTCGATCCTACTGGATCTGCTTCAGAGGCCGATTTCCTGATCAGGGCCCACATGGAACAGAAGGAGAGTCAGCAATTTTGTTTTGTAATCAGGGATATGTCTCACTCGTAAAATCATAGGCAACATAGAACAGATTCCCTAAGTAGGATAGCTACTTTACTAGCTCACAGCGCACAGATTGATTGTTTATCTCTTCCATCACTGCTTTATCAGACCAGAATATCACTCTATGCTGCAATCGGGCAGACAGTGACAGCCACCACAATCGGAGACAGCTCTAAAAGCACTTGTTGGTACCTGCCTCTATCCAGCTGTCTATCCAGCAAGCCACACACTAGACTTTTTAGAAATATACTCCAAAATCTTCCCCACCCGAAGCATCAGATTACAATTCTAACCATGCAAGTGCCATTGAATATCTCCATTTAGGGCATTTACATGGTTTACTAGACTATAAACCATGTAAATGCCCTTCAAATATCGGGCCCTATGTTCCTTGATATTGATAAGCAGATGTTTCAGATCATTTTAATTTTCAGCCAATAATGTGGTATTGTCAGCAAGGCAAAGGCTGTGGATGAATCTCCCACCAATCTTCAAACCTCTTTTGTCTTCATACAGTCCTGCTTCTCTAATGATTTGGTCTACATACAGTATAAATTTAAAGAAAACTATAGTATTCAGCCTTGTCATACACCTTTGATGATCTTAAACTACTTTCTTTCTCCTTGTTCCATTCAAACAAAGCAAAGGTTGTGCATGAGACCATCAGGAGTTCTGGTATACCCATCCTCTTAATGTGATCCAGAGTTTTTCATAATTTCTACAATCAAAGGCCTTGCTGTAATGCAGTGATTCTCAACCCAGTCCTCTGGGACCCCTAGGCCAGTCAGGTTTTCAGGACATCCACAATGAATATGTTTGAGATAGATCTGCATGCACTGCTTCCATTGTATGCAGATCTATCTCATGCATATTCATTGTGGATATCCTGAAAACCTGATTAGCCGGGGGTCCCAGAGGACTGGGTTGAGAACCACTGCTGTAATAAATTACACACATATAAATATCATTTTGGTATTTTTTATCTTTTCAAGGATCCATCTCACATCCCCGACAATGTCTCTTGTTACTCTCCCTTTCCTGAACCTGGCTTGCATCAGGCATTTCTCGTTCCAGGTATGGTTGTAGTCACCACTGAATGATCCTGAGTACAGTAGAATCTTGCTGGCATGTGGTATCCGAGCAATTGTGCAATAATTTCTTCAATATTGGTATGAACACAGATCTTTTTCAGTCAGTTTGCCCTATGGTAAGTACTGTAACAGCTGCATCTGATTGCTGTAACACTTCCATGAGAATGCCATCAATGTCCAGCGCTTTGTTCTTTGATTAAGCTTTCAATGCTGCTTTGATTCCTTCCTTTATCATTAATGGTTCCTGATTGTAAGGTACAGGTTGAAATGGCTGTTGATCACTTGATCTTTATGGTATGATGACTTTGTGTATTGGAATTTTCTCTTTAACTCTCGCAACTTTAGAAAAGCCGATCTTGTTCTCCCTCTAATAGTTTGTTTCTGTTTCCTTGTATGTGTCATTGTAATACTTCTCTTTGTCTTGTCTTGCTGTACATTGGAAATCTCTATGATTACCTCTCTGTCTCCTCTGGCTTTAGCTTTTCTGCATTTTTGAACAGTCTTTAGAGTTTCTATGGTCGTCTGTTTAGCCGTTTTTGCTTTTCCATCTATTGTAAAGACTTCACTTTCTTCAAGCACAATTTTCTTGGTGTTATTCCAAACCTCTTCTGGTGCTCTTTCATTTGTATCCAAACAGTGAATTGATTTTGCAGGCAGTCTTTAAATTCTGGTGGTATATTTTCGAGATCATATTAGCTACATTCGTGAGTGGTTTGCTCTTTTTCAGCTTTAGCTTAAGTTTGCATTCTAGTAGCTGGTGATATGTACGACCATCAGCTCCAGGCTTTGTCTTTGTTGGAGTAGAGGAGTAGCCGCCTGGTATCCAAGAGATCTGGGTTTGATTCTCATTGGTGCTCCTTATGACCTTGGGCAAGTCAATTAACCCTCCATTGCCTCAGGTTCAAATTTAGATTGCAAGCCCTCTGGGCACAGGGAAATACCTACATATTTGAATGTAATTTGCCTTGAATTACCATTGGAAAGGTGTGAGCTAAATACTAATAAATGATTAAATACTGAGCTTTTCCACTGTTGACTTCCATGGAGCAGTTTCTCCAAATGGGTTAGTTTCACTGCTAAGCCATGGTATGTGGAGTATGAACTAAGTCTCTCAAATTTACTGCTAATGCTCGGCTAGTACTTGCATCATGTCAAAGAGAGCTTCCCTTCTTCTGGAGTTCATAAGATGTAATCTGTATGGGTAGTTTGTCAAGATGTGCTTGGAAAACCTTCTTTATCAAGCCTGTGCCATCCAGTACAATGGGAAATATTTCTGTATCTTTCTGCCACATTTTCTTGGTCTGACTGCATTTTTTGGTACTTCATGATCTTCTGCCACTCCATGTGGTTCAAAGAATAATCACTAGGAATGGACACCTCTATTATCAATGCCATTCTGGTATTTTCTTTACCAGTGTTGGGTTTCCTTGCATCCAATTTTTATCCGTCAGAATGAGAATGTCCCAGGTGATCATAACCTCTTCATTCTCTGTAATTCTCTTAGGGTCATGATCCCAGTGCTTGTAGTGTTTACCGAGTTTCCAATGGATGAGGCATGCTACATTGTTGTGCCTTTCTGTATAGAAATTTTCCACTATCAGAACTTCACAGCCAGCTATGAGGTGAGTCACTGTTTTCAGGCCTTTCATACAGAATTGACATATGTTGATTCTACAGGTGAAGTCAATTTGATATTTGTGCAGTCCATTATAATTTGCTGATACCCAACAACTTGAGTTGTACATGTTCCCTTTCATTCCTGATCATCTCCAGCTTCCCTTGGTTCATGCTTCATATGTTCCATGTCCCAAAACATAAGTCATCTTTGCAGTTTCTGACTCTCATTTCTTGTGCAGCTACATCAGCAGTCAGATGTCCCAAGGGCTTTGATCCAACCACATCATAAATGGTAGCTTTACTCTGAAGAGTCTTCAGCTCTTCCCCAGTAGTCCGTTAAGTGCCTTCCAACCTGGGGGTCTCATCTTCCAGCACTATATTGCAACTTGTTTTGTGACTGTCCATTAGGTTTTCAGGGTAAGATATGGAAATAGAATGCCAGGCCTTTCTTGCGCGCAGGTAACACCAGTGTCATTGCCATTGTCTCAGAGATGTGATCTTCCACTTTCAACACCAACCCATACGGCTGCTGCCAAGATGGGTGGTTTATCTTAGTCTGGCACTTCAGCTGAGATCTGTCCATCTTGGGAGACCCTGTCAGTAGTTAACTTACTGAGCATAGCCCTCAGCATCACTGATGCACACAAGCCCTCACAGCATGACAAGCACCAAACCAAGCAAGGGAAGAGTTATATATTGAACTTTTTTCATCCCAGCTATGTTAAAACTGAATATGAAGTAGTGCTCTGGTCTGATCATCATCTGCTCTCTCTATCTTTTATGCTAGCTTTGCCACTCGTAAATGCTGTGGAGATGGGTTTTTCTTATGGTACGATTGAATATTGGATCTGGATGAATTAATATAGAATTGGCCATTTAAAGTAGGAACATCAGATTGTCTGGATGTAGAGAGAGTGGTAGCTCTTTAGAAGTTAACTTTGAGTATGTTTGTGAAAGCTGACATCCATTAGGAAGCTTCCCAGGATGGTAGAGTTAGATCAATCAGAGGTAGTTTTTCTAGGTCCTCTTGGTTTTCAGAAATTTTGGCTGAGAAGAAGCAAAGTCTGTGATAGTTGGAGAGCTCTTTATGTAAGTCGAAAGCAGTCAACAGATAGGTCAAAGTAGGAGTTCTTTATGAAGAGAATTCAGCTGCCTTGAAGCCTGCCAGTGTGCAGCCATTGTAGCAGCAAAATTGTCTGAGTCATCTATTTGTAGTAATTATCACCCAATCTTTAGTTTGCCTTTTGTGTGAAAAACTGATTGAGCAGGTTGTTCAGAAACAATTACAAGAGTTTTCAGACAGCCAAACAAGCTTGGATATATATCAACACAGCTTTTAATCATTACACAGCCATAAGAACATAAGATATGCCATACTGGGTCAGACCAAGATCCATCAAGCCCAGTATCCTGTTTCCAACAGTGGCCAATCTAGGTCATACGTACCTAGCAGTTTCCCCAAAAGACACAGGTTCTGCAATGCTTGTACTAGGTCAAGCATTGATATCCTGGGTCCCTTCTTAATAATGGTTTATGGACCTTTCCTCCAGGAACTTGTCCAAACCTTTTTTAAACCCAGCTACACTAACAGCCTTTACTACATCCTCCGGTAACAAATTTCAGAGTTTGATTACACGTTGAGTGAAAAAATATTTTCTTTTATTAGTCTTAAATAGTTTACCCTGTAGCTTCATTGCATGTCCCCTAGTCTTTCTATATTCTTAATAGTAGTTTTTATTCAGTTTTAACATATAAAATAACAAGACAAACGATCGTGATATAGCAGGATACAAGCAGATGTTATTGATCAAAATAGCAAAAGAATATAATAACTTGAACAAGACAGTACAATAACGTTAACAAGAACTAGTATCAGTCCATGCCAGCACGCCACCCTCCCTCTCTCCGTTCAATGTGGTTACAGCAGAGACCATTCCACAAGGCAGCCTCCAGCAATCATTTTCATCAAACATAATTTTGTAAAGCTGACCATTTCTTACTTAGTTTACCAGACCATGGGTTCTTGGCTATATAGATCTCTTCGTAGGTCTTATGTAGGATTAAGAGACTCCACCAATGCTCGAAACAAGCTTTGTCGAGATTCTTCCAGTGTATTAGAACTATTTTAAGCGCTATCCCGAGCATTAAGTCCAGCAGTTTACCATCCCATTTCATCAGAGTAGGTTCCAGAGCTATGGATTTATATATCACTATCCGATAAGTGATAGGAGTTTGTAAGTTGAGGATCTGTGATATGCGTTCCCAAACTCTGTTCCAATATATTTCCAGGGATTTACAATGGAACAACATATGTGCCAGTGTCCCAATTTCCATGTTACAGGACCAACATCGATTTCCCTCCTGTAGTGTCCATTTCATTTTCTTAGCCGGTGTAATATGCGCTCGATGTGCTATAAAGTACATAGATTGTGTGAGAGACGCTGCTCTCGTGGCACGTATTTGAGTTCCCCAAAAAGTGTCCCAATTTTCCGGAGGTAGATCTTGACCGGTTTCAGTAGCCCACACCGACTGTATCTTAGAACATGTCTTGTCACTTTTGGATCGGAGAATCGCAACACATCTTGAAACAGCTTTAGCATCTGTTTGTAATTCTTGAAGTTTCTGTCGCAGTGGCCATCCTGTACGTATCAAGACAGGTGACACACCCGCTTTGCTCATGCAGGATCGGAGCTGACACCATTGGAAATAGCATGTATTAGGCAATCGGAATTCCGTTCTTAATCTGTCAAAGGTTTTAAATGCACTTCCATTGATCAGTTGTCCAATGGTGATAAGATCATGTTCCACCCATTTTTTCCATAAGACAGGCTTCCCTCCGATGATAAGGCGTGGGTTCAGCCATATGGGCATATCTGCGGCAAAGTCATCCCCTCCATCGATACATGATGCCAACAATCGACAGGCATGCTGTGTTTCTCGGATAATAGCATTATGTGGTGCAGTCTGGTCTACTACTGTGCCTACCAGTAGCCATGTGGGCAGGGGGGAATGTAGGGCCCGCTCCACACTCAGCCATCTAGGTCCTTTATCCGTGTCGTCAGAGTCGACCCATTGAGCACCCTGCTTTAAAAGAGAGGCAGTGTGTAGCCAGCCGAGATCTGGGAAATGGACACCTCCTTGTGTATTAGGTAACTTCAGTTTCCAGGCAGCTATTCGGGGTACTCGGTTGTTCCATAGAAAGGCTATCAGTTGACTATTCATTTTCTTATAGAAGGCTGGCGGGAAACGTAAGGGTATCATACTTAATATATAGCTGAGTTTTGGTACCAACATCATTTTTATCGTTTCTAGCCTGCCCCACCAGCTCAAATGAAGGGGGGTCCACTTGCAGATGTTATCATGTACAATTTCTTGACACATCTTAATGTTGATTGCGACAGTCTCTTCCAAGGTGGTGCCATAGGTCACGCCCAGGTATCTAAAGGATGACATCTCATATTGAAAGGGGTATCCACGCATCATTTCTTCGCTGACCTGTTCATTCAGAGGAATAATTGTTGTTTTATTCAAATTTACTTTATATCCGGATATCGCTGAGTATGCATCTATGAGTTGCAGTGTTTCAGGAAGGTCTGATGGTTGTAGAAAAATGAGCAGGTCATCGGCATATGCTGACAATTTACAGGGACCATCAGCTAACTCAATTCCTTTTATGTTTTCCTTCTGTCGGAGCGCTATTAATAAGGGTTCCAGGGCTAAATTAAAAAGCATCGGCGACAGGGGGCAACCCTGTCTGGTCCCTCTTTGCAACTGAAAAGGGGCTGAGAGGTGTGAGTTGACCGCTATTCGAGCTGTGGGTTTGGTATATAACAATTCAACGCGTTTTAGGAACTTTTCTCCTATCCCAAACCACCGTAGGGATCGAAATAGAAAGGACCATTCCAGTCGATCGAAGGCTTTTTCGGCATCCAATGCTAGCCCTATCAGGGGCTCGGCCTTGGTCTTGGCAGATGCCAGTACATGTGCCAATAATCTTCCATTATCTGTAGTGGATCTGTTTTGTATAAATCCACATTGATCCTCATGTATCAAATCTTTTAAGATCCGTCCTAATCGGTTAGCAAGCACTTTAGCATAGATTTTATAATCAGAGTTTAGGAGAGAGATGGGTCTGTAATTCTCTATCTTTTGTGTATCCCTGCCCGGTTTCGGGTGAATTACCACCACAGCCTCTGCCAGGGCTCCAATCTCTGGAGATTCATCTTGCAGGCCACTGTAGTAGATCTGTAGCATGGGAGCCAATTGAATGCAATATTTATTATAGAATTCCAGCGGGATACCATCTGGACCGGCGGCTTTGCCACGAGCCATCTGTTTGATCGCATCTTGTATTTCAGTTACTGAGATCTCTTGTTCCAGCGTTCGACTTTGATGACTGGTTAATGTGGGTCCTACTATCTTGGAGACAAAATCTTCAAAGGCTCTGTCACTACATTGGGTATCTGAGCGATATAGTTCCTCATAGAATTCTTTGCAGCGGTCTAGTATTTTGTCAGATCTCAGGAGAAGGCCCCCGGAATTGTCCTGCAACGCCGCTATAGCGGTCTTGCTGGTTTTTGGTCTGAGCTGCCGAGCTAAGAGGGATCCTGAGCGGTTGCTGTCATAGTAGTATATACTACGTTGTAGCTGGATACTACTCAGTGCTTCTTTGTTGAGGAGAGCATTATATTGGTATCGCAATTTTTGGAGTCTAATCAATATCATTGAGTCAGCTCTTTTGGCTAGTAACCTTTCCCCAGCTTTTATTTGGAGTTCCAATTCATCTTTTTCTTTTTTCCTGGCTTTACGCCGTCTAATGGTGTAGGTGGTAATATGAGCTCGTATGGTCGCTTTAAAACCTTCCCACCAGCTCCAGATGGAGGTATCAGTGGGTGTATTATATTTAAAATAGGTCTCAATTTCCCCTGACAGTAGCTGTACAAAGGAGTCATCTGCTAGTAGGGATTTATCAAATGTCCATCTTGGCGGAACATGCTGTGTAACGTTGGTATTCAACACTAGGGAGACAGCGGCGTGATCCGATACCGTTGTAGCATATATCTCTGCGGACAACACTTGGGGCATCAGCTCTGTGGACAGTAGGAAGAAATCGATCCTTGTTTGGGTATTATGTGGGATGGAATAAAATGTGTAGTCTCTTTCTTGGGGATGAAGTAGGCGCCAGGGGTCTACCAAGTGTAGCTCTGTTATGATGCCTTTAAGAATCGCCTGCGATTTGACTTTGTCTACAGCCCGATAGGGCGTGCGATCTAACAGTGGATCCAAGATGACATTAAAATCGCCCCCTAATATGATATTGGTGTGAGCCGCGGCTGTAACTTCTTTAGCTATCAGTTTGAAAAAGTTAGGGTCATCGAGGTTGGGCGCGTAAATATTGAAGAATGTGTAAAGCTGTTGATTTATTTTCATCGTCACTCTGGCCCATCGACCTAGCGGATCAATCCGTGTGTCGGTAATGGCGGATTGCAGGAATTTGCGCACTAATATTATTACCCCCCCTTTGCGTTGAGTGGCAGAGGCCGAGGCCGCCACCAGGAAGTATTTAGAGGTTACTTTCTGCGATTCAGTATCTGTTAAATGTGTCTCTTGTAAGAGGGCAATATCTGCTTTTTTTTGCTGGCAGTACGCTAAAATCTTCTTTCGCTTGACAGGGCCAGTAATACCTTTTACATTTAACGAAAGCATTAAAAGATCACTAGACATCAACGTTGGAGTAAGCTGTCTTATAGGTGAAAGCTATCCTATGGATAGGCCTGCCGCGTACTTGCATTTGCGTGCATGTGGAGGGTTTTGTACTGGACTGGACTGACACAAACAACTGCATAACTGGCAAACATTGTATCGCTAAGGTGAACACAATCCACTGAAACAGTAACCAACCCCGACCTCCCGTTGCCACCCCTACATTTCAAGCAGAAATATCTGTTTAATTAAAACTATTTAGAACAACAGAAATACAATCAATGAGGTGTTTAACAAGGCTTAAGGCGTTCTAAAATTTGTGAGAACGCACGGCCGCACCCCCTGAGTATATGCTGAGTTCTCTACACTGCGTGAGAGATCAGAAGATTGACCTCAGGTTTCCATACCGCATTTTTCTTGTAGGAAAGTTTTCAGTTTTTCAGCATCAACAAAATTCCTCGTTTCATTATGCAGCGTGACCCGCATGGTTCCTGGGTAGTATAGCCCGTATCTTGCCTGTGCACTTTGTAGCATGGGTCTACAGGCCAGCAACGCTTTTCTCCGATCTACCGTTTGCTTGCTCAAATCCGGATAAAGTGCTACTTTGTGTCCCTGGATTTGCAGTGATCCGGCCTTCCGTGCAGCTTGAAAGATCTGTAGGACCTGTGGGTATCTCAGTACCTTCATTATGAGTGGGCGCGGGTAGCGTGTGTTTTCAGCTTTGTGTGTTGGGATTCGATGGGCCCGTTCTAGTTCAAAAGGCCTTGCAAAGACAAGCTGCAGCATCTCCGGTATGGTTTTTTTCCAGAAATCCAATCGGATCGGTACCTTCAGCGCCTTCAGAGACTCCAACAAGGCGGATATTATTTCTACGGGAATGGTTATTTTGATCTTCAATCAGATTTTCTATGTGCCGGACTCGTTTGGCCAAAGGGCCCAGCTGTTCTAATGCAACGCCATGCTTCTGGGTTTGTAATTCAACTGCATTAAGTCGAGTGGTGATGGTGAGGAGTTTCTCTTTTACCTCCAGCAAGTCTTCTTGAATCATGTTCAGTGAACTAGAATTGGCTGCAATCATTTCTTTAACGCATTTCAATTCCTGTAGCACTTCACGTAGGCCACCGGCAGTCACTCCCTCCTTCTCTCCCGCGGCCATTTTCTGCGGGGAACCCACTTCGGGTTTGGATCGTTTCGCTGCTGAGCCGGATCCCTGTGGAAATTCCAGCCGGGCAGGCTTCAGGGATGCCATCCAGCTGTATTGCGGTGTTATTGATGTAGGTAGGGGGTACAAACTTCAATGGAATACCGGGATATGTTCAGGATTCTTGGGCAGCAACGGGAGCAAAAATTCAGGCGTCCATTCTGTTCAGTGGCTAGCTCCGCCCCCCTTCTTTCTATATTCTGATAACGTAAACAATCGATCTACGTTTACCCGTTCCACTCCGTTCATTAATTTATAGACTTCTATCATATCTCCCCTCAGCCGTCTCTTTTCCAGGTTAAAGAGCCCTAACCTTTTTAGCCTTTCTTCATAGGAATATCCTTCCATCCCCTTTACCATTTTGGTGGCTCTTCTCTGAACCTTTTCTAATAACGCTATATCCTTTTTAAGATACGGCGACCAGAATTGCACACAATATTCAAGGTGCGGTCTCATACAGCCCTGAGACTTTGTTATTATTTGCATTAGATTCCTTGTTATAAGGAATGGAACTGGATGGGGTCACTTACGTCTTGTTATTTCTGGAAATTACAACAGCATTTGCTACAGTAGTACATTCTATATTGTTAAGGAGATTGAAGAAACTTAGAATAGGTGAGGGAGTGTTTTCATAGTTTAGTTCCTTTCTGCTAGATCAGTATCAACTCAAGATCAAAAATTCCCAAACAGTGATCAACAAAGATGAAACATCAAAATTATCACTATGTGAATCCCAAATGAAAATTCGTAATTTTTTTATCGGGCAGAGTTGAGGGAGGATGATACTTCAATCCATCCCCTCCAGTCAACAATTGTTCTTTTATTCACCAATTGTGTCTAAGATAACAAACCGTAATTCGAAAATTCATCTAAATATTGCACTTATCTGAATGCCACAATCATATCCGCACGATGTGCGCATTTCGGGGCGCCATAACCCCTGTAACGAGTGCTCCGTAGTTGCTTGTAACTGCTGCATATACAAACAACTATGGAGCACTCGTTACAGGGGTTATGCCAGTGTCATTGCAGGCAGACTAGATAGGCCATGTGGTCTTTTTCTGTCGTCATATTTCTATGTTTCTATGTTTCTAGGATGTGCGATTATCAAAGTGTGTGCTGATTATGAGAGTTCTAAAGGCTGTCATTTTAAACTCTGATTGTTGTAGAGTAAAACTTTTTCTATCAGCTTCTGATTTTCAGTCTATTCCCTAAGCATTGGCGACTACTTCAGTTGGCACAAAATGCAGCTGCTCAACTAGGGGTGGAATAAGGAAGCATATAACTGAAAGTTTTTTGATCTGTACTGGCTCCCAATGAGAGATCATTTGCAATTTAGATTGTTACTTCGTGTGTTTAATAAGGCACTGCATTTAGAGCCTTTGGAGATGCCATTACATTGGTATAATCCTTCTCATCTTCATTTTTCAAGAGAGCGGCAATGACTGGACTGACTATTACGGTGTGCATTTGTTTGAAATGAAATGTCAACAAAATTTCTTATATCGTTTCATTTATTTTCAAATGAAAACAGAAGAAAATCCCCCAAAGTTTGTCACTTCCCATCTGTCATTAATCGTGAGCAATTTTACTTCATACTGAGCAACAATGCAATTTTACTTCATACTGAGCAACAATGCATCTTATGAGCTATTGTGTACTTATTAAGCCATAGTGTGCCCTATTCAGCAACAGTGCATGCTATTTGCACATGAGTGAACAGTGCACTCTGTACACAACAGTGCTTAATAGGGCGCACTATTAAGCAATTGTGAACACTACTGACAACAGACAGGAAATGATGAAATTAAAATAGAACAAAACAAAATGAAAAATTCAACAAATGACATGAGACTCTAAATGAGCTCCCCTAATGTTCATTGCATTTAGCTTATAACTCCAGGACATGGTCACTTTTTTCAGTGGCCAGAGTGCAAGTTTGGAATGGCCCTCTCTGTGGGTCTGCAATCAGTGGTAGACTTGATGGCATTTTGGAAGAAGTGAAATATTTCTTTTGTTTACTTTGGCTTTTAATATGCTCACTTGGTTTGCAGCTTGTCGTGCTGCTGTGAGGGCTTGTGTGCATCAGTGATGCTGAGGGCTAAGCTATCGGTAGCTTAACTACTGGCAGGGTCTTCCCAGTTGGGCAGGTCTCAGCTGAGGTGCTAGACCAAGACAAACCACCCTTCTGGACAGCAGCAGAATGGGACAGTGTTGGCTGCGGAGGTTCACATTTCTGTGACAGCAGCAACACTAGAATTACCTGCACGGAACAAAGGCCTGGCAATCTACTTCCATATCTTGCCAGGAAAACCCAGTGGATAGTTACAACAAAACAAATTGCACTATAGTGCTGGAAGATGAGACTCCCAGGTCAGTAGGCACTCAACTTGCTACTGGGTTGGAGCTGAACACTTTTCAGAGTAAAGTCAGCATTTATGATTTGGTTAGATCAAAGCCTCGGGATGTCTGACTGTTGGTGTAGCTGCACATGAAATGAGAGTCAGAAGCTGCAAAGATGTCTTACATATTGGGACATGGAATGTACAAAGCATAAACCAAGGGAAGTTAGAGGTGGTCAAAAATGAAATGGAACGTGTACAACTCATTCTGTTGGGTGTCAGCGAACTGGACTGGCATTGGGCATTTTGCATATGATCACATGGTCTACTATGCTGGAAATGAAAGACAAAGAAGAAATGGTGTTGCATTTATAATTAACCCTTTCAAGGCCTACTTTAAATTTTTAATCCACATTCTGCAGCCTGGTTAACTTTTGCATATTTCAGGAAAATTGTACCTGTCTTATTCAATATGTTCTAATAGTGATTTTCCTTCTGCTATTGTCATGTATTATATACCATTTGATAGGAATATTTAGTCAGAATTTTGGATCCCAAGAGTTTTGGGCTCGGCCTGGAAAGGGTTAAGAAGAAACTTGCAAGAACTGTAATGAAATACAATGCAATCAGTGAACGCTTAATTTCTATTCATCTATGAGGATTACTCATCAACACAACTATAATTCAAGTATATGCCCCAATAATAACTGCAGAAGAGGATGAAGTTGATGAATTCTATGATCAAGTAAAAGCTGAAATTGACAGAACATGCAAACAGGATATCCTGATAGTCATGGGTGACTGGAACGCAAAAGTTGGTAACAAAGAAGAAGACAAAGTGGTTGAAAAATATGGACTTGGCAACAGAAATGAAGCTGGAGAAAGACTGATAGAATTCTGCAAGACCAACAATCTATTCATCTCAAACATCTTCTTCCAGCAACACAAGCGGTGACTGTGCAAATGGATTTCACCCAATGGATATTACAAAAATCAAATTGACTACATCTGTGGAAGTCAACGATGGAAAAGCTCTATAACATCAATGAAGACAAAACCTGGAGCTGATTGTAGTACAGATCATTAACTACTAATATGCAAACTCAAACTAAAGTTGAAAAAGAGCAAGCCATTCATAAGTGTAGCAAAATATGACCTTGAGAATATACTCCCAGAATTAAAGACTGCCTGCAAAACCAATTTGCTGCTTTAGGTACAAATGACAGAGCTCCAGAAGAGTTATGTGATGACATCAAGAAGATTGTGTTGGAAGAAAGTGAGAAGTCTCTACAAGAGATGAAAAAGCAAAAACGGCCAAAATGGATGACCAAAGAAACTCTGAAAATTGCCCAGAAACGCAGAGAAGCTAAAGCCAGAGGAGAAAGAGAGGTGATCACAGAACTCAACAGAAATTTCCAATGTGCAGCAAGACAAGACAAGGAGAAGTACTACAGTGACGCATGCAAGGAAATAGAAGCAGAAACTATTAGAGAAAAAACAAAATTGGCTTTCCTAAAGCTACAAGAGTTAAAGAAAAAATTCCAGCCTCGAATTGTAATGTTACAAGATGCGTAAGGATCCATGTTGAATGATGCTGAGAAGATGAAGAAAAGATGGAAAGAATATACAGAGTCATTATACAATAAAGATCAAGTGGACCAACAGTCGTTTCAACCTGTACCTTCTGATCAGGAACCATTGGTGATGAAAGAAGAAGTCAAAGCAGCATTGAAAGACTTATCAAAGAACAAAGTACCGGGCATTGATGGCATTCCCATTGAAGTATTACAGCAATTGGATGCAGCTGCTACTATACTTACAAGGCTCTGCCAGGAAATTTGGAAGATAACATCATGGCAAATTGACTGGAAAAGATCTATGTTTATACCAATACTGAAGAAAGGTGATCCGACTGACTGTGGAAATCACACAATTGCTCTGATCCCACATGCCAGCAACATTCTACTCAATATCATTCAGCAAAGACTACAACCACAACTGGAATGAGAACTGCCTGAAGTGCAAACAGGGTTCAGGAAAGGGCGAGGAACGAGATACATCATCACAGATGTGAGATGAATCCTTGAAAAGACTAAAGAATATGAAAAGGATATCTATATGTGTTTTATTGACTACAACAAGGCTTTTGGCTATGTAAACCATGAGAAACTCTGGGCCACATTAAGAAGCATACGTATTCCAGAATACCTGATCATTCTATTGCACAACCTTTTCTTTGATCAAGAAGCAACAGTTTGAATGGAACAAGGAGAAACAGAATGGTTTAAAATCAGCAAAGGTGTATGACAAGGCTGCTTACTTTCTCTCTACCTCTATAATTTATATGCAGAACAAAACATCAGAGAAGCAGGACTGTATGAAGACAGCCAAGATGTGAAGACTGGTGGAAGACTCATCAACGACTTTTGTTATGCTGATGATACCACATTACTGGCTGAAAGCGAAGACGATCTGAAACATTTGCTTCTCAAGATCAAGGAACATAGTCTTAAAATGGGCCTGCATCTTAATGTAAAAAAGATAATGACAATTGGCAAAATCAATAAGTTCATTGATGGAGAAGAAATTTAAATAGTGGACACTTTTAACCTACTTGGATCAACTATCAATAAAGAAGCAACATGCAGTCAAGAAATCAAACAACACATTGCTTTTGGCAGAATGGCTATGAAAGACCTAGACAAAATTCTCAAGAGCAAAGATGTCTCTCTCCATACAAAGATTCGACTTGTTCAAGCCATCATATTTTCAATAACGTCATATGAATGCAAACGTTGGACAGTGAAAAAGATAGACAGGAAGAAAATTGATGCCTTTGAATTATGGTGCTGGTGATGAATACTGTGTATCCCATGTACTGTCCAAAGAACAACCAGTCAGTTCTAGAGGAGATCAAACCTAAGCTTTCTTTAGAAGCTCAGATGACAAGACTTTGACTTTCATACTTTAGACACATCATACAAAGAGAGAGATCATTAGAGAGACGACATGCTTGGCAAGGTAGAAGGTCAATGCAAAAGAGGGAAGCCAGCAATGAGATGGATTGATACAATAACAGCAGCTATTGGTGCCATTCTGTCAACAATGAGCCGCCTGACTGAAGACTGAATACAGTTTAGGTCCGGATATCTTTCCAGAGGGTTGCCTTGAATCAATACTGACTCAACGGCACAACATCAACAACAAAAATGTGTCTTAGCTTTTACTTGCAGAGATTGGTATAATTTTTAATGGAAGTGCATATCTTGCTTTTGTTTTGTATGTTTTTGTTATTGGTGTTGATTGTTACTCATCTAAACTCTGTAGATTGGTGGGATATAAATATAAGTAATGAAATGAATGATATAACAACATTTTGTTAAGCAGTTTAAGTCACCTCTGATGCACAAACAACAGAAAGAACATGAAAAATATCTTTGATATTTCACATCATTTGCAAATAAAAGCACTTCCCTACTAATTTGGGGAACCTTCCCATCAGCTACTTTTTAATAAAACTATTTCACCAATGATTTAGCAGCCTGGCTTCTTCCTATAAAGCTTTCTTATCCTTGTTCAAGCTGGATGACAAACAAAGGCCGCCATAAAATTTGTCTTTTTGAGTAGTTTTTCCAGTTTCCTCCCCACCCTTTGCATCTCCTGCAATCCATGGTATTAAAAAGAAATGAGCTAGGCAGACTAAAAAAGTGAAGTATTGATTGAGAGCAGCAGGGTGCCCAAGAGGATTTTAAGAGCAGTAGGGATTCATTTGTGGTTTTGGAATGTCAGACTGACTTTGATGTCTGGAAAAGCTAGAAAAGCATGCATGCCCCTTCTGACGGTAAAGAGAGTAAGAGTTTATCATAGCATGCATTGCTAGAAAGGCATTACTTTTCCATTTATCAAGTTACAATGTGCTGCACCATGACATATTTTATGAAATCTTGATTAAGTAAAGTGGAATTTGTTGTCTATATTGTTCTATGTGCATTTAAAGTTAAAGGAAATAATTTGAGTCCTTAACATATTTCATAGCTTCTATTTACGATGCCTTTTTTATCTCCATAAAACTAAGGATTTTGCATCTCAGCTGAATAAAAAGAATCAGACATTAGTTTGTTAGCTTCATTTTGTTGGTGCACAATTTTAGACTGCTGGACCAGGGCAGGAGTAGAGGGGAAATGCTCCAGCCTTCATCACCTCTAGACCACCAGGGAACACCCAGATAGGAACCTGGATGGGGGAGAGGGGTGTGGGTGGCCCTAGGGGGGGCACTTTCCGACCCAGGGTTTTATGGGCCCCTTTGCAGGACCTCCATAGTAGGAAGGGGGTATCTCTTTGGTCGGGAGGGGGGAATATGAGGGGGATTGCGGGGGAGGGACTTTTGCTTAAGGGGGCAGGATGACAAGGGGGGATTCCTGATTGGCTCCAGGTCTGTGCTCCCACGCTGCCGGCCGAGGCAGGGAGCATAGGCCGGTGTGGTATGTGTCTGCTCTGTGTTTTCAGTGAAGGGCAGATGCCGGGCACATCCCCTCCATTTATCACATAGGCTTTGCAATTACTGCATGGTTTGTCTGTCAGAAAACCTGCAGTAAGTGCAAAACCTTACTGCACTTTAGTAAAAGGGCCCTTAAATGCTCATCCAAAGGTAGAATTGTAGTAAAGGTGAGAGAAGAATTGGCACAAACTACCATTGCTTCAGTTTTACTAAAATTTACCAATGACCCATTCTGCCCCAATCAGTCCAAGACCTTTGGAAACAATGAACAATGTTTAGCAACGCCAAATCTGTAGTAACTAAGCAGTTTTCAAAAATTAAAATATCATCTGCATAGAACCAAAAGCCAAAGTCCAAATTCCATAACTCCTTGCAAAGAGGGGACCAAATACATAATAAAAAGAGACGAAAATGAGGAACTTTGTAGTACTCCCTGCGTTAAACCATACCATCAAGAGAATTGCCCATGAACATCCAGTTAAATAAGAAGCAAATCAAGATAGTACTTTGCCCCCAACCCCCGCCAATCTCTGTAACCAAATAGAGGGAACAACCTTGTCAAACGCCACCTTCAAGTCAACAAATACCAACAATTAAGCAGTATGTTTCTCTTCCAGACCACATAAAAGTACATAGAGTAGAGAGGCCAGTAGGGTTTCAGGACTATGTCCAGTCCTAAACCCATGATGAAATGGATCAAGAACATAGTGCTGCTCTATACAATGAGCCAAGTCAATGCGCAAATGTTGCTCTTTGAGCTTAGCATGAAACAGAAGAGAGGAAATGGACCTATAGTTATTCAGATCACTCATATCTCCCCCAGTAGTCTTTAACTACTGATGCTACCACTGCTTGTTTCAATTCAGCAGGTGTCGATCCCTCTGTAAAGGAGGCTTGCAGTACACAGGGGCATACAAAAAACCCAACTGAGAATCTTGCATCCTTTTAATCATGGCAATGGAAAAAGTACCTAACCTCCAAAGATGTTGTGTGAGCTTTGAAGACCACATGGGACCCTTCTTCAGAAATTACAAGCATTGTGTTTCTTTTCAGTATGGAGCAAATCAAATATTCGAGGCACTCAGAACTAAACAAAAGGAATATTAATGGGAGCAAAGCAGTTCTCAAATGAACCGTCTGGTAATTTAAATGTAAGGAAAGTTCACTTCAATTACATTTTCATACCTTGAGGAAAGTTTGAGAGCTGAGATATTGCTAAGCACCCTTATAAACCCATTAGTCCTTCTGAAATGGAGAACATTTTGTTGTGGTGCAGAGAGTGTCACTCCAAGAAATTAGCAGGATCCTATTCACATGGCACTCTGGAGCTTTTCCTAACATTATTTCTGCCTAACACGCAGTCGTAATAGCTAAATGGATTTTCATTAGCCTGACGCCACCAGGCAAAGAGTGTGGGACAGCATTAACTGAGACAAAGAACCTTTAATGATATAAAGCAATCACAGGCAATGCTTATTGAAGTTTTGAATTCTTATTGAACTGAATTCCATGATATGTTACAGAATAATAGGAAAAGAACATAGAAAGGAAAAAATTCAAAGAAGAACAAAAGAATGTCCTCAATGGAGATCAAAGATTGGCAATAAATTAAGCCTTTTTACCCATGAGATCTATTCCATGCTCAATTTTTCAATAAAAACATTAGATGGGTGATGTCAAAAAATGGCCATAGTTTGTTAGGTTAAAATTGTGTCCCTTTATTTCAAGACTGACCCACCCTAGCGGTATATTCCGATGTGCTGTTAGGCGTCAGGAGCCTCCATTTTCAAAGAGGACAGTGGAAGGGCAGGAGCAAGTTTAGTTTGTTCCTGCTCCTTGGTTGAGTGGGGTGAGTTAGGATTTGGGTGAATGGGGGGGGGGTCCTGAATCAGAGGCCATTTTTTGGAAGGGGCACAGTTTGAGGAATGGGTTGACATACTATTGATTATTGAGCCCTAAACCAGTGTTTGGGGATGATGAGGCAGGACCATGCCCCCCCCCCCCCCCCGAATTTGAGGTCTCCTCTAAGGAGAGGCCTTACACCATCAGTGTGCTAAGTGGGGCACCAAATGGGCAACCAGAGATTTGAGGATCCCCCATGGACCCTTTAAACTGATGTCATTTCTACACAAAAGAAGGAATTCTAAAAAAAAAATCATTTGCATCCGTAGCTCAATGCTGCAAAATATTAAATTGCTTTTCAGCTTCTATAAGAGTTAAGCACCTAGATCTGAACAAATAAACATTTTCTCCTCTTTAGTTCCTTCATTTAGGCCTCCAGAAAGTGAACAGGTCCAGGGAGGGGCTCAGGTCAGAGGAATGAAATTAGGTGCACAGTGCTGATTTCCAGCACCAGTTAGATTCCTAAAGTCAGAAGCATGAATAGCAGGTCTAAATTTAGGTGCCTCTGTTTTATTAACTAAATTAAGGTTAGGTGTCTATTTACAGCCCAACATGTAGGCATCTAAGTTTGGTTGAAACAGGCATCTAACTTAGAGGTCCTTTTACTAAGCACCACTAATCAATTAACGTGTGTTCTAGAGAGCGATATCTGACCATGGTGAATAACACATGTTAACTGGCACTCACATGCTAATGTGGAGAGTGGGTGGGTTAATGGTGGAGTGTAGGCATAGAGAGCACATTAGTGCAGTAATATGGCAATTAGCGTTGGTGCACCTAATATTACCTCTATGGGTATTGTTAAATGCACCCACCTTAAATGTGCTGCATGGTAAAGTAGCAGTCACAGGTTAGCTACCCGGAACATGCTGATTATACCCCTGACAGCCAATGCAGAGGCTTTGCACTTAATGTGCATGCATAACGCACGTTAAGTGCAAAACATTAGTGGGGTTTATTAAAAGGGCATTTTAGACGCTTATGGGTCAATATTTAAACTCCACGTCTGGCAATATTCGGTCTTCTATCCAGACGGCTATGCAGATAACTTAGGACAGTCTTTTTCTCTGGATAGTTATCTAGGTAGTAGATAGAATAATGGCACTATCTGGCTAATTACTGCAACTATCCACACTCTGCCCAAACACTCCCCCAGTATTATCCAGATAGTGCCAAGGCAAACGGTAGTGAGATTCAGACGTGCCATCCAAACAGTGCTGCTGAATATCTATGCAAAGTAGAGGCCAAAGGAAATATCCAGATAAAGGCAGCAATTATCCAGATTTTTCCTTTTGAAGATCGACTTGTAAACTTACAGGCCTAAATTTCATACTAGCTACTTCTGACTCTTTTGTCAAAAGCCCCATGTTAATTTGCTCTAAAGTGTAAAATGGAAATTAAGAAATTATGAGACTGATTTATGTAACTCGCCCCTCCTCCCTCCCCCCCTAAACATGGAATTGGAAAGGTATATACTGATAGCAGGAGAAAATGAGAATACTGGAGAAGGGGATTTCATGTACAATCGCAATGAAATACATTAGAATTCATCTTTATGTGTTTCAGGTTCTGAAAAGCTCATCAGCAAAAATACCTTTTTTTCATGCGAATGCTTTGTGTCATCAAATGAGCAGTGACAACATAGGGAAAAAGCATACATATTTTTTAGATGTTTAATTTTTTTTTGAGACCCTAAATGATTTAAATCTAGGTTATTGCATTAGAAGCATTATTTCTTTAGAAAAAATGTGCAATACATTTTTAGAATTGTTACCTTGCTATCCTGGAAGATAACTGAGCAGTAGGGAAAATATATGCTGGATTTGAAATTTACATACACACTGTGAAACCAATATTCAAAGTCCTTCTGGTGATAGTTTCAAGCAGTGTTTTAGCCTCGGAAATGGGCCTTTTAAAAATTGTCCAGTCTGTCTGAGAATAAAACTGCACATCATCTTGTATAACACATATGCTTCTATTGACATTTGGAGGTATTTCTGTATCTAGGGTAAGGTCAGGGAAGGCAATATCAGATAACCCCATGCTTTTCAATACTTTCTTGGAACCCCAACTTGCTAGTCAGGTTTTCAGGATTAGCACTATGAATATGCAGGAGATGAATTTGTATATTGCAGAGCCCCATTGTATGCAAATCTATCTCCTGCATATTCATTGTGGTAATTCTGAAAACCAGAATGAGAGGGTTCATAAGCATTGCCCTAACCCAGGTGAAGAACAAGCGTGGCTAGAGACAGTTGGACCATTAGATGAAAGAGGGGTAAAAGGGGCAGTAAGAGGGGACAAGGCTATAGTGGAGAGACTGAATGAATGAATTCTTTGCTTCAGTCTTTACTGAGGAAGATGTAGGGATGTTACCCATGACTGAAGTGGTATTTAAAGGTGATACTGCGGAAGAATTGAAAGAAATATTGATACACTGGAAAGATGTATTACAACTATTTGATAAATTGAAGAGTAGCAAATCACCTAGACCTGTTGGTATACATACAAGGGTCTTGAAAGAACTGAAATATGAGATTGCAGACTTGCTATTTAGTAATCTGTGAACTATCATTAAAATCATCTGTAATACCTGAAGATTGGCAGATCGCCAATGTAATGCCAGTTTTTAAAAAGGGTTCTAGGGGTGATCCCGGAAACTAGAGAACGGTGAGTCTGACATCAGTACTGGGAAAAATGGTAGAAACCATCATAAACAACAAAATTACTCAACATGTAGATAGCCATGGTTTAATGGGAGACAGTCAACATGGCTTTAGACAAGGAAGATCTTGTCTTACTAATCTGTTATGTTTTTTTGAAGGTGTGAATAAACAGGTAGACAAAGGTGAGTCGGTTGATATAGTATATCTGGACTTTCAGAAGCCTTTGACAAGGTCCCTCATCAGAGACCTTTGGCAAAACTAAAAAGTCATGTGATAGGACGCAATGTACTATTATGGATCAGGAACTAGTTAAAAGATAGAAAATAGAAGGTAGAGCTAAATGGCCAATTTTCGCAATGGAGAAAGGTGAACAGTGGAGTACCCCAGGGATCTGTGCTAGGTCTGCTGCTTTTTGACATATTCATAAATGACCTGGAAAAGGGAATAACGAGTGAGGTTATCAAATTTGCAGATGACACAAAACTATTTAAATTTGTTAAAATCCAAGAGGATTGTGGAAAATTGCAAGAGGATCTTGATAAATTGGAAGACTGGGCATCCAAATGGCAGATAAAATTTAATTTGGAGAATTGCAATGTTATGCACCTAGGAAAGAACAACCCAAACTATGCTTACATGATGCAAAGTTCCACAATGGGAACCACTATCCAGGAAAAAGATTTAGGCGTCATTGCGGATAACATGTTAAAACCCTCGGCCCAGTGTGCAGCAGTTGCAAAGAGAGCAAATAGAATGCTAGGTATCATAAGGAAAGGATAATAAAACAAAGGATATTATAATGCCTCTATATCATTCTATGGTGAGACCGCACCTTGAATATTGTGTGCAATTCTGGTTGCCGTATCTTAAAAAGGATATAGCGTTATTAGAAAAGGTTCAGAGAAGAGCCACCAAAATGGTAAAGGGGATGAAAGGATACCCCTATGAAGAAAGACTAAAAAGGTTAGGGCTCTTCAACCTGGAAAAGAGACGGCTGAGGGGAGATATGATCGAGGTCTATAAATTAATGAATGGAATGGAATGGGGAAAAGTAGATCGATTGTTTACGTCATCAGAATATAGAAAGACTAGGGGACATGAAATGAAGCTATAGGGTAACCTATTTAAGACTAATAAGAGAAAATATTTTTTCACTCAATGTGTAATGAAACTCTGGAATTTTTTACCGGAGGATGTAGTAAAAGCTGTTAGTGTAGCTGCATTTAAAAAAGGTTTGAACAAATTCCTGGAGGAAAGGTCCATAAACCATTATTAAAGGGGACCTGGGAAATCTACTGCTTGTCCAATACAAGCATTGTGTAATCTGTGTCTTTTGAGGACCTAGATTGGCCACTGCTGGAAACAGAATACTGGGCTTAATGGACCTTGGTCTGACCCAGTATGGCATATCTTATGTTCGTATGTTCTTATGCCTTCTGCACATCCCTTTCTTTTTCATGATAACTTTGCTCGTCCTTCTGTGTTGTTGTTTTTTTTTATATTTATGAATTTTACCATTTTTTGCTAACCTGCCTCCCCTTTGCTCAGAGTTCCTCTGTATCCTTTAGATCCTGGTTCCTTGCGCATGTCACTTAACCCTCTATTGCCTCAGATACAAATTGAAAATGTAAGCTTTCCGGAAATAGGAAAATGCCTACCTTGAACTTCTGAGAAAAGGCGTGAGCTAAATCCAGTTCCCTTTCCATTTCTACAGAACAGCTTTTCAAACCTACCCTAAGCAGAGGCAGTGGAAGGCCTTTTTCTTTGGGGGGGCCCAAGCTCCACCCTAACTCTGACCCATGGGCCGAGACCCTTTCTGTTCTGCCTATAAGGATTTGATCTGTTGTGGGCAGACAGGAAGGGTCTTTGCTGCAATCACGGCTTTTCTTCTTCTTCTGCCCGTGTGGTAGGGATTCCCATGGGCAACCTGCTGCCTGCCAGCTGCGATCAAGGCAAAGACCCTTCCTATTCTGCCTGTGGGGATCTGATCTGCAGAGAAGAAGGATCTTTGCCATGATCACAGCTTCTCTTCTTCTGCCCGCAAAGAAAGAGATCCCCGTGGGCAGCTTGCTGACTGCCATGCTGTGATTTTTGATGGGGCCAGGACCCATGTGGCTCACCCCTTTCTGACACCTATGATCCTAAGTGACCACCAGCTAGCAGATTTTCAGGTATCTGCAAATATACATTGAGGATGAATCCGGTTCCCGCATGTCCGCCCACATTGGCGGAGCAAAAACCAGGAGATGGACCTGATTCTGCCGCCACAGAGTGCAGACATATCCATGACAACAGAATTGGGGACTTAGATGCCTGGCCGCTCTCCATATGCCAAGCAGATTGGCGTACAGGGAGCTGCCCATCTAGATGCCAGAACGCCACTGTTCGTGCAAGGGAGCAGTGACGTCCTGACAGCATGGCAACGAGCCGTCCACAGGATGGCTCGGACTGCCATGGCATGCATCTGTCCGGCCATCACCGGAAGCATCTGTCAGCTGGATTAGGGCTGCAGGGGCATGGCGTGGCAGGCTGACCATTTGGCAGGAGTGTGCGGTGCATGGTGTGGGGTGCACCTGACATTTATTCCACTGTCGGGGTGGAATAAGCCAGGCGTATAGATCGGTGCCAGGGAATGTACATAATCACAACTGGAATTGCCTCTGTACATCCCAGTTGCTGGCTCCTCCCCTTTAGCATCCCCACTCCGCCCCAGCACTGCCCCCTCCCGCCCTCATCCAGTGCTCTCCGCATAAACCCTCTGTATGTGCAGGGAGCACAGGGAGCTTAATAGCGTTCCGGGGCTAAGCGTGGGTTGGACTCCAACCCTGCTATTCATGGTTGGGAATGACCACCATGGTGTTTATCTGCATCTCATGAATTCATTGTATGCAAATCTATCCCATGGGTAATCATAGTCCATATCCTGAAAACCCGACTGGTTGGCGATTTCCCCCAACAGATTTGAGAACCACTGCACTGCAGAATCACTCACCTTGACTGAAGCCAACCTCTGTGGCATTCAAGATCCTTGTTTAATATGGTTTCATTCAGATTGAAGCCTAATATTGAGCCACGCTTTACGGCAATCACTGCACCTTATATTTTCTCCTATCATGAGGTCAATGCCGCCATCAATGATGTGTGACAAGGATACCATGAGAGACAGTGACACATCTACATTTCTTCTGCTAGTAATCAATAGGACAAATAACCAGAACAGCAGAACTTACTCTAGGAAATACTAACATTTATTATTGCTGAATAGCAAATTATTTTAATAAAACATCTTAATACCAAAAATGAGAATGGTCACTGTTTTCCTGTTCTGTCCTGCAGATAGAAACAGTGAAAAAATGCATTGTTTATCCCTTCTATTAGCTTTGTCAGTAGAAAAGTCAGCCACCTTCTGATCCATTGCAGTATCTGTTAGTGCAGAAAGAGAATAGAGAAAGACATTAGCTTGTAATCACTTAATTCTGCTCTCTGCCTCCCAGAACAAACCTCTGCAACTCAGAGGTGGCTTCGATGGCATCTGTACAGAGGAAAGTCATCCAAAGGCATACTGAGTCATGAAGATTCCTGAATGATACATACACTGCATGTAAGAGAAAATTAACATGTTGCACAAAATCCTTCAGACCAATAGAAAAAAAGCATGGCCTGATTCCTAGCAACAAGGAACAATCACACTTGTGAAAAATATAGCAAAAAATTATAGCCAGCAATTTCCAAAGAGATATATATGGGTAACTCAGCCATTACTGAAATAAGATCCTCATTTGCGAATTCTAACGACAGCCGATGGATACGTTTTGGCTGGATGAGTAGATGACTGGGCAAACTTTATCCATCTAAAATAAGGAGAGGCCATATGCTGTCCGAGGTGGGGTTTGAAATTGGCCACACTGCTACTGTCTGTTTAACCTTATTTGGTCACAGTAGTAATAATGGGTGATTTCAATTACCCCGGTATCGACTGGGTCAGTGTCACGGCAGGACATGCTAGGGAGATAAAGTTCCTAGATGAAATAAATGACTGCTTCTTGGAGCAACTGGTTCATGAACCGACCAGAGGGGAAGCCATATTGGACCTAACCCTTATTGGAACACCAGATCTGGTGCAAGAGATAAGGGTGTTGGGGCCACTTGGCAATAATGATCATAGCATGATCACATTTGATTTAATTAGTGGAAGAGGGATGGTAAGGAAATCCACAGTACTATCTTTTAACTTTCAAAAGGGAGACTATGATAAAATGAGGAAAACAGTTAAGAAAAAACTAAAAGGAGCAGTTGCAAAGGTTAAAGACTTACATCAAGCTTGGGTGTTGTTGAAAAATACTATCTTGGAAGCCCAGACCAACTGTATTCCATGCTTTAAAAAAAGTGGAAGGAAGTCCAAAAAACTGCTAGCATGGTTTAAAGGTGAGGTCAGAGAGGCTGTTGTTGCCAAAATAGCATCTTTCAGGAAATGGAAAAAAGAGCCAAACAATGAAACCTAGAAACAGCAAAAACACTGGCAAGTTAAATGCAAAGCATTAATAAGGCAGGCAAAGGGAGAATTTGAGAAGAAGCTTGCTGCGGAAGCAAAAATGCATAATAAAGACTTTTTCAAGTACATTCGTAGCAAAAAACCTGTGAGAGTCGGTTGGTCCATTAGATGATAGAGGGGTTAAAGGGACACTAAGAGGCGACAAGGAGATAGTGGAGAGACTGAATGAATTCTTTGATTCAGTCTTTCCTGAGGAAGATGTAGGGATGTTACCCATGACTGAAGTGGTATTTAAAGGTGCGGAAGAATTGAAGGAAATATCAATACATCGGGAAGATGTATTACAACTATTAGATAAACTGAAGAGTAGCAAATCACCTGGGCCGGATGATATACTTTACATCCAAGACTGTTGAAAGAACTGAAATATGAGATTGCAGACTTGCTATTTAGTAATCTGTGAACTATCATTAAAATCATCTGTAATACCTGAAGATTGGAGGATGGTGAACGTAACACCAATTTTTAAAAAGGGTTCCAGGGGTGATCCGGGAAACTACAGACCGGTGAGCCTGACATAAGTACCGGGAAATATGCTAAAAGCCATCATAAAGAACAAAATTGCTGAACATGTAAATAGTCATGGCTTAATGGGAGACAGCCAACATGGTTTTAGACAAGGAAGATCTTGTCTTACTAATCTGTTATGTTTTTTTGAAGGTGTGAATAAACAGGTAGACAAAGGTGAGTCGGTTAATATAGTGCATTTGGACTTTCAGAAAGCCTTTGACAAGGTCCCGCATCAGAGACTTTTGGCAAAACTAAAGAGTCATGGGATAGGAGGCAGTGTACTATTGTGGATCAGGAACTGGTTAAAAGATAGAAAGCAGAGGGTAGGGCTACATGGTCAATTTTCCCAATGGAGAAAGGTGAATAGTGGTGTACCCCAGGGATCTGTGCTGGGTCCATTGCTTTTTGACATATTCATATTGTTATTCCCTGGAAAAGGGAATAACAAGTGAGGTTATCAAATTTACAGATGACACAAAACTATTTAAAGTTGTTAAAACCCAAGAGGATTGTGAAAATTGCAAGACGATCTTGATAAATTGGAAGACTGGGCATCAAAATGGCAGATGAAATTTAATGTGGACAAGTGCAAAGTTATGCACCTAGGGAAGAACAACCCAAACTATGGTTACATGATGCAAGGTTCCACATTAGGAACCACCACCCAGGAAAAAGATTTAGGCGTCATTGTGGATAACATGTTAAACCCTCAGTCCAGTGTGCAGCAGCAGCCAAGAGAGCAAATAGAATGCTAGGTATCATAAGGAAAGGAATGGAAAATAAAACAAAGGATATTATAATGCCTCTATATTGTTCCATGGTGAGACCACACCTTGAATATTGTGTGCAATTCTGGTCGCCGTATCTTAAAAAGGATCTAGCGCTATTAGAAAAGGTTCAGAGAAGAGCCACCAAAATGGTAAAGGGGATGAAAGGATACCCCTATGAAGAAAGGCTAAAAAGGTTAGGGCTCTACAACCTGGAAAAGAGACAGCTGAGGGGAGTTATGATAGAAGTCTATAAATTAATGAACGGAGTGGAACGGGTAAATGTAGATCGATTGTTTACGTTATCAGAATATAGAAAGACTAGGGGACATGCAAAGAAGCTACAGGGTAATCTATTTAAGACTAATAAAAGACAATATTTTTTCACTCAACGTGTAATCAAACTCTGGAATTTGTTACCGGAGGATGTAGTAAAGGCTGTTAGTGTACCTGGGTTTAAAAAAAGGTCTGGACAAATTCCTGGAGGAAAGGTCCATAAACCGTTATTAAGAAGGGACCCAGGATATCAATGCTTGACCCAATATAAGCATTGTGGAACCTGTGTCTTTTGGGGAAACTGCTAGGTACGTATGACCTAGATTGGCCACTGTTGGAAACAGGATACTGGGCTTGATGGACCTTGGTCTGACCCAGTATGGCATATCTTATGTTCTTATGTCTGAGTTGCAGCTAAAGCAGATCTAAGGATATCCAGGTGAAATATCTGTATATCTCTAAGCCACATATTCAGTGACTCAGTGTGAACATTTGCTTAAAGATATTCAGAATAGAATAGAATAGAATTTGAAGAAGGGCTGTGAGGATTGGGAGCCCGAAACGCAACGTTGGGTTATTATTATATACACTTCTGAATAAGTTGCGGATTGCTGAAGAACATACGGCGATTTTCAGCCTTTGCACGAGTTGGTTAACAGCAATAACAGATGGGATACACAGTTGATGTCGACCGATGTCTGTTGGCGTCAGGTGAAAGTTAAGTGTTCCCTTGCTTTGTCTTGACCTTATCGCCATTTTGGATAGATTTGATTTGAGGCCAATTTGAGTAAACCCTGTGTTGATTTTAATATCTCTTTAGGGTTGGTATAGGGGTCGTACTCCCCTTTTAAAAGAAAGATAAAAAGGAACATTATTGCTTCGAGTGGGTATGTACCTTCATGGCAATGGTTCCGACAAAAATTAGTTACACATTCCTTACGTTTTGGGCTTAGCTAGGTTGGATATGTGTGTTTGGGGTTTAAGGGTTTAGGTAAAGATATTCAGATGCAAATAGACTCCCTCCCCGCTGAATATTGGCCCTATAAAACTGAGATGTGTTTTTCATGTGGGATTGCATTAAGATAGAACGTCTTTGTTTGTCTTTATACATGTTTCCCCCTTCCACAGTTAGAGGCAAATGTAATAAGGTGTGGGAGACTTTGTGCACAGCTTAGCAAGGCTCTACTGCAGTGTCCTTATGCTCAAAGGAGTTTAGTATACGAGAAAACTTTGTACCAAGGATTGTGTACCTATAGGGACTGATACTGAATTGCCCAGATCTTCGAAGGGCTATAGCCCTCCCCACCAACCTCCAAACCGGATATTCAGTGCTGAGGTGCCAGCATGGAATATCCAGTGATCGCTGCCAAAGCCGGTAGCTGCCGAAGCTAACTGTGGAGCAGCAATATTGGCTGCTGCCCGGTTAGTGATCAGCGCCTTAGAGATAGGCAAGGGTTTTCCTCACTTATCTTTAGGGCGCTGATTGCTAACCGGGCAGCAGCTAATATCTTGCTTCTCAGTTAGCGCCAGTCTCCACCTCGGACCGCCCCAACATGCCCTGGGCGTGCTGGGGACTTAGCTGCAGATATTGAATGGCACTAACTGTGTAGGTGCTGTTGAATATCCCTAGCTAAGGCATTTACACAGTTTACTGGGCTTTAAACTGTGTAAATGCCTTTAGAATACAGGGCCCATAATTTACAATTTTCATAAAACTTGATGTGCCATCAACATGCTGCTCATTTTAATGATACATTTTAATGGCACCTGATGGAATGAAGGTGTATTGCCTGTTTTCTAATGCTGGGGATTTAGTCAGGGCCAACCCAACCACTAGGCAAACTAGGCGGTTTCCTAGGGCAGCAGCTTCTAGAGGACAGCAAAAGCAGGCCATTGAAAGCTAAATAATAGATTTTGAAAGCCAGAGGGGGTAGAGCTTGAGGTTCGCCTAGGGCTCCAATACTTTGGACCACCTGTAGTGCCCCAACACTTTGGACCACCTGTAGGGCCGGCCCTGGATTTAGTGCGTAGTCCAAGATGAAGTAAAAGGTTAGTGTGCATTTTTGTGGCTAGCATTAGTGAGTAGAATTTTCTTTGTTCATGCTGACATCAACTTCCACAATTTTTTTGTCTTTTTGAACGGGTTGGGTGGACAAGTTGAAAAAAATATCAGGCGGATGAGGAACTTATGTGGCTGCATTGTTGCATGGGATGTTAAAGGGGGAGGTGCTACAACTGTGAAATGGAAGATAACATGCTCAACTGGAGAAATGTACATAAGAACATAAGATATGCCATACTGGGTCAGACCAAGGTCCATCAAGCCCAGTATTCTGTTTCCAACAGTGGCCAATCTAGGTCATATGTACCTAGCAGTTTCTCCAAGGGACACAGGTTCCACAATGCTTGTATTGGTTCAAGCATTGATATCCTGGGTCCCTTCTTAATAATGGCTTATGGACCTTTCCTCCAGGAACTTGTCCAAACCTTTTTTAAACCCAGCTACACTAACAGCCTTTACTACATCCTCCGGTAACAAATTCCAGAGTTTGATTACACGTTGAGTGAAAAAATATTTTCTTTTATTAGTCTTAAATAGTTTACCCTGTAGCTTCATTGCATGTCCCCTAGTCTTTCTATATTCTGATAAGGTAAACAATCGATCTACGTTTACCCGTTCCACTCCGTTCATTAATTTATAGACTTCTATCATATCTCCCCTCAGCCGTCTCTTTTCCAGGTTAAAGAGCCCTAACCTTTTTAGCCTTTCTTCATAGGAGTATCCTTCCATCCCCTTTACCATTTTGGTGGCTCTTCTCGGAACCTTTTCTAATAACTCTATATCCTTTTTAAGATACGGCGACCAGAATTGCACACAATATTAAAGGTGCGGTCTCACCATGGAACGATATAGAGGCATTATAATATCCTTTGTTTTATTTTCCATGTAGATGGTGCCATACTAATATTAGGATTCCAGACACCCATATGCACATAATAAGTGGCACTTTAGAAGGAACATCTAGGAAGAATCTGGGATGTCCAGTGTAGATTTTCCGAAATCTGGGAGAGCGGCAGCAGTGAAAGGAGGCAGTTATCTGTCATCTGAAATCACTCTGTCTCCACCCCAAAAAATGAACGTCCCACTTGTCCCAGTAACCATTTCTGGAGACAGACCCCACATAGATAACAAGGCTGGGTATGTGCACGGGCATAGGCTAGTTCACAAATATGGACTTCCGCAGAACCTGGTGCTTGGACTTCCCGGCCTGGGTAGTTCAGAAGAGGGGCACCTACGTTATGAGACGAGCACTTCCTGCCCTTGCCATTTCAGACGTGTGGCGGCAGGCCAGTAATATGTTTGGAGCATGTGCTTACGTGTGGGGTTTTTCAGCCAGGAAATATAAACTGTGGCAATTCAAGCGCATTTTGTTCTTCCCCTGGGAACCATTGCAGCCATGAAATTAGCACTTTTTTGCACCTTATTCCTGGTAAGGAGCATTTATAGGACTGGAAGCCTCAACAACCAGGGCCAGACGCCCTTGTGTCATTCTAAAATCACAACGTGCGTCTCCCTTGCTCGGCCCGGGCACGCCTCCACCATGCCCCCGCATTACATGGATGTTCTTGTGCCAAGGGTGTCTGTATACCTGGCTCTCTACAATGGCTCTGGGGACATCTCCATGATTTACACATCTATGTGCTCTTTTTCATGAATAGAGCTTCTAAAATACTCCCTCCCCCCCCCCCCCCGTAATGATTCTGATTCCAACACACGTCTGTGTGTGCGTGTTTGCATGGTGACCAGCGTGTTGCCCTGTGTTTACACACATTTTTTGCATAAAAATGATTTGCATATGATTCGGTTACATCATTAGGTGCAAAATGTCTTTTACCTGTGTGTTCGAGAACTGTGCACTTTAACACCCGGATTAGTAAATCAGCCTCTTAGAAGGAAGTGGAATCTTTAAGGGAAGGGGTAAAAGGAAGAGATGATTTTCAAAGGAACCTGTGTGAGTAAATACATGCTTGCCTGTGCATATTGCCCTGTTTGTAAATTGCTCCCAGTACAGCAGCTAAAATATAGCCATGTTGTTTTCACAATTCCAATCATATTGGATCTTCAAAGGAAAAATATCCAGATCACATTTCTTTGAAAATCCAGCATCAGTCAGACAGGCTAATACTATTTGTGTAGTTTGCTCCAAATTCTGAAAATTGCCCTCAGTGTGTTTCTGAAGGAAAATTCTTTTGGCCTCGTTCTCAGGCTGGCCCCTGGTATACACAGTGCCTACAGTATATCATTGCAAGCAATGTGTGCTGTTGAGTAAGTGCTGTGGAGAGTAAAGTGGCTTACCCAAGGCGTGCCAGTGCGAATCAGGCCACTGCTTGAACCACTAGGCTATTCCTCCACTTCCTATATCATTAGCATGCTACGTAATACATGCAGCATCTCCTGGACCTTTATCCAGAAAGCAAATTGAGCTACGTACCACATGCAATGACAACAATATCTTCCTACATTCATCCAAATCTTACAAAATTTGTGTATCTTCTTGTATATGCTGAAAAGTTTTTTTTTTTTAAGTCACAGTTGTGAGATTGTAGCATTTTTTTGGCCCTGTATTTTATCATTTTTGCTTCTTCTCTTATGCCACACTGGAGAAAGTAGTTCAAACCTCAACCTGTGTTTCAGCTCTTCTACATCTGGGGTGTCAAACTGCACTTCAAGAGGGCCAGGTATTTAGGATATAGCCAGTGGTGTAAATTCCACCCAAGTAACCCTCGCATCTATCAGTCTGACAGTTGGCAAAATCAATAAGCTCATCATTGATGGAGAAGAAATTGAAATAGTTGACAGCTTTAACTTACTTGGATTAACAATCAATAAAGAAAGGACAAGCAGTCAAGAAATCCGATAAGGTATGCTCTTGGTAGAATGGCTATGAAGGACCCAGACAAAATCGTCAAGAGCAGAGATGTGTCTCTCCATACAAAGATTCAGCTTGTCCAGGCCATGGTATTTTCAATAACACCATATGGATGTGAAAGTTGGACAGTAAAAAAAGATAGACAGGAAGAAAACTGATGCTTTAGAATTATGGTGCTGGCAATGAATACTGTGGACTGCCTGAAGAACAAACCAGTCAGTACTAGAGGAGATCAAACCTAAGCTTTCCTTAGAATCTCAGATGACAAGACTTTGACTTTCATACTTTGGACATACCATGTGAAGAGAGAGATCATTGGTGAAAGACATAATGCTTGGCAAGTTAGAAGGTAACTGTAAAGGAGGAAGGTTGGCAATGAGATTTATTTAACCAGTTTTCTATATTGCCTTATCCTTCAATCAAAGTGGTTTACATTATGTAATTACTACAAACAGGTACTGGATATATTCCCTTGCCACCATAGTGCTCATAGTCTATGTGTACCTGAGGCAAGGGAGGGTTAAGTGGCTTGCCCAAGGCCACAAGGAGTGCCTATAGGACTACAAAGCCCAGTCCCTCTGGCCTGAGATTGCTGTTCCCAGGTGGGACTTGAACCCCTGGCCCTCTAGCCTGAGGTACTGTGTCCTGACCACTAGGCCACTCCTCCCCAAGGTGGATTGATACAATAACAACAGCTATGGACACCACTCTATCAACAATGATCCGCTTGGCTGAAAATCGAACAAAGTTTAGGTCAACTATCCAGAGGGTCGCCAGGAGTCGACATTGACTCGACAGCACTTAACAACATCATAACAACAGCCCTTGTATTGCGAGTGGGGCCCAGACAGGAAATGGGCCCACACAGTGGTGTAAAGCAGCACAGCAAACTGACATGTTGACTGCACTGCTTCCATTCATCTAAATTTTCAGCAGGCCCGAGAGGTAACAGCCGCCAGACCTGTTGGAAACTTACAAGAGCGAAGGCAGCATAGCAAACATGTTAAAGTAAGTTTGCCACCGCCGCCACGTGAGGGAGCCACCATGACAATGAGGGGGGGTCATGACAGTGAGGGGCCCTCAGCAAGAGTTTGATTGGGGGGCCCTCACTGGAACATATGCCTCTGGATCCTGATTAATTTTCATGCGGTATTTGCAAGCAGTGCCTACATTGCATGAGTCCTCTAGGACTGCAGTTTAACACCTCCCTTCAAAATCTTTCTAAATAAGAAATCTTATTTTATACTTAATCCTAAAGAAAGTAGCTGTTGTCTAGAAAACTGTAAGTAATGTATGTTCCACCATTCAGCCAAGGCTCTAATGACCTGAATGAAGTCGTGAGAAATTCTCTTTGGCTTCTTTAATTTAAAACACCATGAAATGGTTTTTTTTTCCAAAAGTGACTAATGAAAGGAGAGTAAATGAAATAAATATACACTAATTACTGGTCCAGTCATATACCTGCATGAACACATACAATTGTCCCCAGGCCCTCTGAGCCAACAGGCAATTATGAAGCATGCAAAACCTTCAAATGAGAAGTGCAAAGGTGCTAGTGGTACTGATGGGTGCAGCGATTCAACCAGGGATTCAAGGGTTAACACTGGAAACAATAAAGAACTTGAGTTTAGCTGCAACCTGCAGGCTTAATTCTGATGCAGAGAAGTAATTACTGTATTAGGGGTGTGCAGGCCAAAAATGGTTTTGTTTACTTTCCCGTGTTTTTTGAAGAATTTTTCATTTTGTTTTAATATTGCCGGTTCCCGTCTGTCTGTGCACTATTGCTCAATAGTATGCACTATCAATGACAGACAAGAAGTGATCAAATTTTGTGTGAGGGGGGGGGTTCTTCCATTTTCTCTTGAGAATGACATGAAACAATATCTCCAATAATGTACTTAGGCATGCTTTCACGGAATTTCTAGAACTAGAACATGACAAAAGAAAACTCTTTGGAGTAAATCTCTGTAGCAGGAGTCAATAGATTCACAAGGCAAAAAATCCAGTTAGTATTTTCCATAGAGCTGCAGACCAGTCAAACTTTGGGTCAATCAAGAAACAGGAAAGAAGATCACTAGCAATGCAAGAGTTGGCTAGAAATAGCCCCCATATGGACAAAGGTCCCCTGCTGCTGTCTTATTACACTGGACATGATTTTGCATAACATAATCGTATTTGAAAGTACAGATCTAAAAATCTTGCCTCTGAATAATGAAGATATAATATCACATGGCACAAGAAACTCAAAGGAGCATTTGTGTGTGTGTGGGGGGGGGGGAGAAACTTCTTTTTTAGCTGAGGTAGTAAGAGAGAAATGACAGGAACAATCAACCCTGCTATTCATTTTAATGGAGAATATGATTTCTGTGCTTCCGCTGAGGCCACTTAATGGAGGTACACTTAGCAAGAAGGAAGCTTTGGCTAAGTGGAACACTGTCTTGGTGCATATTCAGTTCTGCCCTTAAAGTACAAAGCAATCTGGATTAAGAGAGACTTCTTGATAATGTTCTTTTTTTTCTCTCTTTCTCGTTGTGATGCTCCTGTTAACCAGTTTTCTTTGGATGAAATTTGAGTAACTTGTTGATTACTTTTTAACCTTGGCCCCCATGGCGCTTCACCAGAATGCACCAGAATGTCAGGTTTAATCATTCCATACTGTCCTATCTGCTTGCTGCATTCACTGCTTAGCTTAGTGGTTAGTGCAGCACCCTGGTGCTTTGAGCTACCAGGGTTTGAATCCCACTGGTACTCCTTGTAGTGTTGAGCAAGATGTTTAACCCTCTGTTGCCTTGGGTAGAGACTTAGACTGTAAGCTTTTTGGGGACAGGAAAATACCTATGTACTTGAATATAACTTGAACTACCAGTGGAAATGTGAGAGCTAAATATAAAGAAAAATGCTTGTGTTTACCCTCTCCTGAGGATTGTTCTAGGAAATCTGCCTTTTTTCCTTTAGTGCCATCAAGTCAGTCCTGACTCCTAGTGACTCAGCTGCTTCTGGGTTTTCTTGGCAATGTTTCAGCTGAAGGAGATTGCCAGACCTTTTCTTCTGAGGTGATGGAGGGTAAAGTGACTTGCCCAAGGTCACTAGGAGTGCCAGTGGGAATCAAACCCTTGATCTTCTGGGTACTAGGCAGTTACTCTAACTGCTACACTCCACTTTAGCACCCCTATTATGGCATTGTCTGCCTTCCCAGCTTATCCTGCTAGGATTTGCACACGCTTTAAAAAAGGCCTTAAACCCCATCTGTTTAAACAATCCTATGAGTGCTCTAACTAAAACAGGGCAGGTGGGCCCTCCTGGTGCCTGAACTGTTTCAGTGATGCTCTATGATTGAGAAAAACTTTGCATACTCTTTCAATGTGTGACTCCTTGTTGCTAGCTTTTCCTTTTTTCTGTCAAATTTTGGAGTTCCTTTCACCACTTATTTTTCTATTATTTTAATTTTTTGAATTGTAAACCACTTTATATGCTTTGAAATAGGCGGTATTTCAAATCAAATTAACTATAAACACAGTTTTATTACCATCCCTCTGATTGCTAATCTAAAGGGGCAGGGCTTAACTGGATTATTTTACAAATCACATTCAGCCTATAATCACAGTTTTAACATCAAGAGTTTTTCAACAACAAAAATGTGTCCTCTCCAAGCATAAAATTGTTAATGTTGAAACCCATGAGTATGGATGGTAATGTCACAAACTAAGGCCTCTAGGTTGTGCTCATTTTGTACAAATAATTCTCACTATTTTGTATGTAATGAATGTTAATCACAGATTTCATGCACTATTTCATTAATGCACCTTAATAATTAGAACCCTAATCTCGGTCAGAAAAGAGATATAAATCCCATCACCATGACATATGGATAAATCAGGAACAACAATTCAAATTCTTTCTCTATTTAATTCCACAATAATGATTTCAACTCAGTCCTACTATCAGAAAATAAATTATGACATCAGAAATAAATGCAGATATACAAAAGAAGGATTCTTTGAACAAGACCATTAGTTTCCTAGTGAAAGTCAGAGAGAGGTTGTGTGTAGATTTAAGCAAAGGAAAACATTCAGTGTGAGAGTTTTATTTCATTGATGACAGCCGAATCATTTAGAAATGAAGACCTAACATATGATGTATGACTTACGAAAGTATAGAGACAATACAGAGGGTCTGGTATTCAGTGGCCTCTTATCCAGTTACAGTTCACCAGATCAATGACCAAGTTAAATTCAATAAACTATTTATCTTTAAACGGATAGCTCTGAATAGTATATTTAACCAGATTTTATTTATTTCATTTGCTAACATTTATAGTCTACCACTCCTTCTCTTGGCAGATACTGCCGAATGTCAGTGCTGTCCAATTAAAAGTTAACTGGGCCCCCCCAGGATATCTCCGATTCCACCTCTTTATACCTGGATAACCTTTTTCCAGAAATCAAGTTATCCCACAAAAGGTTAACTGTTAAGTGGTCCCAACATTTCGAAAATGATGATGTCCAGTTAATTCTCAAAGTTATTTGGAAAAATCATTTGAATATCAGTCCCAGGCAGAATATAGGGTCTGATGACCAGTGGTGGCAGCTAGCCATCACGGCTGAACGTTAGACCATATCTGGGCCCTGGCACTGAATATCCAGGTTGCCCGAACCGGGCAGCGGCGATAGTTTCAGCAGTGAAAGTTAGACCAGCCTTTTAAAATGCCTCACCTTCTCCATGTTGCAATAACTGGGCAGCAGTTACTGCAACTGCCTGGTCATTGCCACTGCTTGCTTATTGCCAGGTGCTGCCCCAGAAGACCCCACTGCTAAATGGTCAGTATCAGGGCATGCAGCAGTGGCACCCGCAGACGTTTAGTGCTACTAACCAGGTTAGTGCTGCTCAGGGCAGCCGTTGAGCTAGGTGGCTGCCTAGGATGGCCAGCACAGGTGGACGCTGGCGGCGGCAACACACACGACCGGCTGTGCCACCACCCCTCAGCTGCCACTGATTCCGTCATGGGCTGGGGGGGGGGAGGGCGGCAGGCCAGCAGTAGCAGTATTTCAAAAGGCGGCAGAAAGCTTTCTTCCTCATGGCAGGCCATATCTTTTAGTACATATGGTCTGCTGCTTCTGATTCCCTTCCATGGAAGGGGATAAAGAAGCGGCAGGCCATGTGTGCTAAAGAACATAGCCTGCTGTGGGGAAGAAAACGGTGGCAGAAAGCTGCTGCCTTCTGAAATACTGCCACTGCTGGGCTGCCGCCCCCCCCCCCCTCCCAAGAAGGAATTGGCAGTAGCTTGGGGGCGGCAGCAGCTGAGGAGGGGTGGCAATGTGGCTTGGTATGGGCTGCGTGGCCAGGGTTTCTGCCTAGGGTGGCAGAAACCCTTGGGGCAGCTCTGGTGCCGCTGAATATCCCAGCCAAGGTCTGCTATTTGCATTAATCTCTTTCAGCAATAACCCAGCTGACAGACAAGAAACCCCTAAAAATATTTTAGGATCCCCAGTTTCACTTTTAATTATTTCACTCCTAAAGTCAAGGAGAAATAGTGGTGACAATAGCGTTTGAAAATTAAAGAAGCCACAGTTGAAATTCTTCTTCTCCCACTGAAGCTCCTTGTGACCATGGGCAGGACATTTCACCCTCCACTGCCTCATGTACAAACTTAGGACTTCCTTTACCATGTGTGTCAATTTGAGTTAAGCACGTAGCAAACAGGCCCCATTGAGAATAACGGGTCATGAAGCTCTTAGATTGTAGACTCATTTGAGCAGGGAAATGACTCAGAGCTGGCGCTGCATGGTAAGCCCGGTAAGTGCGGCAGGGGGGTGCCATTGTGCCCATTACCTACTCACTAGACTCAAAGGTTTAAAAAAATGCTTATTGCCTGGGATTGCTTGTCTCCATCCGCCCCCCCCCCCCCTCCCAGTATGGCCGCAATCCCTGCTGTCTGCCGGCAGGGATCCCTGAAGGTAGAAAAGAACAGCGCAGCCAATCTCTTCTGTCTGCCTGCGGGGAACCCATTCTCTCGAGGGCTAAAGAGAGGATGAGGAGCACTGTCGTGATCATAGTGAAAAGCTCTTCTGTCTGCCTGCAGGGATTCGATTCCCAAGGACAGAGCAGAAGAGCACTGCTGTGAAGGCTGTCTGCCTGCGGGGGACCTCATTTCCCATAGGCTGAAGAGAGGGTCATGGCAAGATTTCTTCTATTTGCCCGTGGGACAGGGCCGGCCCATCCATTGTGCAAGAATATTGTTTGCACAAGGCCCCGCGTTTCAGGGGGGGCCCACGCAAACAACATTCTGCATCTGCCGGTAAATTTAAAAAAAAAAAATTGCTGCTGCTGCCGCCATGGCAGCGTCAGAATCGAACGTCCCGTGGGGCCCCCCCTGCCCGGCAGAGTCCTCCATGTGGCCTCAGCTCCCTAAGTGCCAGCTTTCAGAGCCGCGAAGGGAGAGAGCTTCTCCCTCGCGGCTCTGTTAATCCACTGGTGCTGATGGGAAACAGGATTTCCTGTTTCCCATCAGCCCCGCAGGCTTAAACAGAGCCGCGAGAAAGGGAAACTCTACCTTCGCGGCTCTGAAAAGCCCGCGCTGAGGGAGCTGAGGCTGCATGGAGGACTCTGCTGGGCAGGGGGGGACCCGCGGGACGCTTGATTCTGCCACTGCCACGGCAGCAGCAGCAGCAAGTTTGTTTTTTTTTTTAATCTACCTGGGCTATGGGGGGGGCTAAGACTGGAAGTAGGCTGATGGGGGGGCTAGGACTGGAAATGGGTTATGGGGGGGCTAGGGCGGGAAATGTGCTGATGGGGGGACTAGGACTGGTAATGGGCTATGGGGGATGCTAGGACTGGAAATGGTCTGATGGGGGGCTAGAACTGGTAATGGCTATGGGGGGGCTAGGACTGGAAATGGGCTGATGGGGGGGCTAGGACTGGTAATGGGCTATGGGGGGGACTAATACTGAAAATGGGGTGATGGGGGGTTAGGACTGGTAATTGACTATGGGTGTGGGGCTAGGACAGGTAATGGGCTGGGGGGTTGCTAGGACTGGAAATGGGCTGAGTGGAAGGGGGGGCTTGAACTGCAAATAGTTGATGGGGAGGGGGGCTTGGAATGGAAATGGGCTTTGAGGGGAGGGAGCAAGTACTGGAAATGGGCTGAGTGGGGGGGAGCTAGGACAGGAAATGGGCTGATGGAGGGGCTAGGATAGGACTGGAAATGGGCTGTTGGGGGTGCTAAGATTGAAATGGTCTGTGGTGGGGGCTTAGATTGAAATGGACTCATGGAGGGGCTAGAACTGGAAGAAGGCTCATGGGGGGCTTGGATTGGAAATGGGCTGAGTGGAGGGGAGCTAGGATTTGACATGGGCTGATGGTGGGGCTAGGAAAGGACTAGAAATGGGCTGTTGGGGGGATTAGAAATGACCTGATGGAGAGACTCGGATAGGACTGGAAATGGATGGGGGAGCTAGGACTGGAAATGGGCTGATGGTGTGGCTAGGATAGGATTGGAAATGGGCTGATGGGGGGCTAGGACTGGAAATGGGCTGATGCGGGGACTAGAAGGGAGCGGATGCTGGGTGGGGCTGGAACTAGAAGGGAGCTGATGTTGGGGGAGGATTAGAATGCGATGGATCTTGGAGAGTTAAATGGAGAGGGGAAAAAATGTTTATGTGGGAGGGAAGACAAAATCTACAATTGGCCGGGTATTGGGAGAGTAAGTGGGGATTGAGGATGGAGGGGTAAAATTTGAGTGGATGAAATAGGAATGAGGAAAGAGCAAAAGGAGAAAGATTAGTATGTTAAAGCAGATGTAGAGAGAGAATGGAAAAAAAACTAGAAGAAAGGACAAATGGACAGCAGACGATGGAGAGTTAGCAGAAGACACGAAGAAACCAGAAGAAAGTGGCTGGAGCAATTGCAACTGAAAAAAAAATGCACAAAAGGTAGAAAAATTATCTCTTTATTTTGAATTTATTAACTGGAATATGTCAGCTCTGGGAAATGTGCATCATTATCGTCTGCGCATTGTCTAGTAAAAGAGGAAATTAATTTTTAGTTTTATTTCTACAGTGTTGTTGTACATTCCAAGTTTGGCTTTTGGGGTTCCCAGTTTAATTATTGTCTTCCTGTTTCTAAATTGTGATTCCTTGTTTGTTGATGGTCTATGTTCTGCATGTGTAACTGAGCTGAGGTATTCTGTTTATGTAATTCCTATTTGACATTGCCACTTGTTCTCTTTCCCCAGTAGGTCATGTATTCTTATTCTCTGAAATGTATTGGTTTAATATTTGCAGTGTTGCCTTTTGATAGGTAGGGTTTGGTGCTTAGTGAGTCCTGGTAGTGCTGTTATGATACGGCGGGTTTGCTATTGGTTCTACATGGGCAGTTTGTAGTCATTTCTAATGTGCCTGGCAATTAGCACTGGATTATAGTAATGTAGAAATCTTTTAGTCTTTCTTTATCCATATACTCATTAAGAGGCATATTTACTAAAAGTTAGTGTATGGTAACACTAGATTGGCCACTGTTGGAAACAGAATACTGGGCTTGATGGACCTTGGTCTGACCCAGTATGGCATATCTTATGTTCTTATGTTCTTATATGCAAATGAAGCCCGTTATGCAAATGAGGCCCTGCACCAAGTCTCCGCACATGGCCCCGCACCCCCTTTGGGCCGCCCCTGCCATGGGAGATTGGATTCTTGCAGGCAAAAGAAAGGGGAAGGGCTGAGATCACTGCCTTCAGTTACAAAAAGGTTTGTTGTGTGCATGGTGGGTGGGAAGAAGAGAAGGTAAGGAACATTTAAAGGGGCAGTGGGCTTATAACAAAGGAGGATGGGGGAGTGATTTTAGGATAGAAATGGTAGTGCTAGGGAGTTTGGTGAAAGTAAAGAATCTGGAAGGGGAACAGAGTTGGGGAGTCAGTAGGAGAAGGGTTGGAGGGGGGAGAGAGTGCAAGGTGTTGCTGAAAGATGCATTCCCTTCCCCCTCAAAACACAGCACACAGGCACCCCACCTCCACATGACAGATATGCACCCCAGCTCTGCTCTACATACATCGTACATGCACACACACAAGCACCTGACCTCCACAACACATGCATGCACACACACACACATACACACAGGCCCCCTACCTCCGCATCACTCACACATGAACACACAGGCACCCCATCTATGCACCACACACACACACACACACATAGACACCCCACCTCTACACCATACAAACAGAGGCCCTGCAGTACACGCACACATGCTCCGCAACCCCACACCTCACCCACACAAACACACTCACCGCCACATCCCAAGCACAGACAGCCACACCATCGTTACACCACACACACATACAGACACTGATATGTGCAGCTACAACTTTTATCTGTATTTTTTGTCTAAAGATGCTGCTTGGTATAGGAACTCTGGCGCTGGTCTTGTGAGACTTGAGAACACAATGGGGGACGGGTGGTATGAGAAGGTCACAGGCTCCTAAGATTTTGGCCTAGCTCCTAAATCCACACACAATTTTTCAAGGCCTGGGTCTTTTGGCATGATGGTAAATTTAAATTGTGACCCCATACAGTCCCCCACTGCGTGCTTCCTAATTTTACCACTTACCATTAATCCTAAGCTTCATTTCTCTCTTCCCCAGACGAAGCTCCTTCAAGGAATACAAAGAGAGGTACTGAGATGGGAATAAGAGATGATATTAATTGCTTTTTGTGCGGAAAGAGTTTTAATATTTGTGCCCTTAGTGGTGGGAACATCAAGTCGCTTGCAAGAGACGTGAGCAGTGATTTAGTGAACAGACCGACGACTTCCTGTTTCTGGTCTGTTCACTAAAGCGCCTCTCACTTCACTTGCAAGCGGCTTGAGGGAGCAGAAAGGAGGACCAGGGCCACTAACTGTGCTGCCCAGGGCTCCATAAGGGGTTGAAGCAGAGCTGGTTATTAGAGTTTGTTCTTTTTGTCCTGCAAAGTATATTATGTGCAAGTTTTAAAGTAGCATCATTTTATTTACTGCTTACACCTGTTTTTAAGGACAAGTGGTCCTGATATGCTTTCAATCTGTTGTATAGCTTCCAGTCTGCTTTTAAGCCAGTTGTGTATCAATGTTGGCTTTTTGTCTTTTGAGTGCTTTTTATGCAAATTCTAAAGCACCCCTTTTGTGTAAATGATGGTTGCTGCACATTTTGCTTGATATATATTTTTTATGACACTTTTACATTTTAGTCTTTTCTACTTGGCTGTTCTTTGACTTTTTAGAAGGCTTTACTTCTGTTGATGACATCTGTCTAATGTTTATTCTGCAGATGAGTCACAGCCAGGAAAAAAGGAATCTGAAGAATAATGGTGAATAAATCAATTTATGGTGAATAAATCAATAAACTGATTTATTCAACATAGCTCTTTGTGTTAAGTACCACTACGCCCATAATACGAGTCTGACATTCAAAAGATTTGTTTGGGCAACTTCAGGAGTTATCCGGAAATCTATCTTTTGAATTTCTTGCCCTGCAGACCAGTTAAATTTTGTCTGGACAGGTCATTGTCCAGATCAAATTTAACAATATTAATCTACACATTCTACTCTGAACACAATATTTATCTAGTAAAGCCTTAGATATTAAGCCACGTCAGTAATACTGTTAACTCTAGTAGCTCTAGAATATGCATTTACAGAAATATGGGAATATATACCCGAAGGCATTATAAACAATCAAATGGACTAAATCCAGTTTACAGATGTGCATTATTGTAAATAGCCACCTACCCCCAGCTTTCACTGCTTGAATGTACATAGTTCCCCCATTTCAACTCCATGTTATCTTCCCTGTTATATGTAAGCTCAGGGCAGCTCTGTTACCGCCCTAGAGTCAAATTGTTATCTGTAAACCGCACTGATAATAAATAGCACGGTATAGAAAAGCTTCTAAATAAATAAATAAAAACTAGATATATCTTGGGGCAGGACTGAGTCATTCCTGGGGCACAGTTATATTTTAACTATATAGCTCTGATTTTCAGTATTACTTCATTAGTTATCTGGTAAATCTGGTCAGAAAAATCATTGGGGCCAATATTTGAAGTGACTGACGCAGTTAGAAGATCTGCTAACTACTTTAATCATGGCAACTGGGACTTTCAGTCATATCATTAGTGGCACAGAATTTCCTCGGATGCAGACACTGTATGCCCGGCTAGCATCGGGGAGTTCCAGGGCGGAGCAGAGGCAGCGGCCGAGGATAACCAACTAGCAGCCATATTCAGCCACTAGCCGGTTATCCCATGGTACCTGAAGGTCTCACCTAACTTTTGCCACCATACCTAACCGAAAAATTGGTCGTTTTAAATGAATGAATACTTAAGTATATTGAAAGCAAACCTCATTCAATGAATTAACCAAACTCGTTATTCAGTATTTCTATATTGTCAGAAACTGAGCCTCAGAATCAACCAATAGCACTTAAAATATAGGAACCATCGGAATGTCCTTATTTCGTGCTGGTGTTACATCAATGGCTCTGGTAAAAAGGATCGAATGGCATATCAATTGTAATACTTCATTAATTTAAATAAAGAAAAATACTCATCTTATTGTATGGTAACATATGCCAAAAGAATTCCTTTAAATGCTTGTTATATTCGTTTCTGTTTTTGACTTTTGTTAATTACTTTCAGTGTCATTGGTACTGTGTTGCTGAAAAGAGTATGTCCCAACGCCAGCAATGAAAGGCGCCCATGCGTTTCTCCACAAATGGGTTTCTCAAGGGACTCCAACAACAAAATATTCTGCAAGAAATGACATCAATAGTGACTGAATAATACTGCTTAGAAAAATCTTTCATGATGTTAAAACCACATTAAAATACGAAAGAAAAGAATATACCTTTTTGAATGTGGTTGGTCCACGAACAGCCCAATTTTACACGGTACCCAAAATTCATAAGCATCCCACGAGACCACCTGGCCGTCCGATAGTGTCCACTAAAGGGACACTATTAGAGCCGTTGTCCACTTTTTTGGACTCTTTTTTGCGTCCGTTATTGACGGATATTCCATCTTATGTCCGCGATACTATGCATTTTCTGTCTTTATTACGAACCTTGTCGTCTTGGGCTGCAGATGATCAGGTTTTTTTAGTAACCTTGGACGTCCAATCACTCTATACGAGTATCCCGCAAGAAGCTGCCAGTGCAATAGTACAACAATCATTAATTGCCCGCGGTGATCTGTCTCAGCTACAGTTGCGTTTTTTGCAGGCTCTTACAACTTTAGCTCTTTTCAATAATTTTTTTGAATTTCAAGGAGTTCTTTATCACCAAATTTCAGGGGTGGCCATGGGCGCTACTTGCGCCCCGTCAGTTGCCAATTTGTATATGGCAACATTTGAGAAGACCTTCTTTTCTAATTCCATTTATTTGGACAACATCAAGGCTTGGTACCGTTATATTGATGACGTTTTCATGCTGTGGAGGGGCACGAAGTTTCAATTTGATTCCTTTCTCCAGTGGCTAAATTCTCGAGACATCAATATTAAATTCACTAGCGAGATACAACCTAACAGCATCACTTATTTGGATTTACTAATCACTAGAGAAAGTTATGGCTGGAGCACTTCGGTGTACCGCAAATCTATCGATCGCAACACTTTTTTACACCACGATAGTGCACATCCTCTTCAACTGAAGAATAGCTTACCTTTATCTCAATTTTTGCGGTACCAGCGCAACTGTTCAGATGTGAAGACCTACAAGGAACAGGCAGCAGGTCTAAAAAAGAATTTTCTTGACCGTGGTTATCCATTTTCCTTAGTACAAAAGGCCTATCAATGAGCTTTACACAATAATCGAGATTTATTATTGGTTCCCAAGAGCAATTTGGCAGAACCGAGTACGAATTGTAACATCAATTTTATCACCTCTTATTCTCCAATTAGTTCAGGTTTGCAGAAGATTTTGAGGAAACATCGAGCGATACTTCAGCTGGTCCCTGGTATGCAAAACACATCTATACGCTGCGTATGGAAACGCAGCCGAAATTTAAAAGAGCTTTTAAGTCCTACAAAATTGCGTAATATAATGGTGACCAGCCCTATAGCTTCTCCGATAGGACACAGCAGGTGCGGTCACTGTACGGTATGTAATATCACGATGGAATGCTCGCATTTTGATCACAAGGGCATTACTTATAAATTGAGGCATACCACCACTTGTGAGTCCACCTATGTAGTATATGCAGTAAAATGTCCCTGCAATTTGCTATATATTGGCAAAACAATCCGTCCCTTTAAAGTTCGGATGAAAGAACATGAAAGTAGGCTTCGCTGTGTTAAAAAAGAAGCTCCTCTAGTAGAACATTGTATGTCATATCAACATGTTTTTGCCCAACTGTGTTGTTGGGTTATTGAACAAGTGACAGGAGGTGCACAAGGGCGATCTCGGGACCAACAATTACTTTACCGTGAACAATGGTGGATCTACACTTTAGACACGGTGCAGCCGGGGGGCCTCAACTTCAGCATTGATTGGGCAGTTTGTGTTTAATGGTCCACCAATAGTAACACAGCTTGATTTTACTCGGGCCGACAGAGACATGTAAAAATGGCAGCTTTCTTTCCTAGTCCGCATGCGCGGCGTTTTTTTGGCTTCCCCAGAGAACGAGCGGGAGTGAGAGCCTTTACATAAGAAGCTGTGCTGAGATAAGGTTGGGCGGGTATTTTCTTTCGTATTTTAATGTGGTTTTAACATCATGAAAGATTTTTCTAAGCAGTATTATTCAGTCACTATTGATGTCATTTCTTGCAGGATATTTTATTGTTGGAGTCCCTTGAGAAACCCATTTGTGGAGAAACGCATGGGCGCCTTTCATTGCTGGCGTTGGGACATACTCTTTTCAACAACACAGTACCAATGACACTGAAAGTAATTAACAAAAGTCAAAAACAGAAACGAATATAACAAGCATTTAAAGGAATTCTTTTGGCATATGTTACCATACAATAAGATGAGTATTTTTCTTTATTTAAATTAATGAAGTATTACAATTGATATGCCATTCGATCCTTTTTACCAGAGCCATTGATGTAACACCAGCACGAAATAAGGACATTCCGATGGTTCCTATATTTTAAGTGCTATTGGTTGATTCTGAGGCTCAGTTTCTGACAATATAGAAATACTGAATAACGAGTTTGGTTAATTCATTGAATGAGGTTTGGTTTCAATATACCATACCTAACCGGGCAAGGCTGAATATCATCGCTGCCAGGTAACTGCGGCACTATCCGGCATACCCAGATATTGCATATCAATGGCCAGCTATGGCCCCTGGCATTAAATATCCAGATTTAAAGTTCAGCACTAACCATCACTGAATATCCTTCCTATTGTATTAAAGTTCTACAGGTAACTTCTGACCAGTATATTCCGCAGCCTGGCTTAACGAGAATAGTTGGCTGAATATCCTGGTTAAAGTTCATCAGAATCAATAACAATAATTAATACCCTTTTGCACATATGGTACTTTGTCCTCATTGTCACCTTAGAAACATAGCTAATCAAAAAATACGTTTAGTCCAATAAAACGGCATCACCTCCTTCTCTTTTTTTGTCTTCTTTCCGTTTATCTGTCACTAAACATAAAGGCCAGCATTGTACATAGTAAATCATACAAAATTTTATTAAATTGGCCAAAGAAAAAAGAATTAGCTTTCCTACTGAGCTTCAGAACATTTGAGACAAGCCCCTGAGAAGTCTGTAATGTATTAGCCATAAGGAAATACCGACAGCAAACAGTTCTATAATCATAGACAAATAGAAAAGAAATAGAGAGTGGGCTACTGAAGCAAAGTGGATATCATGTTGACATTTCATACGGTGACATCCTGGCACAATATCTGCTAAAAGATATTTGTGTGTTATTTTTTTTCATTTTGCTTGTTAAAAATTAATGTCAGCGCATGTTATCCTCTAGTGAAAACCACGTCCTAGTTTATATCTAAAATAGCCTAAAGCCGTGATAGACAGATTGTCTTATAGACGGAGAAGAAACCAAAAGCCTTCTGCTGAAACATGATAGTGGGCTTACATACAGCATAGTGCACAGATAAAACTGAGACCAGCAGACTTCCGGTGATGCGGTGAGCCCGAGCGGACGCACGCCGCTCGAGCTCTGGGCCCCCTTGCTCCTCCGGCGCCGCCAAATGCTCGTTCGGGGCTAAAATCGGGGTCCCACACACCCCCTGAGCTCCCTTGCACAAGCCGCAGCCGGGAGAGATGATCCGGTGCTCCCCTCTCACCGGCATTTGAAGATTCTGGAGGCGGCCTGGACCAGCGCGGCTCATGTTGCAGGCACCGTGCTGAGAGCCACGTGGTGGGGTGAGTAGGCAGTCGGCGACTCAAGACAACCTGCACGGGATTGCAGGGGGATCCCTGCGGCGGCCGCGGCCTTACGGCTGGTGCTCCTCCCCCCCCCCCCTGTTTCTGCCTCCAGCTTGTCTCCAGACTGTGCCCCGTATGGCTGCCTGACGCGGGAAAGATCGGGGGAGGCTAAGCTCCCTTATTGGGCCCGGCTGTGGAATGCCCCTTGTTTTGCCTGCTTTCACCCCCCACCCCAGGGGACCTGCAAAGGGCCGAGTGGATATGACCGGAGCCCTCCTCTCCCCTCCATCGGAGCCAGTGACCCATGCCTCTCTCTGCCAGCTGGGATCCTGAGATTTACCCTTTTGCACTGGGACATACTGGACTGAATCCTGCCCCCCCCCCCCTGCCTCTGGCAATCTGGAGTCTCTGACCGGAGCCCTGCTCTCACCATTGAAGAGTCTGTAACCTGCGCCCTGCACCTGGCCTCCGGTGTATAGGAGCCCGAGACTGAAGCTTATACCCTGCTGAGTGTAGGGGCCCGGGACTGGTGTTCCTTCTTCAGCGCACTGCCCCACCTTTGACACCTAGGGGCCTCAGAACTGTACCTAACTACGGGGCGTCAGTACCCGTGGCCCAGGCTTTCCCTCCAGAGCGCAGCTGACCGGGATCCCTGCCTTTCATTTAATGCCTCAGAGCCCTGAACCCATACTTTATCTCCTGTGTATAGAGGCCTGAGCAGCCCCGGCGACACCTGAGGCTCGGATCTGGGACCGTGTTGCGAACCAGGGAGGTCGACGAAGGAGGCCCTCATCGCCCGGCGTGTGGAGCGGGGACAGGAGGGGGACCCCCCCCACCCCCTGAGTGGATTACAACAGAGGCCTTGGTGATGGCGGCAAAGGGAGGCCGTCGGGTGGAGAAGGAGAAGACTCCCCTGCCGCCCAGAGGGGGGGAGCAACCCTCACCGCCGAGGGGGGAGGCCAAGATCACAGCAGAGATGGTGGACGAAATTTCCATAGCTGTAGCGGGAGCGCTGTCTGCTCAGTTCGAGGACCTACGGGGCCGTATGGACCTTGTCCAGACCTCAGTGGAGGCCTTGGGCGGCCGCCTACAGGAGGCGGAGCCACCGGATAGAGAAGTCCGAGGAGCACGTGCTGGAGCTACAGCGGGAGATGGTTCGGTGTGAAAAAAACTGCTTCAGGGGCAGGAAGCCAAACTAGATGACCTAGAAAATAGATCCCGCCGTAACAACCTGAGATTTCTTGGGATCCCAGATACCGTCGAGGATCGGGACCTGCAACCTTACTTAGAAGATCTGGTGAAACAACTACTGGCGAACGAACCCGAAGGTGCCTCAGTACAAATAGAGCGAGCGCACCGGGTTGGACCCAGGAGGACTAACGATACCCGACCCAGGGTGACAATAGCACGGTTCCTGAGATTTCCACAGAAAGAAGCGGTCTTGCGTGCAGCGCGTAAGACAGGGACCATTCAGAAGGACAATGCCCGGCTACGTATTGTTCAGGATTATTCAGCAGCCCTAGGACAGAGGCGACGAGATTATGGACCATTGTGCCAGACCCTGATAGACAATAACATTAAGTTCATGGTGCAATATCCCGCCCGATTGGTCTTCACCCACGACGGGATCCGTCGGACTTTTGACTCCGCGTTAGCAGCAACGCCCTACGTGGAGGAGATACGGCGGAGGGCCGCAGTGGCAGCCGAGTCCTGAGGATCGGAGGAGAAGATTAATGCCCTGATGAACAAGCTAAGAGTTACTTGCTTTGGACTGTAAAGTGAGGGTGATGGTAATTGTTGTGGGGGAGGAGGGCTGCTGGGATTGTCTTGACTGCTTTAAGTAGAAATGTTGGTTCCTCTGGGTGTGGGGGACGGGTGGGGAGCAGTCCGGGTGGTGGCTGTGTCTTTGGGGGGGCCGGGGTGGTTTGTAGTGGAATCGGGGCGTTGGAGGAGTGGGGGGGTACCGCACGCATCTAGGAATTCACTGAAGAGGAGAGGAGGATGGTAGTAGAATTAAGGAATCGAAGGGGGTGGAGGGAGGGAGGGGGAGGGGTGGGGAGGGAGAGGCAGAAGCTAAGGGGGGGGAAGGGGGGGAGGGGGGGAAGAGGGGTAGGGGGAGGGGGGAGTCGGAACACTGTATTTTTGGGGACCAGTTGAGGTAGTGATGGGCCGAGGACGGTCTTTGAAGGGCTATGGGGGAGGACCCCGGGCTGGGGGGGTGTCTTCCCTATATTTTGTATGGTACTTAACAGACATTTGTGTGCCCAGTTTAATCATGTATGCCACTTAAGATAATCTCTTGGAATGTTTGTGGCCTGGGTAGTCCGATTAAACGGGCAAAAATTTTGCAGGCCCTGGCTAGGCAGGGAGCAGACATCGCTATGCTTCAGGAAACCCACCAGACTGCCGACGAACACCGTAAACTTTGCCGGGAGTGGGTGGGACAGGTCTGGGGGGCCCCAGCGCTTGGTAAGAAGGGTGGGGTAGTGCTTTTGATTCACAAACGGGTAAGGATGGAGGTGGTGAAGGAACTCGTTGACCCGACGGGCAGATATGTACTGGTGCAGGGAGTCCTTGAGGGGAGGCCAGTAGTTCTTGGTAGCGTGTATTGTCCCAATGTGCTTGATTTGTCCCTGTATGCGCGCATTGCCTCCACACTTGAGACGCTGCCGGAGCTCCCCGTTATTTTGGGGGGAGACTTCAACGGGGTCATGGATATCGATCTCGATACCTCTAAAGTGGGGGAGCAAAGAGAAAGACGGGCGACGGTTCAGGCACTGCGACGTTTCTGTTCCAGACTGGGGCTAGTGGACTCCTGGCGCTTACTGCATCCGGGCGAGCGGGATTACACGCACCAATCCCGGGCCCACGGCACAAGTGCACGTATAGACTATCTGTTGTTATCCGCTGAGCTGTTTGCCAAGGTAGGGGACGCCCAGATAGGGCCTGTAGAGATATCTGACCATGCATTTGTCTGGATGGAAGTCTTTTGGAGTGGGAGTACGTCACGGGCCTTTCAGTGGCGTTTTCCATTGGAATTATACAGAGACGCCCAATTTCGCACATTTATACAGCGGCGGTGGCAGGAATTCGAGGCCGACCATAGGGGTCATCAAGATGACCCCGAATTGCTCTGGGAAACGGTGAAAGTCATACTGAGGGGAGATATAATTGGGTTTCTAGCCAGAAAACGACGATTAAGGGCCGAACGTATTATGGTCTTAGAGCGCTTGGTGACGAACTTGCGACGCCGCTGGGCTCATACTCCCACTGCGGCCTTAAAAAAGCAGCTGTGGGATTCTCAAATGGAATTAAACGAACTATTACACCAGAGAGCAAAGAAGTCAGTCTTGTATTATCGCTATCAATTGTACCGTTATGGGGACAAGCCGGGAAAGTTATTGGCTCGGTGCCTGCGTGGACCCAGGGGCTCTAAATTGGTGCCCGCCTTGCGAGATGATCATGGGACTTTGCACAGGGAAAGTCCGGCGATAGCGCGTGTCTTTCGCTCCTTCTTTCAGAAACTTTACACTGCGGAGGCGACTTCTCCCACGAAGATGGCGGATTATGTGAGGGGACTAGACTTGCCCCGCCTTTCCACTGAGCAAAGGGCTCAGTTAGATCAGCCAATTACGGTGGCCGAGCTGCAAGGGGCCATTTCCAAGGCCAGCTGCTACAAATCCCCAGGATCCGATGGTCTAGGTGCTGAATTCTACAAGATCCTCAGGGAACAGATTTCCCCTACGCTGACTGCTGTACATAATCGGCGAGCGCAGCAGGGCTCTTTTCGGTGGGGGGTTAATCATGCTCATATTGTTCTTATCCCTAAACCGGCCAAAGACCCTCTTTCTTCAGCCTCGTATCGTCCGATTTCCTTGCTCAACTTCGACCTTAAATTAATGGCTAAGATCCTGGCAGACCGCCTGGCGGAGTTTTTGGGGCAGTTGGTCCATGAGTCCCAGGTCGGTTTTGTTAAGGGGCGCTACGCGGTTCGTAACTTACGTAAGATCATAGCGTCTTTAGAATGGGTTCAGTATAGACACCTGTCCTCTCTCTTGATTAGCTTTGACGCAGAAAAAGCCTTTGACAGGGTGGACTGGCAATACCTGAGATTCATCCTCCCTCAGTATGGTTTGGGGCCGTCGTTTTGTAACATGGTCGACAGTTTGTATGCCAATCCTACCGCAGCGATACTCTGTAATGGAGTCATCTCAGAGCCTTTTTCATTGCAGAGGGGGACCCGTCAGGGCTGCCCACTCTCTCCTCTCCTTTTTGTTCTTTCTTTGGACCCTCTTCTACGCCGAGTGGCGGGTATGCGGACAATCCGGGGCGTAAGTGTTGGCCCTCAGGTATTTAAGATTTCGGCCTTTGCCGATGACTTGTTGGTGCACTTGCTTTCTCCCGGGGATTCCCTACCCCCTCTGTTGCAGGAGTTCCGCGTCTTCGGGCAGATTGCGGGGTTTAGTATCAATAGGGATAAGTCTGAAGCCCTTGATGTTTCTGGCCGACTTCGGGGTAGCTGGGTGGGCGAATTTCCCCTCCGATGGGCTGAGCGCCAGTTCATATACTTGGGAATTGTACTGTCCTGTCAACCGGGTCGCCTATATAGGACTAACCTGCGACGGATGCTGGCCAAGGTGAGGACTCAGCTGCAGGCGTGGCAGTCCCTCCCCATATCCCTTATGGGGAGGATTGCGGCGATCAAATTGGTCCTCCTGCCGCGGATCTTATACTGGCTACAGACCCTCCCTGTGTGGATCCTTCGTCGGGATATCAGGTGCTTTGAGGCGGAATTTCGGGGCTTTCTATGGCGGGGGTCGAGAGCTCGGGTCTCGTACCGTAGACTCATGGGGAGGATCCGTGGGGGGGGATGGGGGCTTCCAGATCTTGGTGCTTATGTGCTGGCTTGTCAAGCCCGCCATTTGGGGGACTGGCTCGGGGATAATGATCTTTATACCCCTAGAGCATTTGAGGAGGCGTACGTGGCACCCCATTCTCTACAGGCCCTTTTGCATTTGGAGGTGAGTAGGTGGCCTACGCATTTAGCGGACAGCGTGTTATTGGCCCCGGTATATAAAACCTGGCGGAAATTGAATGTCTATTGGGGCCGACAGTGGCAGGTGTCGAGCTGGCTACCTATTTGGGGCAACGCCAATTTTACCCCGGGGACCGAAACGGCAGCGTTTCGTCAGTGGGGGGAGAGAGGAGTGCGGGCGTTGGGCCATGTGGTGGACCTGGCGGGCAAACCTAAGCCCTTTCCCATGCTATCCCACGAATATAAATTGGGGCCCCTACACTTCTTTGCATACATGCAAGTGGCCCATTACGTGGCTTCCCTTCCACGGTCGGAACTTTGTGGCGACCGCTCGGCCCAGATAATAGCGTTTTTCGGGTTTGGCGACGTTGAGCGGCCGTCCATTCGGACCTTCCATCTTCGGTTGGAGCAGTTTCGACCACAGCCAGATTACAGCGGTGTGGAAAGAGCCTGGGGGGTGGAATTGGGTCGAGAGATTCCCCATGGTACTATTCTGGTGGCCCTCCGGAGGGTGGCGAGCCTGGCAGATGGTGCTCGCTGGCGAGAAATTCAAATTAAGTGTTTAACTAGGGTTCATTTCTCCCCGCGGCAAGCCCTTCGCTGCCATTTGACCGCAGATGGTAGCTGTCCACGCTGTGCGGAGCCCCTGGCGACTTTGTACCATATGTGGTGGGGCTGCCGGCGCATACGCCCCTATTGGCATAGAATTGCCCTCTATATGGCCGACCTCCTTGGACAACCTGTATACTGGGATGCGGCCTTGATCGTCTTGGATCTCCTGGGTCTCACCTCTCCAAAGGGGAAATGGAGCCGTTGGCTGGTGCGGAAGGCATGTCTGGTGGGTAAGGGCCCCATTCTACGTGGGTGGAGGGACAGCCACCCTCCCTCTTTTTGGGAGTGGCGGAACTCCTTCCATCAACTTATGCTCCTGGAGTGTCGGGCTGCACGAGGTCATGTGAAGCGATGGTCTGCTTTCTGGTTACTGTGGGAGCCCTATATTCAAAAGTTGAGTCCTCGGACACGTAATGTAACCCTACAATTAGGCTGTTGATAGCCCTGGATGTATGTGGAGACCTACAGAGGTTCGGCACTGTTATATATGCTGGTCCGGGTGGGTATTGCGTCTGGGTGGAGGGGGTGGGAAGGGTTTATGGGGGGGAGGTTGGGGGGGGAGGGGGGGGAATAGGGGTATTATCTTAAAAACTATGTAACCATCTATGTATCTTGCACCTTGGGGATCAGAGTCCACCCCAGGGAGCGATTGTCTTATGCTCTGTATTTGACGTTTTGTTTGATGGTTCAAAATAAAATATTGAAAAAAAAAAAAAAAACTGAGACCAGCATCTTGAAATCATGAGGTTATACTTTTTACAAAAGGAGGTGTTTCTGGGAAGGCACTCCAGGATCAAGAACTCACAAAGCTATGTGTTCAAACCTTCCAAAATGTGTGATGTTAAAAGTGCATTTTATTTTCAGGTAGCACAAGACAAGCAACGAAAGGCTGGAATTTTAAATATTTTTTTCCAGGCTATGATACCTTTAATTAGACCAGCCTAAGAGTTATCCAAAGATGTGGTTTGGACTTACAAATTAAAACTGTAATGACAAAATCCACAATCACATAGGACATCTTAAAAAGTCATATACCAACACATCTTCAAACAATTTAAAGATATAACAGAGTTAGTGTGTGTGTGTGTGTGTGTGTGTGTGTGTGTTATCTCATAAGAATTTGGGGGCTCTTTCAATAAAGTGCATTAAACACTTAATACAAGAATTAGTAAGTGCTGTTAGTGCGTGTCCGCACTAGCAATTAGTGCAGCGGCTTGACACATGGAGCCCGATACAGGAAGGGGCACGTCCGGACAGTTCGGTCGCCCCTGAACAGGAGGGCCCCATCAGTACCCAATTCTGCACTGCGGGATCTAGATGTTCCCATGGGTGCAGGGGCACTGAGACAGCCCGGCGTGCCCCTGCATCCCCACTGGAGACATCCTCGCCGCTTCACCGCCAGCTGCTGCAATGCCAATCCCTGTTTCCCTATCACCAGACTCTCGACCGAGGCAGCGAAGGCCAATATCAGGCAGTGGGGCCTCACCATTCATGGCTCTGTTGCTCCTGGGGGGGCTGCCTGGCTGATGCGAAGGGGCGCCCCATGCTTATTCCACCTCCGAGCGTCCTCCTGTTGTTCCCCAGACGTAAAGGGCCATGACCTGAATCAGCCCTGTATGTCCGGATGCCTATCCCATCCACGCTCTACCCACTATCTGCCCTCGTGCCGCTCCTGTCCTGTTCTCCCCACCCAGTAGCTTTATGCGCATGGGAAGAGAGCCTTTCAGCATTCAGGCAGGACTGCTAGTGGGGCTATTAGCCTTGCAGAATCAGGCCCATAGAGGACAATTTTATAATTTTCTGCACAGTTAATGCACATTTCTGGGCATGTAGGGCATATTTTATAAAGAGAAGCATGCACATATTTTATAAATTAGGGGCGTAATGACGTGCCTTAACCTAGTAGCAGCAGTTATGCCTGTTTTAGAGGAGGTGAAAATGCCCTCACCTTGATCCTTTAGAAACAAGTGTAAGTTATAATATGTGTGCAAACTTAGGTCCTGACTGTGCTGTGTCCAAGTTCCGCATCTGTGCACACCCAAAATGAAAAGATGCGCAATAAGACTTACGTGGACACTTACCGAACAGTGACTAACTTAAGCAGGCACATAAGTGACTTTTCCCATGCCTCAATCCTTTAAACTAGGGACTTATGTGCGTTACTAGGACATAACGTTCCATGGGTCCCTTATAAAATTACCCCCTAGAGGTAATTAGAGGGTAATTTTATAAAGGTTGCCTAGGTTAAAGTGTTCCAATGTGCGCAAAGCACGTCTAGTTTGTAAAGAAAAGGGCATGCCTACTTTTTGTTATAAAGAAGGGTGTAAGTAGTAAGATATGTATAGCAAACCTAGTTGGAAGTTCTTATGTCTGCCATAGACTTGATGTAAATGCACATGCCTAACTTTGAAGAAAATGAGCATAAGTTATATAATAATATTTAAATACTTTATAACTTACATGTGTAAAGTTAGGCTCCGCCTATGCTTGCCCGCTCTAAATATACACACCATCGCCCTCACGTACATACTTACAGAATAGCACCCACATAAACCGCGCATAGATGCCTGCTCATGCATGCAAGGCTCGAAAATGAGACCCTTAAAAACTACCTCCTTATAAGGTTATTTTAGAAGCCTTATTCATGATTTACAGGCATAAATATATTGGCACTTATATATGAAAATGGCATCCACCCATAAATGGTGATTTTTAGAAAGGACCCTTACTAGTGAAAGTTACAAGGGGGTGTGTTAGGGGTGTAGTTAGGACATGGCCAGGATAGGTCAAAAGTCTATATGTGTATTCCCCATTTCATTTAGGAAATCAAAGTGCATGACCAAAAATGTTGGGATTTATATTTGCTGCCTGACACATTTAGGGGCCTTATTACAAAAGCCCATTAAGGTGTTGCACTTAATGTGCATTTAGCATGAAAATTAGCATGAGTTAACTGCAAAGCCTCTATGGTAACTCTCAGGGGCATCGTCATCATGGGCACATACACTAATGCACAGCACAATTAATGTGAGCGCGCCAAACGCCACCCATAAAGATATCACTAGGTGCACGCCTACTAAAACATCATTACCCACTAAGCAGGCTTTAGTAAAAGGGCCCCTCAGGTTTTTTAAAAAAATGCTTGTTTTGGGCAGCCCTTTACTGGGGAGATAATGGCACTTACACGTGTATGTAGCTATGTTTCCTCGGTTGTTTTTTCCCACATGTAGGCTTGTAAAGTGGCTCCTCCCACTGTATGTGGATACGACTCCTGCCCTTCCTGTTTGGTATTTTAGAAATGGCTCTATGTTTAGCAGAGCTCTTTCTAAAGTACCAACAGAATTGTAAATGGCATAAACTCAACATCTCTGTCCCGCTCTCCACATCTTTTCTAAAATGTATCTTCACTCACGTGTTCTTTCCTAAATTAAGAGGGGAATTTTATAACTGTACACCTATTTAAAGGCAGCCAACATGCACCTATTGTCAGCTTATGTTACAAACCAAAACAGGCACCTTTTTTATAGAAACATAGAAACATGATGGCAGAAAAAAGACCACATGGCCTATCTAGTCTGCCCTTCCTTATCAACCACTGCAACAGTCCCCTTTTTTTCTTTAGAGAGCCTCATGCTTTTTTGAATTTAGATAGGGGGTTATTCTGTGACAAATAGCGAGGATGGACATCCCAACAGGATGTCCATCCCCGCTATTCATGCCTTCTCCCGCCAGCATCTAACTTCCTCGCCAGTTGTGCAGGGAAGTTAGACGGGAGTGGGGAAGGGGCGGCCTGGGGATGGAGTTTGGGTGGGCAGTGGGCGGTCACCAGCCCTGGACGTATAGGGACGATTCTAATGTGACATGTGCAGGGAAGTTATTCCACCTCCAAGGTGGAATAACTTCCCTAGACATGTTTTTTTTTTTTTTTTTTTAAATGCCAAGATGCGGAAGGGACATGGGGGGGCTGGAGGACATTTCCCACAGCCCGACCCTGGCCTTAGGAGGCCAGATCGGGGGTTGGGTTGTGGGGAATAAGCCTTTTTTTCTGGCAGCCAGCATCGCGGCTTTTAAATGGAGCCATGGTGCTGTGGCTCCATTTAAAAGCCCTGATTGAGTTAGTCGGGCTTGTCATGTATGTGCAGGCTGAACTGAATCACTGTCCTGGCCTGCATGTACACGACTGATTGCGATTTTGATACCACGGGGCTAGACATGCCCCGTGGGATCAGAATCGCAAGCCCCTCTGTACGTCCAGGATGGAATGAGCCCTATACTGTCCTCATCTCTACCACCTCCACTGGGAAACTATTCCACGCATCTATCACTCTTTCCATAAAGAAATATTTCCGCATATCACTCCTGAATCTATTCCCTTTCACCCTCATCCTATGTCCCCTCGTAGCAGAGCTTGCTTTCAGTCGAAAGAGGCTTTCCTCCTGTGCATTTATGCCATGGAGGTATTTAAACGTCTCAATCATATCACCTCTATCCCGCCTTTCCTCTATACATATTAAGCTTCTTAACTCTGTCCTCATATGCTTTATATTGAAGACCAACCCTCTGCACCAACTCCAACCTCCTTCTTCGTCTACGGGAAGCGGGTCTTTGTAGTACTGTCCACCGTTGGCTTCTCTCCTTCCTTTCCTCTCGATCTTGTGCAGTTCTTTCCTCCTCTCCCCACACTCCCACTTCAGATCCCTTTCCCCTCCTATGCGGGGTCCCCCAAGGTTCTGTTTTGGCTCCCCTTCTTTTCAATCTTTTCTTAGCTTCTCTCGCCCTGCTAATTCAACAGTCTGGTATCACCGCTTTCTATTACGCCAACGACATAGTCCTCCTCCACCACACTTCCCCCTCCTGCCCTAATCTCTCTGCACTAAATTCTTGTCTCTCCATCGTTGCAGACTGGCTGACTCAGAACTGCCTCCACCTTAACCTCACTAAAACTACTGCTATCTGGTTCTCTCACGATAGTCCACCTCCCCCTCTAGCCCCCTCTTTCTCTGGCATTCCTGTACCCTTGGTTTCCTCCTTTTGTTATCTGGGTGTGCACTTTGATTCTGATCTCTCATTTCAGACACACATCTCCCACATCACTAAGACCTCCTTTTTCTTTCTCCGTCAAATCCGTTCCATCCGCCCCTTTCTCTCCCCATCTGCTCTTACCACCCTGTTACTATCTCTTGTTATGTCACGCGTTGACTTTTCCAATTCAATCTTTACTGGTCTTTCTAAAGCCCAATTGACCCGCCTTCAGAGGATTCAGAACACCTCCGCACGCCTCATTACTCACTCTTCCCCCCGCGACCATGTAACACCCCTTCTTTTTCGTCTTCATTGGTTACCAGTCCCCTACCGTACTCAATACAAACTGCTCTCCCTTGTTCACAAGGCTCTCCATACCAGCACTCCACAATACCTAGCAGATCTCATCACCTTCCATACTCCCAGATACACTCCACGCTCCTTTCATCTCAACCGTCTCACCCTCCCCTCTCCCTCCCTTCCATACTCCCAGATACTCTCCACGCTCCTTTCATCTCAACCGTCTCACCCTCCCCTTTCCCTCCCTTGCCCACTTGCACTCCACCCGCTCCTCAGCCTTTTTCTTCACCAGTCCTGCCCTTTGGAACTCCCTTCCCTCTGCTCTCCGCTTAGACCCCCATCATGCCACATTTAAGCAAAACCTAAAAACCCACCTATTCTATCTGGCCTTTGACCTTCCCTCCCCCTTTATATGACTGTTTTCTTCATGCTTTGTTTATGCTTCTTCTCCCTTCGCTCTCCTGTCACCAATTGTAGTTCCTTTTCTTTTCTATTGGCTTTGTGCCTCTATTGTAATTTTATGAATTGTAAACCGCCCTGCTTGTCATGGAAGGGCGGTATATCAAATAAAATAAACATAAACATTTATATCCTTTTGAAGGTGCGGTCTCCAGAATTGCACACAAAACTCCAAATGAGGTCGCACCAAAGACATATATAGAGGCACTATCACCTCCTTTCTTCTGCTGACCATTCCTCTCCCTATGTACCCAAGCATCCTTCTAGCTTTCGCCGTTGCCTTTTCTACCTGTTTAGCTTCTTTAAGATCATCAGACACAATCACAGCCAGGTCCCACTCTTCTTTTGTGGACAGAAGTACTTCACCCCTTATACCATATCTCTCCCTTGGATTGTTGCAGCCCAAATGCATGGCCTTGCTTTTTTTATCATTAAATCTCAGCTGCCAAATTCTAGACTATTCTAGAATTTTCTTTATAGAATGCTAATGCGAGTGGCTAAAAGCATGCCTTACGGCACAGTCACTTTCCCCAGCCATAAAGTTGCCTACTTCCAGATTTATAAGGCGTGTATGTAAATTCTCAGATTTTACAATTCTGTGCATGCCCACATTGAAAGTATATGCCATTGGATTTATGTACTTATAAAACAGCGCCCAGCATAAAAAAGGTCATCTGCGCATGTAAATGGCCACTCACGCGTGAAGATGACTGCGGTACCCAGATTTAGGCATGTTCTGGAGCTCCTTATAAGATGAAGTTGGAATGGGATGGAAACTGGGCAGGGGATGGTTGTGGATTGTGCTTTGCAGCTAACGCATGGTCACTTAATGTGTGCTGTTACTGCGGCAAATAATGCAGATCACTAAATGCCACCTCAATAGGTGCAGCCACTGTCAACATGCAGAGTGAGTGCATTTTCTCTGCATTCATTTGGGCAATTACAATGCAGTAACTGCCAAACTTTACTGCAGTTAGGGAAAGGGCTCCTTAATGTTAGCTTATTGGTTGTTAAGGCTAATATGGAATCGTTCCCCTTAAGGTTCACTGTTATAGTACAGTCTGTTCTGAAGGTCTCGGCATCTTGTGGTTGCTGCAGTTAATCTGCTCCCTTGAACTAATGGCTCTCTATAGCCTAGGATTTATTGGTTGTTTTACTTCTTAAAGATACGTAACAGCTGGTATTGCAAACCTGGTCTGTGAGGAGGAGATAATGTAAAGACTGAAGTGCATCAGAAGAGCAAGGGTTGCTACCCTTCGTTTCCATATGAATCAAACATACAACGAAGGGCACTACAGAGGACAAGACAACCCTCTGTACACACACACAGGCATACCATTGCTCCTGTACAAACGTGAGCCTATGAAATTCCTAAATATTTTGCCTTACTAGTAGCATAAAATAAAAGAATAACATATTTCAGACACTACATTTTCCCTTAATATTCAAACGGCAGTATGCTTTCAAAAAACGGTGTATCATTACATTCTGTATTGAAGCAACTCCTCAATCTCTTTTCTCAAACAGCACTGGAATATTGGAAACCAATGTAGCGATATTCAAAAGCAGTTATCTGCTTAGCGGCACCTGCTATCTCCTGATTTTTCAGTGCTACTATTCAGATAATGCTGCTGAAAATCATTATGGACTCACCAAGCAGGGGGCGAGCATGAGCAGCTCCAGAATTATCCAGAAAGCAGTGACATTCACTTCACTGACCAGATAAATTTTAAGAGGGGAAACATAGAAACATGATGACAGAAAAAGACCACATGACCTATCTAGTCTGTCCTTCCATAACAACTACAACAGTCCACTTTTTACCTTTAGAGATCCTCTGTGTTGGTCCCATGCTTTTTTGAATTCAGTTACTGTCCTCATCTCTACCACCTCCACTGGGAGACTATTCCATGGATCCACTACTCTTTCCGTAAAGAAATATTTCCGCATATCACTCCTGAATCTATCTCCCTTCACCCTCATCCCATGTCCCCTGGTAGCAGAACTTGCTTTCAATTGAAAGAGGCTCTCTCCCTGAACATTTATGCCACGGAGGTATTTAAACATCTCAATCATATCACCTCTATCCCGCCTTTCCTCTAAGGTGTACATATTAAGATCCTTAAGTCTGTCCTCATATGCTTTATAATGAAGCCCATTAATCATTTTAGTAGCCACCCTCTGCACCGACTCCATCCTGTTCACATCCTTTTGAAGGTGCGGTCTCCAGAATTGCACACTATACTCCAAATGAGGTCGCACCAAAGACTTATACAGAGGCATTATCACCTCCTTTTTTCTGCTAGCCATTCCTCTCCGTATGCACCCAAGCATCCTTCTAGCTTTTGCCGTCACCTTTTCTACCTGTTTAGCTACTTTAAGATCATCAGACACAACCACGCCTAGGTCCCACTCTTCTTTAGTGGACAAAAGTACTTCACCTCCTATACTGGCTGAATCAGCGCTGCTTGGATCGCTCTGGTGCTGACCACAGTATGCATCTATTCAGTGATCGCCACCGACTGGGTAGCAATGCTGAATTTATGTGTTTTATTTAAATGCTGCAGACCCTGTGGAGTTGAAATATAAGACTGTAAATTTTTACCAAAAATCCATGCCTTACCGTCAGGGCTGACTCCAGAGTTGGTTCAAGGTACTAGCGCCCTTGGCAAACCTTAAGCCTTAAATCCCCCAGGCTGTCAGAATGCCATGCTTCTTGCCAGCCCTAGAAGCTGCCATCCTGGTTGACCACCTAGTTTGGCCAGTGCTTGGGCAGGTCCTGCTCACCTCTTGTAATAATATGCTGTCAATATGATCATAAAATCCAGTAATCGGGCCACTGACTGCTCAACAGAGTGTACAATAAGAACATAAGATACGCCATACTGGGTCAGACCAAGGTCCATCAAGCCCAGTATCCTGTTTCCAACAGTGACCAATCCAGGTCATACGTACCTAGCAGTTTCCCCAAAAGACACAGGATCCACAATGCTTGTACTGGGGCAAGCAGTGGATTTCCCGGGTCCCCTTTAATAATGGTTTATGGACCTTTTCTCCAGGAACTTGTCCAAACCTTTTTTAAACCCAGCTACGCTGACAGCTTTTACTACATCTTCCGGTAGCAAATGCTAGAGTTTGATTACACGTTGAGTGAAAAAATATTTTCTCTTATGAGTCTTAAATAGTTTACCCTGTAGCTTGTGATGAAGCAGAGGCCAGTGAACATATGGAGATAGGAAAAATCACTGACCCCTTTAAAGAAAGTGACAGACCTAAAGTGCAGTTACTGCAAAGCGCAGCCAGAGGGAGCAAGCACAAAGAATCAGAGGGTAGGCTGACACACCCAAGCTTGGATGATGCAATAACTAACTCAAGGGATAATCAGACACACCTGGTCAGGGTGAGAGAAACCCTAACTGAGAAGCAGCTTTATAAGAATGGCTTAGACAGGACAGAAAGGGCAGCAGCAGCATCCGCAGCAGCAGCAGCAGACGCAGAAGAGAGAGGAAGGAGACAGCTCCGAGGAGAGAAGGAGAGGCAGTTGGATTTGTGGTCCTTACAGAGAAGGAACAAGTTCCAAGAGAAACAGTTCCACGCCAAAAAGCTCCAGGGATAAGTCTTCAAGGAAGACAGAGAAAGGAGAGGGACCTGGAAAGTGCCTGGTAAAGAAAGTACCAGAGAAGCACAGCTCAGAGAGCAGAGGTACCTGCATACTTCCTTTCCTGACCGTGAGCTACAAGGAGTTCAGAGGTGGGTGCACAAGACTCAGCCCAGGAGTCTGAGAAACACAACACTGAACCAGGAACTGTGGCCAAGCCCTAGGAAGGCATGGAAGCCAGAGAGCCGTAGGTGCAATAAACACAGCTGGAGAGAGGTTTGGGAACCTGTACAAAAAGTGCTAACTAAAAGTCCTGTTACCTGTTTTCCAGACCAGGTAGAGCAAGGCTGGAGAGTTTTAGAGAGAAACTCTGAAGTGAAGCCAGAATTACATGAGGAAAGCTCAGGGCCAGCAGATATATCGTCAGAACAGGAGGAGATGCAAATAGACCCTGCTGAACCCATTCATTGCTACCTGACTGTCTCATGGATTGTACACTTTGTCTAGCCAGGAGTTTGGAATCCTTGGCAGAAGTATAGCTCTCAGGGTATACGTTAAAATACAGTTTTGATAAGCTAAAAGAAGAAGCTTGCTTTTGTTTCCATGAACTGGTTTGTTCTAACACCTGCATAGCTAATAAGACTGTGAAGCACGTCTAACTTTTGAATTCTGTAAATACCTTTTTGAAAATCCTGAATGAGGTGAGAATCCTGTTTTCCTTCGTTGAACCTTTGTTTGTGCATTATGGGAATAAACCTTACCCTTTACCTTACACATGGCTTTCACAACTAATTATTTCAAGAAAGGGACTACTAGTACCAGCATGCATCTGGGCTAAGAAAAGTTTCTCCCTTTGATGAAAACAATAATGTCCACCCTGACCCTTTAAGCACGTGGCTTGGGGGCTGGGGTTGCGACAAGCTTCATTGCATGTCCCCTAGTCTTTCTATATTTTGATGGTGTAAACAATCGATCTACATTTACCCGTTTCACTCCGTTCATTAATTTATAGACTTCTATCATATCTTCTCTCAGCAGTCTCTTTTCCAGGTTAAAGAGCCCTAACCTCTTCATAGGGGTAGCCTCTCTTCATAGGGGTATCCTTCCATCCCCTTTACCATTTTGATGGCTCTTCTCTACCTTTTCTAATAAAATATCCTTTTAAGCTGTGGAGGATAATTTTCAAATGATTCTACCTAGGTGACTAAGCAATTGGCCTCCTCTTCTGTGAGTACTTTTTCTTGGGTTACAAACAGACAGGGACAGGGGTTATTTATTTATTTAGACAGTTTTGTATACCACCTTATCCTTCAATCAAAGTGGTCACAACACAATCGGGGGGAGGGGATGCATTTAACACGAGGGGATAAGAGACACATACACTAATACAGGGAACATGGGCAATGGAGGGTTAAGTGGCTTGCCCAAGACCAGGGGTTGGGTCCAGGGAGAGCTTGGAGCTTGCAGTGGAGGATTAAGTGGCTATGAGACACATACACTAATACTTACAGGGAACATGGGCAATGGAGGTTAAGTGGCTATGAGACACATACACTAATACTTACAGGGAACATGGGCAATGGAGGGTTAAGTGGCTATGAGACACATACACTAATACTTACAGGGAACATGGGCAATGGAGGGTTAAGTGGCTTGCCCAGACCAGGGGTTGGGTCCAGGGAGAGCATGGAGCTTGCAGACAGCATAGCAAACTATGCAAACACATCCCATATGTAAAAGCTGTAATTTAAATATAAATATGAGTAGTACCTTGCATGTGACAAGACCTTTGTGCCACCATATACTGAAACACCTGTGTCACATGAGTGGTGCATATCAGAGACTTGTCATGACATTGTTAGAGCTGGTTACACACAACGGTGCATGAACGAAGGCCCCCAGTGCTACTCTCCAATGTATGTGTGGTAATGAAAGCCCATGGATATTTTTTAGCTGCTTTGGTGGTGAGGGGGGGGGTGCGGGGGGGGATACTCAAGGGCAATCCAGCCAAGTAATTCCTTAGTTATCCATCTAAAGCCCTTTAAAAAATGGTCCACTCCAGGCATCCGAAGCATCGAGAACCGGAACCTAGAAAGCAAGTGGTTTTTCCTGCAGTATTTGTACATTTGCTACATGCTAATCACTGCCATTCTCCGAATAGATGTCAGGCTACCTCAGTAAATGGTATACGCCTCTTGAGCATGCCACTTTGAAGAGGAGTTATTACAGCTGATTATATGGTGCACTTTCACTTTCATGATGGGCTCAGATTGATTTTAGAACTGATTAGAAAACTGCTGAACTATATGAACTCTGAAACGCAGCTCAGCAGCACGGGCATGTAAATGGTTAATGTACATTGTTCTCATCAGAGGGTAAGTAATATATGCATTTCATTTCTAAAGCAGAAATATGTTTTGCAGAAGACTGTGAACACTTAAAGTGGTGGAAAAAAAGGGAATCATTTTTATAAAATATGGAATCTTAGCTTAGACTTTAGAAATCTTTAGTTACTGAAACCATGGCTAATGCTTCAGAAACTACAGTTAGATCAATTGTCAGGTGATAAATATTTTTTGTTAAACTAACAATGCACTTGTAATTCGTTAAGAGGATACATTTATAACTAAGCATATTTCCAACTCTTTACGACACCTGCATGTTCTAGGCTATGTTATGTGCATAAGGATGTACTTGTAAAAGCTTGCACTTATAAAATGCAAACCTTCCCCCAACCTTGTCCTCCAACCAGTTATATGTGTACAGTTTATGTGCCTGTTTCTCACATAAAACACTCCTTTGCAGGCAGAAATTATATTAAAGATTGTCCTCTTAGCTTTCTTTGGTCCTCTCTAACAAAGGAAGTTTAAGCTTCAAAAGCTAGTCATCTATGCTTTCTTAACCATTACCAAACAGAATGGTATCACTTGTAACGTGTATGTATCTAAGGGGTCTTTCAAAGCACACTCGATAGAGCATGTTTTCTAAGGCCCTTGAGGGCCATGCTATTAGTGTGGGGGGAGGAGGTTGTATTAACTTCAGGAGGTGTGTGCTCCTATCCCACTGCTGTTAACACGGATCCAAGACGTGGAACCGTGCAGATCAGCACAGGGGCATAGTTATCACTCCCCATTGAGGTGGTATTAAGTGCACCTGCACTAAGAGAGGCAAGTGTGATTAGCCCGGACCATTAATGCCCGTGCTAGCTCAGACACACCAGCAATGCCTGGGTTCCACACCTGTCCTGCCCTGTCTCCTCCCCAGCGTGTGCTACCAAGGTAGTGCAGGAGTTTTGGCATGTGGGCCCGCACTACTTTTCCGCGCAGTGCTCAAACTGCAAATTAAACTCTGCACTACTGGGTAGTGCAGTTTAGTAAACATGTCCCCATTAAAATGTCTTGCATTAGTACACATCAGTCAACAGTAGTGCACATTAATGCATACAAATTTTAAATTATAATGCAAAATTTGCAAATCAACTCATTTAAATGGGGCACAGCTTATGTTAATTAATGCATTTACATTAACCTTGCTAACAATGAAATGTTTAAATATACCTCTAAGCCCTATAGTAAATAATTTGAAAATGCTTTAATAAATACCCTCAAGTGAGCCAACACAGAGTGGAGGAGTAACCTAGTAGAGCACTGGTTTGATAACCAAGAGAGCAGGTTTCAATTCCCACTAATATTCCTTGTGGCATTGGGCAAGTCACTTAATTTTCCATTGCCCTGGAAGAAAGGCCTGGCAATCTACTTCCAGTCACATTGCCAAGAAAACCCAGGAGCTGCTGGGTCACCAGGAGTCAGCATTGACTCAAGGGCTCGCATTGCATTTTTGGGCCAACACAATAACCACATTGCTTTAATTTATTCAAGAAAATAAACTCAGACATTGCCAACTGTCTTGATACTTTGTGCTTGGATACCTTCTTCAGTGGAGGTTAATATTCAAAGGCCACGTGTAGCTAACTTTAGTAGCCAGACAAACGCTATTGTTTCAATTTCCCCTGCATGTCCCTCCCCCCTCCCCCTCAGCACCAATTTGCTAAATATTGTCTTGGCAAATAGCAGCACTGCACAAAACTTAGCCAGAGAATAATAGGCTGCCCTGGAAACCTTCCCACAGTATACTTATAATGTGACTACTGTAGAGGAATGAACATTTTTAATAGCAATTTTGTTTGTTTTCAGCGTTCAGGTGGGGCTTTAGCTATTCCACTATGTGCATTCCAAGGGACTGTCTCTCTCCATGCACCAACAGGGAAAACCCTTTCCTTATCGACATATGAGGTAAGCAGCGAAGGACAGAAAATAACTCCCACGTCCAAAAAAATTGAAGTTTACCGGTCAAAAAGTGTGGGTCATGAGCCAAACCCAGAGGATTCTCCCACTAGGTTTCCTGACACAAACGTTAAAATTCATTTGGAAGTTCTAGAAATTTGCGACAATGAAGAGGCCATGGACACTGTGTCGATCATCAGCAATATCAGCCAATCCTCCACCCAGGCCAGATCTCCTTCCCTACGCTATTCACGGAAAGAAAATCGTTTTGTCTCATGTGATTTAGGTGAAACTGCCTCCTATTCACTCTTTATCCCAACCAACAATCCTGATAATGATATTAATATATCCATCCCGGATACTGTTGAAGCTCATAGGCAGAACAGCAAAAAGCAGCATCAGGACAATGATGGGTATCGAGAAGAAATACAATTGCTAAATAAAGCTTACAGAAAACGGGAGGAGGACGGTAAGAGCAATTAGTAAACACCAACCATGTACATCTGATATTGAAGGCACTCCCTTTCACTGCCAAATAATAATGTAAAACACATCAAGGGGATAATTTTATAAGAAGCTGTGTCAGGAGCGACCCAAGGGTTTCTGCAGAAGCTTGTACACAGTCCAAAACGTGATCTGAGTGGAAAAACACTTTATTGACAATAATTCTAAGACCTAATAGGTCTTAGAATTATTGTCAATAAAGTGTTTTTCCACTCAGATCACGTTTTGGACTGTGTACTTGTTACCACGTGGTTTCTTGCCTTTTCGTTGGACTACCAGGCAGAAGCTTGGGCTGCGCCGCCCCCGCCGTGCTGCTACCCCGCTGCCGCCACCACCGCCATCCTCTCTGCCACCGCCTCCACTCCTGCCACTGCCTGCCGCTGCTGCTGCCACCTCCCCCCAAGTCCATCTTCTCATCTTGTGGCAGTGGCAACAGCGGCGGCCCGATTCTGTTTTGAGTCACCGTCGCTTTCAAAATGGAATTGGGCAGGGCGCTGCCGCAAGTTGAGTGAGATGGATTCAGGAGATGATGGTGGCCCGAATCCATTTTGAAAGTGGCAACTTTGTGCCGCCACTTTCAAAATGGAGTTGGGCCGCCCACCAAGGTCTGCTGCCCTAGGCAGCCACCTAATGCGCCTAGTAGTCCGGCCAGCCATGAGCTGTTTAAAGTTACGCACCATCAATGCGTGTAAGTCATGCATTTTCAATGACTTATGTGCTGGAATGGGCCTTTTTATGCATGCTTTAGCCACTCAGGTCGATGATGCATACTTTTGGTTTGGGTGCATGCAGAGGGCATAACTTGGGCAGAGCACGTATTTATATGCATAAGTTATAAAATATGATAACTTACTAATTTCGGCACAGGTATTGACACTAGCCCTAGGGCTGACATATGTGCTCAAGCCTAGATATGCCATGTGCATCCCACCACTTATGCCTCTATTTTATAAAGATAAGTACTCCCATCCTTAACTTTATAAAAGAGTTATGATAGGCATGCTGTAGCTAGTCATAGCTTTATAAAACTATCCTCCAAAAGATTTTCCTGTGGGTGGCTTAATTAATTTTAATTGACCAGACTAATGTTTTCCTCTTTCGGTTACAGTTCAACAAAAATAATTAGCATAAGTACTGTCCAATGTTGCCACTATCAAAATATGTTGGTGATAATACATTTCAGCCAATAAAAGGAATCTCGATAAAACGAATTAGAGGTAGACATTAGATTAGCAGTACAGAGCATTTAAACGCAACAGATTGACCAGCCAGTGATGTGACTTTCTACATGTTGCTAATGATGCCGCTGACTCATTATTTTCTTGTTCCTCGAGCAGTAGGTAGATCACCCACCACTTCCCATAGATCTGGGCATATATTTCAAGTGGTCTAGTTGCAGTGGGAAACATGAAGTGGGCTGATCATACTATTGGAGCAACTGTGTTATCCATCATATACCAGAAAGATTCAAATCAACAAATTTACTTGGCTAATGCAGCTATGACGCAGCCATGTATGACGTGCCTACTCCAAAATGTTTAAAGCCAAGATGGTGAATATAAGCATCGTACTGCCAAATCTAGATGACTTATCAGCAACAGTCCATTTCTGCTTCTTCTGTGCAAAGTTTCTTTTATATGTAAACTGTAACTGTGTCTTAGGAAACACCATGAAATGTTTAGTTAAGTAAATTAAAATAAAATCGAAGATTAACTGCTTTACATTTTGTTGTCAAGAAGGCCATCCATGGTCTGAATGCAAGTCATGTCACATGTCACATAAATTATTTGCATGTGTCACATAAATAAACAAAAAAATAAGAGACAATGGACCGGAGTAACTGCAGTATAAGCATAAGATTTAGGGGCCCCTTTTACTAAAGTGTGACACGTTTTTGCACTTACCACATGTTAGGATCAAAACCCAATGCAGTAACTGTCAGGGATATGCGCAACATGTCTCTTGCACTTATTGCATGGAAAAGTCTCTTACCATATGTTAAGTTTCTTCACAGTTAGTGTACGTGTACTTAATGCCTCCTCTTGAACTAATTTTGTTGACTTCAAAATTGACAGCGTGAGGTAATTACAGTGCACTAATGCCATGTGCAGTCCATACCCACTTTCCACCCATAACCCGCCCCTTTGCATGTTAAGCAATTAATGCGGAATTTTTACCATTCTGCTGCTTTTACCATATGGTAACTGACACAAAAGATCGAATTGCCAGAGCACCATCTCACACATCCATGTGTATGATACCTACAAAACTCATTTTTTGTTGGATTGTTCGTGACAACAAAACATTTACAAACATTCCATTTTACTAATTTTATTTAAATTGTCATGCAAAGAAAGCAAAAGTGCACTAAACCTGCATAAAACAGTTCACTTATCTGAAGTAATTAATATCATTGAGGGAAAACAGCAATCAGTCCAATCGACTCAGTATCGTGTTTCGAACCAGCTACTTGGTTAGGTTCTGCATCTGAATATGGTTGAATAATTCCTTCCAACAGGCACCTCAAAAGTCCAAAAAGTTATAGGTACTGACAAACCACCATCATGGAGAATATGGCACTCTTCATTGTAGACAGGGTCTGATACCTCAAGACTTTATGCTGATGTATCACCAGCTTCTTGGGAACCTCTGGCCAATCAACAATCAATTTGTTGCTGCCAAGGAAACCAACCCGGAAGTATAGAGATCACAAAATTCAATGCCATTCACTTTCAAGATTGAGCCCCTGAGGGCTAACTGTGTCCAAATTAAAAATCCACCTTTGTTCACATGTTTGCAGATGGGCTATCTGGTCACTCCCTTGCCAATGTGTCAACACACAGTCGATGATGCCACCAAAACTGAGAAAAAGAGTATCCACACTCCACATAATGGGAAACCAGAAGGGAAGTCAGATTATGGGTTCTGATCCAGGATTTATGTTCAGCAAGACAAACTTTAATAGATAAGTTGTATGTCCCACATATTTAAGACCACACGGATAAACTAAGAAATACACCACAAAGTCTAAAGCACAATTGGTATACATTTGAGCCCTGTAAGTTGTTGAAGTTAAGTCATCTGTCCATCTGCCTTTCCAGATCTGTTCACAAAATTGACACTTGCCACAGCTAAAGTAGCCCTTCGGATGTTGAGTAGAAGAAAGAAAAGGGGAAACCCCAATGCTAGCAGTGTACACCACATAATCACAAATATTCTTGCCCCTAGTGAATGCAATCATCAAAACCTTCCAAAAGCACTCATGAATTTGAAGAACATGCTGTTTCCTCAAAACAGAGGCCACTTGGGTTGCGCTATATGTGTAAGGGCCCCACCTTTTGGATTTTTGAGGTGCCTGTTGGAGGGAATTATTCAACCATTTCCTGACGCAGAACTTAACCGAGTAGCTGGTTCGAAACGCGGTACTGAATCAATTGGACTGATTTGCTGTTTTCCCTCAATGATATTACTACAGATAAGTGAACTGTTTTATGCAGTTTTAGTGTGCTTTTGCTTTTTAGCATGACCATTTAAGTAAAATTAATAAAATGGAATGTTTGCAAATTGAGGTAAAGTCCTCAACACGAATGATCCGACAAAAAATGAGTTTTGTAGGTATGATACACATGGATATGTGAGTTGGTACTCTGGCGGTTAGATCTTTTGTGTTGGTGCAGTTGGGTCATTCTATCTCTTTTGGGAGGATGTTTTTAGTTTTTACAATATGATAACCATTACCATGAGCCCGCGCTAATGGTTACTGCACTTTAGTAAAAGAGCCCCTTAGAGCTGCTTCAAATTGTTTCCAAAGTCAGTCTATATTTTCATTTGGATTTTAAAACCACCTATTGAAAACAATTATTGGAGCTTGACAATCTCACTTTGTTGCAGGCTGGAAATGATATACTGACAAAAATAACATATTCACTGACATCCATCCACTCAGATTTGCCATCTTGAAAACCTCTAAGGCACAGATTTGAGAAATTGGCTTGTATAGACCTAACAATATTATGGTCTTCAATGTAAAATCAAATAAAGAGGTCGTATAGCATTATGACACCAGTCTTTACATGTTCAACTTGTTTTATGAGTCAACAAACATTTACAAATTTGTTAATATCAGTCAGGAATGTAAATATTGTACATGTTTGCTTTGGTGACAAAATAAATCAACCTTCGCCAGTTCTGTAATTCAAAGTATCTGGACTAACATTCCTTAATGGGCCAAACATTTTGGGGCTCCATTCAGTAAAATATTTGCCCCGTGTCAGTTACCAACTTCTTCAAGACTCATTTAAACTATTTATGCTGACAATTTGCTTTAATCAGCAGCCATCAAAATTTTGCATTCTTAATGAGCTGATCATTCTTTAGTGATAAATAAAATTCTAAGAAATATTGCAACCCAAGGGCTAAATTTGCTGATATGTTAATTAATGTGTATTATTCTACTTTCAGCTGCATTATTTAACGCAGGCTCCATTATTGTTGGTGGGGCAATAAGGATTCCTTAGTTGGCAATCTGACCTCTAGCATTAGTACTGTGAAACTACTGCAAATGGGGTTTGCTCCTGCCATCGCCCCAGATCTCCTGAGGTAAGTCAGGGTGCAGGGGGCTTGGGGAGCACCATTGTGAAAGGGGGCAGTTTACAGAAGGGATGGGGCTTTGGGGGTGGGGCAGTTTGTGATGAGGTAGACCAGTTGCAGGGGGTAATTTTTGGAGTGCGAGCATTGTGGATTGGTGGGGCATTTGCAGAAGTGGGGTAGTTTTGAGGTGATGGCAGTTTATTGGGTGTTAGAACAGTTGTGATGCGTAGTATTTTGTTGGTGGGGCAGGTTGCAGGTTAATTGCAAGGGTAGTTTTTGAGGTTGTGGTAATGGAGCAGTTGCATGGCGTAATTTTTAGGGGTGGTGGTATTTATGGAGAGATAGAGTTGGGGGCAGGGACAGTTTGTATGATGATGGAGCAGTTGTAGGGGATAGATTTTAGGGGTAGAGGCAATTTGTATGGTCATGATTGAGTTGCAGAGAGTGTTTTGGGGGTGGTGGCATGTGTGTGGGTGGTAGGCAATTGCAGGGAGGAGCAGTTTGGGATTTGAGGTGACTTGAGAATAGGAGAGAAGCAGTTTGAAAGGAGGAATTTCCTAACTGCCATAATTCACTGTTTTGTAAGTTCTATGCAACAGAAGCTGGAACTCCTTCTCCCACAGAAATACATGTGGTCATTTTTTTGGGTGGGGGGGGGGGGCTTGTTTCTCTGGAACCCTAACTCTGACCTGGCCCATTTTTCAACTCAATGTGTCCCTTCACTGGTTTATCGCCCATGCCAGGTTTCATCCCATTCCATTTGGTTATCAGAGAGTTATTTTGCCCCCAAGCAGTGGACAGGCGGACAGGCATTTCTGCACAACTTCTGCATATTTCTTTCCAACTTCTATTGGGTTGGAAAAAAAAAAACAATCAGCCTTCTCTTGATTCAGGGCCTAAGAGAAATGCCCCAGACTCCCTCTTGAGCTGGGCAGAAAACGAAATAAAGATGCTGCTATCTGTCTTAAGTGTTTTTAAATAACGAGCTCTACAACTTACTAACTCAATAACACAATAGCTCCACTCATGACACCTCTCCATGGGGAGAGCTATCTAGAAAAATCATTCCCCATTCTACATCACACATGACAAGGGTAAGTGGTACCTCTACTCCATGGGCCCCAGCAAACTTAAACACTGAGTCCCAGCTATATGTTTAGAATGTTTAGTGGCCTAGGTCACAATCCTTTATCTCATGAGGAAGAAATTTCTGATCACCTGTGGAAATTTTGCTCAAGTAAAGGAGCCAGAAGTGTTAAAATAAGACTGTTCTTCTTGAAGGACGTTTAAAAATAAATTGAGTGTCAGTAATAAAAATAAAATGAATTCAGATCTGAGACTGAAGTGAATTCAAGAAAAAGTCTTTTATAGTGACTTTTAAATTGACAGTCAAGCTTGCTGCCCAGCAGTGTGAAGCTGCCTGAGCAGATTGGTAGTGACAGCTATGTAAAACAGAGCAAGAAGGAACCAAAAACAGCTGGGAAGCTGGGAGAAGAGAAATGTTCTTTACCATGCTTGAATGAAATTAAAATAATAACCATTTGTGTGTCAAGGTTGGATTGTGAAAGAATATACTGTTGGATTTTCACTTTAATTTTTTTTTAGGTAGGGAAATATGTGTTGTATCCTTCATTTTCTTAACAAAACAAAGACATAGGGAACACACTGATGGTAGCTTATTGTAGCTGAATGCATGAAGAAGCACTTAACTTTTTTGTATTAAGATTTTTAAGAGCTGGACAGTAGATTTTCTTCAGAAGAAGCATTAGAGGCACCAGGGGAAGAGTGAAGACTCAGAAGCTCTTCAGAGACCAGCAGACAAAACATTGTGTTGCCCAATGGCTTCTGTCAACACTTGTACCTCATTAAAAAATACTGCACATTTACTATGCTTCTGGCCACAAATCATAAATTTATCTTTCATAAGGAAAATTAGAAACAGAGAAAATGTCAGTGGTGTGCTCATTTGTACCTCCCTGTTGTTTTGTGAAAGGTCTTGATGGTTTTGTTGGCAGCCCCTCACTCTGCTATTGAGGTTCCTATGCATTTATCCCCTGTAAGCCTGAACTTTGCCAATACTCTGGAAATTATAACCTTCGCTGAATGTCTGTTCCAAGCATCCACCACTCTCTCGGTGAAAACGTATTTCCTTGCATCATTTTGTTATGTTCTATGGAAAAAGCTACCTTCCAGTGCCTTATTAAAGCCTGCAGGATATTTGAATGTTGTGTATCATATCCCTATTTCCCATCTTACTTCCGAGAGTACATCTCTAAATCCCTCAGTCTCTCTTTGAACCACCTTTACCATAGCAATGTCCTTCTTATTGGGAATGTGTATGGAAAAACATTTGATTTATTTTCAGGCAAGTTTCAGACTTTCTCCCTGCTTTACTTTTTAGTCCCTGTGCAGATACATACAGACAGAAGGACTGACCCTCAATAATAGACACTTTTCCTCTTTTAAGAAACACCTAAAAAGATCTCCATGGGGTATCTGGGAAAATACAGATGGATGCACCTGATAGTGGTGCAAGGCAAAAAGGGTAGAAACTATTCTGAAAAAACGAAATTACTGGCTGTAAGGGTCTAGCAAAAGAAAGTCTTGCCTGAACAATCTGTTTGATTGTATAAACATGTCGATAAGGGTGAGCTGGTTGATATAGCATACCTCAGTTTTCAGAAGGCACTTGACAAACTGCCTCATGAGAAATGTCTCAGGAAAAGAAAAACTCATGGGATGAGAATGGGAATAACCTCTTATGGACTGGAAACTGGCTAAAAGATTGGAAACAGAAAGCTGGGATAAATGATTAGCTTTCTTTATGAAGAAAGGTACATAGTGGAGTGCCCCAGGGATCTGTGCTTTTTAACATACTTATAAATGATGTGGAAAAGGGAGCAACAATTAAGGTGATTGCATTGTTTTGTGTGAGCTGCAAATTTAATGTTGTTGAATTATGCAGATTGTGAGGAGTTGCAGAGCTTCCTCGTTAGCTGTTGGGAGCATGACCAGCATGTTCCTGGCACCTAATATGTAACCGAGTACCTTGATGTGCAGCTCGCTTAATGCAGGTGCATCTAATAACACCCATAGTGGTATCAGGTGCACTCATGCTAACTGCCACATAGCCACTGAGCCTATAGCACTTGCCTCTCACTAGCAGTAATGTGCTCTCCACACCCACACTCTGCCCACTTGCCACCCTATCATGCCATAGCTGATTATGGTGTTCTTCAACATGCGGTCACTGGCATGCCTCCACATTAGCGTTCCCACCTGCCAGTTACTGCACCTTATAATGCAAGTTAACCAGTCGATGGACTTTAGTAAAAGGGCCCCGAAGAGTCAGATTGCCGAGTATTGTATAACAGTCTACACAACCCTGAAAGCACTCTTGGAGGGGCTTCATTTCAAGCAAGCTAATTCTGTGACTTTTGCTACAAGTTCTCTGCCCAAAGGTTCTTGAAAAAGGGGGCTCTTTTTGTTCAATAATATTTTTTGCTGCTTGAAGTTATTGGTTTATTTTTTTGTAGTTGTTTGCAGAAGGGAATTTTTCTGTTTGAGGCAAGGCTTTCTGTTTTGCTGCTGTTTTTTCTCTTTTTTCTAACCTGCAAGTTCAAAGAGGAAAGGTAGCAAATTTTCTTTGAAGCCACTGCACTTCTGAGGTTTTAGATCCCTCTCTTCAAACCCCAACTTCCACCCACCTCACTGATGACTCTTACCATATAGACTAGATTAGGGTTGCCAGATTCTTTATTAGGCACCAAACACAATAAACCATTACTTACATGTATTTACTGTTTGACAATATTTGATTTAGCAGATTTTCGTCAGCCAAAATCTTTTTGTACATATCCCCACAAGATAATGAATAGTTTTAACCTGAAGCAAGCATTTTCCAGTTTAATTTAATGTTTCATTTCTCCATTTGATGTGCAATAAGTGAATAAAAATAACTTCATTTGTATTATAATGTTTGTCTTAATCATGTCGAAATTTTACAGAAATTCAGGACAAGTCAGGACAAAACGCCAAAATTCAGGACAAAATCAGGACAAGCTTCCAAAAATCAGTGCGGACCACCTTGGACAAGTTGCTATGCCTAAAAGCGGTGGTGCCCATCCCCCTAGATGAGTGGAACAAGGGCACATACTCTATCTACTTCATGGTGCCAAAGAAGGATGGTTCCTTCTAGCCCATTCTGGACCACAAAGGAGTCAATGCGCACTTGTGTGTTCTGTGCTTTCAGATGGAAATCTTACACTCTGTGTGCTGAGGGACTTCTTGGCTTCTCTGAATCTGGCCAAAGCATATTTTTGTATCCTGATCTGGGTGGATCAGCAGAAATATCTGCATTTTGCCATGCTTAGCTCTTGCTATCAGTTTGCTACCCTTCCTTTCGGGCTCTCCATTGCCCCAAGGTCATGTTGGTGGTGGCTGCAGCGCTGTGGTGCCAAAGGATCTGTATCCATCCCTATGTAGATGACTGGCTCATCCAAGCCCATTCATGACATCCTCAGTAGTGTCCTTATTGGAAAGCCTCGACTGGGTGATCAATCAGGTAAAAAGCCAGCTTTTATCTTCCCAGTCTTTGGAGTTTCTGGGAGCATGTTTTAATGCTCAGTGGGCAGAGTTTTTCTGCCAGAGGAAAAAATCAGAGGACTGTTGAATTGCCCGGCAATGTCCTGTGTGCAGCAGAACCCCAGAATCTGGGATTATCTTCAGCTCCTCGGATTGATGGTGGTGACCATATGTCACATCACATGCGGCTGCTCCAGCAGCCCTTGTTGACTCGATGGTCCCTGAGTTCTCAGGAGTTCAAGTGCAGGCTTCTGCTCACATTGAGGGTGAGGTCCAGCCTGCAGAGGTGGTGGCAACCTTGTCACCTGAAGAAGGGCATATCACTGGACAATTTCTCCTGGATCCTGCTGACAACAGATGCCAGTCTCTCAAGCTAGGGAGCCCATTGCTGAAACTGTACGGCTCTGGGCCATTGGAGCCACAGGGAAGCCATGTGGTCCATCAACCACTTCAAGGTGAGAGCCATCAGGTTGGCTCTTCTGCATTTCTGGCCTCTGGTTGAGGGCTAGGCAGTTTGAGTGTTTTCAGACAATGCCACAGCGGTAGCTTATGTTCATTGCCAAGGCAGCACAAGAAGCACTGGAATGGCTTTGGAGATGGATCTCTTGTTTACTTGGGCAGAGAAGAACCTCCTAGCCTTGTTGGCTCAGCAAATTGCCAGAGTGGACAATGTGGAAGCGGACTTCCTCAGTCGGCATTCTGAATCCTGGCAAGTGGGAGTTGAGTCAAGAGGTGTTTCAGTTGATTCTGTGCAGCTAGGGTCACCCCAAAATGGATCTGATGGAGACCCGATCCAATGCTAAAGTGTGCCGCTTCTTCTGTTGCCACACAGAGATGGGGTCCGAAGACATTGATGCCCTGACCCAGCCTTGGCCCAGTCAGCAGCTGCTGTATGTGTTTCCTCCATGGACCCTGGTAGGGCATGTGATTCAACATATAGAGCACCACCTAGGCATGATTGTTCTGGTAGTGCCATTTGGCCATCAAAAGCATGGTTTAGAGACCTGATGCGGCTCCTTCAAGAACTTTTTCTTCAGCTGCCACCATCTTGGGGATTATTGCAACAGGGACCGATCATCTTGGAGGACCTGGTTCCCTTCTCACGTATGGCATAGTTCTTGAGACTGTTAGGCCATAAGGGCTACTCACCGGCAGTAATTTCTACCATACCTGGTGCCCAGAGGAGATCTACTAAACTAGAATATGTACAGATATGGTGTCTCTTTGTGCACTGGTGCGGCATGTGGCATTTGGTTCTCGAGGCAGCCAGGGTGTCCTTCCTTTTGGCCTTTCTGCAGGATGGCCTAGAGAAGGGCCTCTCACAAAGCTCCTTGAAGGTTCAGGTGGCAGCTTTGGTCTGTGTCCGTGGTCCATTGGTGGACAAGTCTTTGGCCTTGCACCTGGACGTCTCACGTTTTCTCCAAGGGGTTCGACATCTGCGTCCTCCCCTTCAGTCTGTGATCTCTATCTGGGATCTGTCTCTGGTGCCCAGGGCCCTAAGGTGGCCTCCATTGAGCCATTGAAGTGCGCTACCTTGAAAGATTTGATGCTCAAGACTGTCTGCTTGGTTCCAATTTGTTCTGCAAGGCGGATCTCTGAGCTGCAGACTCTCTCTTGCCAGGATCATTATCTGTCCTTTTCAACTGAGGCCATTTCCATTTGGCCTGTGCCTTCCTTCTAGCCTAAAATGCTGTCTCCCTTTCACATGAACCAGATGTTTTGCCTGACCTCCTTTTTAAGGAGCAGTGTCAGGGGAAGAATAAGGATCTTCACCTTGTGGATGTCCAGAAGATGCGTCTCTGGTACTTGGAAGTTACAAATTCCTTTTGTAAGTCAGACCATCTTTTTGTGCTGTTTGCTGGCCTGCGCAAGAGTAAAGTGGTGGACAAGTTGACTTTGGGGTGCTGGATTAAGGAGGCTATTGCCTCAGCCTATCTGTTACGATGCTGGCCTGTTCTCGAGGGTCTGCCTGCCCATTCTACCCAATCACAAGCATCCTCATGTGCGGAGCGGAGCTCGGTAGCCCCTGCAGATATTTGTCAGGCAGCACTGTGGACATCACTTTCCACTTTTGTCAAGCATTACCGCTTGGATGTCCACTAGTAGGTGGACACAGCCTTCGGCTCAAGAATTTTACAAGATGTTGTGTCTTCTTCCCACCCATAGGTGCTGTAGCTTTGCTGCATCCCCCTTGACTGGACTGGTCTAGCAGGATGATATGGAAGGTGGCATTTTATTTACCAGATAATGTCCTTTTCTTGAGCCCTGCTAGACCACTCCAGAGCCTACCCCTGCAACTGTATTTGCTCAGTTCTATTGCTATGGTACCCTTGAGTTTGCTATGATTCTGTATTTGGCTCTGCAGTCTCATCTTCTACTGACAGCCTTCTATTTCTACTTTCCTGTACATAGTTCTCTACTATTGTTTACTCATTGTTGCCCACACTGAGGTTGCTTTAATTTGTTGTTTTTCATTGTATGCTCTTACTGCAAATAATTAGTGAAATCTAATGGTATTGAAGACATAGCAGTTTACAATATCCAAATATCAGGAGGAAGATGAAATTGGCATATTTGTCAGCTGTGAAACAGTTCCCACTTATCTTCAGGAATATCCTTTGTACTACTGTGAAAGGTATGAAAGATAACAGAAAATGCAAGACTTGTCACAAAAAGATGCAATTAAATTAAAGTAACATATGTATACTTATGGACAATCAAACTACAAAGCTTCAATATTAAATAACCAAAGAGAAAAACTGGGACATTTGTCCAGCAATATATATCTGCTCAAATAAGCTACACTATAGAAAATCCATCAGCAAAATAATTAAATATTAATACAAGCCTCTTTGATGAACATATAGCTTTTGCAAGTCAGCCTTCATTTGATTAACCTCTGTGTGAGAGACTGAAAGGTATGTTTACGGTACAGAAGGCCTTTGTTTCTTATGTCTTCCAAAGAGCCGCTCCAGTACTATTGCAATGCAATGTCAGTGTGACAATCAGAGGAAATCCACAGATCTGGGGATGGTAAGTAAACAGAAGACCTTGCGAGTACCATACACTGCTTATCTTTCATATTCTTTCATGTATCAATATCTAATACTCAGTAAGTGTCCCTGGAGTACGGATAGTTGGACAGTAGCATCTTTGATAGCAGTAAATAAAAATAAATGTCAACAAATGCATTGTGAGTGATACTTTTTATTGGACTAACTTAATACTCCTGTGACTAACTTTGGAGAGCGACTCTCGCTTCATCAGGTCAGTAAAAATGAGCTAAGCATTTAAGTTGCCTGGATATGAAAGCAAAGACCCCGATATTCAGCTGGGCAGGCTATGCGCCGTTACAGCATATAGCCCTGCCCACCAATCCTTAACACCAGATATGCAATACTGCGGCAACGGCATTGAATATCTGGCGTCGCCACACATGCCCTGGAGCTGCCGAGGCTAACTGGGCAGCAGCAATCTTGCACCGCTACCCAGTTAGCATCTGCAGCTAAAACTAGGCAAGCCAAAAGCTGGCCTAGTTTTAGCCATGGATCACTAACCAGGTATTGACCTTTCTGCTGCCTTTGACACTGTTGACCATGATCTTCTCCTTGACACTTTGTCCTCGTTTGGCTTTAGGGACTCTGTTCTCTCCTGGTTCCCCTCATATCACTCCCATTGCTCCTTTAGTGTATATTCTGGTGGCTCCTCCTCCTCTGTTACCCCGCTCTCGGTTGGTGTCCCCCAGGGTTCTGTCTTGGGTCCCCTTCTTTTTTCTCTCTATACCCAATCCCTTGGTGCGCTTATTTCTTCTCATGGTTTTCAGTACCATCTCTATGCTGATGACTCCCAAATCTATCTCTCTACTCCTGATCTTTCTTCTGCTTTCCAGTCCCGGATCTCTTGCTGTCTCTCTGCCATTGCTGCCTGGATGTTCCATCGTCACCTGAAATTGAACATGGCCAAGACTGAACTTCTCATTTTTTCTCCTAAAATTTCCCTTTCTCCTTCTTCTTTTTCAGTCTCTGTTGATGGCTCTGTTCTCCAACCTGTTTCATCTGCTCGCAATTTGGGTGTTATTTTTGACTCTTCATTCTCTTTCTCCTTTCATATCCAACTCATCGCTAAGACCTGTCACTTCTTTCTCTTCAACATTGGCAAATTACGCCCTTTTCTCTCTGAGCTCACTACTAAAACCCTCATCCATTCCCTAATCACCTCCCGCCTTGATTATTGTAACCTCCTTCTTGCTGGTCTCCCTCAGTCTCATCTCTTCCCTCTTCAGTCTTTTCAGCACTCCGCTGCCCGTTTAATTTTCCGTCAGCCTCGTTTTGCCCACATCACTCCTCTCCTCAGATCTTTTCACTGGCTCCCTATCCATTTCCGTATTCACTTTAAGCTTCTCCTTCTGACCTATAAGTGCATTCACTCTTTGGCTCCTCAGTACCTTTCTTCTCTCATTTCTCCCTATTTCCCCCCTCGTGTACTGTGTTCTTCTTCCCAGTTGCTTCTTGCTATGCCCTTCTCCTCTATTGCCAACTCCAGATTCTGCTCTGTTCACCTTGCTGCTCCCTACACTTGGAATAAACTTCCTTTGTCTATGCGTCAGGCATCTTCTTTGCCCCTCTTCAAACTCAAATTAAAAGCTCATCTTTTCACCTCTGCCTTTGGCTCTTGATTTTGCTGTTCTCCTTCCTTCCCCTCTTTTATTTCACCTTTCTTTCTTCCTCTTACACTTGTTCTTACCTCTTTCCTTTGTCCTGTCTCTCTTGCTCGTGTCTCATTGCCCTTGTTCTTATCTTTTTTCTACTCCTTTTCTTGCTTTGTCTTTTTAGATTGAAAGCTCTTTTGAGCAGGGATTGTCTTTTTGTGTTTTCATGGTACAGTGCTGCGTGCGCCTGGTAGCGCTTTATAACTGCTTAGTAGTAGTAGTAGTGGTATTGGTGCAATATTGCCGCTATCTGGTTAGCGGCAGTCTCCACCTCCACTCCACCCTGGAATGCCCCAACATGCCCTGATGCTAACTGCTGAGCATCGGGGCATGTAGTGGGCTTTGAAGGGGATATTCAATGCCACTAACTATTCAAAGGTGACATTGAATATTACGATTTAGGGCATTTACATGGTTTACTGGGCTGTAAACCATGTAAATGCCCTTCAAATACCGGGCCCAAAATTCAAATCTGGCAAGTAAAAGCATAGAGGGATGGGAATGCTGTAAAATATTACAAATTGTCAGATGGGCCAGTCTAATAACAGAGTGGAAATGCTGCTATACGGAAACCCTGCTTGAGTCCTGGACTAATTTCTGGCTCCTCAAATTGGTCAAGGCTGGCAATACTGCAGAATCAGTCAAGAAGGAGGGAAGTCATAGTTGTCATACCTGATTAATGCCTACTGATGGGAAAACTGTACTTTTAGGGGATCATTTTATAACAGGCCCTATTTTAAGCCTATTTTATAAAGACAAATTGAACAGGATACTATTTATTTATTTATTTAACTGGTTTTAATATGCCGTTTTTCTACAAGGCAAAACGGTTTACAAGGAACAGTTGAAAACTAGTACAGGTAACTTTAAACTTCGAACATATTTAATGAGGGCAACTTTAAGCAATGGGGGTATAACTTCAGAACTATATTACAGAAACCTTATGATATCGGATGGGGGAAGGGAGAGGGAGGAGGTGGGTCAGGTGGGGTGGTTGAGGATGGGATGTAACAAGGAGGGGCTGGAGTGGTCTGTGATAGAGGTGGTTATGGGGAAGTGGTAATGGGGATGGTGCAGGGGAGAGGAAGATGTTCCTGCTGAGGGTCTGTTGCTAGGGGTGTGCCATAGTATTCCTTGATGAGGAGAGTTTTGAGGTACTTTTTGAATAGATTGTGGGACTGGATGCAAAGTAATGTGGGAGGCAGCTGGTTCCAAATGGAGGGAGTGCAATATTCAAAGACTCTTGTGGATGTTTGTTGTAATCTTTTACGAATCTGTGTTGCTGGGAGGGGGAGATTCAAAGCATTCTGTTTACGGAGCCTATTGTTGGGGGGTCTGATAAGAGATTGAAGTTGTTGAGAGGAGGTGTTGGTAAAGGCTTTGTGTGTGATGGCAAGTACTTTGAACTTGATTCGAAAGGCAACAGGGAGCCAGTAAAGAGACTTTAGAATTGGGGTGATATTTGAATATCTAGGGGCTCTGGCTATAATGTGTGTGGTTATATTTTTGGGCCAGCTGCAGGCGGACTATGGTAGACTTAGGGAGCTCATTGAGGACATAGTTGCAGTAGTCAAGTAGTGGTGTGATAGAGGCCCAACACACTGCACAGAAGCTGTAAGGAGGTAGGATGGGTCATAGGTTGCAGAGGATTCTAAGTTTGAAGTAGATGTTTTTGGTAGTATTCTTAATGTGAGGTTGAAAGCTTAGATGGTGATCTAGGGTATTTGATTTGTGGCTTGACTTGGATTTCAGTGTCTCCAAGTTTAATGGTTGGGGAGGGTGTGAAGTAGGGGTCTCTGGATCCATAAAGGATCTCTGTTTTGGTGAAGTTGACTGCAAGGTTGTGATGGTTTAGCCATAAGACAATTCCATTGAGGCAGGCAGTAAGGCTGGAGTAGTCAGGGAAGGTAGTGTGGAGGGGGGTGAATATCATTATGTCATCGGCATAGAATTGGTAGCCAACATTGAATTTCTGGATGATGTAACATTAGGGGCCTGATGTAGATGTTAAACAGGAGGAAGGAGAGGGCAGAACCTTGTGGGACTCCTTGTGGGAGAGTGTAAGGCGTTGAGGATTGGTTTCTGATTCTTATCAGTTGAGTGCTCTGAGTAAGGTAGGAGTGGATCTATTTGAGTGGCAGTCCCTGTACGCCAATGTTGTTGATCTGATTGAAAAAAGTCTGGTGGGATACAGTATCAAATGCTGCAGAGATGTCAAAAAGTAGCAGCACAAAGCCAGAGAAGGGTTTTTCTGTACCAGAGATAAGTGTGTTTAAGAGGGAGTTAAGTAGCATTTTGGTACTGTGATAGGGGCGGAAACCATGCTGATTGTGATCAAGAGGAGTATATATGTCAACATGCTCTTGAAGCTGAATATGGACTGCTTTCTCAATTATTTTGGAAGGGTAGGGTAAGCTGGCTATGGGTCTATATGATGCATGTGAGTTAGGATTGAGGTTGTGTTTCTTCAGGAGGGGTCTCACGAACACTTGTTTGAGGACAGGTGGGAGGTAGACTTGGGTGAGTGATATGTAAAGGATGGTAGAGATAAATGGTAACATTAGTGTCTTCGTTAGTTTGATCCAATTTACTGGACAGAGATCAGGAGGAGAGGTGGTGGTGTTAATGTGGAAGATGATATTAATCACTTCTTCAGGGGGGACATCCCTGAATGCGGTCAATATTTGAGGGGAAGAAGCAGTGGTAGTAGGAGGAGGTACGATGAGGGCAGAAGAGCCGGGGAGCTTGTGTTTAGATGTGAGGAAGTCCGCCATTACTTGAGGGTGAATGATATTGCTTTGATGGGGTTGAGATGGGTCACTTGTGAGGGTCCTAACAAGGTTGAATAGTTCCCTTGGTTTGTTTAGGGCACATAGGAGGATGTTGTTATGATGTTTTCGCTTGGCGTTGAGGGTGTTAGTGAAATAGGCCGCCCGTTGTTCTCGGTAGGTTGCTTGAAGTTGCAGGTCCTTAGATTTTATCCATCTTTGCTCCAGTCTTCTGAGGGAACATTTATGCTCTCTGAGGGAGGCTGAGTACCCAGGGAGCATGAACTTGATGAGTTTATGATGGGGACACGAGATAGAGCCTTGAAGGCTGAAGTGATGATGGTGTTCCAGGATTGCACTAACTTGTTGAGGTCTGAATGGTGGAAGGCTTGCATCAATGTGGGGATGGTCTTCTGAGTAAAGGAGGTTTCATTGAAGGTTGTGAATCTTCTTATTGAGAGGGTTTGGGAGGGGGGGGGTGTTTGAGTAAGAGGGTTGGTAGGGTAAATGATATTAGGTGGTAGTCGGACCATGGGACTGGAGTAGACTATCTTAAATTCTGCAGAGATTGTGCCTAGATTGCAGGCTCAGATATTATGCTTGCTCAAAAGCAGGTATAAATGCCAACATGTACTTTATGTATGTATTCTTTATAAAGTATGTGCATAAAACACAGCTCCGCCCATGTTCTGCAAACTCCACCCTATGCACGCCTGCTGCAAAAACATTGCTTGCTTCACTGCACATACTTTTACACCCAACCTAATTTTAGACTATCCTATTTATTCTCCTAAAGTAGTGTTTTGTGTGAAAATGGTTTATAAAATTACCTTCTATCCTCAGCTAGAGAAATGTCATTGTAAAGGATGGGCTAAGGGAGTGAGATCACGTATCTGAAAAAACTCCTGAGTAGATGTCAATGGAAGGTCATAGCACTATAACGCCAGTAACAGTGTGCTTCCAAAATTGTTGAAAAGCAGGAAAGAGAACGGCAAAAAACTATATGGGCCCAATATTTAGCAGGGGCAGCCAGCAGCTAGTCATTGTAAAGTGGCTAGCCACTGCCATTGAACTGAAGATCCAAGGCGTCCAGTGGTGGCACCTGGGGATATTTAGCTATGATTAATGCTGTTCGCAGGTCTGCTAACCACGTTAATCACTTTCAGTATGTCAAAGGAAAATTATGACCAATATGAATCATTAGTTTAATATTTTTTTATTATTTTTGCTCAGGATGAAAATAGAACAAAACTAAAGAAATGTAAATTTAAGGCCTGTGTTACTAATACAGCTAGAAATATAAATTATTGGGCTAAGGGACTTCAGAACTATTTGCTCATTCAGAAGTGAAAACTTAGGTTTAACTGGATTTAGATGTGTGCCAGAGCACAATATCTTTTATTTATTCCCCTTATATTGTCGGGGGAAATCAGCAAAAGAAGAACATTTTGTTTTTTGGAAGGTAGTGTGGGATTTTCCGACTCCTTCCAACTTTTATGCTTCCAGTTATACTATATAGAGTCAAACTCATTCCCAGCATCTTCTTTTCCTTTTATAAAAATCCTCCCGTTAACACAACTCTACAACAAAAGTAGCCCAAATGCCCTTGAGTAAAGAGCAAACAGAGCTTAAAGATTCCAAATTACCCCTGCCTACCAATAGCCAGATTAATATGAATAAAATACAGCCTCTAAAATGCTTGTATGAATGATGATGAAATGCTCAAAGAAATCAGGGAAGCTAACAAAAGTTACAACTAATGGGTGATTTCAATTACCCTGGTATCGACTGGGTCAGTGTCACTGTAGGACATGCTAGGGAGATAAAGTTTCTAGATGAAATAAATGATTGCTTCTTGGAGCAACTGGTTCATTAACCAACCTGAGGAGAAACCATTTTGGACTTAGTCCTTAGTGGAACACAAGATCTGGTGCAAGAGATAAGGGTGTTGGGGCCACTTGGCAATAGCAATCATAGCATGATCATGTTTATTTAAAGTCTCTTTTATACCGCGCTATTCAGCATCAGTGCGGTTTACAATAAACAACGAACATACACATTTCCAATAGTACTTTGTGTTTACATATGAACAGGAGAATCAACTTGGCTAACAGGGTAACTATATACAATAACAATATATACAATTTACAGGTTTGATTTAATAAGTGGAGGAGGGAGGGTAAGGAAATCCATAGTACTACCTTTTAACTTTCAAAAGGGAGACTATGATAAAATGAGGATAATTGTTAAGAAAAAACTAAAAAGAGCAGTTGCAAAGGTTAAAGATTTACATCAAGCTTGGGTGTTGTTTAAAAATACTATCTTGGAAGCCCAGACCAGCTGTATTCCACGCTTTAAGAAAAGTGGAAGGAAGTCCAAAAAACTGCCAGCATGGTTTAAAGGTGAGGTCAGAGAGGCTGTTGTTGCCAAAAAAGCATCTTTCAGGAAATGAAAAAAGGAGCCAAATGATGAAAACTGGAAACAGCACAAACACTGGCAAGTTAAATGCAAGGCATTGATAAGGCAGGCAAAGAGAGATTTTGAGAAGAAGCTTGTTGTGGAAGCAAAAATGTGTAATAAAGGCTTTTTTCAAGTACATTCATAGCAAAAAAAAACCTGTGAGAGAGTCAGTTGGTCCATTAGATGATAGAGGGGTAAAAGGGGCACTAAGAGGGGACAAGGCCATAGCGGAGAGACTGAATGAGTTCTTTGCGGACTGGAAGGGAGCTGACACAGGGGAAGGTGGGGGCTGGAAGAGGGCTGACATGGGGGGAGGATGGGGCTGGAAAGGAGCTGATACCTGGGGATGGTACTGGAGGACTGGAAGGGTGATGATACAAGGGAAGGGAGGAGAGGGTTGAAGGGAGCTGACATCTGGGGATGGGACTGGAGGGGGATGGAAGGGAGCTGACACTTGTGATGGGACTGATAGGTGGCTGGGTAATGGGGTGGGGGCTGGAAGGGAGGGGACACTGGTACTGGGATGGTATCTGGACTAGAAGGGGCTGGACAGTGGGGAAAGAGGGAGACTGGAAGGGAATGGACACCAGTGGAAGTCCTGGGAATGCAAGGGGGTTGAAATTGGAAGGTACTGGGAGGGGAGGACTGGAAAAGGGGGCTGATGCTGGGGAAGGTTACTAGGACTGGAACTAGGCTGATGGAAGGAAGTGAAGAAAACAAAAGAAGAGACAAGAAATGGCAGATGGATATAGACCATAAAAAGAGAGCTAAGAGAAGACAGGAAAGCAGAAGCCTCAGATCAGGACCAGCATGATCAGAGAATAAAATGATCACACAACAAAGGTAGAAAAAATAATTTTATTTTCAATTTAGTGATTGGACTTTGCACGATCTTTATGGGGAACTACATCTCTTATTTATCTGATGTTGCACTTCATGCAAAGTCTGGCTTCTTGTGGATTCAGTTTAATTTTTGTCTACATATTTGTATTTTTACTTTAGGTTGTAGTCACTTATTCTGTACTTGGTGAGGGTCTATGTTCTGAGTGTGTGACTGAGGCCATGTGTTCTATTAACATGGAATTTGTACATTGGTATCTATACAGTACTATAGTAATTTGACTTGTTCAGCTTTTCAAATAGGGGTATGGATGTTCTAGGGATTACAGCAGTATTTATAGTGCGTCGTTTTTCTGGGTAAGTTCCTTATGTGAGTTTTGGAAGTTTATCCTGGTATGGTATGGTATGGTATGGTAGATTTGGCCTTGTAGATCTTCGGTGACTTTTGTGGGGTTTTATATTGGAGAATGGTTGTTGTTGTTGTTGAGATGACCAGAATCTGATTTTTTTTTAATATATTGAGTTCTGTGCATGAATCTCCTACTTCTGCTCTGCACTCATTGTTGAGGGAGAGGTTTTCTGTGGATGAAAAGTATATATTCAAAAAGAAAAAGCGAGAAACATAACACAGTATATAACAAAATAAAATGAGTTAGAATTTGAGTTCAATTCCCACTAGCACTCCTTGTGGCCTTGGGCAAGTCACTTAACCCTCCATTGCCTCAGAAGAAAGGCCTGGCAATCTACTTCCGGTCACACTGCCAAGAAAACCCAGGAGCTTCTGGGTCACCAGGATTCAGCATTGACTTGAAGGCATACATTGCATTGCATTATAAACTGTGCCGTGGTTTTCACTTTTTCTTTTAACTCCTTGGTGTGCGAGCATCTTACATTTGCTTTGTTCTTTTGCAGAATATCCAGGGTGGCCCAAAAAAAGTGAGAACATCTCGTAAATGAAAAGCTTAAATAGTTTACTTATTTACCTTTATTAGCTATATAACGTCTTTATTTCGACAAATTCTGGTCGCCATCTTTTTTTTAATTTGTCAATCGTTTACATCTGTCTTTTTGAAATTTTAAATAACTTATATGCTACGAGATGTTCTCACTTTTTTTGGGCCACCCTGTATACTTACATTAACACATACTGGTCCAGTGTGCAGTTAAAGGAGTTATTTTGGGGTTGCCAAACCCTTCTTGGTTACAAAATCTCTCTTGTTTTTCAGAGAGTGGGAACTGCTGTGTTTGGGTGCTTTAGGGTGTTGATTGGGGGGTGGGGAACTGGAATATGTATTGTCTTTGAGATTTGCAGTTTTGTGTTCTTTATGCTGCCAGACTGAAATTTAAAATATTTTGTCAGGTCAGATTAAAGGAAATTTCAAATTTTAAGGGAATGTCTCAGTTTAATTTTGTTTAGTAGCCTGATAGCTTCACCGCTGCTGAGTTCCAGACTTTTTCAGCTCTAGCACAATCCAATCCAATCCAGCTCTAGCACAATTCATGATTACCAGGATTAGTTTCTCATTTTATATCTTCCCTCCTCATCAATAATCTGGTCATAGCGAAATAAATCTGATGTGCAGATTGGTGATGGTCTGATTGGGGGGGCTGTGTAAGTGACTTTTCATTAACCAAATTTAATGGGGGTTTTTATTATGCGTTTTATTGTAACATCTGCTTTACTAAATGGCATGTATATGTTTGGAAGCCATCTAGGATTTAAGATTGGTAGCATATATATTTTAAAATAAAGCAAGCTAAATTTATGCAGATAATGCTGCAATGAATCTCCGTACATGGTTCTGCATCACCATTATGCTGCCCCTGGGAGGAAGTAAACAGGGGGGGGGGGGGCACTAGGAGGTGGAGGAAAGCAGAAACCTCAGATTGGGACCAGCATGATCAAGAATAAAATGGTCAGACAATAAAGGTAAAAGAGAATTTTATTTCCATTTTAATGAAGTGTCTTGGTGCTATCTTCATATTTTATAAAGTACAGGGAAATGGATCTCTTTCTATTTCTCTGGCCTTGCATTGTATGCAGAATCTGACTTTTTGCAGTTTCAGTTTAATTTTTATTTATATATGTTTGTTATTAGGTTATGGTCACTTATTCTGTACTTTGGTGAGGGTCTGTGTTCTGAGTATGTGGCCAAGGCCAGGTCTTCTGTTAACATGGAGTTTGTACGTAGGGATCTGTTCTGTAGTAATCTGAATTGTTCAGCTTTTCAAATACGTGTTTGGATGTTCCAGGGCCCACTGCAGTATTTACAGTGATGCTTTTTTTGGATGGGCTCCTTATGTGAGTTTTGGAAGTTGAGCTGGTATGGTATAGTAGGTTTGCTCTACAGATCCTCAGTGACTTTGTTGTAGGATTTTGTATTAGTTCACAATATGCCTGGTACTGGAGAATGTTTGTTGTTGTTAGTGAGATAGTCGGAATCAGAATTTTTATTTTTTTTTTAAGAAATTGAGTTTTGTGGGTGAATATCCTACTTCTGCTCTGCACCCATTGTTGAGGGAAGGGATTTTGTGGATGCAAAATATATGTTCAAAAAAGAAAAATAGCAAGATCCATAACGCAGTTTATAACAACAAAATAAAAATGAGTTATAATTTGGTGTTATAAACAGTGCTGTGGTTCTCGCTCTTTCTTTTAGTTCCTTGGTGTGCAGACATCTTGCATTTCCTCCATATTATCTAATCTGCTTTTTGGTTTGGTTCAGTCCCTGACTGGAGTTTTGAGAAAGACACCCCCCCCCCTTCTCTGGGGGTGGGGTGGGGGGGGGGGGGTTGGCACCATCTCATCTTTTGCCTCAGGCAGCAGATTGCCTTGAGCCACCCCTGGCAGGAAGTCAGCAGAAACAGAAGGGGAAACAGCAACAGGGTCCCTTGCGTCAGTGTGCAGTGTGTGCTTACAGACCCCAGTACTCATCATGGGATTCCAGTCTAACAGGAGGGGCAAGGGCCTATGAATATTCACTGGCTCACAGGCCACTTGCTGAGTGGTGACTTGGCATAGGTCACAGTGAAAGCCCAGATAGATGGGGAAATGGCCATGTTTCTGTGATTCCATCCACTGATGATGTGATCCCATTTGGGGTCCCAACCCCAAGTTTGAGAACCAGTGGAGTAGAGGAATAGCTTAGGGGTTAGAATAGCAAACTGCAAACAGGAGAAGCCGGGATTCAAATCCTGTTTATCTTTCTAGTCAGTTACCATCTGTTGCTTCAGGTATGAAATTTAGGATAGCATTACTAACCTGCATGAGTTTGCATTCTTGTAATTATTAGTAAATAAGCCCCACTAACAATAATGGGGCCTGTGTGTGTTAATGAAGAGTTAGTAAATCTACTCCTTAGACTATAATCCTTCTTGGGCATGAAATGAGCTACCTACTGACGGCAACCTGGCTTGAATTTGGAATGTGAATAATCTAGTCTTTCACGATAAAAGGATCAGTTCCAGAAATAATCTTTCTCTCTAGGAATATTCAGCTAGCTCCACTTCTGTCAGATTTTTACTCCCTCTGGAAGCTAAAGGTCCAGAACTCATGTCCTGCAGCCCTTTTGGATTTGCCTGGCCCGTCCTACAGCTGTCCTGCTGCTAACACAGGTCTGTTGTCTCCTTTGCTACCTGTACAGGACTGTGAAAACCTCTTTACAACTTTCACCATATTAGGCTCACATTCTAATATTTTTATTGCCCTAGTTTTAAAATGGAGAATACCTCACGCATTATACAGGATTACGTCCACAAAACTCAAATGGTATCTTAAATTAAAACAGATTTCACAGTGATGCTTCTTTATAAAATCATTTAGCAGTGGAAGGAAAAGGTCTACAACAAGAGTCGTGAAACGTACTTATATTTCACTGGCCTCAGATCCATAGATACCCTGTTGGTAGTACAGCTGTGCTCAGTGCAAGGATATCAGACACACTAGGCAAACCCTCATTCCTCCTATAGCACCTGATCACACACCTCCCTTGCCGCCTCCTCTCTACAACCTGCAGCAGTGGCAATGATATAAACCAGCAATGCATCACTTACCCAAAGCATCCAGCGCTGCGTGCTGTTGGTGCCATTTCCACCTCCTCCAATGGAGACTTCCTGATTGCATGGGGGCAAAGGGACAGCAGCGACAACAGTGGGATGCCCTCGAAATGTTACCAGTCTAGGCAGCTGCCCAGATTGCCTAGTGAGTAGTGGCAGCCCAGGCCTGCTCTTTCTTCTGGGGTCTGTGCAGGATTGAAAAAAAAAACCCTACCTTCCTATTGAGCAGTGGCTTTCCCAACCCTCCTGGTACTCAGGGTGGGCACCCCCCATGTGCCACAATGCACACACACACCCTCCCGCCGAGCCCATGAAGGCAGTAGGCAAACTTGCCATAAAGATGGCTTGTCACGGTGTCTTCAGGTCTGGCCTTCTTGCCTGGGCCAAAGTCTGGCAATTCACAAGACTTCAGCTGCGAGAGAAGAGAGGGCCGGGCCTGGAGCCAGCTTTATGGTAAGTTTGTCACGCTGCCTTCATGGACAGAGCGTGGGAATGCCCCCTTCCTGCACATTGAGTAAATGCAAATATTCTGCATTTTTCTTTGACAACTGGATATGTGTACTACTCTTAAACATTGCTGCTGTAGAGTTAAACATACAACTGTTACTAGGAGTTGCGCTGAGTGATGATTGAAGACCAGGTAAACATTTTTGGCTTCTTTGCCTTAGTTTAAACTAACATCCTGGCATGAGCATGCTCAATGTGCTCACACCATACAACTGCAGAAGCTGGTGATGACCTCACATACCCATGAAAGGACGAAGTGTCACGCATATTTTCAATGAAGTTGATAAAATATCAGGAGTTGATTTTATATCGGGGAGGGGGGAGGGGGAGAGTGGAGAGAAACGCAGCTTCTCCTGACAGGCAGGGATTTTCAGTCACAATTTAAAAGACAGGACATCATTAGATCCAAACTTTCAGAAGAAATTTGTCGGTGGAAATTAGCACAGATATAGACACATTTAGACCGCTCAATATTTAATGAAATATGTAGTGAATCAAAGATAGCTGGCGGATAAACACTAAAAGGTAGTAAGTGCCATAAACGACTCACCTAATTTTGATGGACTATTGCCATGTGATTCTGTGTGATCTTAAATCTCTCAGAAGAGAATATCTGCTTCAATCAATGAAATGCTTGAATAAATGAAACACTCTGCACTCTAGAGCCATAATAATATAGTATGACATTTGCCAAAGGCTTGAAAACTTTAGCAGAATCCTGCTCCATCACTTCATGTAAATAGATATAACGGACAAAACTGTGATACAAAAAAAAAAAAAAAAAGAAACCATTCCGTTCTGCACACATTCAAGTGCAAAGCACATACATACAAGAGTTGACGTAACCTGCTAACCACTTGTGCCTAGTCTCATGGTAAAATTGAACTTTAAAAACACATTGCTTTATTTTATGCATTTTTAAAAGAGATAATATGAGTTTTCTAGCTCAGCTCATATGTTGTATACAGTGCAACTGTCCGACCCTGGCTCTGTTCACTCCTGTATTTATATTGGGCCCAATATTGTTCTGGGATGGTTATGCACTGCTACAGCTCATAGTCGTCACTGCCGACCATTAACCCTGGATGTTCAATGCAGGGACCATATGTGGCCCCAGCATAGAATATCCAGGGTTGCTGCACAGTCCACAAGCCCACAGAAACTAACCAGGCAGCGGCGATATTGGGCTACTGCCCAATTAGCTCTCACAGGTAAAGATAGGCCAGCTTCTGTTGCGCCCCAGGAACGTCCACGACATGCCATGATGCTAAGCAGCTAGCATCGGGGCGTGTAGCAGACATAATTGGGGATATTTAGTGGCATTTACATGGTTTACAGATCTATAAACCGTGTAAATGCCTTTGAATATCTGACCCATTTCTCTTTCGCATTTAGTCACCCTGTTCTATACTGTCACTCCATGTTCATTCTAACATGTTCCATGTATCTTGAATTGTGTTCACTTTGTTAACATGTAAACCTCTTTGACATGTTGATAAAGCAATACATAAAACCAGCCAATAAATAACATAGTAACATAGTAAATGATGGCAGATAAAGACCAGTATGGTCCATTAAGTCTGCCCAGTATGATGGCAAGAGTACCTGCACCCGCCGCTCCGTGCAGGCCACCCCTATTGGTTGAGAATTTAGATGGTTCAGTTTAGTTTGATTTTATCCTGTTGCTGTAAAGGGATCCACTGCGTTTGTCCCATGCTGTTTTGAATTCCGTCACCGTGTTTGCCCCCACCACTTCCATCAGGAGGGCATTCCAAGCATCCATCACCCTTTCCGTGAAAAGGTATTTCCTGACATTGCCTTTCAATTTACCACCTTGCAGCTTCCTGTTATGCCCTCTAGTTTTACAGCTTCCCCGTCTTTGGAAGAGGTTTGTTTGTTCATTATTTCTCCTTAAGTATTTAAAGGTCTGAATCATATCTCCCCTATCCCTCCTCTCCTCCAAAGTGTACATATTTAAGTCTTCAAGTCTCTTCTCATAAGGCTTCTGATGCAGGCTCCAAATCATTTTGGTCGCCTTCCTCTGAACAGTTTCCAGTCTTTTTACATCCTTTGCAAGATATGGTCTCAAAAACTGAACACAGTATTCCAAGTGAGGCCTCACCAGTGACTTGTACAGTGGCATAAGTACCTCTTCCTTTCTGCTGGCAATTCCTCTTTGTATGCAGCCCAACAGCCTCCTGGCTTTTGCCATCGCCCTGTCACACTGTTTTGCCACCTTGAGATCTTCAGAAATAATCACACCAATGTCTTTCTCCTGATCCGTGCACACCAACCTCTCACCCCCTATCACGTACATTTCCCTTGGATTTCTGCTACCCAAGTGCATAACTCTGCACTTCTTTGCATTAAATCTTAATTGCCAAGCATTAGACCATTCTTCCAGCTTTTTTAGATCTTTCCTCATGTTAACCACTCCCTCGGGGGAGTCCACTCTGTTGCAAATTTTTGTGTCATCTGCAAAAAGACAGACTTTTCCGTTCAGTCCTTCAGCAATATCGCTCACAAATACATTGAACAGTGCCAGGCCCAGGACCGATCCCTGGGGCACCCCGCTAATCACCTTCCCTTTATCTGAGTGAGCTCCATTTACCATCACCTTCTGTCGTCTATCAGTCAACCAATTTCTGATCCAATTTACCATCTTGGGATCCGTCCCCAAGCTACTGAGTTTATTGATAAGCCTCCTATGAGGAACAGTATCAAGGCTTTGCTGAAATCCAGGTAGATGACATCCATCACATGCCCCTGATCCAGTTCCCTAGTAACCCAGTCGAAAAACTCAATCAGATTTGTTTGGCAGGATTGTCCTTCGGTAAAACCATGTTGCCTCAGGTCTTGCATCCTGTTGGTTTTGAGAAAGTTCACTATTCGCTCTTTCAGGAGCGCTTCCATTACTTTTCCCGCCACTGAGGTAAGGCTCACAGGCCTGTAGTTTGACACTTCTTCCCTGTCGTCACTTTTGGGTAGAGGTACGACATCAGCCATTCTCCAGTCCTGAGGAACCTCTCCTGTTTCCAAGGATCTGTTGAAAACATCCTTTAACGGCCTTGCAAGAACCTCTCTGAGCTCTTTCAGTATCCTGGGATGTATCCCATCCAGTCCCTTGACCTTGTCCACTTTCAGTTTTGCGAGTTGTTCTAACATTTCATCTTCTGTGAATGGTGAGGTATCTACTTCATTCCCATTTTTATATTTGGGAGTCACAGGAGGTCCTTCTCCAGGACTTTCTTTAGTAAAAACAGAGCAGAAGTATTAGTTTAGCAATTTCGCTTTTTCAATGTCACTTTCCACGAGTCCGTTCGCAGCACTTCTGAGTCCTGCAATTCCACCTCTGATCTTCTTCCTTTCCCGAATATACCTGAAGAAAGTTTTGTCGCCACACTTCACATCTTTAGCCATCTTTTCCTCTGCCTTTGATTTTGCTATCCTTATTTCTCTTTTTTGTCTCTTTGAGTTTGATCCTGTATTCATTTCTGTGTTCCTCTGTTTGTGAGCTTTTGAATTTTGTGAAAGCTGTGTTTTTTGCCTTTATTTGAGCAGCCACTTCTTTGGAAAACCAAACAGGTTTTCTTCTTCTCTTGTTTTTGTTTACTTTTCTTACATATTTATCTGTTGCCCCTTTTATTGCCACCTTTAGTTTAGCCCATTGCAATTCCACTTCCCTTATCTCCTTCCACCCTGTCAGCTCCTCCTTTAGGTACTCGGCCATTTTATTGAAGTCGGTGTTTTTGAAGTTTAGGACTTTGAGCTTGCTATGGTTGTCCTGTACCATGGCTTTTATCTCAAACCACACCGTGTGATGATCGCAGCTGCTCACAGGGGCACTCACGCAGGTTTGACACGCTATCACCGTTGGTGAGCACTAAATCTAGTGTTGTGCTTTCCCTGGTTGGTTCCATCACCATTTGTCTAAGTAACACATCTTGGAGAGCATCCACAATTTTTTTGCTTCTTTCCAGATTTGCAGAAGGAGTAATCCAATCCACATCCGGTAGATTAAAGTCACCCAATATTATCACTTCCCCCTTTGTGGCTATCTTGGCAATATCTATAATCAGTTCGTTATCTATCTCTTCAATTTGAGTTGGAGGTCTGTAGACTACAGCAGTATAGATGACAGTGCCATCTCCTCTTTCCAACACAATCCAGAGAGCTTCTTCTTTTCCCCCATGCCCCCTGCATTTCAGTAGCTTTAATATTGCTTTTGACATACAAGGCTACTCCTCCTCCTCTTCCATTTTCTCTGTCTCTTCTGAATAGATTATAGCCAGCTATGGCTATATCCCAATCATGTGATTCATTAAGCCATGTTTCTGTAATGGCCACAATGTCCAAATCCATTTCCACCATTAGGGCTTCCAGGTCTGGAACTTTGTTGGCTAAGCTTCGAGCATTTGTGCTCATTGCTTTCCAGCATTTAACTGGCTTGTGTGTATTTTGCATTGATTTTGATCTGCCTACATCTTCCCACTTGTTTTTGATGTGTGGTTTAAAAGTGTTGCAATAATGGTTGTTTACTTAGCTTGCAGGAGAGATGGACCATGATTCTCAAAAAGTCAATAGTTGTAAATAACTGGTCCAAATATTGGAAGGGACTTATATGTTGAGAGGCTGATTTTATAAGGAACCCGTAGAAAGTTACATGCAGAGAGAAGGAGCTTGGCGCTGGCATGGGAACTGATTGTGAGCAGTGGAGAGGGAGGAGATCAAATTTGCAGATAACACAAAATTATTCAAAGTTGTTAAAACCCAAGAGGATTGTGAAAAATTGCAAGAGGACCTTGATAAATTGGAAGACTGTACGTTCAAATGGCAGATGAAATTTAATGTGGACAAGTGCAAAGTTATGCACCTAGGAAAGAACAATCCAAACTACAGTTACACGATGCAAGGTTCCACATTAGGAACCAACACCCAGGAAAAAAGATTTAGGGGTCATCATGGATATCACATTGAAACCCTCCACCCATTGTGCAGCGGCGACCAAGAGAGCAAATAATAAAGACCTAGAAGAGAGCTGAACAGACGCTTAAGAAAAACTCATTGCTCATACCTAAGGCCAAAACAAAAGCATAACAAGCAACCTGTCACAGGGTGTTCTCACTTTACACTCTGTCACTCTGGAACCCACTCCCCGAGAACATAAGAATCATTCATGACTTGTGGGATTTCAGGAAGGCCATAAAAGCATTCCTCTTTTCAGAACACTATGGGCCCGATCCCTGATATGCCCCTAGACAATTCAACCACCAAATAACTGAACTTTTCTGTTACAAAGGAACATGTACGCCCATTCACATCTTTGAAAGCCCCCCTCCCCATCCGGTTTCCCTGTATTAAATACCATGTCACATGGTACATCCCTCATGTAACTCTGTGATAATATAGTACCTATATTTAGGTGTAACCTTTTTACCATGTAATGCCTATAACATTGCTTATGTACCTTGTTAACATCCAAGTTTAACTTCCCTGTTCTATGTAAAGTTCTAATTCTTTTATTGTAAACCGCTTTGAATATAATAAGGCACTATAAAAAAACTTGGTAAATAAATAAATAGGAAAAGACAATCCAAACTATGGTTACACAATGCAAGGTTCCACATTAGGAACCACCACCCAGGAAAAAGATTTAGACGTCATTGTGAATAACACATTGAAATCCTCCACCCAGTGTGCAGCGGCAGCCAAGAAGGCAAATAGAATGCTAGGAATCATAAGGAAAGGAATGGAGAATAAAACCAAGGATATTATAATGCCTCTGTATCATTCCATGCTGCAACCACACCTTGAATATTGTGTATAATTCTGGTCACCGTATCTTAAAAGGATATAGCGGAATTAGAAAAGGTACCGAGAAGAGCCAGCAAAATGGTAACAGGGATGGAAGGATATCCCTATGAGGAGAGGCTTAACAGGTTAGGGCTCTTCGACCTGGAAAAGAGACAGCTGAGGGTAGATATGATAGAGGTCTATAAATTAATGAATGGAGTGGAACGGGTAAAAGTAGATTGATTGTTTATGCCATCAAAAAGTAGAAAGACTAGAGGACATGCAATAAGCAACAGTGTAACCTGTTTAAAACTAATAAGATAAAATATTTGTTCGCTCAATGCGTAAACAAACTCTGGAATTCGTTACCGGAGGATATAATAAAAGCTATTAGTGTAACTGGGTTTAAAAAAGGTTTGGACGAGTTCCTGGAGGAAAGGTCCATAAACCATTATTAAAGGGGACCGGGGAAATCTACTGCTTGCACCAATACAAGCATAACCGGGGCAGGTCGGACCCGGTGCTACCCCGCACCCCCCCAATCTGATTAAACCTCCCCCCCCCCCAACCTCCAAAACCTTTCCATACAAAATAACACCAACAGAGTATCTTGGGATCAACTGGTCACAGCTTTATTAACAGTAATAACATTCCATAACATACTTAAACAGCACCTTCTTAATAACCCCCCGAGCGGAACGAGCCCTCACCCACCGTACTATTAGCAAGGTGACCTCATTCCATTCCCGCCACGGCCGGGCCAGTGGCAAACGTGTACTCCCCCTTTTACCTGGCCTCGCCATATTACTAGCAAAGACCGGCCAAGGGTCATCCGGGTTGGGGGCACCTGCCCCCGCCCCAATTCCAGTCAAAGGCTCCGGACCCCGGAAACCTCCGGGATCCCGCCACCCGGGTAGAAGACGTTAACGTCCCTACGCCATCCCCCCAAGACCAAGCTGTGACCAGCGAGTCTCACGCTGCAAGGTATATTCCAAAGCCTCCTGCCAGTCATTCAGCAGTAAATCCACCCCCACCGGGGATAAATGCACTCCGTCGTGTCTATACAACCCCGCACAATTTACATCAATCCAAGAGTGCAAAATCTGATACCCCCCATGCTCGCAGACCCAACGCCCAATCTGCCGGTTGATCTTAGCCAAACCACGCGACCAACGTCGCTGCTGCTGGCAGGCAGGCCTTGGAATGATATCAGACCACAAAACAACAATGTTATGAAACAACCGAAGAACTTCAATCAGATCCCTCTTCACTGCTCGAATCAGCTGCTTACAAGTCCATTCAGTCAGGTCATTGCCTCCCAAATGCAGTAAAATCACTGCAGGAGCCGTCCTCACCCTCCAGTGGTGCCAAAGCAAAGGTAAGAGCTGAGGCCACCGCAGACCACGCTCACCCAGCCATGAAACCGACACCATCGCCGGGTCGAGACCCAAATTAGACCCCAACGGCCGCTCAGCTGCCTGCAGCCCCGCGCAATGCACGAATGAATGTCCAATCATCCAACATCCAAGTGGGCACCACACAGCATCTGAAAGAGAAAGAAAAAGTCAGGCCCGTGGACCGGCTCACTCATAATTGCACATAACCCCGAAAAACCTGCGACCTCCATCTGCCAATATTCTCGATCTCTCCATCCGACAGCCCCGCCGCCGCGGCACTGGTGGCTGCTCCAATGTGGAATGAATGTGGCGCGAACCGTTGCGGATCCACACCCATATGCCTCAACGCGATCCGCAGGACTGACGCCACCTGGAAACGCGACACACAGCGCAAATCCTCATGCAAGAAAAACAGCCTACCCTCAACCGGGCGCACCGACACATACCTTCACAAGGCAGCCACCGGGCAGGTGGGAAGGTCAACCACTTCATGCAGAACCACCCACAATCCTTTCCCCATCTGGTCAGTCTTTGATCGGGTCAACCGCACCCTCAGCTGGCCTACCCCTAGCAGCACGTGTTGACACAAAAGGCCCCCACAACCCGCAGCCCGGCTAGAGCTTGCCACCAACTCCCCCATCCGGAAAGCTCCGAAAAAGGCCAGACAGAAAATTGCCCGAAACAAAGTAGCTTCATAGGCCGACGACGCAACTCCCGGTAGCACCGCACACAAGCGCACCAGTAGCTCGTGCGAAACCGGCAACCTCCGGTCCCCAGCAGGCGGAGAAGCTCGCTCCCATCCGTGCAACAACTTCCGAGCCAAGAAGCCCGGCATAGAGAAGCCCCAACCTGCTGCCCTGGCAAAAAAGGTAAAGCCCGCTAATTGACTGCGCACCGATGCCCTGGATACGCCATTCCCTTTTGCCCGAACAATATAATGGCCCAGTAAGCTGTCTGCGGCCACGCCGGGCTGCCATCCATGCGATGTCAGAAACTCCCACACTATGTCGCAGCCTCTCGTGTACACCGACCATGTCGCCGCCGACACAGAATTCCGTAGTAGCTTCACCATGTCTGCAGGCCAATCCGCCATAAATGCTCTGGAACCGCCAATCCTTCCTCCTCTGCCTCTGGAGCCAAGGTCCGGAACAGCTCCCACTTAAAACGAGAAAGGGCATCCGCAATGCTATTAGTGTAGCCAGGAATATGCCGGGTCCTCACACATACTTTCAAATGCAAACAAGCCAGAACTATATCCCTCATCAACCCCGCCACCTGAGGACAACGCGGAGAATACCGGTTGACTACCGCCACCACCGCCTCATTGTCGCACCACCAGACCACTTTACGATTCCGGAGCTTGTCGGGCCACAACTGCAGCACCACCAACAGGGGAAAAAGCTCCAAAAACGTAATGTTCTTAGTCAGACCCGCTGCATGCCACACCTGTGGCCAGCTAGCTTCACACCACTCCCCCCCAAAATAGATACCCAGCCCTGCGCTACCCGCCACGTCCGTGTACAACTGTAAATCCACACTGGACAACTCTGCCTCCATAAGGACTGAAATCCCATTAAAACCTTCCAGGAATGCGTCCCAAACCCTCAAGTCTGCCTTCATGACCTTGGGGACACTTTGATGCGGTGATGTGGCTTCCGGACCCCCGCTGTGGCCGCCGCTAATCGTCGCAGAAAAATGTGGCCCATCAGTATGACTCTGTATGCAAAATTCAAAGAACCAATCAGTACCTGCAACTCCCGCAAGGAGAGCTTAGAGGACGCCAACCCATTAGCCACCAGCACCCGCAACCTCAGCACCTTCTCCATCGGGAGGTGCGCCACCATGGCCAGGGAATCAAGCTCTACACCCAGGAAGGTAATACAAGTGGCTGGACTTTCCGTTTTACCGACGGCCAACAGGAGCCCACAAGCGTCAGCCATGTCCACAAAGCCCTCCAGCAACCGCTGGCACTCCTCAGACTGCGCCGCCCCAACAAAAAGGAAATTGTCCAGGTAATGGATGACGTTCCCACAACCGACCTTCCGAACCAATTGCCAGTGCAAAAAGGAACTAAACTTCTTGAAGTAGGCACAAGATACAGAGCACCCCATAGGCATGCATTTGTCCACGTAGAACTCAGCCTCGAAGCAGAATCCCAACAAATGAAAAGTAGCCGGATGCACTGGTAGCAAGCGAAATGCAGCTTCGATGTCTACCTTCGCCATCCAAGCACCAGGGCCACACCGTTTCACCAGCCTAACTGCCTCATCAAAGGAAGCATAGCGAACTGCGCACAGCTCCTTTGGGATATGATCATTAACGGACGCTCCCATGGGAAACGACAAGTTATGAATCAAGCGAAATTTCCCCAGCTCCTTCTTCGGCACAACCCCAAGCGGGGAAACCACTAGATTCGCAAAGGGTCGCTCCGCGAAAGGACCCGCAATTCTGCCCAAGCTGAGCTCTACTGCCAGCTTCTCGCGGACTATAGATGCAAAACGCCGCACCGATGAAGAGTTGCCCATGGACCTACCCAACACCTTCCCTCACACCGGAATGCGGAAACCAAATTGGTACCCCCTCTCCAAAACCCCTCTGTCCACCCTCCACGGATAACACCTCAACCACTCTGCTATAATCTCCCAACGAATAGGAGAGGGGGCCAATCCCGCTAAGTCGACATTACTTCAGAGCGGAAGGGGGGAGGGAGCCCGCAACTCCCTTCCTAACGCATTTACTTGCAGGATGTCTGCCCCCGCAGGTCGAGCAAGCATGCCGGAACTTGCAGTCTGGAAATGGGCAGGAGGACTTATTGAACCGCCAACAGATGTCCCCAGACCCATCCCCTGCCGCTTTCTGGGGGGGAGTACCCCCCGCTGTGAGAAAGGAATGACCCGGTCCCGACACACTCCCCGTCAGGGCTCGCACCCCACCCCCACCACTCGCACCCGCCCTGACTGACATCTGGGTAAGCCATAAATTAATATCCTGCATACCCCAGGTCAACCACTTACTCTCTTCCATCTTGTCCCTAAATTTCTCGTCGTAATTCAACCAAGCAAACCCCCCATGTGTCTGCGCAGCCTCCAGGATGGAGTCCGCATAAGCCAACAACATACCATAATCTCCTGGAGACTGATGACCCCACACGCTTGCCAACCGCAAAAAGGCTCTAACCCAATTTACCACGTTACGAGAAACTTTCCCCGCCTTCTCATCTTCCTTGCGCTTCTTCCTACTCTCGCCCGACCGCTTCCTGCCCTCCAACAAACGGAAGATGTCAATGTACCGCCACTTCAGAATCTTTCGACGCAAGTTTCTGGGCACCCCTTCCCATAACTCCGCGAACGAGACCAACGTAGACATACCCTTCCCCCCTGAGGACGCGGCCGATGCCTGACCCACCCCCGCCACCAAACGCGCAAAGCCCGATGAAGATGACGATGAGGAAACCGAGGAGGAAGACGACCCCGAACTGTGCCGACGCCTACAGGAGTGCCGCCTCTTCCTCCTAGCCGCACGCCCCCTTTCTTCCCGCGTGCCCGTCGGCTCCGGCCTGACCCCGCTGTCCACCTGCAACTCACCTGCCGCCACTGCTTCGCCGGCCGGCAACCCCCTCGACGGAATCTCTGGCTCCATGGGCCCCGCATCCCCTGACTGCATTCCACCAACATCGACTGGGCCAACTACAGGCCTCCCAGCACCTCTCGAGGAAGCTCCAGACTCCGCAGACGAGGAGGCCCGCTGCGTTCCACGTCCTTGACCCGAAGCCCGATCCATGGGTGACACCTGTGGAGAAAAAAAAGGAAAGGAGGGAGGGGGTGCAATCGAGGCACCAGCCGGATGCCAAGCCCCCAACCACTCGGCCCTGGATGAGCCTAGCCCTCCCCCCCACCAGTGCTCCCACGATGACGGCACACCCTTTGACCCAACACCCCTTAAACCACCCGACCAACTCATGTGGAACGGATGTCCCTGACTGATGAAGGAAGGGGACCCATGCCAAGGCGTGACCCATCCCCCAGCCCCCCACCCCAACCTAACAACCCTGGCCCACCCAGACCATGCATGCCAACCCCATCCGTCAAATTCCCCACGCTCCCTTCAGCCGCGCTGACCCCCCTATATGCGCCCGCAGAAGCCTCTCCAGAATCCACCTCCTCACCAGCTCCAGACCCCTGCACTTGCTGCCCGGAGCAACTAGCTCGCTGTCCCGCATCACAAACCCCCTCCCCCCTGCGTCCCCGCCTCGAAGGCCTCCCTGCCCTTGCCCTGGGAGCGGCTGCCGCCCTTGCCCTGGGAGCGGCTGCCGCCCTTGCCCTGGGAGCGGCTGCCGCCCTTGCCCTGGGAGCGGCTGCCACCCTCCCCCCCCCTGTCCCTGTCCCTTTGCCACCCAGAGGGTCACTGCCCCCCGCAACATGCGCTACCCGACCCCTATGCATCATCCCCCCCCCCCCGTTTAGACACCCTGGGGGCATTCCTGGGCTCCACTGACGGCCCTGCCTGCCCTCCTCGCCTGCCCACCAGAGCCCGCCCCCCCCTGTTGGGCTCCTTTCCTCTTCCCTGCTGCCCGCGCTGCGCCGGCATTATCCCCCACTAGGAAAATTAACCTATCAAGAGAATAGACCTTAAGGCCTGAAATCAGCCCCACTTGCCTTCTCCCCACTCCAGAGGGAGCAGCACTGCTCCGGGCCAACTCCGGTACCGCACACCACTCCCGAACGCACCAGCACCTCCCAGACAGATCTGCACTGCTCCCCAGGATGTCCCGATGCCGCAGCCAACGACCGGATCAGGCCGCACAATCCGCAACACCAGCCTTCGCACCCTTTGCCTTGCACCGCTCCTCGGGACTGGCGCCGTTCGCGCGCCTCCCCAGCATGTCGTGGTCTCAGCTGTTCCCATTGGCTCGCCCAGACATCTATCCCCGGCGAGCCAATGGCTTTGAACTCAGCCCACGAGTATCGCCCCGCACACGTGGATACGAGCAGGGTCCCCGCACCGGGCCGCGCGCCCCGTTACCAATGGCCGTTGGGGACCCTGCCCCACGGCCTTACCATTATGGAGCCTGTGCATCTTTTTGGGAAATTGCTAGGTACTTGTGACCTGGATTGGCCACTGTTGGAAACAGGCTACTGGGCTTGATGGACCTTATGTTCTTCTGGTGTCTCCATTCTATTAGAATGTGGGAGTATAGAGAGCTATATGATGTCCCAGATATTGATTTAATGAAGAAGTGTTTTGCAGTAGCTTAAGGGACACTTGACATGTGAAAAACAAACTGTATTTTTCCCTGGTCTATGCAGTTAGAAATAACAGGAGGATAGCAAAAACACAGGAATAAATGCATACTATTGTTTTACTGAATTTGTTAAACTGCCCTTCTACACTGAGGTCAGAAAATTAGTTTGACTATTAGTATTAACAAAGCAAACAAGAAACTGTGCTTGCTAAACTAGAATGCTGTGGAAGGCAAGGTAAGTGCAATTTTTTTCATTTTTTGTATAATGCATATCGATGGGATAAATATGGCATAAATGTAAAATTTCTTAGTCATGATTTACAGTTGTTCCTAGAGTTCACTGTGATTTTGCATTAGGGAGAAACCTTGAAGAGTGAGGGGGGTTGTTACCAAACTGCAGTAAAATAACATATTATCTGCAGCTTAATTAACTGCAGGACCCACTAACCTGTAGTAACTCAGCACCATCAGTTAGTAATACCCTGGCATTATTTTGTCTACCTGAGCTACTAACATGTGACCCATATGCTGCCAGGAACTTCTTAAAGGAGCTGGTGATCTTTCAAGGATCATGATCACGCTCCCAATCCCCCACTACAAATAGCCATGATCACGCTCCCATTCCCCCACTACAAATAGCCATGATCACGCTCCCATTCCCCCACTACAAATAGCCATGATCACGCTCTCAATTCCCCCACAACAAATAGCCATGATCACGCTCCCAATCCCCCCACTACAAATAGCCATGATCACGCTCCCATTCCCCCACTACAAATAGCCATGATCACGCTCCCAATCCCCCCATTACAAATAGCCATGATCACGCTCCCAATCCCCCCACTACAAATAGCCATGATCACGCTCTCAGTCCCCCCACAACAAATAGCCATGATCACGCTCCCAATCCCCCCACTACAAATAGCCATGATCACGCTCTCAATCCCCCCACAACTAATAGCCATGATCACAATTCCCCTCCCCCCAAACAGAATGGGTCTATTGATCTAAGACCCTCCCCCCCCCCAAGACATTCTACCCTTGAAATAGAGCCACAGATCCCCTCCCTACCTGGAAAATACTCCACCAAAGACACCCCTCCCCCCCCCAAACTACTGCCACAGTCACTGGTATCTATAATAAATGTCTGCCCTATGCAGTAATGCCCAAGGAGATGCCAGGTATGCCCTCAATAGTTACCACACAGGCTTTGCAATGACAAAGAGAGTTGTATTTTCAAAATGTGAGACAATATAATTGTACAGCTTTATCTACAGAACATATTACATTCCAAACAACTGCATAACATGAGAAGAGTGAATCAGAGGGTAACATTATAGCAACATAGTAACGTAGTGTAGGATGGTCCATCCAGTAAGGTGCTTATGGTTTTTTAACTGCTGCTCCATGCAAGTTATCTCCATACTTTATTTTATTCGTATTGCTATAGTTACAGACTGCCTCTCCCACAGAGCATCTAAAATAGTTTAAAATGTAGAATGTTTTGCCCTAAGGAAGAGGGTGTTAGCTCCCTGAAAATAGTCAAGCTGTGTTAATTTAGGCGGTAGTTTTACTAAGTTGCATAAACTGTTAATGCAGCAGATAAAGCAGTAAACAATGTCACATGCATAGATGCATTTAACAGCACAGTGTTATCTGCAGTGCGGTCAATATACGGTAAAGACCTTTTCTCTGAATTAACTGTAAAAGGATATGGTGGGATGCCCCAGTGGAGGTTTTGTGGCTACCTCATATTAATTTTGGCAAATAACAAGTGATGAGTGCAAAACCTTACCACACTTTAGCATGGTGCTCTTAATCCAACCAAAAGGTATCACTTTATGTAAATTTAACTACTAGCTGGGCAGAGAGATATTCAGAGTATTGCAAATCAGTGCAAAGGCACTAGTTGGCTTTCATGCAAAGCTCAAATCTTATCCACCCACTTTAATGACAGCTATTGTGCCTCTAGATAGAATGAGCCATTGCATAAGGACTAGTTATATTGTAAGCTGTTCTCTTTTACCTATGGAACAATGGTGGATCAAATCGGAGCAATAAATAAACTAAACTAAAACACTCCTTGGCATTTATTAGGATTCATTTGTTTTATTTATTGATTTTATTTAAATCTTTATTTCTGTGCATGGAAACAGAAGGATTAACTTGAAACTATTAATAATCAAGTATTTTTTAAAAGGCTCTGTGCTTAGGAATTTGGATGTTGACTAAAAGGCACATTTTAGAAAAGGACGTCCAAGTGGGATCTGAGACATCCAAACAACAATGTCCCTAAAATCAGCAAGCATGTCCACGTTCGGGCATGATTCACAAATGTATCTAAGAGACATGCAGCAATGATTAATACATTTTCCAGATACACACAATATGGCATTGTCATGGTCAATAATACTAAGGATAGTGTAGTGCCAATTTCTCGACACATTCCAGAGGTTTTACTGTTAAAACAAGCACACTTCCAATGCCTATTCATGCCTAGAGCAGGTCCAAATTTAGACACTGGTGCCGACGTCCCTGAGGGTTCTAAGATTGATTGGGGATGTCTATGTCCATAGCTCCATCCCAGACATGCCTCCATCATACCTCCTGCCTATTTGGATGTTGCCACAGCCGAGATGTCTAAAAAATCCATTTGTAAAATGAGTCTGAGGATGTCTCCGTGATTTAAATATCCGCATGCACATTTTCGGATGTCCAAATCATGTTGAAGCGATTTAAAATGATGCCCTAAGTTAACTCATGGGATCATAGTGAGCTAGACTTATTTATCCATTTTATTTACGTGTCATGTGCAAATTTAAAATGAATGGTTTTTCATGTTTTCTAGTACATTTGATCAGATGATGCAAGATGTACTATCCAAGATCTATTTCCATATCACACATCACGTGGCAATGTATTTTAAATTGTACAAAAGTAGCACCTTGAAATGTATATCACTAAAAGCTGTTAAAAATATATTGTATGTTTGACATGAGTGATCTGTTCAATGCTACTTAAAATCATTATATAGCAGCTGGTGGCATAATTAAAACATTTGTTATAAATATTGCAGAAGTTAAATATGTGTACAAAACTACTCAAAATAACAACAGTTACCAGCAAAAAAGCTTGGCATGTAATTTTTAAAGAAAATATTTCAGTAGCAGGAATTGGTGGCCAGTTCTATGGTGCTTAAGCACCTCAATATTAGGCAAAGTCCTTCATGTGCCTAGGAAGGGGTTATTTGTATTGGGTTTCCTAAAAGTTGGTTTCTATGATAACAAAGATAAGCACTATGCTGCTATTCACTGCTGATTGTGACATAATCCTCCACACTATTCACTCATACTGTAGGTGTCTGACATTGGGAAGACACTTGTCTGAGCGCTAGTTTCATGCTGAATAATGGAAATGATCTACCTATCAGCAGAGTCTGATTGAGGTTTCTAATATGCGATATTTCTGAGCACTGAAAATATTCTAGAACACCAATAACCTCCAGTTGAGAAAAAGAGAATAAACTAGATTCCTACAGATTCCTACACAGAACCTATAGGTTAATAGAATTCCTCATTTCCGCGGCACATGGGAAAACATAGACCATTATCTAGTAAAGAATAAGAAACTATGAATTATAAAGTAGGCAGACAAAAAATGAAATAGAAATCTCCCGAAACAGACTCTGAACTGTGGAAAATTGAAGAAAGAAAAAAAAAGAAATGCATTTCCTCCTGAACTATAAGAGATGTATGTTTTCAAAGCTGACAAACGTCATTCTCTAAAAATTGGCATTCTTTTGTACCTTTGCTGTCTGATCATTTTATTGTTCTGACTGGGTTGATCCTGGTTTCTCTTTACCACTTCCTCTTGTTGGTTTTCTCCTAAGCTCTTTTGTAAGATCTCACTTCTGCTTTGTTTCTCCACGCTCATTGTCTTCTTCTGACCATCTCTCTCAGATGCTGATCCTTTCGGTTCATCTTTTTTCTCCATTTCTTTCATCTGTCTTTTTACCTAAACATAGCTAAATTTCATTCCATCTTGTACCCCCCCCCTCCCCCTTGGTTTCCAGTCACCCTATTTTTAGCTTCCGCCTACTTATCAGCTTTCCATTTCTTACTCTTACCTCTCTACCCCCCCCCCCCCATTTCCCACCTCTTATTCCTTCCTTAGCCTCCTATTCCCCATCTTTCACCCACTGACTGACCTCTCATTTCCATCCTCCTTCGTTTACTAGTTATATCTCTCCTTGTGCATCCTAGCATCTTTCTACCTCTGGTCAACACCATATTAGAGAGCTTCAGATTATCAGATACATTTGCCCCAAGATTCCCCTTTAAGAACAGTGTGCTTGTTGATATGTAATGTGTTCTATCGAGCAATAGTGAGTCCTAGTGAATAGGACCAGTGCAAAGAGATGAGACACCCTAAGTGAACTTCATCCCTTGCACCCTCCTCTGGCACCCAATACCACCCTTCTCCGGGACATGTAGCAGTGGCAATGGTCCCTGCAGTGCTTACCTTTAAATGTCAGTGCTGTTTCCTTCTGCCCCCTCTCTTTTGCCTAATGCCCACTTCCTGTTTACATCAGGAAGTCAACATCAGGCATCAGAGGGGTGGAAACAAACAGCCCTGCGACACCAAAATTTAAAGGTAAGCACCACGGCGCTGTTTGCAGCCATTGCTGCCACTGCCTGTCCCAAGATGGGCAACAGCAGTGGCAATGGGCACCCTCAGAGGGTCAGCACTCTAGGCTACCACCTAGTTCACATAATGTTAGCACTGGCCCTGCTAGTAAGCAATAGTGCCCACTATTAATAAAACAAGAAAAGAAATGTAGGGGTTTTCCTATGTATTGCTTCATTTAGAAAACAATGTGAAATATCATTTGAAATGAATCCACATTTAAGGAGCCTCATTTGCATAAATATTTGCATAATGTTAACATGCGCTAACTTTTCGCAAATATGCCTCTTAATGAACGTCTGGATAAAGAAAGACTACCAGATTTCTATATTACTATACTTCAGTGCCAACCACCAGGCACATTAGGAAGTACTATAAACACTGACCATTTAAAATCCATAGCAAACCTACTGTATCATAACAGCACTACCAGGACTCACAAAGCACCAAACCCTACCTATCAAAAAGGCAACACTGAAAATATTAAACCAATACATCTCAGAGAATACCAATACATCTCCTACTGGGGAAAGAGAATAAGTGGCACTGTCAAATAGAAACTACATGAACAGAATACGTTAACTCGGATACACATACAGAACATAGACTGTCACCAAACAAAGAACAAGGGATCAAAATTTAGAAATAGAAAGACAATAATTAAACAGGGAACCCCAAAAGCCAAACTTGGAATGTACAACAACTATAAATTAATTTCCTCTTGTACTAAACAAAAACGCAAAGACATTAGTGACACACATTTTCCAGAGCTGAGAAGATTCAAGCCATTTGACAAAGACCTAATCCTAAAATCAACACTTCCACTAACCAACTTACCAGAGTGCAGCATTGATGATTTAGTTTCTAATTGGAATAGTACTTTCAGTTCGATTGCCACATGTCCGTCGACCAACAAACTACAAAGCAAGTGACACTCTGCTATATGGTACTCATCTGAGCTGAAGGCCTCGCGCACAACCCTAAGGAAACGTGAAAGACGATGGCGACACTCACACTCTGAAGTTGACAGAGCTGTATATATCCAACATCTCACATCTCATCGCATGGCAGTTACTGAATCAATGAGACGTCACCATGCAGTCACTTTAAAAAGATCTCTGAACAAACCTCATGACCTGTTTGCCATAGTTAAGCGTTTGACAAATGAACCTGCCTCACAACTTAAATATGAAATCCACCCTCAAATATTTGCTAACTATCTACAATCCAAACTCTGCCAAATTGACAATAACTCGGCTCCTAACATAGTTCCAGTTCCAGTAGATCAAACTCTACTCACTATCTTCTCAATACCATCTAAACGACAAATCGAAGACACCATTGCTTGCATAAACATGACCACCGCTCATACTGATCCTTGCCCTGCGTTCTGGATCAAAGATCTACGAGCTGATCTCAGTCCCATCATATCCAGACTCATGATTCAATCATTTACAACAGGAACTTTCCCTCGTACCCTTAAGCAAACATCCATAAGGCCATTACTAAAAAACAACAAACTTGACCCTCTTAAACCAGAATCATATAGACCTATTTCAAGTATTCCATTACTAGCAAAAATTTTGGAAAAAGAAGTACAAAAACAAATTCAGGATCATATAGATCTTAACGCCCCACTGGACTCATGCCAGCACGGTTTCAGAGAATTCCACGGTGTGGAAACGCTTCTAACTACTCTGTTCAGCAGCTTATTATCAGGAATTGATAACATCCGCCAAGGGTTCGTCCTTGTTTTTCTTGATATCGCAGCCGCTTTTGATTCTGTTAGCCATGAACGCCTCCTTGAGCGTCTCAAAGGGAAGGGAATTACTGATAAAGCACTTGAGTGGTGTAGATCCTACCTTTCTGACAGATGGCAACAAGTACGATCCAATGATACTTCATCAGATCAGTTTCATCAAAAACAAGGGGTCCCTCAAGGCTCATCCCTTTCCGCCCTTATGTTTAATATATACATGCAGCCTATCTGTAACCTGATTCGATCCTTTAGAGTTAACTGCATGATATACGCGGATGATGTACTTTTATATTTTCCTTTTACAACTGAGAACCCTGATCTCAATCCATTAACTAACTGCATAAATGAAGTATCCAACTGGCTACAATCCCAAAATCTAAGGATCCAACACAAGAAAACGGAGGTGTTATTTATTACACGTAACCAAAATTTCACTGCTCCATCCTTTTTGAAAGTGAATGATGCTAACCTCCAGACCAAGACCACCATCAGATACCTCGGTGTCACTTTAGACCAGAAATTAGATATGAAAGCACATATTAGTAATATTGTAAGAGCAGTATATCACAAAATACGCTCCCTTAGACACCTTCGATCCTTGCTAGAGCCAGACGATTTTAGAACCATCTATCAGGCGCTAATCATACCTCATTTTGATTATGCGAACTCAATTTTACAAGGTCTTCCACAAACCACCTTACACCCACTTCAAATGGCTATGAATGCTGCAGCTAGAATCCTTCATGGAGCTTCCCGGAAAGACCATATCTCACCTATTCTAAAACATCTTCATTGGCTCCCAATTCAAAGTAGACTCACTTTCAAAATTTTACTAATTACATTCAAAGCCTTCAAAGAACTCTCATCTTCATCAATATCAGACTTGATCCAAACACCACCCCTCAATAGAGACAGAAGGTCAGTAACACTCAATACTCTGTTAGTCCCTAAATCAATATCACAGTGTACCAAAACTACTTCAGACAGGGCCTTTTTATTCTGTGCACCAAGGTGTTGGAATAGCCTCCCTCAAAACATCCGAGCAATACCAGACCTTTTGCAGTTTCGCAAAGCTTTGAAACACTACCTCTTCCTTTTATCTTATCCAGTAAACAATAAAGACATCTCAACCAACCCACTGACCTTCCACTCATACACATACAATACAGATACCCCACAGACCACATACACACAAAACTGAAGCCATGATGATATTATGACTATGTTTATTAATTATATACCCTGTTATCCGAGTTATATTCTCCTGTTTTCTGTAAACACAAAGTACTGTTGAATTGTGTATCTCAATGTTTTTTGTGAACCGCGCTGATACCTAATAGTGCGGTATATAAGAGTCTATAAATAAATAAATAAAAAATAAATATTCCAGTTAATAAATTCAAAATAAAAAGTATTTTTCTAGCTTTTGTTTGAGCATTTTATTTTTCAGTTGCAATTGCTCCAGTCACTTTCTTCTGGTTTCTTCATGTCTTCTACTAGCTGTCCATTTGTCCTTTCTTCTCTCTTCTAGATTTTTTCCATTCTTGATCTACATTTGCTTTAACACTGATCTTTCCCCTTTTGCTCTTTCCTCCATTTCTTTCTTTATTCCTTTATCATCCACTCGGATTTCACCCTTCCATCCTCAGTCCCCACTTACTCTCCCAATACCCGGCCAAGCGTAGATTTTTCTTCCCTCCCACACAAAATATCTTTTCCCCTCTCTATCCTCATTCCCCAGCCCCATCCCCTTCTAGTCCTCCCCCAACATTAGCTCCCTTTTAGTTCCAGCCGCACCCCGCATCCGCTCCCTTCTGGTCCCATTCTCCCATGCCCCCGCATCAGCCCATTTCCAGTCCCAGCCCCCCCCCATCAGTCATTTCCTGTCCTAATCCAGCCCCCCATCAGCCCATTTCCAATCCTAGCCCCCCCCCATCAGCCCATTTCCAGTCCTAGCCCCACATCAGCTCATTTCCAGTCCAAGATTCCCCCATCAGCCCATTTCCAATCATAGCCCCACATCAGCTCATTTCCAGTCCAAGCTTCTCCTATCAGCCCATTTCCAATCCTACCCCCCCACAGCCATTTCCAGTCCAAGCTCCTCCCCATCAGCCCATTTCCAGTCCAAGCTCTCCCATCAGCCATTTCCAGTCCTATCCTAGCCCCCTCATAGTCTGCCAATGAATGGTGGAACGGCATATCAAGCAGCACTTGAAACAGGATTTGGGTGACCCAAAACATGCACATCAAGCAGGGTCGTTGGTTGACCCGAAACGTGCACGTTGTGCGGTGTCCTGTTCTGGTTATATTTGCTGCTAAGTGATCTGCTGCCACATTTGACTTCTCAGATAAGTACTTTCTTAAGTGGTTTCTAGAGCCTTATTGATTAAAATGGACATGGCCGGATTGTGAGGGTGAGATTTATTCTCTCCTCCAATTGGCTTGTCCGACAAAAATGTAAGCGGGAACCAGTCTTTGTTTATTTGGTGATTTCACTTTGGTGAAAAGTTAAAGAGCATTTCCCAACACTCGCATGCTTCACAAGAACACAACTGCCAGCATGAGGGAAAATGCCACTCTTCACACTGGCGTGTGTGCAGAGGTGAGCTGGGGTCTTGGGCGGGCCTCCCCGGCTCCCTATGAAGCCGGAATTTCAAAGAGCACCATGTGAGAAAGAGGTTCACGCAGGGCCCCCTAAAGGGAAGGGCCCTGTGCGAACAACATTCTCTCACAATGGATAGGTCGGCCCTATCCACACCAGCTCTGCCCTTCCTCACTTGTTTCCTGTAGGGCAAGACAGAAGGAAAGTGGGAAATGAGGGGAGAGGCTGGACTAGGGAGCAGAGTGACTGCTCTTTTTTGTCCACTCCAGCCTCATCTTTTCCTCCCCCCCCCCCTCCAATATATTGCCTCTAAGGGGAGGAGCTGGAGCAAGAATCAGGGGGCTGTTTTCTGTTAAGTGAGTTTTGGGGCTTTGCCCCATGCCTAATGAAACGCCCAGTGTCACTCCTAGTTATGCTATTCCAAGCGATTATTTTATTTGTTTAATGGAGGAACAAACCCTGCTTCCAGACTTACCTTCTTATGGCAGCCACATGCATGATTTTTGCTGAGACTTATGTTTGCACATAATTTGAAGACTGGTATTTTTTTCAATAATCTTAACTGGTCGGAAATAATCTCTTCTAACTATTCAGTGCTTTTTCATGTAACCATGTTTTTGATGCTAAAAAAATGCAGTAATCAAAAAGGTCCCAGCATCAGGTGATGAATAAAATTTACATGCAAAAGAATCACCCGAAAATGTCCCAAAAGACTTAACCAATTATTTTTGTCAGTTTGATGGCAGTTGGTAGCACAGACTTTTGCACTTGATACAGGGAGCAGATCCCGAAACGTGCACGTCGATGCAGGGAGCAGGTCCTGAAACGTGCACGTCGTGCTTTATGCTTTGTAGCTGCGGTAGTCATGGATTGTGACTCTTCAGATGTTACTAAGTTAAGTACCTGTTTTTGGGTTCACCTATTAGTTTAATAAATGGAGTTTGCCGTCTGGAGTGGGTAGATCTCAGTTTTACCCGCCTCTGGCTCGCTCCGACAAAAATAATTGGTTAAGTCTTTTGGGACATTTTCGGGTGATTCTTTTGCATGTAAAAAAACGCAGTGGCATATAGCTGTGATCATATTACTAATAAGTACTCTAACGACCACAGTAAAATACTCTATATAAACAAAATTGGTGGGGAGGGTTTTTAGAAAGAAGTTTAAGCAGTAAAGTCCAATGAAACTTCAGAAGGGATATAGCATGTTCAATAAGAAAGAGTGCTCTCAAGGGATCACTGAAACGGCTAAGCTGAAACCACTAGAGTACAGGATTGAATAAAAGAACTCAGAAGATACATAATTACAAATAATAAGCATAAGAACATAAAAACATAAGAATTGCCATACTGAGTCCATCACGTCTAGTGCCCTGTTTCCAACAGCGGCCAATCCAGGTCACAGATACCTGACATATTCCAAAATTAGCCAGTTCCATGATACTTATCCCCAGAGATAAGCAGTGATTTTCTCTTGGACTACCTTAATAACAGTTTATGGACTTTTCCTCCAGGAATTTGTCTAAATCTTTTTAAACCCAACTATACTACTTCTTTTACCATATCTTCTGGTAATGAATGCCAAAGACTGATTATGCATTGAGAGAAAAAATATTTTCTCCTATCTGTTTTAAATATACTACATTATAGTTTCATGTCCCCTAGTCCTTGTATAAACCAGGGGCCCCACTGGAATGTTACTTTATCTTGATGTTATGAACTTCAAATTTCAAATAAGGACTTACCAAGGGATAAAAACCCGCCCACAATGAATCATGTGAACAGTTAAACTTTTGCAAAAATGTTCCAGTTTTAATTTGAAAAGTAGTGTAAATTCATTTTTTGTAAACAAACAGTAACAGTCTTTATAAATCTTTTAAAGGAAAAAGCTTTATCTTTAACAATGTTCACAAATAAAGTCAGTTTATTTAAAAGCCTGTATTCACAAACACTTAGGGGCATGTTTACAAAAAACCGCTATTTTGCGTGCTGCAAAATAGCACACTAAAAGCGGTACTTAAGAGCGCTTAAACGCCCCGCAATCGTGCGTGTCACCCCCGCACCCTTGCGCGTCACACTAACGGGTGCCGCACAAGTACGGGCCCGCAAATGCCCGATAGAGGCGTGGAAAGGCTAACGGAGGGCGGACGAAGGCCCCGGAGGGGCGGAGAGAAGGGGTTAATGGGCGGGGAAGGGGAGGGGAGAGGCGCCCCGCACATTATCGGGGCTGAATTGTAAAGGAAAAATAGCGCGAGTGAATCACTCGCGGTAGAATGCATTTAAAGGGAAGAGAAACCATTTCCGTCAGCAATGTACAGCAAAACAGGGGAAACCTGCAAAACGTGAGCAGTGTGATACATGTGCACAGCCCAAAAGTGGAATTAAAAATAGAAAAGGTCCACAACAAATATTGTAAAAATAGGAATTCAGCTGGGGAACAGTTATAGTAATGGGCAAAACTAAAAAACACACCCAGGAAAGCTCCAACAAAAAGAAATGATTTTTGGAAAGGTGTACGGAGCGGAGACTCTTCCAAAAAACATTTCCTTTTTGTTGGAGCTTTCCTGGGAGTGGTGTCTATGGTTGCCCATTAATATCACTGTTGCCCAGTGTGGTGATATTGTGTCCCCCATTTTCTGTGGTCATCTCCGGGGTTTATGTGCACTGTTGCCACCAGACAGGGTGCATGTGCCCACAGTAAAAATGCGTAGAGCAGGGTTTGTGACTCCATCCTGCCAGGTTTACTACCTCCAGGGGCTGCACTATTTCTGTGGCCAGAGTGTGGTGCAGCAGACAGAGCCAGTACCTCTTGGGTCAGAGGTTCAAATCCCAGCTGGGGCACTTGCCAGCCCAGTCCCTACATTTTACCCACCACTAAACAAAGATAGCGCAGACACCCCTGTATTGCAGGGAACATAAGCATGGGGAAAACACCCATATTTTACCCAACACCGCACACACACCACAACAATGGGCATTACCTACAGCCAAGTCCCCCAAATGCAGTCCCGTACTGCCACATTGCAATCATGTCATCTGCTTTTCTGAGAGAAGCTCATGCCAGCATGTTGGCGGACGAGTACATGTGGTGCAGGGGGGAGTGGCTGCTAGCCACAGAAGACAGAGGCCTAGCCATGTGCAGGCTGGCACATTCCACTGCAATAGACAGGCCCTGCCGGATCCACAGTCATGGATGTTCCAGGGAATCCAGCCAATCTGTGGCTACACGGTGGTGCAGTGCACACAGACAGTGCATGCAAGAACAGAAGGTCACAGGATCAAAGCCCTGCTAGGGCTACCACCAATCCTGCCCACCTATTTTTCCCACAACTAAACAGTGATAGTAAGGACACACCTTTCGTGGCGAGGACATATGCAATGGTACTACGTCTATCCTTTACCCCACTGAGCACAGACACCATGAACAGGGGCAGTACCTAGAGCAGAAGCTCCCAAATGCAGACCTGGTGGGCCACACAACAGTCAGGTTCCATGCTGCCACTCATACAAATGCCTGTGCTGTATATCTATGCACCACCCCCATGGCATGTAGATGTAGCTCATGCATATTCATGAGGGACAGCAGGAAAACCCAAACAGTGTGTTGCAAACCTGGACTGGAGTTGGTAAAGCAGCAGCCAACAGGGCCAGACACACCCGCACCCACACCCACAGGCCCCATTGGCCAATGTCTCCTGGAGAGGCAGAACATTGGACCCTGCATGCATCTCCCAATACTAGCACCTGCATACCCTAGCAATGTCACCCTACACCTGAGGTATACGGTACACAGCTGTGAGATGTTTGCTAGGAGTACTGGCAGATAGATATCCATACGTTACGCACATACTGCTAGATGACCCCATCAGAACAATCTGTTAGGTGTATGCGGGGCGTGCTCCAGGCCTGGCCTCTGATGGTGTTTACCACCCTGGGGAGTGACCCCCAGCAGTACTGCGTACCATATCCATGCCTTGCCGTGCCCAGGACCGGTGGGCAAGGCTAATTAGCGCCTCAATAGTAGCACCATGATGGCATAGGTGTGGAAGTGTGTGTCTGTCTATACAGGGGGTGTTGGCTGCAAGCCCCTTCCACAGCCCACACTGCCAGCACTGTTGCCAGTATTGGCCTGCCAATGTGCATAATGAGTAGCAAAGGACCATGGGTACATCTCAGACAGGGTGGGCTGACCAGGATGCAGCTGCACAGGGCATAGGGCACTGACAGGGACATGGTAGTGCCTGGCCACCACCTACACAGACAGGGTGACCTCTGTATGTGCTGCTGGGGGATCACTCTCACCCTGAGTGTGCAGTGACGGCAGCATGGCTAGGCACACCCATAGTGCTGTATTGTGATTCTCCCATGTGATATGTATGGGTTTCCTGTTGGGGCCTCTTCACTGACTTATCTGCTTGTGTGTACTGCCACCCCAGTTGTGGGTGCATGCATTTCCATCAGGACCAACCAGCAGACTGTGCACAGCTGGTATGTGTCTTGATGGAGTGCCTTGCAGGGTGCAGTGGCTGATGGCTTGCTGCAGGAGAATATCAGATAGTGGTGGGGTGCATCTGTGAATATCCAGGCCTAATGTCTGTCTGTTATTGTGTTATGGATGTGTGTGGAGCTGCTTGGACTGCCCTGTGGGGTGTCTGTTCCCCAGCAGGGCTGGGGTTGATGGTCCTCTCTACTGCCATCAGTGCAGGGGGGAGCTGTGTTTTGTCCACCTGGGGGTCCCACTGACTGAGGCAGACAGAGATCTCCAGGATGTTTATGCAACACCTACCTATTTCACAGGTTATTACTGCTTTGGAGCTCTGGCATGGCCGCATTCAGCCATGGAAGGTGATGTGGACCTGGTCCTGGGCGCAACATCACAAACTCAGGGTGAGCACAGTAACCACACAATGTGATGGTGTTTAGCTACTCTTTGCCATTTGTCCACCCACTCAGGACACCCTACCAGGCCGAGGTGCTGTGTGGGTGCACACGGACACCTCCCCCTACCAGGCCGGGGAGCTTTAGGGGTGCAGTTCCCATCTTGTGTGCATCTGTGGACAGCTGATTTGCATGTGCAGTGCATCATGGGTACGGGTGGCCTAACCCTATCCTGTTTACACCAGCAGACTGTCTGTGCTGTGACGTGCAGGCTATCTGCAGCCAGGCAAGGGCTTGCTTACAGCTATAGAGCTGTAGCCCAATGGTTATGTCACTGCCTGTGCAGCCAGAGGTCATGGGTTCACACCCACAGTGGAGTTCTGTGATAGGGTTGTCCAAAGCATTATTTTAATTTACTGTACATATGTTGATGCCTGCAATAACACCCTCAGCGTACTGTACCCATAAGGTGCCTCTGAGGGTGCTTTATGGGGTGCCCTATAGGGCACGTTATGGTTGGCATCCATATAGGGTGCACTATCCATTATCCTGTGTCGCAACATACATGCTGCCCTATAGGGGACATTCTAGGGTGCCTTGGCGGATGGTGCACTGAAATATGTGCCTTATGGGCCGCCTTATGTTAACATGCTGTGAGAGTGCGTTTGCTAGTAGTTAGCACAAAATAAAATTAGAAAGCCTCCTACAGCACTCCACAACATAAAACATACTGCCTCAAATAGCCTTTTTCACTGGGAATTGTGAGGGATTGAACCCCTGGTCCCTGCACCATTGGTCAGTGTCTTAACCATTGTGCTGTGGCTGTGTTCCTTTGCTTTAGCATCAGCGCGCCGCCTTGTGCCCATCTGCGTGCCGCATCCTGCTGCCCACCATTAACAGTGCGCCGCCTTATGCCGCCCAAAATGAGCAGTGCGCCGCCTTATGCCGCCCAAAATGAACAGTGTGCCGCCTTATGCCGCCCAAAATGAACAGTGGGCCGCCTTATGCCGCCCAAAATGAACAGTGCGCCGCCTTATGCCGCCCAAAATGAACAGTGCGCCGCCTTATGCTGTACAAAATTATGTTGCCTCCTGACACACTTTTCCACATTCAAGGTGGTGCCTCAGCCAGCCTTTTTGGGCTGCGCACACTGGGGGATTGAACCCGTGGCCCCTGCACCATTGGTTATTGTCTTCACCATTGTGCTACGGCTCTGTTTCTATATGTGCCCAGCTGCGCCCCACTTAGCCTTCCCACGCGCTAATGTGGGCCCCGCACATTAACGCGACGCGCACACGTACGGTCTTTTTTTTTCCTTTTTCGGCCTGAACCGCCCACTCCTTATATGGCACAGGCACACTACCGCGGCCCCGCACGTTAGGAATGTTTAGTAAACATACCCCTTAATCTATCTATAATTCAGTCAATTATATACTATGAACAATTCTTTAAAAGTTTCTATTCTTTAACAATGGCTCAATATGGATCCCTTCAACAACAGGAAATTATTAGTTAACCCAGGGCCAGTTCGCTAGGCAGGCTAGGTAGCCACCTAAGGCGGCAGATCTCTGTGGATGGCAGGTCATGTGCTTCAGCACAGATGGCCTGCCACTTCTGAACCCCCAAAGTTATGTCAGAGGGGGTCAGAAGTGGCTCACCATGTATGCCAAAATACATGACTTGCTGCCGAGCCGAGCCATGCCCCCCAACCCTGTTGCTGGTATTGACGGTAGCGTGGCTCAGCATAGTGGGCCGTGGCTTGGCTCAGGGGGGCAGCACAATTCGGGGGGGGAGCATTGCCAGGGCTTCTGTCTAGCACGGCAGAAACCCTTGGGCTGGCCCTGAATTAACCTGTTGAAGGCTTGACATTTCTTTACTCTGTAGTAGAAGAACTATAACACTATCTTTTTTTACCTGTAACCTTGTAGGTGAATGGACATTACCATTCAGGTAAGGAAACCTCTTGTTTCCAAAAAATTTACTAGTGAACTAGTGTGTTTCAAAAAGGTCGCTGTGGTATATCAGTCACTTATCTCACTCTTCTTTTCCAGGTCTTGCTGCTTTCTTGAATATTGGGTGCCTTAGGATTACCTCTGCTCCAGCAATTTCCAGCTTCAGTCAAGATACCTATTACCTACTATATCTTTAAAAATCAATAAAAGAAACTATCTCCCTAGCTATGTCAGCATTAACTAGAAAAGTATTTCCTGTTTTTTCCTCTTTATTTCTTTCTATTATTTGTGAGACTTACTATTCTCCAAAAAAATAAAAGATAAGCAAATTAAGATATGCAAATTCCCTATATTCCCCTCCCAGAGAACTCTCTGTGCCAAAATCAGTTTGTTTCTTTGTGTGCCAGAACCAATCTTTCAAAACTGCCAGCCAATTCTGGATAACTATACCAACTGGCAATCAGTTATGAAAAAATATACCAAATTGCCAATCAGTCCTAAAGAACTATATCAATTGCCAACTAAATTTTATTTCTTTAAATAAGACAAAGGGTTTTTTTCTTTTCCTTAGGAACACACCCAATCCTTCTCTCTCATACAGTACATGCACTATCTCACTGAAACAGTTCAAGTTGTTTCAGTATGAAACAAATCCTGTGAGCAGTGCTTTTTTTCAGTTCAATATCAAGATTTTTCTTCAGCCTTACTTTTCTTTCAGAGCCTGAAGGACTCCAGTGTTCTTGAAAGCAAGTCTCACACACTAGAACTTTTCTCAAAACAGTGCTCAAATTTAGCTCACTCTCCAATAAATCACTTCAAATCCTCATTAAGCATTGTTTTAAACTCTTTCAATGAGTTTCAATGTTCTCTCAGCCTTACTCCAGTCACCAAGGAAAAGGTTATCACATTTAACTTTAAATTTTCTCTTCAGCTTTCATTCAAGTTTCTCACACACGCACACTTCTCCAATAAATTCTCACTTACTCACAGTTCTGACATCAAATAAATCTTTTCACAGCTCTTCCATGTAGACACTCACTCTGGCTCACCTTATCCCATCAAAGTCTTCTTTACATCCTTACTAAAGTTCCTGCATTAATATTATATCTTCACTGTAAAAGTGTTCCTTCCTCTAGCTCTGTTTGATAATAGTCCTCTTTTACTGGCTTCATTTCAACTCACATAACACTATTTTAGTGTTTTAAAGCCCCTAACAGACCTTTGCACACATAGAAATAATTTTATAAGCCATTTTCTTTAAAGTTTGCTTAGTATCTGTATTATTTATTTTCATTATGTCATGGGTTTTAGTCTCCTGAGAGCTCTTCCCATGATTGCTAGTAACACCCTGCACGTGGACACCATCTTCCATGCACACAACTCATATAAACGCTCTAGACATGCCCAACACTCGAAGAGGCCTGTGCCATAACATCAAACAACAAACCAGCGCTACTGATTGGTGACTTCAACCTGAAGTCCACCAATGCCAAAGACGCAGAGGCCTTCCTTCAAGCAATGACCTCACTCCAATTCACACAGATAATCAATGCACCAACGCATAAACATGGATCATCCCCAGACCTCATCTTCGCATCCAATTACCTAACATCAAGAGACCTAATTTCCCAACCCTCCATTACCCAAGTGCCATGGTCTGACCATTACCTAATCGAAACAAAGCTGCGATCACCAGAGGACCAGACAAACGAAAGAGCAAACAGCTCACACACACAAAGACGATTCAAACATTTCGACAGGGACGAATTCATACAGGACACAACACAGCACTTGAACATTACTACAGATGACCTGGAGGAACAAGTTTCCAGCTGGAACAGCATTCTAGCGAACGCCGCCAAACCAGCTGGTAGCGGGACCAAGAATCCACACCACAACAAGAGACAAAACAAACCATGGTACTCAGCAAAAATACGACAGGAAAAGAGGGAGCTCAGGAAGATTGAACGGAGATGGAGAAAAAAACAAAACAACTGCCGTCCAGCATCTTTACCTAACAAAGCAAAAACAATACAATACACACATCAACCAATCAAAGATAGAATTCAACACAAACATGATAAATTCCTCCATCAACAAACCCAGAGAGCTTTTCGAAATAGTAAAGATCCTCACAAAAGAGCAAACAACAGAAGGGGAAGTACAAGTTGATCCACAGGAATTAGCCGACCACATCAAAGACAAATTTCACTCCACGGAACGAACAACACATAGTGGGAACAACAAGACGGACGTTCACTCCAAAACCTGGGGCACATTCTACACACCCTCAACAGAACAGTTATCTCACATCATCTCTACAATCAACACAAGCACTGCTCCTACAGACCCGTGCCCAGTGTCATGGGTCAAAGCCATCAAATCAAGCTTCATCCCCACCATACACAAAATGGTACACAACTCACTCACTCAAGGACTCATGCCAAAGCAACTAAAACTTGCCACAGTAAGACCAATCCCAAAGAAAACAACTCTCGACAAAAAAGATCCAGCAGCATACCGACCAATTTCCAGCATACCCTTCCTCGCAAAAATCATCGAAAAAACGGTTCAACTACAGCTTCAGGAACACATCGACAAACACGAAACACTTGACGACAACCAACACGGATTTCGTCCCAACCATGGAGTCGAAACACTACTGATATACCTCTTTGATAGCATCCTAAGAATAATTGACAACACCAGGAATGGAATCATAATGATCTTCATCGACATCTCCTCAGCCTTCGACACAGTGGACCACAACACGCTCCTGGAAAGACTAAAGAACACTGGTATACACGGTATCACGCTGAAATGGTTCCAATCGTACCTAACCGAAAGACAGCTACAGGTCAAGGTGGGACACAACACCTCCCGACCCATAAATGTCCGACAAGGAGTACCTCAAGGATCCGCACTCTCAGCACTCCTATTTAACATCTACATCCAACCAATATGCAACATCATGAAGGAGAGCAACATTCAATACACAGTATATGCAGACGACATCATGATATACACCCCGATAGCTATCAACAACCCGGACTTCTCTAAAATAACAGACTGCCTTACCCAAATGACGAGTTGGTGCCAAAACAACAACCTCGCAATAAACTACAACAGGACTGAAGCCTTAATCATCACTCGGAACCAAAGCTTCATACACCCAACAAATATAAGGATACAAAGCACCACTATACCAATAAGATCAGAAGTAAGATACCTCGGAGTTACTCTGGACAATAAACTAAACCTCAAGCCACACATAGACAAAACAATCCAAAAAGCCTACTATAGGATGCGAATAATCAGGAGACTGAAACCACTCCTCGCCCCAGATCACTTCCGTACCGTCTGTCAAGCACTGATAACACCAATACTGGACTTCTGCAATCCGATATACCTTGGACTACCGAAACAAGCCCTCAACCACTCCAACTGGCACAAAACACTGCAGCACGAATCATATCCGGAACTACAAGACAAGAGCACATCACACCTATCTTAAAGGACTTACATTGGCTCCCAATCGGTGCACGCATCAGATACAAAACTATCATAAACCTATTCAAGATAAAACAGCACACATCAGCCAACAGCCTGCACGCCCTCATACAACCAGACACCAGCACACGTCCAAGAAGAAAACAAACACACAACCGAGTCAGCACCCCAAGTGAATACAAACATACACGCAAGGACACAACAGACAGAGCACTCTCCATGGCTGCTCCAACAATATGGAACAAACTACCGGACGACCTGAGGGCAACTACTGACCTCAAAGACTTTAGAAAACAGCTTAAAACCATGCTATTCATAGAACACTATGGACACATCACATAACCTCGGAGAATGTATAACAGTACATGATACCGCCCAAACAATGGATGTAAGAAAAGGTTTTTAGCACCACTGTATATAGACCACCTTGTATATAGCTCAAACCAATCTAGCACACAATACAACACACACTCAACTAAATTTCACCCTCACTGCATGTATAACACACACACTTTACCTGATTGTTTGCTGTGATACCACCTTGATTATTAAGATAAGGCGGTTTAGAAATACTGTTAAATAAATAAAATAAATAAAATAAAATTAATCCATTTTACTTTTATTATGCGGTTTTTCTTTTATTGCATTTATCTCTTTTATTTTGACCTTTTCTGGCACATTTTAGTTATTTTTTAATATTGCTTTCACCTTGTTTTAATTTATATTTTCATTTTGGTCTCATTTCCTTTAAACTGCCCCCAAGGTTGGATTCCTTTCCCGACATGATTCAGGTAATTTTCCAGCCTTTTCAAGCTTTATTTTATATTTAATTTTATGTTTATTCCTTTCCTCAGTTCTCTGTTCCTTTGCTGGTCCCCCTCCCCTGCACATGTGCGCAGATTGCGCATGCATAGTTACTTTTGGATTCGGGCTGGACATAAAAAACTTTTAATTTCACTGCAGCCAGGCTCTGGAGCACTACGGGGAGCCTCAGCTCCCTGCTGCTGTCTGATGCCCCAGAGCCATTTCTGGGTGACCTCAGTGAGATCACCGGGGGGGGGGGAGGGGAGGGGGTCCGTAATTGCAGCAGCCATGCCTCTAGCACCTCTTCTGATGCTGCGAAAGACCCGAGTAGCCTGAAAGCATGCTCCCTTGCCTACCTGCAGCACCAGAACAGCCCCAGGCTCTGAAAAAAATGATGGTAGAGCCAGGTATATTCTAAAACTTTTTTCTCTGCCATTACACTTGTATTTTTTCAAAGGGTAAACAATCGATTTGCATTTACCCATTCCACTCCACTTGGGATTTAATAGACATCTATCTTATCTCCCCTCTGCTGGCTCTTCTCCAGGCTGAAGAGCTCTAAACTCCATCCCCTTTATCATTTTAGTCCCCCTTCTCTGTACCTTTTCTAATCCACTATAGGCCCGATTTTCATTTAGGCAGGCTATGTGCTGCGTCGGCACGTAGCCTGCCCGCCAACTCCCTTAACCCAGATTTTCACTTCTGCAGCGACAGAAGTGAAATTCCAGGTTGGCTGGATACATGGCAGCTGCCAAAGCTAAGCGGGTAGCAGCAATTTTCGATGCTAGCCAGTTAGCCCCATTGTCTCAAAGATAGGCGAGGAAAACCCTTGCCTATCTTTACGGCACTGAGGGTTAACCGGGCAGCATTGAAAATTGCTGCTACCCGCTTAGCCTTTTCCTCTGCCCCCGCTCCACCCCAGAATGTCCAGTCATGTCCCGATGATATCCGCATAGCATCGGGGCGCGTAAGGGACAAACCAGGGAATTTTCAAAGACACTACCCATGTAGATGCCTTTGAAAATTCCCTATTAGGGCATTTACATGGGTAACTAGGGTAGTTGCCCGTGTAAATGCCTTCGAAAATCGAGCCCTATATCTTTTCTAAAGCCACTATCTTTTTTAAGATGCAGAGATCACAAATGCATACAATACTAAAGGAGCAGTCACATCATGAATCGATACAAAGACATTGAGATAGTCTTTGTTTTATTCTCTATTCCTTTCCTAATGATTCCTAACATTCTATTTGCTTTTTTTGGCCCCTACTGCACACTGAACAGAAGATTCCAATGTATTGTCTACTAAGAAACAACAGAAACTAGAAACTACACAATAATAGATCTTTATTGTAATTCTTGATATAGCGCCCAAGAAGAGTGTCAGGGCGGTGTACAATCAATAAGGCTGCAGGAAGAGTAAAGAGAGAAAGGAATGCCATTGTTTAGACAGGAAAGTGACAGATGGAGAGACAGACAAAAAGTGAAGGGATAGATACGCCAGACACACATGGAAAAAGGGGGGGGGGGATAAGGGATCATCCAGGGGGAGGAGAGCCTAGGGGTTGGGGAGGGGAAGGTCAAAGGAGCAGAGGCTGCAAAACAATGGAAATGTGCAAATGAAACACAAAAGGCTCAATGTACTAAAGTCTGCTAATGCACTTAACATGCATTATTAATAAATAGGTGCCATTAGATAAAATGGGACCTGCGGTAAATGAGTGTTATTATGTGTTAGTGCACGCTAATGCAGTAGTTCAATTTAGTATAGTTAGTCCAAAGTACTTAAAGGGTAGGGTGGAGGTTACTCAAACGCAGACAAGACAACAAATGAGACATAAAATAAAGGGCCCGATATTCAGCAGCAGCGAGTAGCACTGCGAAAATGTCTAGCTGCCCCCGCTGAACATTAGACCCCGATATCCATTGACAGGGTCATATCCGAATTGCCATAAAGCTAACTGGGCAGCAGTGATAATCAGCCGCTGCCCGGTTAGCTTCCATGGTGAAAGTTACGCCAGCTTTCACTGGCTTTCACCACTTAATATAACGGGGTAGCAGTGATATTGAGCCGTTGATCAATAATCATCAGGTGCCGACCACAGACTGTCCCGATGCTAACCGATTAACAGTGGAGCATGCAGAAGTGGCACCCATAGATGGTCAGCGGCACTAACTGTTTTAGTGTCACTGACTAACCTGACCAAGGGGATTAATAGGGTTAGCAGGTCTCCTATAGCGGGAGGATAAAATCAAAATAAGCATAACTATTTCTTATATCTGAACAAATAGGGGTGACCTACACGGAGTGGTGGGTACACCCCTAAACAAAGGCATTGGGAGAGGTGACCTGTATGGAGCAGCAGGTGCACCTACTCTTGTCGCCTTGCTAGGCAGACTAGATGGACCATACTGATCTTTATCTGCCGTCATATACTATGTTACTATGACCATGTTCATCTTTTTCAATATTGGGCCCATAGAGTTTAAGGCAAAGAAGGCTATGAAAAGGTACAAATGAAAATGAGTTATATGTCTCTTCCAGCTTTTACATGAAGAAAGAGGTAAAATACATCGTCAGCTATTATGGAAATGGCAACCACTTTTAATTTTAGCCGAGCTAGTGTAAATGCAAACAAAATTGTCTACAATACAATAGAGAGTCCTTTTGCATGAAAACTGATGCTGTAGCAGTGCAGGAGACTATCGTTTGGATTGTTTTGTAAATGATGTAAGCCATTTTCACATCTGTTTGAAAGATGGCATGTAAATGGTTTTCAAAACATAAAGGGCCTGATTTTGATTTAGGCAGGCTATGTGCCATGTCAGAACATAGTCTGTCCGCCGACCCCCTTAACCCGGATTTTTACGTCTGCGGCAATGGAAGTGAAAATCCAGCTTATGCTGGATGCGTCAGCAGCCACTGAGGCTAAGCAGGTAGCAGCAATTTTCGATGCTACTTGCTTAGCCTCTGCGCCTTAAAGATAGGCAAGGAAAAGCTTGCCTATCTTTAAGACGCAAAGGACTAAGCAGGTAGTATTGAAAACCGCTACTACCCACTTAGCCCTTTCCTCTGCCCCCACTCCACCCCGGAACACCCCCAGCATGCCCCGATACTAACCGCTTAGCATCTGGGCATGTTAGGGACTTATCTGGGATTTTCGAAAGGCACTATCCGTGTAGATGCCTTTCGAAAATCCCAGTTGAGGCATTTACATGAGTAACTAGTGCTCTGGAGCCTGGCTGCAGTGAAATTAAAAGTTTTTTATGTCTAGCCTGAACCCAAAAGTAACTATGCATGCGCGATCTGCGCACATGCCTTTGTAAATGCCTTTGAAAATGCTGCCCAAAGAAAATAAATAATAACTGTTATTATTATCATGACGGTGTAACGCACAACAGATATATCCAATGCTAAGAGACATGTGGAGGGTAATAGTTAGGAATGTGCATTTGTTTGAAAACGACATGGGAAATGTCAATGATATTTTTATGTCATTGCATGCCATTTTCAACCTGAAATGACAGGAAGAAAAACAATTTTTTTTTCTGGGTTATCAATAGTGCACACATGCTCATTAGTGGGAGGTGAGAGTGGGGCAGCAAAGAGCATCTAGGTCAAAGAAAAGCAATGGGTTCCGGTAGCCACGCAAACTCAGAGTCACCAGAGATATCAGGAAGAATGGGAAATATGCAAATAGTTAATTTACCCTTGATCAGTAAGTGGCTTTTTGAAATCTCTGTCATTACACATATATTTACAAAATGAAGTTTAATATTTAAAAGTGAGATGTCAAAATATGCATATTTATAGGATGGTTCTGGGAGAGATGGTGTTGAGATGATCACAATTGAGTTTAATAATCAAAATCTTGGAGGAGGGGGCACCAGGGATCTAAAAGCTGATTGCAAAGGGGTGCAAAGCAGAATTTTTGCCTAGAGTGCCCTTGCACTGGCACTACTTGATAGGGCACCTTACTGCACCATAGAGCACCTTATTATGCAGTACTGTCACTATTAGGCAATAAGGTGCACTACCGAGCAATAGTGAGCACTACTGAGCAGTAGGGGGCAATAGGGGGTAAAGGTCGAGGCAGAGAAGCTCACATCCTAGAGATGAATGCATGACTGCGTGGATGGTGTCATCGAGAGCGTTTTGGTTTCCTGGACCATGGGATGATTTTCCAAGAGCTGCTGAGCAGAGATGGTGTCAACCTATCCAAGAAGGTACAATGTGTCTTCCACAGCAGACTGGCTAATTTAAAGTAGATTCGTTAGCTACAGGTGAAGAAAACCCTCAGGTAAGTAAAAGCTCTCCGGTACATAAAATATTAAATATCTCTGTAGAAATGGGTAAAAGGGGCAACACCTGGAAAGCAGTATGTATTAATGCCCATAGTATGGGAAATAACATTTCAGGATGTTGAGGCTGTAATGGAAAAGGTTGACTTGGATTTAGTGGCGATTACAGAGAATCATGACTGGGATGTAATTATATCAGGCTATAATTTATTCAGAAAAGACGGAGTAGGAAGAAAGGAAGGAGAAGTGACACTATTGTAGGGCTTACAAGAGCTGGGGGAGACACTCTGGGTTACAGAGAATCTGTTGGTGAGGAAGTATAAATCTATGTGTCTGGATTAGACCGGAGGGATGATAAGGAAAACAAAAAATATTATAATCCTTTGTATCGCTCCATGATGTAATCACCTTGAGTACTGTATACAATTCTGGTAATTGCAACACAGAAAGAATATAGTAGAAGTAGAAAAGGTACAAAGAAGGACAAGAAAAATAATAAAGGGAATGGATTGACTCCCTCATGAGGAAAGGCTAAATAGGTTAGGCCTCTTTAGCTTGGAGAAGACACAGCTGAAGGAAGATATATCTATTTATTTAAAAATATTTTATATTCCGCATTATAATACATAGGCAGATTACAAAATAACATATATGTTAAATAAAGCTGAAGTAAAATAAAACAAAACATCACAATAAAATAAACAAAACAATATAAACAGTGAGCCTTAAAAACCTTCAATCAACTGAATATGCCTACCTGAATAAATGCGCCTTTAGCCTCTTCCTAAAAAACAATAAAACTGTCTCAAGTCACAAGAGGAAGGGAATTCCAATGCTTCGGGGCAGTAATCAAAAACATACGATCACGAAGGGTTGCAAAAATGTGTCCTGTGACAAGAAGGTACAAGAAGATATGACAGAGGTCTATAAAATCATGAGTGGAACAGGTAAACGTGAATTGGTTGTTCAATCTTTCAAAAAGTACAAAGATTAAGGGGCATGCTATGAAGTAACTAAGAGTAGGGGTAGATACTAACGTGCATTAAGGGAATAAGGCATAATTTTTGCCTCCAAATACACGTTAAAAAGGCATTGCCTTATTTTGCCTTAATACATATTAGCTTCCTGCCATCTATTTTTCTGCCTCTCTATCCACTTAGATTTCACTTCTACTTACTGTTCAGTTGCAATCTCCTTTATTTTACTCCCTTATTTTACTTATATCTGTTATAGAGACATGGTTTAGTGGCAGTTACGGAGACATGGTTCACGAAAAACCATGACTGGAATGTAATTATACTGGGCTATGCTTTATTCAGGAAGGACAGGGTAGGAAGAAGGCGAGATGGGGGGGGGGGGGGTACTATATGTCAAAAATAATATTAAAGCTATAGAATTGCAAGGCTTAAAAGGAAGAGAGAAGGCGCTGTGAGTTAAACTAGAAAGAGGGAAAGAGAAATCCATTTGTACTGAAGTTACATACAGATCACCCTCACAGGGAGTAGAAGTGGACGAAGATTTCATAGAAGACATACGCAATATTGCCATGAAAGGAGACATGCTACTGATAGGTGATTTCAATATACCGGATGTGGATTGGCACATCCTTACTGCGGCATCATCTAAAAGTAAGGAGATTCTCCTGGATTCTCTACAGGGAGAACTATTCAGGCAACTGGTAACAGAACCCACACATGACAGGGCCATACTGGACTTAATGCTTACCAATGGGGGAAAGTGTTTCTGATGTCATAGTGGGAGATCATCTCGCATCCAGTGATCACCAGATGGTATGGGTCGGTATTAGTACTAGGGCTGATAAAATCCATTCAAAAGCGAGGGTCTTAGACTTTAGGAAAACTAACTTTACAAAGATTGGACAATACCTCAGAGAGTCGTTACCGGGATAGGAATTACTGGGGGATGTAGAACAACAGTGGGCAAAACTGAAAGGGCATATTTTAAGGGCAACAAACCTTTTTTTTAGAAATGTAAATAAATGTAAAAGGAAAAGGAGGCCACTATGGTTCTCATAAGAAGTAGCTGAAAAGATGAAGAAAAAGAGGGAGGCCTTCATGAAATACAAGAGATCACAGAGAGAGGAAGACAGGCATCCATATTTGGAAGAACTTAGAGAAGCTAGCAAAGTAGTCAGGAAAGCAAAGGTACAAAAAGAAGAAGAAATTAGCCAATGCAATTAAATGCGATGATAAGATATTTTTCAGATATGTTAGTGAGAGGAGGAAGGGCAAAAGTGTTTTGTCAGACTCAAGGGTGCAGGGGAGGAATATGCAGAAAATGTTGAGGATAAAGCAGAATTGCTTAACAAATATTTCTGTTCTGTGTTCATAGATGAAGGGCCATGAGCAGGACCTCAGAAAACTCCCACAAATGGGAACCGAAGTGACAGGGATCTCAAACAATTTTCAGAAGACTGTGTTCATGAGGAACTAGCTAAACTAAAAGTAGACAAAGCCATGGGTCTGGATGGGATACATCCAAGAATACTGAGGGAACCTGGGGATGTTCTAGCATCTCCACTGTCTGACATTTACAATGCCTCTTTGGAGTCAGGAATGATGCTAGAGGACTGGAGAAAGGCACATGTGGTCCCTTTTCACAAAAGCGGATATAAGGATGACATTAAGAACTACAGGCTGGTTAAGTCTAATCTCTGTGGTTAGTAAATTATTGGAAAGGTTACTAGTGAGATTTCTGGAGTCCAATGGATTTCAGGATCTGAGGCAGCATGGATTCACCAGAGGCAGGTCTTGTCAGACAAATCTGATAGATTTCTTTGACTGGGTAACCAAGGAGTTGGACTGAGGAAGAGCCCTAGATGTGGTGTATTTAGATTTCAGTAAAGCCTTTGACACCGTTCTGCACAGGTGACTTATAAACAAACTGAGCACCCAAAAGTTACTGATTGGGTTAAAAATTGATTGAGTAAAAAGCGACAAAGGGTACAGGTAAATGCAGTTCACTCTGAGGAGAAGGAACTTACCAGTGGTGTGCCGCAGGATCCGATTCTGTTTAACATCTTTGTTAGTGATATTGCAGAAGGACTGTCAGGTAAGGTTTGCTTGTTTGTGGATGATACCAAAATCTAAAATAGAGTAGACACACGGAAAGGAGTCGATAACGTTAGGAGGGATCTAGCTAAGCTTGAAGAATGGTCTAGAATTTGGCAACTGAAATTTAATGCTAAAAAATGCAGAGTCATGCATTTAGGCAGCAAAAATCCAAATGAGCGGTACAGTGTAGAGGGTGAGGTACTTCAGTACACAAAAGAAGAGTGGGACCTGGGCGTAATTTTATCTGATGATCTTAAAGTAGTTAAACAGGTAGAATAGGTGACTGCAAAAGCCAGAAGGATGCTTGGGTGTGTAGGGAGAGGAATGGCCAGCAGAAAAAAGAAGGTGATAATGTCTCTGTATAAGTCTATGCAACCTCATTTGGAATATTGTGTGCAATTCTGGAGACCGCATCTTCAAAAGGATATAAGCAGGTTGGAATGGTTAGAGGTCTTCGTTATGTGAAAGCCAGAAGGGAAGGAGTTAACAGTACAAATGCCAGCAATTGGTACTGAATGTGCGTTGTGCGATGTTATGAGCATTAGGTGTTATCAGATGACATCAGATGTAAGCAATGTTGAGAAAACACACTTATCTACAGAGCACAGAAGAGAGAAGACATCATTTAGCATGGTTATGTCAGTTTGACATGGAGCCTAGTGTGGAAACTGTCAGAATACTAGAGAACTAATAAGATATATTTTCTATAATTTCTTAAAAATAGGGGATGGAAAAACAGACAAGGTGAAAGTTGAATATGTTGGGAAAAAGATCAAATAACAAGGAATAAATCTGAAAAAGGCCTGAGCATATGTTTATACACAAGGCCATAAAGGGTCACAGGTCAGAGTGCAAATATGACAGGACTAAGGAATGAAAGAGAAAATCCAGATGCCTGGAATCGAAAACAAAGGGACTATTTGGAAAGAAAACTATATAACAGGACAGAACTTTTAAAATATTGGGAATTCTGTACCCCATTCTCTGAAGAGGGTGGATTGCAAATTCTTACTGTATGCCTGCTAATGAGAGAATAGTATGTGTTTGATGTCTGTGTGAAAGTCTATCTTTGAGTGTAGCTAGGAATCTCACTGTCATAAATCCTTCTCTTTCACTGTGCTAGGATCTGTCGATGGACAGGAAATCTCTCTAATTACTTTATAGCTGTAGTGGAGGGTGAAGAAATTCTCCAAGTTACTTTTTAATTAGTTAGTTTTGGTTGTGCTTCCTATATGCTTGTTTCTGTGATATATAAGGAATAAAGGATTTTATTTGTAAGAAGAATCTGTGAGAATTTTGTGCCAGGTACGAGTATAATCTGCATGAGGTGTATGTGTATGTAAGGTTTTTGTTATCCCTCTTGCATGGAGGAGGAGGGGTGGCAATCCGCCTGGCCAACGGACTGGCCCCCACCCCCTGGTTCCGTACAGTTATGAAGCATATGAGGACAGACTTAAAGATCTTAATATGTGTACTTTAGACTTTAGACTAACATCTTTGTTAGTGATATAGCGGAAGGGCTGTCAGGTAAGGTTTGCCTTTTTGCGGATGATACCAAAATCTGAAATAGAGTAGACACCGAGGAAAGTGTAGATAACATGAGGAGGGATCTAGCTAAGCTTGAAGAATGGTCTAGAATTTGGCAGCTGGGATTTAATGTTAAAAAATGTAAGGTCATGCATTTGGGCTGCAGCAATCCAAGGGAGCAATATAGTATAGGGGGTGAAGTACTTTTGTCCACTAAAGAAGAGCGGGACCTAGGCGTGGTTGTGTCTGATGATCTTAAAGTAGCTAAACAGGTAGAAAAGGCGATGGCAAAAGCTAGAAGAATGCTTGGGTGCATACGGAGAGGAATGGCTAGCAGAAAAAAGGAGGTGATAGTGCCTCTGTATAAGTCTTTGGTACGACCTCATTTGGAGTACAGTGTGCAATCCTGGAGACTGCACCTTCAAAAGGATGTGAACAGGATGGAGTCGGTGCAGAGGGTGGCTACTAAAATGGTTAGTGGTCTTCATTATAAAGCATATGAGGACAGACTTAAGGATCTTAATATTGTGGTGGCGAGACAGGTTTAGAGCCCAAAGAAAATGTGAAAAAACAGCCTCTTACCTCTGGGCAGAAAAGAAAGGTTCAGGGGGTTTAAGGGTTAAAACTCAAACCAAAGGAAAAAACTCTCTGCACAGAGATGGGGAGAGTAAGCCACGCCCTAGCTCCATGGAGACCAGGGAAGGTGACGAGGGAAGCCTGGGGGTGGAGTCTGAGGCTATAGGGCAGCCCCAGTCATATAAGCAGAGAGAGTCTTCCAGAGAGGGAGGAGACACAGGAACAGCAGGGAGACGAGGAGGAAGATGGAAAGCAAGAGGAGATCATGTCCGTGGGTGGAGTCCAGGAGGGAAATTCTCTGAAGAGGAAACATCCCCTAGCAGGCTGGACACTAGCAGAGAATCTCTTGAAGCTACGGGAAGTAAAGAGATTAGGAGGACACGTGCAAGGGAAAAGTGCTCCAGCAGAAGCCTCAAACAAGATCCCTATTGCAGGCAACAGGCAGACAACTCAAGCCCTGATGGCAGCCTAGCTGGTAAGAAGTGTACAGCTGGCTGGGAACACAGGAGTGTTGGTTCTGGGGAAAATGTTGCTGAAAAGCATGGTAAAGGAATCTTTGTGAGAGAGTCTGTAGAGAAGGTTTCACCTGAGGCACAGCCTGAGAGAAGACAGGGTGCTGGGAACAAGGTGAGCCCTTTGCAAGCTTTAAAACGTTTATTGAGAAAGAAAGATCTCCTAGGTCCTTCCCCTGCAACTCAGCGTAGTGAGGATTCCCAGTGGGGACAGGTTTGGAAATTGATAGAGCAATTAATACCTGCCGTTAGAAACGCTGAGGCCAGCCAGGTGCTAATTGAACCAGATGAAGAAAGCATGGACGTAGAGGAATGCCTTTCAGAAAATGAGTGTTCTGACTTTGAAATGGATTGCTCTTACTGTGTGAGTCATAAGTAGAAAAGCTGTATGGTTTTTGGAAAAGCCATAAGCTTTTAAAGAGTTTTATGACCGGCTGGAAGTGGTTAATTGAAGCACCAATGTTGAGCTAGCCAGATAAGCTCAGAGAAAAGCTGTGAATGCTGGAAGTTAAAGCCAATGTTTGTAATTGGAAAGTGAAGAAGCCTAACGTCTGTAAAAGGAATGATGCAAACGTTTAGCAGCTTGTAAACTTGGAAGTCCACGTGCTGTGCAGAGCCTTTGTGCTGTGCCAATGCTGGGACTTGAGAGTATATCCTTGCCTAAAAGCAAGGTTTATTGCTGTGTTTAAAAACAAGCTGTTTGGAATGACTAGTGCTGGGACTGAGCAGTAAAGTTTATGTTTCCTTTTGCATAGAGAAGTATCCTATTTATGTTATGGTAATATATGAACTGCTGACAAGAAGTTCTATGGATAAGTAGAAAATAAAAATCCTGTTACCTTTTGGAAACCCTCGGCTGTTTGGTTCTTACCACACAACTACATTCTTCAAAGGCCTCAGTGAAAGGGATTAAGGTGATAAAGGACATAAAGTGGTACGCTCACTACACATAGGCAACCGCCTAACCCATAGGGGGCGCTACAATATATACACCTTAGAGGAAAGGTGGGATAGAGGTGATATGATTGAGATGTTTAAATACCTCTGTGGCATAAATATTCAGGGGAAGAACCTCTTTGAATTGAAAGCAAGTTCTGCTATGAGGGGACATGGGATGAGGGTGAAGGGGGATAGATTCAGGAGTGATATGCGGAAATATTTCTTTATGGAAAGAGTGGTGGATCTGTGGAATAGTCTCCCAGTGGAGGTAGTAGAGATGAGGACAGTAACTGAATTCAAAAATGCATGGGACACGGGAAGTAATTAAGATGGCGGCGGGAGTTTGCCGGCTGTGAGACGTGTTTTATTGAGTTTCCGATTGCTCAAGGAGTTCCCCCTTGCTTTGGTGCTATGGGGTGGTGAAAATGGAAGCAGGCTCCTTTACCTCCTTCGGACCTGCTGTCCTCCTCGGGTCAACATGTTCTCAGTGATTGAGGTTTCGTGGTCAGCAGCGGAGCAGCGTCTTCAGCAGGGATGGTAGGAGAAGTATCGCTCCTGAGCACATCGGGTGTCTGGCTCTCTCCTGAGCAGCACACCCCTCCACCGCGACCCGTAAGTGTGTCCTCAGCTGTGTTTGTACTGCCTGCGGGGTTGCCGGCGAGCACTCCTGTGTGGCGCAGCATGGGAGGAGGTCTGGCTGAGTTGGATGTCTTTCCCGGCGTGAAGGTACAGCAAGTGAAGTTGGAAGTCCATCGGAGGTGGAGTCTGTGGCTTTACCGGGTCGGGAGGAGAAGCCTCCGGGGCTTCCTATTTTGGAGAGACCTGCGGTGTTCACTTTGGAATCGCTGTGGGTTGGTTTGCCTGCTTTGAACACCTCCTTGTCTACTGTCTTGGGGTCTGTGAGTACTGATTTGTTGGAGGTAAAGTCAACTTGTGGTACTCTCTCTAATGCCCATAAAGAGCAAGCAGTGCGGATTTCCAGGTTGGAAGAAGATGTGGGACAGCTTCGGGACTTGGATACTGCCCAGCTTAAGGATAAATTGGTGTCCATTAAGAAGTTGGAGTATTTGGAAAACCAGGCCTGTAGATGCAATCTGCGGTTTCTGAACTTTCCTAGGTCTCCTGTGTTGTCATCTATGGACATGGTGCGAAAGTATTTCAGGGAAGTTTTAAAGATTCCCCCGGAACAGTTTCCGCCTATGACTAGGGCCCAATACCTGTTGGTGGGTGTAAGTGATCAGGCTCCTGGTATTTCCCCCACTTCCCCTGGGTTAGGAGACCTCATGGGTTTTTTAGAAAACTCTTTAGAGGTTGTTACAGGGAAGGCTACCCTGCTTGTTACTATGGCTTTAGAGTCAGATAAATTTTATGTTCTTAAAATGTACTTCAGAAATATTAATGAGGTTTTTCTAGGTTCTAATGTTAGAATATTTCCTGATGTTTCTCGTGATACACAGCTGAGAAGGAAAGGCTTTTTGGCCCTTCGCCCCAGGGTTTTGACTCTAGGGGCTACTTTTCAGCTAAAATTTCCTGCAAAGTGTTGTGTTATGTTTAAACAGAAAATGTATTTGTTTTTTGAGCCTAGGCTGCTTCAAGATTTTCTGGAGGCTAGGGAGGAGGTTGTAGTAGAAGTACCTGGGCCCTCTCATTCGGCTGACGCATAAGTCTACCTGCCTTTGTTGTATAAATTTCTTGTGTTAAGACCTTTGGACTTAAAACTTTTTCTGGTACTTCCCTATAAATTGGTGGTCTATTTATAAATGGGGGGGGGGGAGATATATTTATTTTGCTACAAATTTGTTATTGTTGATATGCCCCTGTATTTTGTTTTCATTCAATATTGTTTTTGGATGTAATAATATTAATAAAAAAAATTTAAAAAAGCATGGGACAAACACAGAGGATCTCTAAAGGAAAAAAAGGGGACTGTTGTAGCTGTTGATATGGAAGGACAGACTAAATAGGCCATGTGGTCTTTTTCTGTCATCATATTTCTATGTTTCTATCTAAGCTGTGATGGGGCAATATGATAGAGACCTTTAAATACCTTTGTGGCATAAATGCTCAGGAAGGTCCCTTTCAATTGAAGGCAAGTTCTGCTATGAGGGAACATAGGATGAGAGTGAAAGGGGATAGACTCAGGAGTAATATGTGGAAATATTTCTTTCCGCAAAGAGTGGTAGATGCATGGAATAGTCTCCAAGTGGAGGTGGCCGACATGAGGACAATATATGAATTCAAAAAAGCATGAGAAAACACAGAAGATCTTTAAAGGTAAAAGGGGGACTGTCATTGTTAAGTGCTGGTGAGTCGGTGTCGACTTCTGGCGACCCTCTGGATAGTTGACCTAAACTATGTTCGGTCTTCAGCCAAGCGGCTCATTGTTGATAGAATGGTATCCATAGCTGTTGTTATTGTATTGATCCATCTCATTGCTGGCCTTCCTCTTTTACGGTGACCTTCTACCTTCCCAAGCATTATGTCTTTCTCCAATGATCTCTCTCTTCTCATCATGTGTCCAAAGTATGAAAGTCAGTCTTGTCATCTGAGCTTCTAAGGCAGTGGTTCTCAACATTTTTTGTACCGTGACCCCTTTTACCGTTGGTCAACTTGTGGTGACCCCCAATGATAAAATCAAATGCGTCTCTCTTCCTTTACCGTTAACACATTGTCGCTATAATCATTTGTTGAATTATTAATATATTATAGGCCTTTGCAATATGTTTTTATTTATAAAATACTTATTTAAACCACAATAATTAATCACAACAAGTAACAATATTTGATTTCAAAATTATGATGATTTTGTAGTCAAATCACTAATATGAAATAAAATTATTTTTTCTACCTTTGTTGTCTGACCAATTTATTCTCTGATCATGCTGGTCCCGATATGAGGCTTCTGCTTTTCTGTCTTCTCTTAGCTCTCTTTCTGTGGTCTATGGTCCATCTGCCATTTCTTATCTCTTCTTTCATTTTCTTCACTTCTTTCCATCAGCCTATTTCCAGTCCCAGTAACCCTCCCCAGTTTCAGCCCCTTTCCAGTCCTCACTCCCAGTACCTTCCAATGTCAACTTGCATTCCCATGCCTGCCACTGGTGTCCATTCCCTTCCAGTGCCCCTCCTTCCCCACTGACCAGTCCCTTCTAGTACAAATACCATGGCAGCCAATCTCAGATCCACTCCCTTCCAGTTTCATTCTTCCATCCCCTCGTATCAGCCCATTTGTAGCCTTAGCCCCCAGTTTTCTTCCAGGGCCAGCAGCTCTATCCTCCCCTCTTCACAATCAGCCCATTCCCAGTCAAAGCCCCCCAATCAGCTCACTTCCAGTGCTAGTCCCCCTCAACCCCATTACCAGTGCTAGCCTCCCCTAATCAGCCCAATACCAGTCCTACCCCCCATCAGCTCATTACCAGTCCTAGCCTCCCCCCTCAACCCCATTACCAGTGCTAGGCTCCCCTAATCAGCCCATTACCAGTCCTACCCCCCCCCATCACCAGTCCTATCCCCCCAACAGCCCATTTCCAGTCCTAACATCACTGATCAGCTCATTTCCAATGCTAGCCCCCCATCAGTCCATTACCAGTCCCAACCCCCCTTTGATCAGTCCATTCCCAGTCCTAGCCTTCCCTAATAACCCATTACCAGTCCTAGCCCCCTCCGATCTGCCCATTACCAGTGCTAGTTCCCCCATCAGCCCATTATAATCCTAACCTGCACTGTCTCTCGCCTCTGTCCAGCATTTATCCCCTGTCTGTCCAGAATGTCCCCGTCTCTCCCCTTTGTGCATGCCAGCCCCCCTCCCTCCATCCCTGCATGTCAGCCCCCTCCCTCCATCCATATCAGCCCCCTCCCTCCCTCCATGTCAGCCCCCATTCTTCCATCTGTCCATGTCAGCCCCCTCCCTCCCTCCATGTCAGCCCCCCTGTCCATGTCAGCCTCCCTCCATGTTAGTCCCCCCTCTATCCATGTCAGCCCTCACCTCCCTCTCTCCCTCCATGTCAGCACCCTCCCTCCATCCATCCATATCAGCTCCCTCCCTCCATGTCAGCCCCCTCCCTCCATATCAGCTCCCTCCCTCCATGTCAGCCCCATCCCTCCCTCCCTCCATCCATATCAGCCCCCCTCCCTCCATCCATCCATATCAGCTCCTTCCCTCCATCCATACATATCAGCTCCCTCCCTCCATCCATCCACATCAGCTCCCTCCCTCCCTCAGCCCCCCTCCCTCCATGTCAGCTCCCTCCCTCCATGTCAGCCCCCCTCCATCCATCCATCCATATCAGCTCCCTCCCTCCATGTAAGCCCCACCTCCCTCCATCCATCCATATCAGCTCCCTCCCTCCATCCATCCACATCAGCTCCCTCCCTCCATCAGCCCCCCTCCATCCATCCATATCAGCTCCCTCTCTCCATGTCAGCTCCCTCCCTCCATGTCAACCCCCCTCCCTCCATGTCAGCTCCCTCCCTCCTTGTTAGCCCCCCTCACTCCATCCATATCTGCTCCCTCCCTCCATGTCAGCCCCCTCCCTCCATCCTTCCACATCAGCTCCCTCCCTCCATGTCAGCCCCATCCCTCCCTCCCTCCATGTCAGCCCCCTCCCTCCATCCATCCATATCAGCTCCCTCCCTCCATCCCTCTATGTCAGCCCCCTCCCTCCATCCATCCATATCAGTCCCTCCCTCCCTCCATCCATATCAGCGCCCTCCCTCCATGTCAGCCCCCATCCCTCCATACATCCACGTCAGCCCCCCTCCCTCCATCCATCCACATCAGCTCCCTCCCTCCATGTCAGCCCCACCTCCCTCCATCCATCCAGATCAGCTCCCTCCCTCCATCCATCCATATCAGCTCCCTCCATCCATCCATCCATATCAGCTCCCTCCCTCCATGTAAGCCCCACCTCCCTCCATCCATATCAGCTCCCTCCATCCATCCATCCATATCAGCTCCATCCCTCCATGTCAGCCCCCCTCCATCCATCCATATCAGCTCCCTCCCTCCATCCCTCCATGTCAGCTCCCTCTCTCCATGTCAGCCCCCTTCCCTCCATGTCAGCTCCCTCCCTCCATGTTAGCCCCCCTCCCTCCATCCATCCATATCAGCTCCCTCCCTCCATGTCAGCCCACTCCCTCCATCCTTCCATATCAGCTCCCTCTCTCCATGTACGCCCCACCTCCCTCCATCCATACATATAAGCTCCCTCCCTCCGTGTCAGCCACCTCCCTCCATCCATCCATATCAGCTCCCGCCCTCCCTCCATGTCAGCCCCCCTCCCTCCATGTCAGCTCCCTCCCTCCATGTCAGCCCCCCCCTCTCCCCATGTCTGCCTCCCTTCTAATGCAGCCGCGGCTCCCTGCTTTTTAGGGAACCGCAGCTGTGCCTATAATATCATTGCGTAGCCCGGCCTGTCTCTACGGGCTCCGTGCAGCATTGGCCCGCCTCCAAAGGAAGTGGTAAACAACTTCCTTTAGAGGCGGGACAATGCTGCACGGAGCCCATCGAGACAGGAAGGGCTCTGCAATGATTTTACAAGCACAGCCGCGGTTCCCTAAGAGGTAGGGAGCCGCGGCTGCAGAAAGAGTTGGTGAGTTTGCCGCTGCCGAGAAGCGGACTCGGCAGCGGCAGCAACTTCTGCGCATTTATTTATTTATTTTTAATGAGGTGACCCCCGCTAAATCCTGTGGCGACCCCCATGGGGGTCGCGACCCACAGGTTGAGAACCGCTGTTCTAAGGAAAGCTTAGGTTTGATCTCCTCTAGTACTGACTGGTTTGTTCTTCGAGCAGTCCATGATATACACAGTATTCATCACCAACACCATAATTCAAAGGCATCAATTTTCTTCTTGTCTATCTTTTTCACTGTCCAACTTTCACATTCCTATGACGTTATTAAAAACACCATTCCTCTCCAGAGTTGGTGTCCTTGAGCTCCAATGGTAGATCCCCCCCCCCCCCCCCCCCCCCCCCTCTGCCCCCTATTCCTGCTGTTTTGCTTGAGGGTCCTGTTGTATCTTCCATATCGGTGAGAAAAATGCCGGTGATTGTTATTCCGAAGCCAATTCCGTCAGTCGGGGAGGGTGGCTCTTGGGAGCTCCCAACCCCCTCCCCTGATACCGAAATTACTTTAAAAGATGTTTGGGCTGTGTTAAAAGGTATCGATTTTATGATGTCTTCTACTTTCAATTCATTTTCTACATTCTCTCAGGAAACTGTTACCTCTTTGCAGCAAATTGGATACTAAAGTTACTGTTATAGACACGGCTGTTAGCAAACTTGAATCCCAGGTGCTTCCACTTTATATTACTGATGTGGCTGGTATAAAAGATTCTTTGTTGCTTCACTCCAAGTTGGAACACCTGGAAAATTCCATGCGTGCTTCCAACTTGCGTTTTCTAAATTTTCCCCAGTCCCCGTTGTTATCACATAGAATTTTACTGGCTAAATTTCTTAAGGAAATCCAGGGTATCTCTGAACCTATTGAATTTCTGCAGACTTATTATATTTCCTCAACATTTAAGAAACTTAACCCAGTTGATGGGGAGCCAGACGAGATCGCTTCTCCTATGACAAATTTGACGGCCTTTTTGGATGATTCTCAGGATACAATTAATGCACGGGCTACTTTGCTGGTAACCTTTTCCTCTGTAGATGTCAAGTTACGTATACTTAGGGCCTTCTTTAAGGCTAAAATGGTGAAGTTTTGTGGCCAGTCGGTTAATGTATTTCCGGATGTTGCCCGTAGCACCCAGATGCGCCGGAGACAGTTTTTAGATCTTAAGTCCTGGGTTTTGGCACTGGGTGCTACGTTTTTTTTTTTGAAGTTTCCATGTAAATGTATCCTCAGCTATGAGGGTGCTTCATATACCTTTGTTGAAGTATCCCATTTAGAAAATTTTCTGTCTAGTAAAGGGGTTTAAGTGGGTGGTTGGGGTCATGGCCTCCGTATTGTGGATAGTATATGTATTCTGTTTTCCTTTTTAGTTTTCTTTGTTTATTAACAGTGGGATTCCGTAATGTGGACTTTATCATGGTGTATATTTCTTATTGTAGTATGATATTTTGCCTGCATGTTTTATGGGATTGAACTGTATTTTTTTGGTTGTTGTATATGACTGAAAATCAAATAAAAAAAAAAGAAAAACACCATGGCCTGGACAAGTCAAATCTTTGTATGAAGAGAGACATCTCTGCTCTTCAGAATCTTGTCTAGTTCTTCATAGACATTCTACCAAGAGCAATATGTCATCAGATTTCTTGACTCTAGTCCTTTCTGTATTGATTGTTGATCCAAATAATTTAAAGTTTTCAACTATTTCCATTTCTTCTCCATTAGTGATGAACTTATTGATTTTGCCAGTTGTCAGGATCTTTGTCTTTTTAACGTTAAGGTGCAGACCCATTTTAAGACTATGTTCCTTGATCTTGAGAAGCAAATGTTTCAGATCGTCTTCAAATTCAATCAGTAATGTGGTATCATCGACATAGCAAAGGTTGTTGATAAGTCTTCCATCAATCTTCACAATTTGGTTGTCTTCATACAGTCCTGCTTCTCTGATGATTTGTTTTGCATATAAATTAAAGAGGTATGGGGAAAGTATGCAGCCTTGTCATACACTTTTGCTGATTTTAACCCATTCTTTTTCTTCTAGTTCCATTCAAACTGTTGCTTCCTGATCAATGTAAAGGTTGTGTAAGACAACTATCAAATGTTCTGTTATACCCATGCTTCTTAATGTGGCCCAGAGTCTCTCATGGTTTACACAGTCAAAAACCTTACTGTAGTCAAGAAACACATATGGATATCCTTTTGTCTTTTCAAGGATTCATCTCACATTTGTGATGATGTCTCTCATTCCTCGCCCTTTCCTGATCCCTGCTTGCACTTCAGGCTGTTCTCGTTCCAGGAATGGTTGTAGTCTCTGCTGAATGATCTTGGATAGAATCTTGCTGGCATGTGGAATTGAGTGTGACTGTGCAATAATTTCCACAGTCAATTGGGTCACCTTTCTTCACTATTGGTAAAAACACAGATCTTTTCCAGTCAGTTGGCCATGAATTTGTCTTACAAATTTCCTAGCAGAGCCTTGTAAGTAAGGTAACAGCTTCATCCGATTGCTATAATACTTCAATGGGAACGCCATCAATGCTTGGTGTTTTTTTCTTTGATAAAGGCTTTCAATGCTGCTTCGACTTCATCTTTCATCACCAATGGTTCCTGATCATAAGGTACAGGTTGAAACGGCTGTTGGTCCACTTGATTTTTATGGTATAATGACTCTGTATATTCTTTCCATCTTTTCTTGATCTTCTCAGCATCATTCAACATGGATCCTTGAGCATCTTGTAGCATTCCAGTTTGAGGCTGGAATTTTTTCTTTACCACTCATATCTTTAGAAAGGTCGATCTTGTTCTTCCTCTAATAGTTTCTGATTCTATTTCCTTGAATGTGTCATTGTAGTACTTCTCCTTGTCTTATCTTGCTGGAAATCTCTGTTGAGTTCTGCAATTGCCTCTCTTTCTCCTATGACTTTAGCTTCTCTGTGGTTCTGGACAATTTTCAGAGTTTCTTCGGTCATCAATTTTGGCCATTTTTGCTTTTTCACCTTATGTAGAGACTTCTCGCTTTCTTCCAACACAACCTTCTTGATGTCATCCCATAACTCTTCTGGAACTCTGTCATTTGTATCTAAAGCAGCAAATCGATTTTGCAGGCAGTCTTTAAATTCCAGTGGTATATTCTCAAGGTCATATTTTGCTACATTCATGAGTGGCTTACTCTGTTTCAACTTTAGCTTGAGTTTGCATACTGGTAGTTCCACAGTCAGCTCCAGGTTTTGTCTTTGTTGATGTTATCAAGCTTTTCCATTCTTGTCTTCCACAGATGTAGTCAATTTGATTTCTGTACAATCCATTGGATGAAGTCCACGTGTACAGTCAGCACTTGTGTTGCTGGAAAAAGGTATTTGAGATGAATAGACCATTGATCTTGCAGAATTCTATCAATCTTCTTCAGCTCCTTTTCTATTGCCAGGTCCATATCGTCCAACCACTTTGCCTTCTTCTTTGTTGCCAACTTTTGTGTTCCAGTCAGCCATGACTATCAGGCTATCCTGTTTGCATGTTCTGTCAATTTCAGCTTGTACTTGTTCATAGAACTCATCAATGTCTTCCTCTTCTGCAGCTGTTGTTGGGGCATATACCTGAATTATAGTTGTGTTGATGGGCTTTCCTCATAGATGAATAGAAATTAAGCATTCACTGACTGCATTGTATTTCATTACAGTTCTTGCTAGCTTCTTATTAACTATAAATGCAACACCATTTCTTCTTTGTCTTTCAATTCCAGCATAGTAGACCATATGATCATCAGATACAAAGTGTCCAAAGCCAGTCCATTTCAGTTCACTGACACCCAACAGATCGAGTTGTACATGTTCCGTTTCATTCTTGATCACCTCTAACTTCTCTTGGTTCATGCTTCGTACGTTTCATGTCCCATTATGACTCTCATTTCATGCACATCTATATCTAACCACATCATGAATGTTGGTTTTACTCTGAGAAGTCTTCCGCTCATCCCTAGTAGCCATCTGAGTGCCTTCCAACCTGGAGGTCTCATCTTCCAGCTCTATAGTGCAATTTGTTTTGTGACTATCCATTGGGTTTTCGTGGCAAGATACAGAAGTAGATTTGCCAAGTCCTTCTTCTGTGCAGTTAATTCCAGTGTTGTTGCATTTGTCACAGGAATGTGATCCTCCGTTTACAACACCATCCCATTCTGCTGCTGCCCAGATGAGTGGTTTGTCTTAGTCTGTCACCTCAGCTGAGACCTGTCTATCCTGGGAGACCCTGCCAGTAGCTAAGCTACTGATAGGTTAGCTCTCAGCATCACTGATGCACATAAGACCTCACAGCACGACAGCTGCAAATGAAGTGAGGGAACGGGTTACCATTGTAGTTGACATGGAAGGGCAGACTAGATAGGCCATGTGTTTTTTTCTGCCATCATGTTTCTATCTACCTATAGGTTTACTTCTCTTTCTCTCACCCCGGCCCTCCCATTCCCCATCCTCCTATTCTCATCTTTCACTAACTCTCCTTTCCCCTCCCCATCCAGCATCTCCTCTCCTCTCCCTCTATCCCAACCTTTATCAAGCCAGAGGCCAGTGCAAGAATACTGGGTGGTCTAGGTCAACCTTCAGCCTTGTGCACATACCTTCTGAGATTTTGATAAATAAACTCAACATTCATTATTATCAAAACACCATCCCTCCCACAAAATTCTGTCAAAATGCATAACTGCTTATCATACTTTTAAAAATTACACTTGACTTTGTATGTATGTGTGTGCCCACTCTCCTTGCAGGCAAAAGAATGTGTTGATGGTTCTTTGAGTTTGTCTGGATGTCAGGATCTATTGTTTTGCTTTGACTATTGCTACTCTTTTCCAGCCCCCAGAAAATGCTGCTCTAGGTGACCTTCTAGACTTATGGAAGCAACCCCTCTCAACCATACTAATTAAGGGACTAAAAAACAGAGAGAAGGACCTCAGTGCCTCACTAGAAGCACTAAGTGTAAGCCTCAGTGGAAAAAAGTATAGGAACTATACACAATTTAGTCCAGTATTAGTTTCAATCATAGCTCTGCCAGCTTTGATTTTGCAGACAATGGCCTCTGTTTCACCACGGCAACTGCTTCAGAGCTTTAACTCCAAATGTCCTGGTTGTCATACTGTTTGAAATAAAGAAAACATTCAACACTGTACATTTTAGCACCTACGTGCTCTGACTGCTTCCCCTTAATCCAGGGCCGGCACTACCATTAGCCAAACTAGGCAGTTGCCTAGAACAGTGACCCTCTGGAGGTGCCCACTGCTGCTGCTGTTGCCCCTCTCTGTGTCCGACAGCGATAGAAATGCTGCAAACAGCCCCACAAGCTTATCTTCAAGCTTTGTGCGGCTCCTCTTTGATTCTCAATTCCGACTTCCTGTTTGCACAGGAAGTCGGAATCGGGCGTCAGAGAGTGGAGGAAGCAAACAGCTCTGTGGCACCAAAGCTTGAAGGTAAGTTCCATGGGGCTGTTTGCAGCTTATACCGCTGCTGTTGGTACCGGAGAGGGACAGCAGCGGTGGCAATGGACGCTGTGGGATGGGGGGGGGGGAGGCGCAAGATATGAGGTTCACCCAGGGCCGGATTTACCTATACGCCAGGTACGCCGTGGCGTAGGGCCCACAGCTGGCAAGGGCCCACAAACAAGAGTCCCCAGGACTGAGAAAACCCGCACCCGGGGCCGGCCCACACACCGGAGGGCTTCAGAGGGAGCAGGGTAAGCTCGCGCGAGGCCCAGGCTCCCTCTGTACAGCCGCCAGCGTGAAGAGCCTTTTCCTTCACGCTGGCGGCTGTATCTGTAAAGCCGTGATTGCTGGGAAAGGTTAAAGGCAATACCCTTTAACCTTTCCCAGCATTCGCGGCTTCACAGATACAGCCGCCAGCGTGAAGGAAAAGGCTCTTCACGCTGGCGGCTGTACAGAGGGAGCCGGGGCCTCGCGCGAGCTTACCCTGCTCCCTCTGAAGCCCCTCAGACAGCTGCGGTGCTGGTCGGGGGGGGGGGGGCAAGGACTGCATGGGCTGTGATTGGGGGGGGGGGGACCTGGACCGGAAAAGGGCTATGGGGGGGGGGGGACTTGGACTGGAAAGAAATGGGCTGTGATGGGGGGGGGGACCTGGACTGGAAAAGGGCTATGGGGGGGGGAGGGGGACTTGGACTGGAAAGAAATGGGCTGTGATGGGGGGGGGGACCTGAACTGTAAAAGGGCTATGGGGGGGGGGACATGGACTGGAAATGGGTTGTGATGGGGAGGGGGACCTGGACTGGAAAAGGGCTATGGGGGGGGGGGGTAACTTGGACTGCAAATGGGCTGTGATGGGGGGGGGGGACCAAGGACTGAAAATGGGCTGTGATTGGGGGGGGACCTGAACTGTAAAAGGGCTATGGGGGGGGGGACCTGGACTGGAAATGGGTTGTGATGGGGAGGGGGACCTGGACTGGAAAAGGGCTATGGGGGGGGGACATGGACTGGAAATGGGCTGTGATGGGGAGCGGGACCTGGACTGGAAAAGGGCTATGGGGGGGGGGACATGGACTGGAAATGGGCTGTGATGGTGGGGGGGGGAACTAGGACTGCAAATGGGCTGTGATGGTGCAGGGGGACTCGGACTGCAAATAGGCTGTGATTGGGGGGGGGGACTAGGACTGGAAATAGGCTGTGATGGGGGACTTGGACTGTAAATGGGGGGGGGCTAGGACTGGAAATGGCCTGTGATGTGAGGGCTAGCACTGGAAATGGGCTTATGAAGAGCTGGAATAGGACTGGAAATGGGCTGATGTGGGGCATGGGAGAATGGGACTAGAAGGGAGTGGATGCTGGGTGGGTCTAGAACTATAAGGGAACTGATTTTGGGGGAGAACTAGAATGGATGGGGAATGAGAATGGAGAGGGGAAAAATATTTTGTGTGGAAGAAAAGTCTATGATGGGCTGGGTATTGGGAGAGTAAGAGGGGCTTGAAAATGGAAGGGTGAAATTTAAATGGATGCTAAAGGAATAAGGAAAGAATTGGGGGAAAGAGCAAAAGGGAAACAATCAGTATGTTAAAGCAGAAATAGAGAGAGAGAATGGAAAACATCTAAAAGAGAAGAAAGGACAAATGGATAGCTCGCAGAAGACACGAAGAAACCAGAAGAAAGTGACTGGAGCAATTGCAACTGAAAAAATGCCCAAACAGAAGGTAGAAAAATACTTTTTATTTTGAATTTATTAACTGTAATATGTCTGGTCTGGGAAGTGTGTATTGCTAACATCTTTGCATTTTTGTTTAGTGCAAGAGGAAATTACTTTATAGTTTTATTTCTCCAGTGTTGTACATTTTATGTTTGGATTTTGGGGTTCCCAGTTTAATTATTATCTGACCAAGGAAGTTAGCCTACATGTATCCTTGGTAATTTTTGTGGGTGGGGCTGGGGGCGGGGCAGAGGTGGGACTAGGGGCAGAGAATGGGTGGAGCATGGCGAGCCACAGGTGTTGGGTTTTTCTCAGTGAAAAAGTTGGCAACCCTATTTGTGGGTGTGTTGGGTATAATCAGAGTGAGAGGCGGGGTTGTGTGAGCCTGGATCCCTTGCTCTCTAGAGAGTTGAAATTGCTGCGGCCTAGCTGAACGGGGCCGTCCGCGAGCTTCTCCAGGCCCTGGCATGAAGGGGAAAGAGGAAAAGGAGAGTGGGGGAGGCGGGAGTCTGGAGAAGAGCACTAGCGCTCAGGAGTTAAAGGAGCAGGGAAACAGACTCTTCGTCGCCTGCAAGTACCAGGAGGCGGTGGCCTGTTACACCAAAGCCATAGTGAGTACCGGGGAGCAGCGACGGCCAGGTCCGTTTCCTGTAGCTGCTGTAGTACCGCCGGATCATTCAGTGATCCTCTTCCCCGATGGATAAGACATTTTTTAATGTATTTCTTGAATTCCGATGCTGATTTTGTCCCTATTGCCTCTTTATGTCAGGCAATTCTATACATCTATTGCCATTTCTGTTTTGGTAAGTTGATCTCGTTTTTATTTTTTCTGGGGGCCCACAATTTTTGTTGGCGTAGGGCCTCACTCAAGGTAAATCCGGCCCTGGGTTCACCTATAGCACCTCATCTCCTTGTGCCGGCCCTGCTGATATCAAGAGATGCCAAACCAGATCATGTGATCATCTCAACCAATGGCATGGATTTTAAGGTCACAATTTATCACAATAAAATTACAGCTTCTTCTTTCAAAACCAATGCTTCGTTGGAAAATAGACCTTCCTATGCCCAGCATCTCCCCTCTGTCCTTTTACTCTCTTCTCCTATCCTGCATCTCCCCTCTGTGTCCCTATTCACTCTCCCTTGCCCAGCATCTCTCCTCTGTCTTACTTTCCTCCCATATCCCCCCTTTGGGTCCCTAACACTTCTTCCATGTCCAGCATCTTCCTTGTGTCTTCCTACTTCCCCCTTCCTAGGTCCAGCATCTCACCTGTCTTCCTATTTCCCCATGTCCAGCATCCCCCCTTAATTTCCCTCATATGTTCAGAATTTCCTCTCTTTCTTTCTACTCCCGCACCATGTTCAGGATCCTTCTCTGTGTCCCTATCTCACCTATGTTTAGCAGCTACCCTGTGTGTCTTTTCCACCTGTGTTTAGCATTTTCTCTGTCACCCTAGTCCCCCTGAGCTCAGCATCCACCTTTGTGTCCTTATCCCCCTTCAATGTCCAGCATTGCCCCTTAGTGTCCCTACTCGCCTTTTCCCCTTATCCAGCATCCGTCCATGCCCAGTATCTCCCCTATGATGTCACTATTCTTCTTCCCTTCCACTCCCGAGCCAGAATACCTGTCATCTTTCTCCCCTCCATCCATATCCACTACCCCTTTTCCCTTGCCATCATATTCTCTTTCACATCCCATCTCGATCCATCATCTCCTCTTTCTTGTCCATGCATCAGTTCAGCATCTCCCCTCCCTCACCATCTTCATCATTGCTGTTTCCCAGGCTAAGCAGCAGCAATAAAACACTGAAAAAGATGCAAAGCCTTGGTGTTGGTACACGCCACTGATGGCTTTGCCGGTCCTGTCCCTCTGAAATAGGAACTCTATGTTGGAGGGGGGCAGGACTGGCAGAATTGTCAGCAGTGAGCACCAAGGGTTTTTTTTGTTTTATTGCCGCTGACACATGTCCCAGGAAGTGACAACGGTGTAGGTGGCAGTGGGGGTTAGGGAAGATGTTGGACTGGAGATGGGTGGGTGGGGACTAGGGCTGACTAGGAGCTGTGAGCACTGCTTTAGCAGCATTTTGGAGGCAGTTTTTGCTATCCTCAACAATTTGTTGCAGGAGGCGACTGCCTCACTTCACCTAATGATAGTGCTGCCTCTACCTATAGGTGATGGCAAAAGGGAAAGAGAGGGGAAGGTAAAGCAGGCAGGACAATGTGCTGAAATCAGAGTTCATTCTGCTGGACGGGCCACTTGGTTCTTCTTCTCTTAGGCTTGCCTTTCATGAAAGCAGCAATCAGTATTAGTGCATTAAGACTGAGCAGGACTGTTGCGGTCATTAGGCAAAATTTCTAAGGTGACATCTATGAAGTGAGGGAGGGACAAAGAACAGCAGCGGTCAAAACAACACAACAGATCCCGACCGTCACACAAAGAGCCATTGGCGTATTCTTTTACCTGCAGGGCGAGCAACAAAGTTTAATATTTAAAAGTTTGATGTCCAGCTATACACTTTTTACAGGATTGATGTGGGTGATCACGATTGCTGAGTTTATCAGAATCACAGGGGGGTTTAAGCTGAAGGTTTCCCTAAGACAGCCAGCCACCGAGTGAGTGAGAGAAAGAGGGGGCTCCAAAAGCGAGAGATTGAGCGAACCTTAAAATGAGCCTGACACACTCTTAATGAATGAGACTTTATCTCTGCTCATTTAAAAGGGGCAGCTCTCTACAATACCAAGAGAAAGAATGAAGCTCTAGAAAGCACTCATTTTTAATTTCCTCAGTAGTGAATCCGATGGACTGTTTATTTTTCTCATGAGCACAAAATGCGGTGAAGATCCATTGGCACGTCTGGACCTTGCGTTCATGGGAAGCCGGTATCCCCGGCCGCCGCCAGCCACTATGAGACAACAAAGCAGCTGCAACAGATTCATTCCTCCTCGCCGTCCTCCTCGGGGCACATCACACGCGCTCACCGCTCACCCCACCTGAGCGGCGTCACTCACTCACAGCCTATCGCCCGCCTTGTTCTGTGACGTAGCTGCGAGAAATCGTGAAGGCATCTGGAACGCCAGAGGCGGCCTGTGCGCAGGCGCACTGGAGGGCTCGCTACTGTGGCGCGCGCCACAGGGACAGGATGAGGAGGGACTGTGGAAAAACAACTTCCTTTGAGCCGTGCTGCCGGCACCGGCACGGGACTGTGTCGGTGTTTGAACGCTGCTTCGCGGTGTCACGGTTGTGGCCAGGAGGGGACGCAGCATGAGTTCCGAACAGTGGAGAAGCCGCGGAAGAGGGAGGGGCCGGGGTCGTGGAAGCCACGGCAGGTCGTCTCAGCAGGGGGATGATGGTGGGGGAGGCCAGCGCGAGCGGCCTCCTGCCCACCTGAAGGGCCGAGAGATCGGTCTGTGGTACGCCCGGAGACAGGGTAGCCGCAGCAAAGAAATGGAGAGGATGCAGGTGAGGCTACCGCTTCCTCCGAGGTTTACACAACCATCTTTTTTGTTTTTTCCTTGTCTCCATGATGAAGTTGGGTAATTGTTTTCATGTTGTTCGGACCAGTGCTCAGATTATTTGATAGAGAAATTCGAGGAGATAGTGTAAATCTTTAATGCTAGTCTGTATGTATTTATATAGATTAGGGAGCACATGTCCAGTCCTGGAGGGCTGCAAATAGGATATGTTTTCACTGATAGTCCTAATGATATGCATGAGAGAGATGCATACAGAATGCATGCAGCTCTCCTTTTTTTAAAATTGAAGCAATACAAAAAAAAACTATACAGAGGAAATGCTGGTCTCTTGCAAGGTTGATGCTGGATCATTATTATACTGTATGCTATTTTTTTGTGGGTTAATAGCCTTTGCTTTAGCTGGGGTCCAATAGGCTCTGCAACAGAAAATACATGGGTTGTAATAGTGCTGCAAAAGTAGTGGATCTCACTCTGAGATCAATAAAACAGTAAAAATGAGAGCACTTCAGGAATCTCCAAATAATGTTTACAGACGGGAATATATTCTTGTTCCTCTTCCAATTGTTTCAAATCAATTTTTGCAGCAAGGATACTAAAGTGCAGTTGTATCCATCGGAAATGAAATTCCAAATTATGAAGCTCTATTAATTCCACAAATGAGTGTAGTTTAGCCATTACGTGCTTGAGAGACCATAGGCTTTTCTGCTGCCATTTTGCTAAATTGTTAGTTTGAACCTATATTTGTAAAAGTGGATTAGGCTAATGTGGCATTGCTCTTAACCCTTTGAACGCCTACTTTATTTATTTATTAACATTTCTTATATACTGCGCTCTTTGTCATCAGTGCGGTTTACATTGAACCAAATAACACTGTCAATTACATTAGACCATCGTCTACAATGAACAGGGATTTAACATGGAGGTAACTCGGGGGAACTATTTACATTCTTAGTACATTACAAAATTTTAATCCACATTCTGCAGCCGGGTTAATTTTTGCATATTTCAGGAAAATTGTTTCTGTCTTATTCAATATGTTCTAACAGTGATTTTCCTTCTGCTATGGTTATGTATTATATACCATTTGATAGGAATATTTAGTCAGAATTTTGGGTCACGAGAGTTTTGTGCTCGGCCTTTAAAGGGTTAATTGAGACCAAGTTACCAAATTATTGAATTTTCTTTCCTAGAGTCCTTCCAATCCAGGACTCTCCCTGAACTTGACTTCCATCTTTCTGGTCTGGTGTCTATTCTAAAGATGCTGTTAGCTGGAACAGGTGACCTCCTGACCAGCTGGTTGTGGTGGGTTCTTCCTTTGTTTCGTTGTGGTTCTAGAGGGGTTCCACTGTGCTGTTGCACTGTGTGTCTCCCCCTTGTGGACTTTGGGAGGGTATCCTGTTGTGAGAGAAAAAAAAAGAATAAATTCTTCGAGACGAATTTAGATACTCAGTGACCAAGTGTACATGCTCTTCTGATGCACAACTTGTTGCAGGGCTGTTGGGGCTTTGGGACTCTGTTCTGCTGTGCTGTGAGGTTCATACTAGTTCTGCAGGGAAGCACAGGCTACTTATTGGAACGGTTTTGAGCTTGCTACTCTCGCTCTTCCTCTTCTGGTGGATGAGTATAACCCACGCGTCCAGACTGAACTGAAGGGACACCAGGAAAGAAAATTTGTAGATAAGGTCTAATTTCACCATGCAAATGCAATCTGGGCCAAGGTTCTTCCCTTCAGAGAGACTGGAAACGTCTGATTGAAATCCTGCTGGTAATTGCCTACTATAAAGTAACATTGTTCTAGGTGGCTTTTGTTCCTGAAGAGGCTTCAGAAATTCTTCCACATTCCCAACTGGAAAGGCATGAGTTAAATACTAATAAGTAAATAAAACTGAATTTAGTTGCTCAGATGTTTGCGTAGGTACCCAATAGACCCTGTCAATCTCAAAGGCTGTCTCAAAGTGTAAGTCCAATACTTTCAGAATAAATTCTTCTAAGAACTTATACATATCTGCACCTTCACTCCCTTCTGAAAATCCAGTTAGTCTCACATTATTTCTTATATTCTGATTATTAAGGACCGACCTCTAGGTCTCTTTCCAGTTGGGTCTCTGTATCATCATGTCCTCCAAGTCTGAGATTCTCTGCTGCATGGCATCAGTTGTTACCTGGAAAGCTCTGACCTGCTTCTTTAGGGCAATCACCCCTTCCTATTAGTGGAAGTGTGCATTGTCTCTTTGCACATATCTTTCAGCGCCAGGAGTTCTTGGAAGGTATGGGCGTTGGAAATCTCTTCCAACTCTTTCATTGATGCTTTTTTGACTGGAGACAGCAGCTCCTGCTTGGATATTTTTGCACCGATAGTGCCTGAAATCGGTTCTTTTTTTTTACTCATTTTAAGATATATTGAATTTACAATCATACTACACTGAATTCCTCAATTTCCAGGTAATGATAAATGCTGGGGTGGGCTCTAAGATTCCCAGATCCAGTACCACACAGATGCTGACACACACACATACATCTGCACCGAGGCAAGTGTAAATGAATGTGCGCACTTAACGCATTTTTTAAAATGGGCCTTGGCAAATTTTCTTGGGAATTTAGTAGCCTGCCTCTGAGACCTAGGTCACTGTGCACCCCCTCCAAAGCAAAAAGTGTATCGCAGTTCCTTTTCTAGGTTTTAGGGCCTAATTTACTAAGATTATTTTCTGTGAGAAAAAGCTTAGTATATTAGGCCCTTAATCTGCCATTGCACAGTGCCAATGGAAGGTAATGGCTGCACTCCCAGTGACTTTTTAGAGTTGCGCCTGGTGATATGTCAAGCACAGAGTCTCTTATGCGTCTGCACCTTGCTTTCACCTATTCTCTCTTTTTGCTGTAGGCCCCCTCCAGTCTTCACCCAGTCTCACTCTCATGGCCCCCCCCCCCCCCCAATCTGCTGTTTCATCCAGTTACTTTTTCACTCACTGAATCTTGGGTTTGGCTGCAGCTCCTGAAAATGTGGCATGTCATTCTTCCTCACCAGGCACGTTGGAGGAAGTTTGGGCTAACTTCATTCACCGTGCAGCTCTTCTCCTTTCTCCACAGCAGGCATCTTTCTCTGCCTTTAGTGCGGAGTACTAACTAATAGTGGTTGACCCTTTACGTTTTGCCTCACCGTCAGCTTTGAGGCAGCAGCTGCAGGGCAGGTTCTTGGTGTGGCTCTGGATGTCGACCGTGCACTTTGGAGAATTTTGACCACCCTGGATTTCACAGAAGCATATCTGGGGCACTTCCAGTTTTAAGCTTCGCCCTTCGGGCTTGCAATGGCACAGTATATGTTTGCAAAGATTATAGAGGTGGCAATGGTGCTTTGACAGGAGGGTGTGCTGGTGCATCCTTACCTAGACGATTGACTTATCAGAGAGAAATCACTTCCAGAAAGCTGGTCCATGAAGAGCCGAGTGCTAGAGATGTTGCAGGGGCTTGGCTGGGTGGTCAACATGGCCAGGAGTCACCTGATCATGTCTCAGAATCTCACGTACTGGAGAGCACAGTTTGATACGCAGTTGGGGGCGGTCTTGCCAGTGGAGAAGGCCCACAAACTGCAGGACCAGATTCATAAGTTCTTGCGGTGTCGGACACCAATGGCGTGGTCATATCTGCAAGTGTTGGGATCCATGGCGGCAACGTTGCACCTGATACCATGGACTCGCATGCCCATGTGTCCTTTCCAAAGGGCGTTGCTTTTGCGCTGGTCTCTGCAATGTCACCTGCTTATGTGAAAGTTGTGCTGTCTGCCAGAGGTGTGGAACAGCTTGGAATGGTGGCTGTAGTCCAGCAGTGGTGATTATGGATACCAGCCTGACAGGATGGGGAGTGCATTATCCGTCACAGATCGCTCAGGTGTCATGGTCTCAAGAACACCAGACATGGTCCATCAACCAGTTGGAGATTGGTGCGATCTTCTAGCACTGCAAGGGTTTTGGACGCTGGTGGAATGGAAGGCAGTGCATACCTTCTTGGTCAATGCAACCTATGATAAGGAAGCTTATCATAGTTCAGGAAGGAGCTATAGTAGAGGTGAAGTGACTCTGAACAAGCACCCTGTCTTTTCTGGTAGAAATAATAAAACAGAATGTTTCCATAAAAGACTACCAGTCCCAGAATGCACCAGGTTTCCAACAGCCATTAGAAGAGCTGAAGTGGGGAAACGTGTGTTCAATCAGGAGGGCTATGAGGTAATCCCCAAGCACTCATCTCCAAGGGCAGGGCTTGATTCAGCACAGCTGCACTGTGCTAGGGTGGAGCATTCATCTAAGCAGGATAAAAGTAAAGCTTATTCTACAGAGAAGCATCCTGACCATCATCATGAAGATCCTGATCAGCAGAAGCCAGAGCTGACGGACAGAGAGAGCAAGAAACACTTTGGAAGAAAGAAGAGAAAAGCATCTGGGAGGTCTAAAGGAGTCCATAGCAGTACGTGTGCTGGGAGGCATTCCAGGGGCAAGCATACACCATTGCACTGGGGAAAGCCAGAGGAGTGGGGTTGCAGAGCCAGGAATCCACGGACAGCACCTGTGAGGGAGACGGCTGCCCTTGGAAGGGACCCTAAGACCAGTGCAAGAAGGTATGTGAAGAGAGATCCAGTGTCCAGGGATCTTGATTGGAAGGCTGGACATAAGAACTGGACTACATACTGGCCAGGATATTTGGAGAGGAACTCTAACAGCAATGGAAGCTCAGGTATGAACACTGATCTATGCCCTAGCTTTTCACTTGGAAGACAGCAGGGAAACAAGAGTGCTCCATTGAGAAATTCCTCTGTGCCAATCCATGATATTGAACCTATGATAGTTGAAGAAGGGGGAGATATTGTAAATGAGGAGTGTGAATACATGGATTGCTCTCTGTCTAAACTTCTGTGGTAATATGCTGTCACAAAATACAACAACCATCACAAAGAAATATAAATTTGTTCTTTGATCTACTCAGAAAAGCTTCTGAGTAGAATTTGAGCCACGTAATAGAAAGTAAACCAGCCAAGAGGGTTGCAGCTGGGTAATTGTTAGCAATTGAGCCTTGCCTAATTGCCTGTGAGCTCTGAAGGGACACTTCTGGGTCTGTGTGGAAATACAAGAAGGTACCCTTGAAAAAGAACAGTTTTTTTCTTACTTTGTTGGTTTTGGTTGTTTTTGAAGCACTGCTAAGAAGATATTAGCAGGAGCCTACAGAAAAGACCTTTCTGTTCCCATCAAGGTCTTTATGCTTTGATTTGATTGCTTAACAAGTTCAGCTGTTGTTTTCCTGATTTGTTTTTCTAAGTATAATACTGAAAGCAAGTATCCTTTTTTGTGTGCTATCAAGTATATCTGTGTTGGGAGAAATAACCCCATAAATAAAGTATCTTCTTTGCTTTACACTCGAGCAAGCACAACTAATTTATTGTGAATGGCTGATTCTGGTATGAATGGACTACATTTCCCACAATCCTTTGCAAGTCATATTAATATTTGCCTTTGCCAAGACTGTGGACATTCTCACCCAGCGCCCCCGTTTACAAACCACAGTAGCATACATAAATTGCAATGCTAGTGGGGAGATTGCTCCACTACTTCAGTGGGCAGAGGTGCATCTCTGAATGGTCTCTGTGGCCCAAGGAGAATGTGGAGGTTGACTTTCTCAGTCGACGTCAATTCGATCCATGAGAATGGATGTTGGAGGACTCTGTGTTCCTCTGGATCAGGTGGCGTTGGGGGTGACCGGTGATGGATCTGATGGCCACCACCCTCGGTGCCAAAGCTTCTCATTTATCCAGTGTTGGTGAGAGAGGATGCCAGGGGCTGAATGCCTTGGCACAGCTGTGACTGTTGGAGGGCTTTCTGTATGCGTTTCATCTGTGGTCTCTGATTGGTCGATTGACTCACCGGATAGAGGAGCACTGAAGGCTTTAGTGGTCCTGGCTCTTGAAAGAGTGCGGCTGAGGAGGAGATTTATTTATTTATTTATAGTTATGAAGATTTATTTTCATATGTGTACTAGAAAAAGAGCCTTTTTTATTTGGGAGTCGGCAGCTCAGTAACCTAGCAAATGACAGCAGCAAAAGATCAAATTGGCCCATTCAGCCACCTAGTTGCATATATGTTTCCATATTCCAGTAGAAATACTCACTTCTTGTCCTCATGTTTTTTACCTTGGCTTTCACCCCTTCTGTATCATTCTTAAGTACTGGCCTCCACAACAGGGCTGTTTTTTCATTTTTAGTCCTCTTATTCTCTCATTGTTATAAGACCAACAACAGATCTAATTCGTGGATCCTCTTTTTCATATCCTGCTCCTAGGTTTTTTAATAACGCACAAATGCCAAAACTAGCAAACCGTTTCCAAAACATCAGACTCACATTCTTATTAAAGTTTTTCAGGTTACCCCCCCCCCCCCACCCCGTGCCTTCTTGGAAGTCTGAAACATAGTAAGTGATGGGCCATGATCATCTTTATCTTCCATCTAGTCTGCCCAATAAGATGGCTGCATGATTAGTCTTTCGCCATCCTCTATATACTCGTACAACCCCCCTTCCTTAGTCACTTTATTAGCTACCCTTGCATTTCCGTATTCAATTCAAACGTCTCCTTCTGACCTATAAATGCATTCGCTCTCCTGTTCCTCACTACCTTTCCTTTCTCCTCTCCCCATACACACCACCTTGTGAATGCCGCACTGCCACTGGCCTGTTCCTCTCTATCCCCTTTTCTTCCAGATCCATACTTTGTTCCAGGCATAAAGAGCAGCAAGGTGAAAGGAACAAACTATCTGAGTATGTACGTCAGGCTTCATCTCTCCCCCTGTTCGAATCCATGCTAAAGGTGCACATCTTTGAGGCTGCTTTTGGGTCCTGTTTTCCTTGTCTCCTTACCTTTCCCTATTGTCTGTCTTGATTAGACTGTAAGCTTTGACAAGCTAGGACTGTCTTGTATATGTGTCTGTACAGCGTTGTGCATGCCTCAAAGCACTATATTAATAATAGTAAATTGTACTTGCCTGTCTCTGCAAGTTGTCTCCCTCTGTACTGCTGTTTAGGGTTGATGCAGGCTTACAGCACTCTTTTGGGATATAACCACTACTCATTGGAAGTTATCTTGTTGCTTTCTTGAACACATGAACCTCATTTTAGATACGTTAGGTATTAATGTGGAGGCAGGGAGCAGTATTTTACAAAAGGCTGCACCGAACATGGAGCCATTTGTAGAATACATATACAGATTTGTGTGGATTTGTCTCCACGCATATTGGGAGATAGAAGCCATTAATTAGCTCGCAGTTCTTGTCCTCTCATACAGCATTGCATTTGTAGACTGGCCTATTAAAAATCTTGAAAAACTGGATGTGGGAACAAGAAAACTTCTCCATACCCATGAGGTACATAAGAACATAAGATATGCCATACTGGGTCAGACCAAGGTCCATCAAGCCCAGTATTCTGTTTCCAACAGTGGCCAATCTAGGTCATATGTACCTAGCAGTTTTCCCAAGAGACACAAGTTCCACAATGCTTGTACTGGGTCAAGCATTGATATCTTCGGTCACTTCTTAATAATGGTTTATGGACCTTTCCTCCAGGAACTTGTCCAAACCTTTTTTAAACCCAGCTACACTAGCAGTAATTTATAGGAATCGGTATATGTCAAGACTCTACATCCCTAGAGCAGATTGAGGACTGGGCCACATTAGAAATCGATCGTACATACAGAGCTATGCTAGGCCTGGATTCAAAAAGTGCTGAAATATAAAAATAAATGCCAGTATCTGTCTCCATCATTAAACTTGGATTTGTTCTGACAAATAAAAGGAATGAGTGAGAATCCACCAGCATATATAGGGAAAGAAGCAACAGAATTTGCAAAATGAGAAAAAACATTTCAAAGTATTAGATCAGCAAATGAGGATAAACAAGTGGCAAACACACAAATACAGTGGGAATTAGTTTTCTTCCAGGGACCATTTGTTAATCAAAACCAGACATATGAATAGTTATAGGGAGGTGAACTGATGCCGAAGGATGAGAGATTGCTAGTTGCAGCCCAGGACAGTGGATTACGGAGGAGCATGCGCTGAAAAAACTGGCAAAACAGACATATAGATTCTGTAAAGAACTTAGAACAGTTGCTCTTTTGGTAGCTGGCTGCGAAGTTCTGATGGCAAAATATTTCTATACAGAAAGGCATAATAAAGCAGCATGTCTAATCTATTGGAAGAATTAATACTACGCAATGCCAAACAAGGAGAAGGGTCCTCCCAAAAAAAGAACAAAGGAATTGGAGATAGACACACGGCCAAATGTAGTCCAAGCAAACGTATTTGTTCCAATGGGTAAAAAATGTGAGAAAACTAGGCTGCATCAGGGGTCAGTGTGAAGAGAGTCAAAATTCTAGCAATACATTAAGGGATCACTTAGAGGAAGTCCCTCTCTGGATCTGTCAGAGGTGTATCTGCATATTCCTATCCTTCCAGAGCATCAGCGATTCTTGCGCTTTGGAGTTCGGCAGGGGCATTTTCAGTTTCAAGCTCTCCCTTTTGGCATTGCCACCTCTTCACGGTTGTTCACCAAGGTGATGGTGGTGGTAGCAGTAGCCTTGCGAAAGCAGATAGTCCTTGTGTACCTGTATTTGGACGATTGATCCGGGTGAAGTACTTGCGGGGGAGAGTCAGGAGGCGACAGCCTGCATGGTGTGCCAGCTTCGGGACCTAGTTTGGGTCGTCAATTTTGCCAAGAGCAGCCTGTCTCAATTTCAGTCCTCAATGTACCTGGGAGCCCGCTTCAACATGCAGTGGGGCATGGTGTTTTTGCCGGAGGGCAGGATTAGTAAAGTCGCAGGGCCAAGTGTGAAGGCTGCAGAAAGTCCCTCGTCTGAGAGTGTTGGACTATTTGCAGGTTCTCGGCTCGATGACAGCCTCTTTGGAGTTGGTGCCATGTACTTGATTTCACATGCAGCCTCTCTAGGTGGCGGTCTTGGCACGTTGGTCCATACAGGTGCAGTCGATGGATGTCCGACTCCCTTCGGGGCAAAGCCAGGGCATGTATGAATTGGTGGCTGGGTTCATCGTGGCTTGCGGTGGAGATGCCCCTCCAGGCTCCGGAGTGGATGGAGGTGACCACAGATATCGGTATATTCGATTGGGGGGCTCATTATTGGTCTCAGATGGCCGAGGGCCGTGGTCTCTGAAGGAGAGTCAGTGGTCTATCAATTGCCTGGAGGTGCATGCAGTGCATCGCAACTTGGAGGCCTTTCTCTCCCTTGTTTGTCAGCAGGCAGTGAGGGTTCTGTCTGACAATGCACCATCAGTGGCCTATATCGTTCGCCAGAGTGGTACCTGGAGCTTGCTGGTGGCGGCAGAGGTGATTCCACTTCTGCAGTGGGCTGAGGTCCATATGCTTGTGCTGTCGGTGGCACATGTTGCTGAGAAGGAGAATGTTCAGGCAGATTATCTGAGCAGTCATCTGTTGGACCCGGGGGAGTGGTGCCTTTCCAAGTCGGTATTTCAGTTGATTGTGGAGTGCTGAGATGTTCTGACGATGGACTTCTTGGCAATGGTGGTGAATGCCAAGACCAGCAGGTGCAAAGAGCACATGGCAGAGGGGCTTGATGCTCTGGTTCAGCCTTGGCCCAGCGATTGGCTTCTTTTTGTTTCCTCCATGGCTGCTGATCGGTCATGTTCTACAGCAAGTCAAATTTCACGCAGGGTGTGTGGTGGTGGTGGTGACCTCAGATTGTCCCAGGCGGCTGTGGTATACAGTTCTGGTGTGTCTGCTAGTAGCAGAGTCTTTCCTTCTCCCTCTGGAGGAGGATCTTCTGACACAAGGTCCTGTCTGGATGCTGGATGTGGCTAGATTATCGCTTACGGCTTGGCTCTTGAGAGGGCGCTTTTGAGGCATAGAGGTTATTCCCCTTAGGTGGTTGATACCTTGTTGCAAGCTCAGAAGCATTCCACATCCTTAGTCTATGTGTGTGTTTGGTGCATCTTTGAAGCTTGGTGTGGAGAGAGGGAAGTGCAGCCTCTGGGGGCTTCCTTTCTGGAGAGTATGGCCTTTTTTGCAGGCTGGCCTTAAGAGTTTTGACCTTAAATTCCTTGAAGGTGCAGGTTGCGGCCCTGACTTGTTTCCGGTGGCCATGTATAGGGTGCGTCACCCTGGCCCTGGATCATCTGAGACTGACAGCCCCCCCAACTGAACAGATTGGTATCTGGGATCACCATCACCAAATCCAGAGTCTCGAGGGGCATCGTCGCTGTAAGCCTTGACAAATGCAGCCCCAACTCAAACACACCCTGGCTTCTCTCCAAAGGGTGAGTTTGGATATCCATCAACTGCACCTGCATTATCCGTTTTCTTCAGAGGCTTATGCATTTTAGACCGCCTAGTCATCCGATTTGTTTCATCCTGGGATCTTAATTTGATTCTCTCTACCCTCACAGCGCCTCCATTTGAGCCTCTTTTGGGGGCTTCTTTGAAGGATTTGATGCTGAAGGTGATATTCTTGGTGGCAATTTACTCAGCACACCGCATTTCAGAGTTGCAGGCTCTGTCCTGTAGGGAGCCCTATTTGGTGGTGCTTTGTCTGGTCCCTTCTTTTTTGTTGAAAGTGGTTTCTGCATTTTCACTTGAACCAGGTTGTAGCCTTGCTGGCCTTTGTTGGTTTCCCCAGGGTTGGTCGAGTCCAGGAGTCTGCATTTATTGGATGTACGCAGTTCGCTTAAGCAGTACTTGAGGGTGACAGAGATGTTTAGGCATTCAGAGTACCTCTTTGTGCTGTTTGGTGGGCCTAGGAAGGGTGAGGCAGCTTCTAAGGTGACCATACGGGAAACCATTGAGTCAGTGTATTTGCTAAAAGGACGCTTGGTTCTGGTGGATATGTGGGCACACTCTACTAGAGCTTGGGTGGAGTTTGGTCTTGTTCCACCTCAGGATATTTGCAGGGCGGCAATGTGGTTGGTCTCTGCTTGCTTCGTTCGTTCGTTTGCATGTCATTACAGGCTGGATGTGCAGGCCTGACAGAATGTGAAGTTTGGGGCTCAGGTGCCATAGACAGCATCTCTTTATCCACTCCATGGTAGCACTGCTTTGTGACATCTCATGCGACTGGACTGGACTGGATTCTTGGATCTACTCCAGTCCAGAACCACCCGAGACTTGGATGCTGTCGTCTTCTGGTCTCGCACCTGTTCTGAAAGGAGGTTATTGCAGGAGCAGGCGAGTTCAGGCCACCTGTTTTGGTTGGGACTCCCTCTGTTTTCTGTTGGTTTTGGGAGTTCCAATGTGTTGCAGCACTCTTTGTTCTCTCCAGTTACGGACCTTTCATACTTAGGGAGCGTATTACGGTTAGTGTGTTTACGGATGTTTTTTCTTTTTTCAGATGAGGTAGAGCTGTAGGGGAAGGATGCCTGGATAATGACCAGCCAAGGCATAGCTAATTATTTGGCTGAGGCGTTATTTCCCAAGAAGTAGCACACCATTTTTAAAGTGCCAATTTTGAAATCTTGGACCTCCATTCTATTATTTTCCACCCCTAAGAATTTTGCATTATTTGAATCTTTGGTTCTAACATTACTACTTTTATTGCAAGTAATGTGTATTTATAGTATGCTATCAGTGATCTACCTTGTCTTGCAGGTACTGTAAAGTTGTTAACCCATGCCCATAATTATGAATATTATGTTTTCAAATAACATTTTAACTTTTTTGTTTAATCAGAGAGCTGTTGTGCATATGGATGAATCTACAGAGGAACACATTACACAACTGTTGAACTCTGTCCAGACCAAAAGTGATGAAAGAGAGGTGACCTGGCGTGCTCCTGCAAAAAGATGGTATTGTTATCAGTTACAAAATAACCACAATCTGTGGATGTATTTGAAAATTATAAACTATAACTTACCACACATATCTGCATTAACTAAAATGAAGTTGGCGGTTTTCCTTATTTAGGAATTGGGAGAAATCATTTTTGTATTATTTTAAAATCAGTTTGTAGTTTTTCTTCAAAGCATTGTGAGCTACTCAAACACATGGGCTCTTCTAATCACCTTGAAGCTTTGATAAGACAAGAGAGTGTTAAACTGAGTGTGAACGTACCAGATATTTTAAGGTGATTCTTATTTATTTAACAATTTTTCTATATTGCCTTCTCATATATTCCAAGCGGTTTACATCAAAACATAACCAGGAAATGTACATTGAACATGGGGAGCATAAACTTGGAGGATTATATGGGGGGTGCCAGAAGGCGAGCAAGTTGATAAAGTACTTGGGGGTCTCAGAGGATATAATCTAGATGTTATAGGGAGTTCATAGCAGAAGTTAGGGGGTAAATTGGGGGGGAGAGGAAAGGGTGTGCTTGGGTTCAATAAGGAGAGAGGTAGACGGGGAAGGCAATAGGTTCAAAGGAGTGGAGGGATGGTAGAGCAGACAGTACAAGGGTGGAGAACGCATTCTGCTCATACAACAGGTCCATGTCTATTCTTATGTCTTTGCTGAGAGCTTTGTTTTTGAAGAGATCACTTCGTTTGTATTGATTATATTTGTTCCCTGGATGTGATTTGTGCGTCGTCAGTTTACCTGCCATTCATATTTCCACAATAATCGCTTTCATTATTATCTTTTTTTTACCTCAACATTTAGGATATGCAATTTAATGTAATACTGACTTTAAAAACTCAGATTTATAAAACTAATTATGTGGGCAATGGAAAGCCAAAGTAATGTCTTTCATTTTGAAAACTTGCAACCTTTGCATTAAATAGAGATCACTTTTTTAATTTCAGGAATAGTTTCAATGCTCAGCCAAAAGAGAAGACATTTTCTGGGAAGACTACTCTGGATCAAGATTTAGCATACATTGCGCAAGAAAATGAGCCAAATATGGATTTAGATCAACAACTTAAAATTGAATTGCGTAAAAAACGAACTAATTATAGATACCTTGAGATGCAGGTAGTGAATGCTTTTTATATACAATGCAGTGCGTTAGCACAACTCTGTTTTTAGTTGTGAAGTGGAACTTTGTTGCTAAAGTTCCAAATTTCAAACTAGCATACCTTGTTGGTTATAAACATGTAAAATTTTGAAAAAATTATTCGCAGTGATTCTTCAAGGAGATATGCTGCTACAGAAGAATTCTGAAAATTATTTGGAAGGATTGGGTTTCAGATAAATAGATACATGAGATGTTAGATGGAAAGTCCCCAACAAAAGGTTTTGTGATAAGGAAACAAGATTTGCTGGGCATGTACCATAGTGGATGACGGATAAAGATGAACATGGCCTATCCAGTCTGCCCAGTAAGGTGACAAGAGATGTACCCATCACACGATGTGGACTATATTTCTTGCATACCTTTGTTTTTAGGGTTGCATCCTCCATGGTTATTAGGTATTTGATACATGGCCCCTTAATACGGTTGCAGAGCGGTGTACAATAAAATACCAATTCACACAAAAAGAATGCTATCAATTAAATTGGAAAGAGAGAGTTAAAACAAATTTCCATATCATCCCTCCAGTCCAGACTCCTGCGATTTGACCTACCTCCAGTAGATGGAGACTGAGAATTCCAAACATCTGTGATGTCACCACATAAAGGAGCAGAACACCCCTACAGAAGTCAGTGTAATCGGTCTCCAGCAGATGGGACAAGACCTGTGTAGTCTGGGCTGCACTGGATGATTTATATGGTGGATATTAATTTGACCAAAAAAAAAAGATTTAGTAGGATAGATTTTTGTATTGGAAAGCTGGGAGGACAGTTTAAAAAGCTGTAGCTTAGAGAGATTCCTCCCCTATTAGAGGCTGGTTTGGGCTGCTCCTCAGGGAACCCAAGCTGTTTAGTTGGTTGGGCGTCCCTGCTGAGGAGAGGAAGGGCAAAAGGGCTCTGTTCAGTTGGGTTCTTCTTGCACTGTCCACTTCTGTGTTGCCCTGTTCTCCGGGCCAGCTTGCATTGATGCTTGCCCTTTAATGCTGAGCCGCCGCCTTTAATCACAGCTGCTGGCAGGAGAAGGGGAGAAGCATTGTAGCAGCAGCAGAAGCTGAACCGCGGTCCGAGTGCGTGTTTGCATGAGCTTGGAGGGTCTTGCGAAGCATCAGAAGCTTCAGCGTGGGACCATGGAGGTTCAGTGTTCCATAGTGGGTTTTGTGGCCCTTTGCTCGCATGAAAATCGTTTTTTCTTCGGCGCCATACTGCCTAAGGCCATATGTGTGGCCTGCAGAATTAAAAGGGGCCGCTTGTTGGCTTCTGCCGTGGCTGGGAGTCTGAGGACTGTGCCATTGGAGAGGGCCTTCGGGGTCAGTTCCTTTAGCAGGAGAATCTCCAGGAAGGCAAGAAGCTCCCGGTTTGGATATTGAGGGCTCTCCCTTTCAGATTGTGGTTCCCATGGTTTTGGCAGGAACTGTGGCCATTTTAGGTCTTTCAGAGCCGCCATTAATTACAGCCGCTGGAAGTCAGGATTCGGTTCCTGCTCCTTCCCGCAGGCAGTTGGGTCAGTAGGAGGTACATTGTCAGCAAGAAGCTGTATCTTTTACCCCGGACTTTGTCCTGCTCCTGCACCAGGCCTATTGCCTGGATCAGGAATTGGGGGGGGGGGGGGGGGTCCAAAACCAGCTAAATTAGTGCCTCTGAGGCTGGCTAAGGAAGTGCAGCTCGGGGCTGGCAGTTTCTCATCCATGGTGGATTGGCAGATTTGAACCTGGTGCTTCAGAGGCCTCGGTGGACTCTTGAGGACCTTCTGGAAAGGCCCTCTGGTCTTGGCCATGACACTATTGGTGTGGAGCTAGAAGAGGGGAGGACCCTAGCATTGTCGATGTGCTTCAGTGAGAAGAGCTCACTGCATTCATAGCTCATTCATTGGTGGCATTGAACATCCCACAGAACTGTCCAGGAGCAAGAGATCCCATTGGAGGGACCCTCTGATCCAGGGCATCCAAACAGCAGAGACAGCGTTTCTAGTCCATCATGCTCTCAAGCAGATGATTGGAGTGGGAAATACTTGAGGCAGGTTTGAAGGCGGGACAGCTATGACTCGCTTATACCCTATTCCTGCTGTGGGAAAAAAATTCCTGAAGGTACCAAAAGTTGATGCTCTGGTCTCAGTGGTCACCAAGAAGACCATGATACTGGTTGAAGGAGGTGCTGCACTTAAGGATGGATGTACAGGATAAGAAATTGGAGACCTTATTGAAGCAAATGTTTGAGGTAAACGCTCTGGTTCTCCAGGCATTGGTGTGCAGTCCTTATGTGGCTCGAGTCTGTCTGTGTTGGACACAAGGCCTGCTTGAAGCTGGTGAACAGGGACAGCAGCCTCTGTCGGAAGTTTCTAAGTTGGTGGATGCTTTATATGACCTCTTAACATGCCTCGGCCAAAGGGATGGCCTCTGCTGTGGCTGTTCACCATTTTCTGTGGCTTCGCAACTGGTCTGTGGATGTGTCATCAAAGGTGTGGCTTAGCCTTGGATAAGTTGGTTAAGGACTTGGGCAGAGCCAAGCCTGCCAAGCTTCCTGGGGACAAGCCCAAGAGCTTGAAAGCCACCTCATCAGGGTATGGACATGCAAAGGATTTTTAATGTTTTCAGATGATTTGTTTCGCTCTCTATCATTGTGGTCACTGTGCTGTTTGGGGACAGTCCTTTTGAGGCAGTCGAGGGGCCAACTGTGGTTACTTGACAGGAGCAGGAGGCAGTGCCAAGAATCCCAATGAGATAAGGGAGGCTCAGGCGGAATTGATTCTGGTTGGCGGCAAGCTTTGCCAGTTTTACTATGCCTGGGTCCATGTTACCTCCGACCAGTGGGTACTGGAGGTTATCCATGAAGATTATATGCAGGAGTTTGTGCGTCCTCTTGCCGTTGCTTTTCCATTGTCACAGTGCAAAACTCTAGCCAAGAGACACGCCATCCAAGACACTCTGCAACATCTCTTGTGCCTCGATGCAGTGGTGTCGGTTCCCACAAATCAATGCGGATAAGGATGCTACTCCATCTACTTTGTAGTCCCCAAGAAAGAGTGTTCGTTCCACCCCATTCTCGATCTCAAATACGCCAGCAGAGCTCTATGGGTAGCGCATTTTTGCATGGAAAATTTGCGATCCATGATTGTGGCCATCTGCAAGGGTGAGTTATTAACCACGTTGGACCTGTTGGAGGTGTATCTGCATGTGCCCATTTGGGTAGAGCTTCAGTGTTACTTGTGCTTTGTGGTACCTATGGGCCATATTCAGTTTCAGGCCCTTCACTTTGGCCTGGCGACTGCTCCATGAATCTTCATCAAAATCATGATGATGGTTGCAGCAGTGCTGCAGTGTGGGAGTTTTGATTCACCCCTATCTGGATGACTGGAAGATCAGGGCAAAGTCATTAGAGGAGAGCCATGCTAGCACACAATGGGTGCTTCAAGTCCTGTGGGGTCTCGGCTGGGTGGTCAGTCTCCACAAGAGCTCTCTGACTCCATCCCAGGATCTGTTGTATCTAGGGATGCGTTTTGATACCCATCTTGGTCAGGTGTTTTTCCTGCATTAGTGGGTCCACAAGATTCAGGGACAAATTGTTAGTTTGAGTCTGCTGACTCCTTTGGCTTGGTCATGTCTTCATGTGTTAGGGTCCATGGCAGCATCCCTGGACCTGGTGCCCTGGTCCTGAGTACACATGTGACCGTTGCAGAGGTCCCTCCTGTCTCATTGGTCGCCGCAGAATCATTCACTCTCCAAAGGACTGGTGTGTGTTCGGAGGAGGTCCGGGAGAGCCTGAATTGGTGGTTGGCGTCCAAGGCATTGCTGGTTGGGATGCTGTTAGAACCATCGGAATGGACAGTGGTGACTGGCTGGGGGACTCATTGTCCCTCATAGGTAAGCGCAAGGTTGTTGGTCACCGGAGCAGAGACAGTGGTCAATCAACCGCTTGGAAATGCGAATGCTTTTTCTGGCACTTCAGACTTTTCCTGGTTTTGGTGCTACGAAAAGTGGTGTGAGTGTTTTTGGATGATGCCACAATGGTGGTGCACATCAATCGCCAGGGAAGCACAGGAAGTATGGTATTGGCAGAGGAGATCATGATGCTGCTTTATTGGGCAGAGGTGAATCTCCTGGCATTGTCAGTGATGTATGTGTCAGGAAAAGAAAATGTGCAGGCTGCCTTCCTCAGCCGTCAGCGCTAAGATCCGGGAGAATGGATGTTGGAGGAGTCCGTGTTTCTCTGCATAACATGGCATTGGGGGACACCACTCATTGACTTGATGGCATCTGCAGTCCATGCAAAGGTTAGTCGTTTCTTCAGTCAGCGTCGGGAGAGAATGTAGGAAGATCTTAATGCGTTGGCTCAACCCTAGCCGTTGCAGGGTCTTTTTATACGTTTTTCTACCATGGCCCCTGATCGGCAGGGTGCTCCAGAGAATCAAGGCGCACCGGGTCTGGTAGTGTTGGTGGCACCGGACTGGCCTCATTGGCCGTAGTATGCGGAGTTGATCTGCCTTTTTCGGTAGGGACATCCTTCTGTTGCAAGACCCGATTCTCATGCCTCAAGTGAATTGATTCTTGCTTACAGCCAGGCTCTTGAGAGGGCTCGGCTGAGGAAGCAAGGATATTTGTCACAAGTGATTAGCCACATTACTGCAAACTTGCAAACGCTCCACTTCCTTATCTAATATTTGAGTGTGGTGTGTGTTTGAGGACTGGTGTGCAGACAAAGGGAAACGAGCGTTGTTGGCAGCTGTTCCAGACATTCTGGCCTTTTTGCAGGCCGGAGTAGAAAAAAGGTCTAGCTTTAAATTCTTTGCAAGTCCAGGTGGCTGCTCTGGTTTGTTACCAGGGGAAGGGTGCAGGAAGTGGTTCTGGCTTGCGATCGCAACTTAGTTTTATCCATATTGATGGAGGCTCCTTTTGAACTCCTGGCATTGGCAACTCCTTAAGGATCTGACCCTGAAGGTGGTGGTTCTGGGTGTCATTTCTTCAGCGAGACGCATCTCGGAACTGCAGGCTCTATCGTGTAGGAAGCCCTTTTTACTGCTGTCAAAGGAAAAGGTGATCTTACAGACGGTACTGTCCTTCTTGCCTTAGGTGGTGTCCGCTTTTCACATTAATCAGACCAAGGTGCTTCCGTCTCTCTTCCAGGCTCAACAGATCAGAATCTGCACCGCTTTGATGTGTGCAGAGTACTCAAGAGGTATCTTAAGCGCACAGAGTCCTTCCAGAAGTTGGATCAGTTGTTCTTCCTCTTTGGAGGCCAGCGGCGGGAGGAAGCACCCTCAAAGGATTCCATAGCACACTGGTTGAAGGAGATAATTGCGTTGGCCTACTTGCTGCGCCATAAGACTCTACCGGTGGGATTGTGGGTGCATTCAAAGAGCACAGGTTTCGTTGTGTCCCAGTTCAGTCGGGTTCTGCCTGCTGGTCCTCCTTGCATACTTTTGTGCGACACTGCTGCTTGGATGTGCAGGCATGAGAGGATGTGCAGTTTGGGGCATGTGTGTTGCGGGCTGGTTTCGCTGGACCCTCCCATTCTTAATTACTGCTCTGCTACATTGCAGGATCTCAACTGGACTAGAGGGATGATATGGAAGGTGAAATTAGACCTTTCCTGCTAATTTTCTTTCCTTGAGTCCCTCCAGTCCAGAACCTGTCTGTTCAGCTGTAGTGAGGCCTTGGTGGATATGTCCAGGAATGTTGGTTTCATAGGTTTTGCTCTCCGGGGTTCAGAAAATCTTGTACATTTGCTTCCCAGAGGGGTAGCTCTCAGTGGACTAGTGTCTTATGGGGGCTTATGTTTGTACATAGTTGAGTTGTTAGGGTACCTATTCTTGTAGTTTTTCTGCTTCGTGAAGAGCGTACTGACTTCTGGGGGAATTCTTCTCCCTTATGTGGTGACATAACAGAAGTTTGAGATTCTTGGTCTCCATCTGCTGAGTTGGGACAAAACCCAAGGAAAGAAAATTAGCAGGTAAAGTCTAATTTCACCATTTAAGCAAAATTAAAAAAGTTAAATACACTGCTCCAATCAGCCCTCACCCTTGATCCCAAAGGCCCTCTGAAATAGTTGTGTCTTTAGGGCTCCCCAGAATTTCTTGTAATTCATCCTGCAGATCTAGGGGCAACCATTCCAGAGAATAGGACCTCCTGAAATAGAAAGCTGCCTGCCTAGTGGACTGTAACCCTGCATGTGATACTGTTGGAGGAATAAGCTGATGGTCATAAAGGGAGTGTAAAGGATGACCAGGAGAGCGAGGAGTCACCTGGGATGCAAGATGGGATGGGGTACCAGAGTAATATGCCTTATGAATTAACACAAGAACTGAATTGGAGTAAAGATAGATAGCCAGTGATGTGTAATCAGAAAAGGAGAAACATGGTCATATTTATGGGTATAGGAGAGAATTCAAACAGTTGTATTCTGGATTGATTAAAGTTGTTTCAAGTCCTAAGATCGAATACCAGCATAGAAGGATTTCAAAAGTCATTCCACAACTGTTTTGAGCTAATGTATTCTGGTTATCATCCTCTTGCCCTTTAGGGATGCTTGTAAATAGTAGCTTCTTTTTCTACTCAAATTCTGGTGGCAAACTCTTTTATTAAATATATCACTTTTCAAACAGTATTATTAAAATTATTAAGGAAAGTAACTCCAAACTTTCTTAGGAAAGGAAGAATAGAAGTGAGGCTTGAGCAGAGAAGTGAGTGACGGTAAAGACAGATGTGCTTGTTCAGGTAGCCTCAGGCACCAATCAGAATCTCTCAAATACTGATTGAGAGATGGATTTTGAGCACAGCTTGGAATTTTTTCTAAGAGTTCTGTGCAGAGTGAAAGGAAGAGTGTATTCTAGAGAGTGGAAGCAGTAAGGAAAATCCAGCTGTCCTTGTAGGTTACAGTCGGAACTGGTGTACAGAAGAGATGTAAAGATGAATGCCATCACATAATCGCATCTATACATAGTTCTTTGTATATGTTAGCTTGAAATATCCCACATGCCCTCCCCCCTTGTTCTTTGTATACACAAGTTCATTGTAAACCGCTTTGATTTTATGATAAAGCGGTATAAAAATCCATCTAAATAAATAAAGTTGATTTTTCTTGAATGGAATAAAAGACAAAAGCCGGGTTCGTAAGGAAAATTGGTGACACTAGGTACGAGGGAGTGTTGGCAAAGAGAGCTTTATGGGCTAAAACCAGATTCCTCTTTGTTTCTCCGGGCCAGTCCAGGAACATGAGGGTAGTCAATCCCTTCTAGCAGCTGAGGACTGAATTCTGAAGTTTTGCAGCTATCAGGTATCTGGCGAAACCTGTGTCTCTTCAGTCCTCAGCAGCTGTAGGGCATCGCTTTTCCTGGCTCCCGGAGACACGAAGAGGAATTAGATTAAATTTAACTATTTTGGTTTTATTTTTTCTTTGCTCTTCAATGATTATTTTAAAACTGGGTCCCTAGCAGGGATCTAGAAAGGCAACTGGGAATTTGTTTTTTTCTTTTCCCCTGGTAACGGAGTCTTCACTCGCGGGGCACGGGAGGCAGAGCCTGCCTCAGGCAACAGCTCTGGTTTTCTCCCCGGGGAGCAGGCAAGTGGTGCTGGGAGCCCCAGAGACCTTCAGGCCTCCTCCGGAAGCAGCTCACCTCTGCCACTAGCAGCGGATTGGGGTGTCTGGAAATCAGAGCCGCCTTGCTTAGCGATCCTGCAGGTACGTGGGTGTAGCGTTTCTTTTTTCAGGAGAGCACGCAGGTTTCGGCGGTTTGGTTCTGTTTTTGGCGGCACGGTTAAAGCCAGTAGCGCTTGCACGGGCGGTTGACTTCTCTTTTCCTCGCTGTTTCTGTTGTTCGCGGGGTTTTTTGTTTTTAGTTGATTATTTATTTAACAGGTTTTTTATACCGCCTTTTCCTTCAATCAAAGCGGTTACAAAGACATACAAAGGTTATACAAAAGCAAGGGAAACATGCACTGCATAAACAAAACATCAAAGTAGTAAGGTGGGATACATAACATAGGTAAACCATTACAGACAATCATTTTACATAAAGGTTACAATAAATGGAATCTAGTTAGGTGTTTGAGCCGTAGTGCTCTGTGAAGCGTAAAGTCTTTAATTGCTTTCGGAAGTCCTTTATATCCTCAATTGATCGTAAGTCGGGAGGGAGAGAGTTCCATATTAATGGGGCCGCTAAAGAAAGTGCTCTTTGTGTAGTGAATTTGCATGATTTTGTGTAGTTACTTGGGGTGCTGAGGGTGTCTGTTGTGGTTTTCCTTCTTGGTCTGTTGTTGGTGTTAGGGAGTAAGAGGGCTTGGAGGCTGATTGCAGAGCTCTTGTGTCTGATTTTGAATATATTTATGATCATCTTATATTTGATGCGGTGGCTTATTGGGAGCCAGTGGAGTTCTTTTGAGGATGGGGGTGATGTGGGCATGAGTTGTGGAGCCGGTGATTATTCTTGATGCTGTGTTTTGAGCCATTTGAAGCGGTTTGAGTGAATGTTTTGATATTCCGTTGTAGATCGGATTACAGAAATCCAGTATGGGAGTTATTAGCGCTTGGCAGACTGTGCAGAAGTGTTCATGGGAGAGTAGAGGCTTGAGGCGTCTGATTATTTTCATTTTGTAGTATGCGTTTCTAACAGTTTTTCTTATGTGGGACTGTAGGTTGAGTCCCCTTGTCAAGGGTTATTCCGAGGTATCTGACTTCATCCTTTATTGGTATTGTTGTGTTGTTGCTTATGATGAATGGTGATTTTGGCATGGAAACTAGGCCCGAAGCAGGCGTGCATGCAGGGGGCATTCCAAGCTCCTCGGATTTGGCGGGAATGGCGGCCATCTCGTCTGCAGCCCCAGTTTTGCCTTCTCTTCAGGAGAAACACGCAAAGAAGTGCAAATCTAAGAAGCCAGTGCAAGTGGAGGAAGCTCCCCCACAGTCACAAGCTTCAATAATGGGGGACTTAAAATAGTTTTTGTCTGCGGAGTTTATTGTGGCATTACATCAAGCTTACTGCTTGAAGTGGCAACAGGCTCAGGATAAGAGCACTTCCCCTGTGGTGGTGGATCCCTTGGGAGAACAATTTTCTTTATCAGACCCGGGGGAAGGGTCCTCCAAAATGGCCCTGGGCACTGGGGGGAGCTCCAATTTAGCTTCGGGCAGCTCTCCTCGGGGCTCCAGGGACTAGAGGAAGGAGAGATCCTGTCAGAGGCCGGTATGGAGTGGCCTCTAGATTTCGAGGATGCTGAGCAAGGCAGCGAGGATCCTAATATGTTCCGGGTGTTTAGGAAAGAGGAGCTCGGACCGCTGATTGCGCAAACTTTGGCAGCTTTAAATCTGGCCGTGCCAGTGTCTCAGGAGGAGCCTTTGGAAGACCCTCTGCTACAAGGTTTTAAATCGGAACAGAAATGTTTTCCTGTCCACAGGGTCATGAAGCAGATGGTGGAATCTGAGTGGGAATGTCCGGAAGCTTCCTTGCGGGAGGCACGGGCTATTAGTCGCTTGTGTCCCTTACCGCATGAGCAACAAGAGTTGTTAAAAATGCCTAAAATGGATGCCTTGGTTTCGGCAGTCACTAAGAAGACCACTATCCCTGTTGAGGGCGGCGCGGCACTGAAAGATTTACAGGATAGGAGATTGGAGTCCCTCCTGAAGCAGACTTTTGAGTCTTGTGCGCTGTCTCTAAAAGCGGCTATCTGTGGCGCTTATGTTTCTTGAGCCTCCATTAGATGGATCCAAAGTGATACTACCTCCCTCAAGGAGGAGGAGGACGGAGCGAAGCTGGAGTCAGCGGCGGCTTACCTGGCGGATGCTTTTTATGATCTGGTTAGGATTTCAGCAAAGTCCATGGTGACAGTGATTGCGGCTAGGCGGTTCCTGTGGTTAAGGAATTGGGCAGCGGACGCCTCGTCCAAGGCGTGGTTGAGTAAGCTTCCTTATAAGGGCACTCTCTTGTTCGGTGCGGCCTTGGAAAAGATTGTTAAGGACCTCGGGGACTCTAAGGGCGGCAGGCTCCCAGAGGACAGGCCGAAGGCTCAGAAGCCTGGTGTCCTGCCTAGGGGTTCTGTGCGAGATTTTCGCAGGTTTAGGGGATCACATTTTGCTCCGTATCCGAGAGCGCGCTTTGGGACCAGGGGCCAGTCCTTTCGGGGTGCTAGAGGATTCGGTAGAGGTTATTTCGGTGCCCAACAAAGTACAAACAAAAAACTGCAATGAAACAAGGTTGGTCCAGGCAGATATCCCGATAGGGGGATGGCTGCGGAGCTTTCTTTCTGTCTGGGCCTCCATAATGTCCGATCAATGGGTACTGGAAATTATTCGCGATGGGTACGCGCTAGAGTTCGCTCGTCCCTTGGCGGCTTTCGTGGTGTCCCCCCTGCGGGTCGGCGGAGAAAAAGTTGGCGATCTCGGCTACGCTCCACAGGTTGTTGCGCCTTCAAGCGGTGGTGCCGGTTCCTCCAGACCAGTTAGGTTCAGGTCGATACTCCATTTATTTCATCGTTCCCAAGAAAGAGGGAACGTTTCGGCCTATTTTGGATCTCAAAAACGTGAATCGCTCTTTGAGGGTTCCTCACTTCTGCATGGAGACACTTCGATCTGTCATTCGTTCGGTGCAGCCGACGGAGGTGCTTACATCCATAATCTGACCGAGGCCTATCTGCATATTCCGATCAGGGCCGAGCACCAACGGTTTCTCCGGTTTGCTGTTCACATGGGTCATTTTCAATTTCGAGCCTTGCCGTTTGGCTTGGCCACTGCGCCGAGGACCTTCTCAAAGGTGATGGTGGTAGTGGCGGCGGCCCTGAGACGAGAGGGGGTCCTCGTTCATCCCTACCTCGACGACTGGCTGATTCGGGTGCAGTCAGAGTCGCGGTCAGCAACAGCGGGAGTGGTACATCTCCTGGAACAGCTTGGTTGGGTGATCAACCAGGCCAAGAGCCAGCTGCAACCGGTAAGGAGGCTCCTCTACTTGGGAGCGATGTTCGATACGGAGGTAGGCTATGTCTTTCTGCCAGAATGCCGTGTTCAAAAGATTTTGAAGTAGGTCGCGGAGTTCTTACATCTCAAGGCACCAACAGCGTGGCGTTATTTGCAACGCCTCGGGTCTATGGTGGCAGCGCTAGACCTAGTACCATGGGCGAGGGCCCATATGCGACCGTTGCAGCAAGCGTTGCTGTCCCGTTGGTCTCCGCAAGATCATCCTCTCACACGCCGATTGCCCAGGTTCAGGAAGTGAGCGACAGTCTCCGCTGGTGGTTGGATCCGGCCCATCTCAGAGCGGGAGTTCCCTTGCGACAGCCAGACTGGATTCTAATCACTACAGACGCCAGTCTTCAGGGCTGGGAGCTCATTGTCAATCCTCCATTGCTCAAGGCTCATGGCCGCTGGAGCTTCGGAAGGCTTCCATAAACTTTCTAGAACTCAGAGCAGTCTCCCTGGCCCTTCGAGTTTCTTCTTGTGGAGAACAAAGCGGTGAGGGTGTTCTCGGACAATGCGGTGACAGTCTCGTGCATCAATCGTCAGGGAGGAACGAGGAGTATTCTCCTGTTGGAGAGTCAATGGTTGATGGCCTGGGCGGAAGCGCATCTGGTGGCCCTGTCGGTGGCTCACGTGGCAGGAAAAGACAATGTGCAGGCCGATTATCTCAGCCGTCATGTGGTCGATCCCGGGGAATGGGAATTGAATTCGGCGGTCTTTTACGAGCTGACTCGGAGGTGGGGCCAGCCGATGATGGACTTGATGGCCACCTTCGACAATGCCAAAGCAAGTCGGTTTTTCAACAGACGCAGAGAGCGTATGGCGGAGGGGCTGGACGGCCTCGCGCAGCCTTGGCCGGCCGGGAAATTGCTTTGTCTTCCCTCCTTGGCCAATGATAGGGAGAGTCATTTGAAGGATAGAAGGCCACGCCGGTCCGGTGATTCTCATTGCCCCGGATTGGCCCAGGAGAGCATGGTATGCAGATCTAGTTTGTCTCTTAATAGCCAAGCCCTGGAGGCTTCCCCTTCGGGAGAATCTATTAGCTCAGGGTCCCCTTCTCATTTATTTATTTTATTTAACATTCATTTTTATACCGCATCTTCCAGAGATCAGTTGCAGTGTACAAATAACAACTATTAACAAATCGAAATTTGTTTTACATAGAACATCTTAGATATACATAGAACATCGTAAAGTAAACATCTCATGCCAAATGTGGATCGCTTCTCGCTTACGGCTTGGCTCTTGAAAGGAAAAGGTTAATGCAGAGAGGTTATTAGTCTTCGGTTGTTAACACCCTATTGCAGGCACGCAGGGCTTCCACCTCGTTAGCTTATATCCGTGTTTGGCGGGTCTTTGAGACCTGGTGCGGGAAAAGAGATCTTCGTCCAGGCGACGCGTTAGTGCCACAGGTGTTGCCTTTTTTACAGGACGGGCTAGATAAGGGTTTAGCTCTCAGTACGATTAGGGGTGCATTTGGCAGCTATATCCTGTTTTCGAGATGCCGTCAAAGGTCTTCAGCTATCTTCTCATCCCGATATCCTTAGGTTCTTCCGGGCGGTGCGGAACATTCGTCCTCCGTTTAGGGCCGTTGTTCCGGCTTGGGATCTGAATCTCGTGCTTGAGGCCTTGGTGTGGCCTCCGTTTGAGCCAGCAACAGATATTTCGCTCCGGGATCTCTCCTGGAAAGTGGCTTTCTTGGTAGCCTTGTGTTCCGCAAGGAGGATTTCAGATCTCCAGGCGCGCTCCTGTAAGGCACCGTACATTCAGTTTTCGGCAGAAAAGGTGATGTTGCGTATGGTTCCCTCCTTTCTCCCTAAGGTGGTGTCGAAGTTTCACATGAATCAGACTATTTCACTTCCGACGTTTTGAAACCACGGCGATCTCCCTATTGACAAAGTACTCGAGAAATTGGATGTAGGTACAATGCTCAAGAAATACCTTAAGAGGACTAGATCGTTTCGTAAGACGGATCGGCTCTTTGTGTTGTTTGCGGGGCCTAAGAAAGGGGAAGCGGCATCTAAGGCTTCTATTGCTCGATGGGTGAAGCAGGCCATCGTGGCGGCATATCAGGCATTTGACAAGTTGCCTCCGGAGGGGCTCCGTGCTCATTCCACTCGAGCCCAGGCGGCGTCCTGGGCCGAGATGGCGTTGATTCCGCCAGCTGAAATTTGTCGAGCGGCTATGTGGTCATCGCTTCACACTTTTGCAAGGCATTACCGTTTGGATGTTCAGACTCGGAGCGATGCAACTGTGGGGGCGTCGGCCATCATAGCGGGCCTGGCGGGTCCCTCCCATGGTTAGGTACTGCTTTGGTACTTTCCTCATGTTCCTGGACTGGCCCGGAGAAACGAAGAGGAAGAAGAAATTTAGACCTTACCTGCTAATTGTCTTTCCTTGAGTATTCTCCAGGCCAGTCCAGGACCCACCCGTGCTTCTGGATGCTTCGAGATTGGGGTTCTTCCCTTACTGCATTCCTCGTCCAATCCTCACTTAGCTTTTTTTTTTCTCGGTTGCAATCTGAGCGGTAAGTAGAGTGCACAGCACACGGTATTTCCACTTCCGGAGCCTTGCTGGGGGAGGACAACGGTCTGTGGGGCTTCCTCGTGTGGCTTACGGGGAAGCTTGCACCACAAAAAAAAAAAAAAAAAAAATTGGGTTTCAAGTACGAGGAGAGAATATGCCGGGAAACCACTGTTGTCTGGTGGCTATGTTCTCTGTTTGTTTTTTTCTCGTTGCCTGTTCTAGGTTCTCTTTGTTGACTGCTTGGATAGAAATAGACTGAGGTTTCGCCAGTAGGGGGAGCCAGATACCTGATAGCTGCAAAACTTCAGAATTCAGTCCTCAGCTGCTAGAAGGGATTGACTACCCTCATGTTCCTGGACTGGCCCGGAGAATACTCAAGGAAAGACAATTAGCAGGTAAGGTCTAATTTCTTCTTTTTGAACTGAATTCAGTGAGAGACAGGAAGCCAGTGGTGCTGTATAAGTAACAGTGTGACATGGTTGAATTTACCAATGTGAGCAAGAAGTCTGACTGCAGTTTTTTGGGTTATTTGGAGATACTTTAACTTTGCTAGCCAGATCCCTGTGTAAACAGTGCTGCAGCAGTTGATTTGAGATGTGATCAGGGCTGGCCTGAGGGTTTCTGCTGCCCTGGGCAGACCCTCTATGCTGCTCCCCCCCCCCCCCCTGAAGATTGCGTGCTGCTCTGCCTGCCATGCAACCCCACTCTTCTCACATGAGGGAGGTGGGGCAGCATGGAATTGCCCCCCCCCCCCCCCCCGTCTCTGATGCAACTTCTGTTGGATTGGGCAGGAGCGGCAGCAAGATTATTTAAAGCCAGACACAGCAGTGACTTCACTTTGCTCTCCCCCAAGTGCGAAGATGGATGCCAGGAGGGGGGAGGGCGGCATGGTGGTGGGTCATGATGGCGATGAACTGCCACTTTGCTGGGAGAAGGGGAGGTGGGGGCGGGCGATGCCACCAATGGCGACTGCCTAGTGTATGGGCCGGCCCTGGGTGTGATGAGTGTGTGGATCAGTGTATTTTGCATGGTGGGATAAAGAAGTTCTAAATTGACAAAGGGCACAGAAGGTTGGTTTTACTACAGCAGAGACCTGCTTGTGAAAGGAAAGGGCATGGTAAAGGGAAAAAGATGAAAGAAAACATAGCACTCTGGGGCGAGGAAATAAAATAGTTAGCTATTTACGTTGCCTGCTTTTCCACATCTTGAACGTAAGGAATACTGGTGCACCACAGCTGCAAGCTTTTTGTAACACTGAAAATGGTACATAAACAATGAAAGTTTATGTATGAATGATTCTTTGAGGAATTGCACAGTTTGGTCCAGGACATGTGAAGTCTGTTCAGGCACTATCTGAACTAATACTTTAGGTTAGCGTTTCTCAACCTGTGGGTGGCAACCCCCACAGGGGTCGCCACAGGATTTAGCAGGGGTCGCCTCACTCCGCTAAGTTAAAAAAAAAAAAAATTTTTAAAAAGCGCACAAGTTGCTGCTGCCGCTGAGTCTGCTTCTCGGCAGCAGCAAACTCACCGCCCCCCTTCTAATGCAGCCGCGGCTCCCTGCCTCTTAGGGAACCGCAGCTATGCCTGTAAAACCGTTGCGGAGCCTTCCTTTCTCTTGACAGGTTCCGTGCAGCATTGTCCCACCTCCAAAGGAAGTTGTTTACCACTTCCTTTGGAAGCGGGACAATGCTGCACGGAACCCGTTTAGAGACAGACAGGCTCTGCAACGGATTCACAGGCACAGCTGCGGTTTCCCAACCGACAGGGAGCCGCGGCTGCAGAAGAAGGAGGCAGACATGGGGGAGGGGAGGAGGGGGCAGGGAACCTGCAACGGGGCTGACATGGAGGGAGGGAGGGGGGCTGACATGGACAAAGAGGAGAGACGGGGACATACTGGACAGATGGGATAAATGCTGGACAGAGGGGAGAGACAGTGCGGGTTAGGATTATAATGGGCAGATGGGGGGGCTAGGACTGGTAATGGGTTGATGAAGGAAGGCTAGGACTGGGAATGGACTGATCAAGGGGGGGGGGTTGGGACTGGTAATGGGCTGGCTGATTGGGGGGTAGGACTGGTAATGGACTGATGGGGGGCTAGCATTGGAAATGTGCTGATCGATGAGGTTAGGACTGGAAATAGGCTGATGGGGGGGGGGGGGTAAGACTGGTAATGGACTGGTGGGGGTAGGACTGGTAATGGGCTGATTAAGGGAGCCTAGCACTGGTAATGGACTGATGAGAGGCTAGCATTGGAAATGGGCTGATTAGTGGAGGCTAGGACTGGTAATGAGCTAATGGGGGGGGGGGGTAGGACTGGTATTGGGCTGATTAGGGGAGGCTAGCACTGGTAATGGGGTTAAGGGGGGACTAGCACTAGAAGTGAGCTGATTGGGGGGTTTTGACTGGGAATGGGCTGATAGTGGGGAAGGGAGGATAGAGCTGCTGGCCCTGGAAGAAAACTGGGGGCTAAGGCTATAAATGGGCTGATATGAGGGGATGGGAGAATGGAACTGGAAGGGAGTGGATCTGAGAGGGGCTGCCATGGTATTTGTACTAGAAGGGACTGGTCAGTGGGGAAGGAGGGGGACTGGAAGGGAATGGACACCAGTGGCAGTCATGGGAATGCAAGTTGACATTGGAAGGTACTGGGAGTGAGGACTGGAAAGGGGCTGATACTGGGGAGGGTTACTGGTTCTGGAAATAGGCTGATGGAAAGAAGTGAAGAAAATGAAAGAAGAGATAAGAAATGGCAGATGGACTATAGACCATAGAAAGAGAGCTAAGAGAAGACAGGAAAGCAGAAGCCTCAGATCGGGACCAGCATGATCAGAGAATAAATTGGTCAGACAACAAAGGTAGAAAAAAATAATTTTATTTCATATTAGTGATTTGACTACAAAATCATAATAATTTTGAAATCAAATATTGTTACTTGTTGTTGTGATTAATTATTGTGGTTTAAATAAGTAAATTTTATAAATAAAAACATAATGCAAAGACCTATAATATATTAATTCAACAAATGATCACAGCGACAATGCGTTAACGGTAAAGGAAGAGAGATGCATTTGATTTTATCACAAGTTGACCAATGGTAGAAGGGGTCACGGTACAAAAAAGGTTGAGAACCACTGCTTTAGGTATTTGTTTTCTGCAGAGTTGTTTATTATTATTATTATTATTATTAGTCATCAATGAAGTGTAGTTCAATCTGTAACTGGCAGAACTGAAGTGCAGTAAGCATTCATCTCAATGGCAAACTGATATCTGTATGATACCATACGTTTTTCTGTCTTCACATCCTCTTTAGGGAGATACAGAGGTGATTAACAAGCAGTCTTACCATTGTGCCTAGACTCTCCTTGTTCTTTCTCACTGACAAGGGTGCAGCAGTACTTGAACTTGAGTTTGTTATGCCATACAGTATTGCAGTAGTTCATACTTTGATGCCCCGTAGTTATTTAACTATATGCCAGGCGCATATTTTATTTACTACTACACTGCACCCTCTTGTAAAGGAGAGTTAGAGGTATGTTCGCTAAAGCGCGCTACTTGAATAGTGCCCATTTTTGTTGCCATCCAAAAAAGCCATTTGGAGCCCTGCACTAAAAGAAATCCATTTCTGGGTGGTACCTGGGCAGGGCATGGGTGTTCCTGCCAAGGCGCCACTAGTGCCGGTCTTAAAAGCCTGTGCTGCTGGCACTTGGTGAGGAGCAGCTACTGCCAGCACAATGGATGTTGGTAGTTTCTCCATTAACTATCATTAAAATCATCTGTAATACCTGAAGATTGGAGGATGGCCAATGTAAAGCCAATTTTTAAAATGGGTGATCGGGGAAACTACAGACCGGTGAGCCTGATGTCAGTACCAGGTAAAATGGTAGAAACCATAAAGAGCAAAATTAATGAACATGTCATGGCTTAATAGGAGACAGCCAACGTGGCTTTAGACAAGGAAGATCTTGTCTTACTAATCTGTTATGGGTTTTTTTGAAGGTGTGAATAAACAAGTAGACAAAGGTGGGTCGGTTGATACACTATATCTGGACTTTCAGAAAGCCTTTGACGAGGTCCCCCATCAGATTTTTGACAAAACTAAAAAGTCATGGGATAGGAGGCAGTGTACTACTGTGGATCAGGAACTGGTTAAAAGATAGAAAGCAGAGGGTAGGGCTAAATGGCCAGTTTTCCCAATGGAGCAAGATGAATAGTGGTGTACCCCAGGGATCTGTGCTGGTTATGCTGCTTTTTAACATATGGGAATAATGAGGAAGGTTATCAAATTTGCATATGAGACAAAACTATTTAAAGTTGTAAAAACCCATGAGGATTGTGGAAAATTGCCAGACGATCTTGATAAATTGGAAGACTGGGCATCCGAATGGCAGATGAAATTTAATGTGGACAAGTGCAAAGGTATGCACCTAGGAAAGAACAACCCACACTATGGTTACACAATGCAAGGTTCTACATTAGGAACCACCACCCAGGAAAAAGATTTAGACATCATCGTGGATAACATGTTAAAACCCTCTGCCCAGTGTGCAGCGGCAGCCAAGAGAGCAAACAGAATGCTAGATATCATAAGGAAAGGAATGGAAAATAAAAGATATTATAATGCCTCTGTATCGTTCCATGGTGCGACCGCACCTTGAATATTGTGTGCAATTCTGGTCGCCGTATCTTAAAAAGGATGTAGTGGTATTAGAAAGATACAGAGAAGTCGCCAAAATGGTAGAGGATGGAAGGATACCCCTATGAAGAGAGGCTAAAAAGGTTGGCTCTTCATCCTGGAAAAGAGAGAGCTGAGGGGAGATGTGATAGAGGTCTATAAATTAATGAATGGAATGAATGGGTAAATGTAGATCGATTGTTTACATCATCAGAATATAGAAAGACTAGGGGGCATGCAATGAAGCTACAGGGTAACCTATTTAAGACTAATAAGAGACTTTGGCGTTTGTTACCGGAGGATGTACCGTAGTAAAAGGTGTTAGTGTAGCTGGGTTTAAAAAAGGTTTGGACAAGTTCCTGGAGAAAAGTTCCATAAACCATTATTAAAAGGGACCCAGGCTATCACTGCTTGATGCAGTACAAGAATTGTGGAACCTGTGTCTTTTGGGGAAACTGCTAGGTACTTATGACCTAGCTTGTCCACTGCTGGAAACAGGATACTGGGCTCGATGGACCTTGGTCTGGCCCAGTATGGCGTATCTTATGTTCTTATGGTATTAACTTGGCAAGATGCACTAAATTCAGGGGGGGGGGGGGGCGACTGCCTCCGTCCCATGCATCTAGCGCAGTGCACCATTTTAGTAATGTGGGCTGATATATATGAGCCAACATATTCATGATCTTTAAACCCTACCTCTGATTCGGTTATTTACTTTTGATTGTTTTCTCTGAATTGTCAAATTCCTGGGAAAGCGATTGTGCTTTGGATCATGATCATGGTCTATCTCTGCGAATGTTTATAATAGAGCACATTTCACAGAAATCAAGGTACAGAAGCTTATAAAATAGTTCTTCAAAAAATGCTGCCATACTTATATGGATGCAGCAACACTTATTACACTAACGTTTAGTAAACATGTTTCTGAAAGTATTATAAAAACTTGCATTTTAAGCATTCAAAAATTTTAAAACTGAATTTTCATTTGATTTCAGAGATTTCGGGAAAAACTCCCTTCATTCAGCATGAGAAAGGTAAGGGTTTTTTTTTGTTAAATTGGTTTGTTTGGCAATAGAATTTTTTTTTTTTTTTTTTATGGATTCAACATTCTCTTTGCGAGTTAGTCCTGGGACAATTGTGTCTGAGAAGCAAGCCTTAATGATTAGAAGTTTTGACATGGCTTAAGTCTTATATCTAGAGAGAACCTGATTTTTGAACATAACATTTTGTGTTTTTGAGCTAAAATAGAATTTTAGCGACCTACTATAATTATGATGCTAACCCAATCAAGGATAAATTTGTTACTGCTTTCAGTGACAGGTTTTTAGATTTTAGCGATCAATACAAAATAAGAATGACAAACTAAGAGTCTATTAAAGGGTGTATTGATGCTATTCAGCACCATGGTGTGGACAGTTCCTGTGACACAAATGGCCATCTAAAAATTAATATCGCATTTCAAAAAATTGAAATCCACCTTAGTTTTATTTTCAGACCTTTTTAAAAGATTATCATCCCATTCCTTCCTTGGTGATTTTGAAGCTTTGTCCCTGTTCTGTCTAGCAGTCTTTTAGTACCTATTGAAGTTGGCTCTAATATTTAACTGCATGTTCTTGTTTAATAGGAGCTGGTACATTTGATAAATAATAATCAAGTAGTTGTCATAAGTGGTGAGACTGGCTGTGGGAAGACTACACAAGTTACTCAGTTTATTTTGGATGATTTTATTGAGTGTGGAGAAGGTTCTGCCTGCCGTATAGTATGTACTCAACCAAGGAGGATCAGTGCTATTTCAGTAAGTGTTACATTTTAAGATTTTGCAACATTTCCATGTTTCTGTTCCTTATTGTCCCTCAAGTGAAGTCCCGGCATCTGGGTTGTCAGCTCTCACCAGCAGCTTTGGAGACTGAGCATGTCATCTCTGATGACAGAGTTCTTAGGCAGCTGGCACCACCCACCAGCCCTAGTAAACTCAGTCTCCAAGCAGCTGGAGAAAGCTGGTCCCAGATTCTGGGCTCACTATAGAGACAAATAAGGAGCACATTTTGTTGTTGTATGTTGGATTTGGCTATTTGACAATGCAGAGGGAAGGCAGCAAGGGGAAGTTCTTTCCTGGTTTGTAGGCAAACTCAGCGGCTCCCAAACCCTGTCTGGTTGAGGAGCCACTGTGATAGTAGTCAATTCTTCAATTTTGGGCCCTGAGCAGCACTCCAGTGTGTTTTTGCCGGTAGCGGGTGGCAGCGGCTGCACGTGATAGCATAGGAAGTTTAAGTTCGGTTCCCCGGCATCCCAGACAGTGCTAGATGCCAGTGAGGTAAGAGGGGGTCTGTTTTTTCTCCTCGGTGAGTGTTGGACAGGCTTTTTGAGGCATACTGTCGAGCCGGGTAGCTGCAGGCCGTCACAGGAAACTGTATGGCTGCACGAATGCCATTTTGCCTAAGTGGGAAATGGTGTCATTTCCTCAGGGAACCAATTAGGCTTGTTTTGCAAGGGGAAGTTGATACGGACGCAGGGGGAACTTGTCCATCGCGTTTTATTGTTTTTAAAACTTTCCCTTTCCCGCCGTGCTGATTGTTAAAGCGAACGTGTAACAAAACAAAAAAGACAATTGGGCCTTCCCTTCAGGACTGGGTTATTTCACCTCCATGGACTACAGTGCCCACCAAGGCCATGTGTCTAGCATATGGCTCTAAGCACAGTTCAATTTTCGTGGTGGGCTTTTGCCATGAATGCAACATGGAGTCATGCTGCCTGGAAGACCGGCTATTCGAGGGTGCAGGAACCTCCAGTGGGGCTGAGGGGACTGCACAGACCTCAGGAGGATTGTTTCTGGGAGATCCAGGGGCCCCACTACTCCTATAGGAAAAGGACGGGCAGGTCCTTGAGATTCTGGAGCGCAAGGGCATGGAACATTCATCGCCCCATCCCTCGACGTCTAGGGATTTTCGTGCAGATATGGCACCACTATCTGAATTTACTCCAGAATTTGTGTTCCTTATGCATAAGACATTCTGCATGAGGTAGCAAGGACAAGAGCCAGGGAAGCCATCTGAGCGCGTGAAACAGAAAAAGGTGCTGGAGGCAGAAGATGACTTTACTGATGTGAAAAGGCGTCCTGGAGCAGGGTCCCTGGGAGAAAATGGGTACTCTCTATTTGGACGACCATGAGGAGCTCATGGAGGATCCCGACAAGGACGAGTCCGGGGAGTTGGAAGATACCGCAAGAGGACTCGCAAATTGTACATGTATTCTGCCAGGAGGAGCTCCTGGTGCTCATATCACAATCATTGCAGGTTCTGAACATGGGAGGAGATTCCCAGGTGGAAGTCCCCTTAGAGGATCCCCTCTTTCAGGTAGTCCGAAAGCCGCAGATATTTTTTCCAATGCATAGGGTGATCAAACAAATGATTAAGGATGAGTGGGAAGCTGCTCTGAAGGGTACAAACACCATGGCTCGCCTCTGTCCCCTTCGTGAGCAAAAGAAGGAGATCTTATTCTCTTCTAAAGTAGACGCAGCAGTGTCGGTTGTCTCTAAGAAGATCACCATCCCGGGGGAGGAAAGTACCTCACTCAAGGATGTGCAGGACCGGACGCTGGAGGCATTGCTGAAACAGGCTTTCAGTATTAATGCTCTGTTGCTTCAAGCTTCGTTCTGTGGTGCATTTGTGGACAGTGCCTGTCTGTGCTGGACACAGGGCATCTTAGAGACTGCAGGGCAGGCGCAGTCTGACCACGGAGGCAGCAAAACTGGAATCCAGAGTGGCATACTTAGCAGATGCCTTTTATGACCTCATCAGGGGGCTGTCTAAGGATATGGCCTCAGTGATAGCAGCCAGACGCTACCTCTGGTTATGAAATTGGTCGGCAGATGTCTCCTCGAAGTCTCATTTGAACAAATTACCATTTAAGGGCAAGCTACTGTTTGGCGAGGCTTTGGATAAATTGGTCAAGGACTTAGGGGAATCTAAAGGCAGCAGACTTCCAGAAGATGAGCAGAAGCCGGGGTAGCTGGCAGGCCTGGTGAGGGATCAGCCACAGGATTTCTGGTGCTTTTGGGCAGTATGGTTTGCATCTTATCAGAGAGGGCACTATCTGGCACGGGGACAAGCCTTTCAGGATTTTTGACAAGCGGGGAGAGGTTTTTACTCCTCCTCGGTGGCCCCCAAGAAGCCACAATGAGATGAGAGAGGTCCAGCTGGGGGTTATTCCCGTGGGGGGTCGGCTATGGGAGTTTTACCTGGCTTGAATCTGCATCACTTCCGACTAGTGCAGGGGTTCTCAACCCTGTCCTCGGGACCCACCTAGTCAGTCGGGTTTTCAGGATAACCACAATGAATATGCATGGGAGATATTTGCATATAATGGAGGCAGTGTATGCAAATCTCTCTCATACATATTCATTGTGGTTATCCTGAAAACCCGACTGGCTAGGTGTGTCCCGAGGACAGGGTTGAGAACCCCTGGACTAGTGAGTTCTTGAAATCATCAGGGAAAGCTACGCCTTGGAGTTGGTGAGGCCCATCTTGGATGCCTTTGTGCTGTCGCCTTGCAAGGCAGTGGGAAAACTGCAAGCCGTAAAGACCACTCTAACTCGGCTGTTGCAGTTAAAGGCAGTAATGGAGGTACCACAAAACCAATACAGCTATGGTCAATACTTCATTTATTTTGTGATCCCCCAAAAAGGAAGGGACTTTTCGACTAATATTTGATGTCTGGTGTCTGTGCCTGCCCTGCTTCTGCATGGGAATGCTGTGGTTGGTGATTGCCGCCATGAGGGAGGACGAATACCTCACCTTTCTGGACTTCACAGAAGTATACCGGCATATCCCGATTTGGCTGGAGCATCAGCAGTACTTTTGTTTCATGGTTCCGATATGGCATTTCCAGTTCCGTGTCTTGCCCTTTGATCTTGAGACTGTTCCTCGCACATTTACCAAGATAATGGTGGTGATTGTGGTGGCCCTCTGGCAGAAAGGCATTTTGGTAGGAAGTGTTTGCTTTTTCCTTTACCTGCTGTGTGCTTCTGCTGGTTCCTGCTAAGGTGCTGCACTGATTGGATCAGCTGCTAAGGGCTATAAAATCTCTAGCCCTACCGCGGGCGTCCCTCGGGCACGTGACCAAAGGGGCACGTAATTTCCACCCTGCTAAAAGGCACACGTAGGCGTAAGGAGGCTTTTCCCCTGGTATGGGGAGACGGAAGAAGAAGTACCTACCAACTGTTCTTCCGAAAGTGGTTAAATCCTTTGGTCCAATGGATGCCCATGTCGTGGTGGGCAAGGTGTTAGCTGAGGCTTCGGCCTCAGGGGATAATCGTGTGAACATGTCTGCTGTGAGTACTTCCTCCTTCTTGTCCTCCCCGAGCGAACAGGGTTTATCTCCACCCATCTCTGAGCTTCAACAAAAGCCTGGTGAAGCTTCCCCGGTGGTCTCCACGGAGAAGGCTGACCCAGGTGTAACTTCGCTGTCGTCGTCTTTTTTGAAACTTGATTCAAATTTATCATTGATGTCTCCTCTACCATCTGTGATTGAGTTGCCTTCTCTTTCTGTATCCCAAGTTCCTCCTCCGGATGTTTCCCTGAGAGATATTTGGTCAATAGTGTCTCGTATGGAGTCCACATTGGCAGTCTCTTTGAAAAAAGTATCCGATTTCTCTAAGGAGACAGTATTGAAGTTTGCTGATCATGAAGAAAAACTTTTAACGTTGGAGAAACGGGTGGATATTCAAGAATCTAAGTTTGTGACACAGAATGATTTTTGTGTTAAAATATATTATGATTCTTTTTGCATCGTCAGGATGAGTTTTTGGAAAATTCTTTACAGTCTCGATATTTACGGTTTTTGAATTTTCCAAAAACACATTACTTATCTCCTATAATTCTTTTACGGAAGTATTTTAAAGAGGTATTATTGTTTGAAGATGCTGACTCATTTAAAATTTCCAAGTTATTCTATCTGCCCCCAGGGAGGCTTGAGAAGGGAGGGAATTGTGATGAACCTTCTGTTTCTCGGGAAGGCTCGACGACTCCTTTTTCATTAGATATTTCTGATTTCATTGAATCCGAAACTGATGATATTTCCTGCAGGGCTACGCTTTTGGTTACTTTTTTGTTGGAAATGGATAAGGATAAAGTTTTGCGGGCACATTTTCTTAAGAAAAATGAAAAATTTTGTGGGCCAACTATTCAGGTGTTCCCTGATGTTTCCAGGGTAACTCAAAAGCGGCGCAAGTCCTTTATCGAGATTTGTCCTCGAGTTCTGGCTTTAGGAGCAACTTTTCATCTAAAATTTCCTTGTAAATGTTTTATAGTATTTCAAGGCCGGAAGTATATTTTCCAGGAGGCAGAACAGTTGTTAGAATTTCTAGACAGTAAAATTTAAGTTTATTTTTTTTTCCTTTTGTTGTTTTTTTTTGTCTGTTTAGCTCAAAGATTAGTTAAATGGAGTTTTATATTTATAGGAATCAAGTGGCACTCTTTTTTTTTCTTTTTTTTTTAAAATCTGTTCTGTGATATCATTTGGCTGTTCACTTCCTTGATGTGGACTAACTATCTCTTTTTGTATAATTATTGGCGTCATTTACTGTATGGTTATAATGTTTTCCCTTTTACATTTTTCATTGTATATTTGAAAATATTTCATTAAAAAAAAGAGGCATTTTGGTATACCCTTATCTAGACAACTGGCAAAGTCCGCAGGGGAGAGCGAGCGCACCATGGCAAGAGTGATGGATTTTTTTCTGCAGGGACTTGGCTAGGTGGTCAGTCTCACAAAGAGCCGACTGTCGCTTTCCTAGGACCTCATATATCCAGTTTCAAACAGACAAGGACAGGGATAGGATGCTGCCGTGGCACAAGCAGATCGGGCAGTTCCTCAGCATGAATTTACTCACGGTGTGGCATTATCTGCAACTTCTAGGGTCCATGGCGATGACTATTGAATTGGTGCCGTGGGCACAAGCTGACATGCAGCCTTTGCAGAGAGCTGTGCTCTGATGATGGTCGGCACAGCGCCATCCATTGACATATCCTTTACTGTGCCCCAAGGACACGCGAGGGACACTGCGGTGGTGGTTGTGGCCAGAACATTTATTAGTAAGCGTGCCCCTGGAGGCACCCATCTGGATACCATTGATGACGGATGCTAGTCTTCAAGGCTGGGGTGCCTATTGTCAGGACCTCATTGTGCAAGGGGTTTGGACCAGAGACCAGAAGCGAGTGATCCATCAATTGTCTGGAAATGTGTGAAGTTTTCTTAGCACAGCAAATGTTTTACCCACTGTACATGGCAGGGTGGTTCAGGTGTTCTCTGATAATGCCACTACGATTGCTCATACCTCTCTTTCGATTAATATAAGCTATGTGAAGCTTGAGGCTGAGATAGCCCTGTTAGAATGGGCAGAAGAAAACTTGAAAGCAATCTCGGCAACTCATGTCACAGGAACCGACAGCATAATGGCAGAATATCTCGGTTGGGTTCAGTTGGACCTGGAGAGTGGTCGCTATGCGAGGTGGTCTTCACATATATAGTGAACAGGTGGGTGACACCGATCATGGATCTAATGGCGGCCTTTGCCTCTGCCAAAATGAGATGCTTCTACGGTAGGCAGAGAGAGCAGATGTCGGAAGGATTGGATGCCCTGGTGCAGCTTTGGCCAACAGACAGACTACTGTACGTGTTTCCACCATGAGTGCTAATCGGCCGTCTGGCTCAAAGGATAGAGGCTCTGGTCATCCTCATTGCCCCAGAATGGCCTTGCAGGCCATGGTATGTGGACCTGCTGGTAGATTGCCTTTGGCGACTTCCCCACAGACAGGATTTTTCTCTGCCAGGGGCTGCTGCGAGTGCCTCAAGTGGATCGATTCTCGCTTATGGCTTGGATCTTGAAAGGGCGAGGTTAAGCAAGAGGGGCTATTCGGCAGCAGTAATTTCCACCCTGCTAAAAGGCCCATAAGTGCTCTACATTGCTATTTTATGTGCAAAGCTTTTGGAGGATTTTTGAGGCATGGTGCATGGACAATCGCTGCTGATCTCTCGTCATCGATTCTGGAGATCCTGGCGTTTCTGCAGGCGAGGCTGGAGAAAAATCTGTCCAGCAGTTCCCTGCAGGTGCAGGTGGTGGCGATTACTTGCTATCGGGGTAGAGTCCAGGCGGTTTCCTTGGCGGCCCATCTGGATGTTGTCTGATTTCTTCGGGCACTCAGAGGTATGCCATCCAGTTCGGTCGGTTGTTCCTCCATGGGGCCTTAACCTAGTACTGTCAGTGCTGATGGAGTCTTTTGAGCCACTCAGGGCATGTACATTGAAGGATTTAACATTAAAGACAGTGTTTCTGGTGGCAAGATGTTCCGTGTGAAGGATTTTGGAGCTGCAAACACAATTGTGTTGCGAGCCTTATCTGGCCTTCTCAAAGGAGAAAGTGGAATCACGGGTGGTTCTGTCCTTTTTGCCCAAAGTCGTCTTGGCATTTCATTTGAATCAGCCAGTCATGCTACCGATGTTTGCAGACACGGAAGCAGCACAGCGAGAGTCACGGTTGCAGCTCTTGGATGTGTGTCTAACTTTGAGACGTTACCTTAAGAGAACTGACACCTTTCATAAGTCGGACCACTTGTTCATTTTGTTTGGGGACCACGAAAAGAGGAGGCGGCTTCCAAGGCCTCTATCTCTTGCTGAATTCGAGAAATCATTTTTTCAGCCCATCTGCTACGGCACCAGCAGGTGCCAAGTGGGTTATGAGCACATTCTACCAGAGCACAGGCATCATCATGGGCAGGATTTTGCCTAATCCCACTGGTGGACATTTGCAAGGCGACCACCTGGATGTCCTTGCATACCTTTTTGTGAAGCATTACAAGCTGGATGTGCAAGCAATGGAGTATGCGAGATTTGGTGCGGCAGTCATTTAAGCCAGGCTCGTTGATCCTTCCTGAGTGTAATACTGCTCTGCTACATCCCAGATGTCGGGACTGCACTGGAGGGATGATGAGGTTGAAATTAGACCTTATCTGCTAATTAGCTTTACTTAAGGACCCCCAGTGCAGTCCTGGACCCGCCCATGTTTTTTCAGGGATGGCGACCCCGGACTAAGAGTCATTGGTTTAATGTGGTTTGGTGGTCACTTGTGACGGCATAGCACCTATTTATTTATTTTTAAAAGGATTTATATACCACTTTATCCTGAAATCAAAGTGGTTTACACATCAATCAAATCAAGAGCCAATGAGAGTGGGGGTGGGCATGCAGTGGTTGTAACACAAGAGAGTAAGTGTGTATGTCATGTATAAATGATTTCATGGTGAGCTGTATACAGGGTAATATATGTTAGGTAATATATACAAGGGGGGGTGAGGGAGGGGGACGTGGACTGAGTAGGGTCAGGAAAGAGTAGGGGGTAGACTGTGGTGTCGTTGGTCAGTTCATGTGATGTCTCTGTAGTGTTCTATGAAGAGCGTCATTTTGAGCATTTTTCTGAAGTCCTTGAGGTCTGCAGTTGATCTCAGGTCGTCAAGGAGTGAGTTCCAGAGTGTGTGCGCAGCCAGAGAAAGTGCTCTTGAAATGTCTTGCCTTGCTTTAGTGAAAGCACTGGGGGTGTTGATGGTGTTTGAGTTGCCTTTCCTCCTGGGTCTGGTGCATGGGTCAGATCTGATGAAGGGTTGCAGACTGTGTTCGCTGAGAGGTTCTGTTTGATTTTGAAGATGTTTAGTAGTGTCTAATATCAGATGTGGGAGCAGATTGGGAGCCAGTGTAGGTGGTTGAGAATGGGGGTGATGTGATCGTGCCTTGAAGAGCCAGTTATTATTCGTGCGGCAGTGTTTTGTGCCATCTGCAATGGCCGGAGTGCTTGTTTTGGGAGCCCAAGATAAATGGGGTTGCAGTAGTCTAAAATGGGTGTGATTAGAGCTTGACAGGCGGTACGGAACTGATCCTGTGAGAGAATTGGCTTGAGGTGTCGGATGGTTCGCATTTTGAGGTATGCGTTCCTGGTTGTTCTGGCGATGTGGGACTGTAGGTTCAGATCTTTGTCTAGAGTCACTCCGAGATACTTTACTTCAAGCATTATTGGTATTGTAATATCGTTCAGCTTGATGTTGGGAGGGGGGGGTGAAGTGGCGTTTCAGGTGATGAGTAGCGCTTCTGTCTTGTAGTTTATGGTCAAGTTGTTTACTAGAAGCCAGCTTGTCATTTGTTGAAAGCAGTCGGCTATGCTGGCATAGTCTGGGCTGTCAAGGTTGATAGTGTGTATATCCCCTTCCAGCTGGCAGGGGAACTTGGAGGGTATACAGTTTGGGACAAGAAATGGAGCGGAGCTTTGCGTTCAGAGGCATAATTGAGGAGATTAGCTGTCTCCAAGTCTTGCAGATGATCTATCTCGGAGTTGCTGAAAGGCTTCCCCTTTTTGTTTCTGTTGCAGGGGAATGGTGTTTTCCTCAGGATGGAAAAGGTTAGGTGTTTTGTTTATCAAAACTTAAGATGTCAACGTTTTTGTTGCTCCTGTGAGTCTGCTTTGTCAATAGTTTACTGGGGCTGGTGGGTGGTGCCCGCTGCCTAAGAACTCTGATGTCATCAGAGATGACATTCTCAGTCTTCAAAGCTACTGGTGAGAGCTGACAACTCAGATGTCCGGACTGAACTGGAGGTCCTCAAGGGAAGCTAATTAGCAAGTAAAGTCTAATTTTACCTTTATTTATTTTACTATTTTTTTTTTCATGTTGTTATTTTAGACAGCTTATCTATCATTCCTAAACAGTTAATAATTTACACAGTCAAAAAAACTTTAGAACAAACAAATAAGTTAAAATATACAAGTTAAACTACATAAAATATAGTACTATAAAATTACGCAAGGTGTCAAATGCCTTGCATGAAGTTAACATATATAAATATGCTATTTAAATAGTAATAGAACAAATGATTTTATTTTGCACCAAGGTAGCAGAGCGTGTAGCAGCAGAAAGGGCAGAAGCCTGTGGCAATGGAAACAGTACAGGATATCAAATTCGTCTGGAGAGGCAAGTAATAGTAATTTTTATGTGCTGTTATATCAAGCCAACCTACCAACATTTCATGGTGGCTAACTTATAAGTGGGGAAATTAAGAAAATCTATTTTCTGCTGTCAATGCCTGGAAAGTCCATTAAATAGGAGGAAGTGTGGTGTGTATATTTCATATACAGCCATGCACAGCGAAAGAGTCGTCTTTGAATCCTTTTAGTTTAGAGAAGACTGCACATTTCAGATTGAAAAGTAGCACAAAACCACCTCTCGTTGAAAAGATATCATTTGACAAGTTTGCTTGCATTTATGTGAACTATGTCCAAATGCACACTTACTCATTTATTTTATATATGTATATCTAATGTAGAATTTGAAGATGTGTGTGTATATATGTATATATATTATATACACACACACACACACACACACACACACACCCCTACACACACACACATCTTGAGAATCTCTAGTGCTGTATTTCTTTTCTATCAAAACAAAACTGTGTTTTTTGTTTACAGAAGACTCAATTATATCATCATTATGAATACTCTGTTACATTATATATACACAGGGGGATGTTTACTAAAGCACACTAAGCAGTTAGTGTGAGCCCATATTAATGACTTAACATGCAAAAAAAAGCAGCACGGTAAAAAGCCCATAATTAAGTGCGGATAGTACATTACCACACGCTTACTGCCCTGGTCACAAATAGTAAATGCACCTATGCTACTGGCAGTCAAATGGTGTGGCCGTTGCCACTCCACCCCCCCTGCTGATGGTGTCCGAGCACATAACCCATATTTTGTCTGACTGCTCCTGCCCCCTGATGAGCAGCTTCCTCCCTCCTAATGACCATATCTTGACCCTCTCCCCACCCTCATATCATAAAGCAGGCATATCCAACAGGTAGCTCGCGATCTACCTGTAGATCGCGGAGGGATCAGAGGTAGATCGCCAGCCCCACGGCTCCATCTCTCAGCAGCTCGCCCCATCGCTAGGAGAGAGCTCATGCCGGCAGGTCGTCTGCCGAGGGCTTGCCGCCGCTGCTGATCCTTTGCTTGTCTTTTTTTCCCTGCCTGCGGGAATCTTGCCTGCAGGTGTATTGGGGGTGCTTGTTGTTTTCGTGCCAATAGTTTGTGGGTACCCTAGGGGGCTGCTGCCCGTGCCCCGCGATGAGACGCCACAGGCCTGGCGTCATACCTGGTCTCCTGCCTCTCAATCACCCATTCCTGCCCTCGCCCCAACACCCCTTGGAAGTGTGTGTTATACCGGGCGATATCCATTCGCCCGGGCTTTACCTGAATGCACTTACAGTATTAGTTGTGTCGTGTGCTGGTCATTGGTCGCTTTATAGTTCACTTTCATTAAACGTTTTCGGGCAGACACAACAAAGTGTCAAGAATTTGGTGATTTGGCGGGCTTTTCCAATTTTGTTCTAACTTGCCTATGCCTTGCCTTTGAATTGGTTCAAACCACTGTGACTTTTGCTTGCCTCTGCAATTTTATTTCACCTTGCCTTTGCGTTGACTCTACACTGTGTGCAGAATTTATTAAATCACGTGTGGTGGTATTTGAACTTGTTTGGCGGTATTTGATTTTATCTGGTTTGCTGGTCAGGTGTTTGAGTTTTTTTGATGATTGTTTGGTGGTATTTGATTGGTGCCAGTATGATGAATTCTTATTTTTACTTTTAGAACTGCATGTGTAGTTTTGGCATCTCCAGTCCTTGTATTGCACATCATCCAGAGGTCTTCAGTTCCTGTTGATCTTTAATACTTTGGGATAGTGACAGTTTTGGACCAGATTTCAGAAAGTGTTTATGCTAACTTAGCAGATTTGGCCTTCTTACATCCAGCCACCCCAGTATAACGAAGATGCGTGTTCCGAAGAAGAGCAAAACCTACCACTTTCATGATGAATGGAAAATGGACTACTTCTTCATCATGGTGAAAGACAAGTGGTGGTGTCTAATTTGTAACGCCCCAGTATCCTTGCCCAAAAAGGGTAATCTGGAACGTCATTATAAGGCTCTGCATAGCAATAAGTTTGATGCTGATTTTCCACCCAAAAGTGAAATTCGTAAACTGAAGCTCAAAGAACTTAAATCAAAATTGGCTACTCAGTAACAGTTGATGGCGAAGCCAAGGTCACATTCGGTCAATGCAACCATAGCATCCTTCAAGGTCAGCAACCTGATCGCAAAGAAATGCAAACCTTTCACTGAAGGGGAATTTGTAAAAGGTGGTTTTCTTGAAACAGCTGGCAATCTTTTTTGAAGGATTTAAAAATAAGAAAGGAGAATCATAGCTGCTATTCAAGATATACAATTGTAAAGAAACACCGTTGTGCCGCGAATAGAAAAGATGTGTGGAGACACAACTGAACAATTGTTGGAGGATGTTTCAAATTGTGTTGCTTTCTCACTCAAACTGGATGAATCTACAAACATAAGAGACATAACCCAGTTACTAGTCTTTATCCGGGTGGTTTTTGAAGACTTCAGTGTTAAAGAAGAACTACTTGGAATGATTTCTTTAAAAGGGAGAACTACCGGTCAGGAAATATTCAGTTCTTTCCATTCTTTTGTGACAAAGTGTAATCTTCCATTGCATAGACTTGTTTCCATCACTACTGATGGAGCAAGAGCAATAACAGGTGATGTTAATGGTTTCATAGCCCTCTGTAGACAGCATGGCGACTTCCCAGATTTCCTTTTACCACTGCATCATTCACCAGCAAGTTTGGGAAAGCATGAGACTCAATACAAAGACTGTCATTGACATCACTTTCAAAATTGTAAATTCAGTTCGTGGAAGATCACTTCAAAGACGACTTTTCAATCTTACTCTTGATGAAGGGGTAGTGGAAATCATTTTGCACACAGATGTAAGGTGGCTAAGTAGGCACAAATTTCTGCGAAGATTTCGTGATTTGCTGAATGAAACAAGAAGTTCTTTGAAGGAGAGGGGAGATGAACAAGCAGAGTTGGAAGATGAGTGGTTATGTGATCTGGCATTTTTCACTGACTTTACAGGCGAACTAAGTGATATGAACCTTGAACTACAAGGTAAAAACAAATGCATTGGCAAGATGAGTACAGTTTCATCCTACAAGAGCAAATTTGAGCTAATGATGACTGACCTTGCAAACAACACTTTTGATCATTTTCCTAATACGCAGGACCATCTGGGACAATATCCAAATTTTGTTTTTCAGAACGAGAAGTATGACAGAAATCTGTTCTGTTATCCAGGAATTAGAAAATAGATTCTGTGACTTCCAAAAAATTGGAACAGTTGGGAGTACTTGTCATACCCATTCAAAGTAGATATGGACATTAAAGAAACTGCAGCTGCTATCCGTAAAAATTACTCATTGAACAAGCCATCTCTTGAAAACGAAATATTAACCCTTAAAAATGACATTTTTCTCAAGACCCGTGCTGAGCAAGAATCGTTTTGGAAGCTAGTGCCTAGAGACAAATTTCCCAACTTGAGAAGATGCAGTGAAGCTGTACACTCCTGTTTTGGTTCAACTTATTTGTGTGAATCTGTTTTCCCATCTGAAAATGACAGAGTACACAATGTTCCAACATGACAGATGAACATCTCCAGGATTCCCTGAGACTGGCCCTCACGCAGTATTCACCCAACTTCAAAAAGCTGGTGGATGAAATGCAGGCTCAGGCATCTCACTAATGAGCAAGAGCGAAATATTAAAGGCTGTGCAAGATCAGCCTGGATCAATACTCGACCTAAATTTAACACAAATTACTCAATAAAACTTTAAGAAAAAATGTACTTTCTATTTACCCTCGCAGTTCTTACTGAATCTTCGTCTTTCTGTGTTTTTGCTTAATTTGCTTAACAGCTGATCACATCCAACTAAATGAGAAAAGGTTCATTAAAAATGGGGGGGGGGGAATCCTCCAACTTTATTGGGTTAAAATTTAATTTGAAACTTAATTTTCATGGTGGTAGATCACCGGCACTTTTGGCCAGAAAAAGTAGATCACGACCTGTTCGAAGTTGGATATGCCTGTCATAAAGCAACCCATTATGTTTTGCACGTTTGATATAAGATTTGGCTCTTAGTTTCTTTTGGCTGGTGGCTGTGGAGACCAATTGCTGGAGACAAGCCTAAAGGACTTGTGATTGATGTTAGGTCAATCCTTTATGTATTTTCTCTTTCACTTGTTTTTATAGCCCTGATGCAGGCATATGCCAGAACATGGCTATGATGGACTTTACTTGTTAGTTGCACTGATTTATATAGTTTTTATTGTGCAGTGCTACCATTACAATTGTTCTTTTATTTATATTTGTATTTATTTTTCTCTGGAGACAAGCAGGGGGGGTGCAGTCATACTTATTGGTGAAGTCCCCTGGACTGAGCCTTGAGTGGATATCCCACAGCTCAGAGAAGCTGCTTTGCTTCACTGAGCATGTGTGCCTGCTTCCCATCTGCTTGTGCTGAGAGAATCAGTATTTTTTTTTTCCCTGTCGTTCCTCCAGTTCAGTCCTCTACTTCTGGGTTGTCAACCTCCTCCTGCAGCCTGGAGACTGGTATGTCAAATTCATGACATCACTGGGGTATAGCCTGCTGCTCTCTCTCTTCCTCCAGTGTTACCAGTCTCCATGTAGCCAGAGGAAGTTGTGAGCCCAGGAGAGGGCTCACTGGAGTAACAGATAAGGAGAGTTAGGCTTAGGATAGTTGGGGGTTATTGCTTTAAAAAAAAAAAAAAAAAGATAAAACGAAGGAAAGATACAGCAAGAGGTGAATTTTCTACTCCCTGCCTGTCACCACAAAAAAAAAAAAAAAGAATAAAAAGTAAATCACTAGGGTAGACAAGCGTTTAAAATACTCTCTAAAGACCACGCGTAGCTGGCTGGTGGTCAGAGGTTCTCTCCCCCCGGACGCTACGGGGGAGAGCCCTCTCGTGAGGCCCTGCACCCTGCCAGACCGCTGGGAAGCTTGATCGCGGTTCCGGAGGGCAGGTAAACGGCCCACTCTTCTGCCTGAGTCTCCCCCGATTGGCTCGGCGTCGGGGGACCCGGGGAGGCTCCAGCGATTCTGCAGACTGTCCCGGTAGGACATTCACCGCGGACAGACTGCGGTGGCAGGGGGGAGAAATCTTCTCCGGTGCTGATTTTTGCATGACAGGCTTCACCGGGCAGTTTTGGCGCCTTTTTCTTTCTTTGCGGTTTTGCCAGCGGCCATTTTAGGAGCCCCGGAAAGTCGCGTGCCTGCCCGGCCTTAGCACACTGAGCGGGTAAGCATCTTCCCTTCTTCTCTTCAGCGATCAGTTTTATTTAAAATTTTAAAGTGTTTTTAGGAGCGGTTTGTTAGTTTGTGCTACATTTTAGGGATTTGGTTTCCCGCGGTCGTGCCTGCACCGCTGGGGGGGGTAAGGAACCCTCTCGCGGTGGCATGCTTTAACCTTTTCCAGCAGGCATTTTCTACTCTGGCACAGCTTCCCAGCACTACTGGGGGCTTACAGTGAGTTCATAAGTGACGAACAGGCTTTGCTTAATACCTTTCTCTTTCCCATTGCTATTGGTAGAAGAGGAAGGAGATTTGGATGGCGGGGAGACCAGAGTGTGTGATCTGTGGTACCCGCAGGGGCACAGTGGCGGAGTCTGGGATATGCCATGGCTGTGCGTCGCTGTCGTCCACCGTAGAACAGCAGATGGAGGTTAAGGAGACGGCAGGGCCGTCAGTTGAACAGTCCGAGGCTATGGCGGAGTCTCTCCAACTTCCCGGGGAGGAGGTTCCTGCAGGAGAGCTAGCGGGGTCCGCGGCAGGGGTTTTGGAGCCACGGTCGGGGGACCCGGCGGAGTTTTGCCCGGAGTTCATTTTAATGCTGCATAAAGCTTTTTGTCTGCGGCGACAGGGAAAGTTAGCTGGAAAGGCGCTGCTTGTGGGCTCGGGTTCTCAAATGGCAGGGCTGGTCGAGGGCGGCGAAGGGCCCTCGGCGCCTAAAAGGCCTAGAGCTCGAGATTCTTTGGCTGGGGAGAGCGATTGGCCGGAGTTCGATGAGGATGATTTGGAGAATGCAGAGGGTGCGCAGGATCTAGAGGAAGAAGAGATTCTGGAACCGGAGTATAAGTCAAAGATCATTAGGGTCTTTCGTAGAGAGGAGCTTCCAGCATTGATTACGGAGTCGTTACAGATGTTGAAGTTGACGGCACCAGCGGATGCGGAGGATGAGGTGGAAGACCCTGTTATCCAGGCGGTGCGGCAGTCTCAGGTAGTGTTTCCGGTGCATAAGGTGGTCGATAAGATGATCCAGGAGGAATGGAACCAGCCAGATGCTGGTCTCCGAGGTGTGCGCACGATGAATAGGCTCTATCCACTAGCCGAGAAGGATAAAGAGAGGTTCAGGACGCCGCAGGTGGACGCGGTAGTGTCCGCAGTGACCAAAAAGATTACCATCCCAGTAGAAGGGAGCGCAGCTTTGAAGGATGTGCAGGACCGTAGAGTTGACGGGCTTCTGAAGCAGACCTTTGAGGCTGATTCTTTATCCCTGCAGGCGTCTATCTGTGGTGCTTGGGTGGCGCGGGCGTGCTTGCGTTGGGTTCAACGGTTGCGTCACTCGCCTAACTTGAACTCGGAGGAGCTTAAAGAGTTGGGGCGCCTGGAGTCCGGAGCAGCGTATTTGGCGGATGTGCACTATGATTTGATCAGAGCACTGGCGAATAGCACAGCGACAGTGGTAGCAGCTCGCAGATCGGTGTGGTTGCGTAATTGGGCGGCGGACGGTTCGTCTAAGGCCCGGCTTGGGAAGTTGCCGTTCAAAGGAAAGTTGCTTTTCGGAGACGATTTGGATAAGTTGGTAAAAGGACCTGGGGGAGTCCAAGGCGGGTAGATTGCCGGAGGACAAGCCCAAAGAGGGAAGGCCCGGTCAGGCTTTTAGGGGCCAATTTCGTGACTTATGGAGACTTCGGACGTTGCGGTATGGCACCTCTCGGAGGGGCAGATTTCCTTCCCGCGGTCAAGGATTCCGGGGATTTTGTGGGGCGACTAGGGGTTTCGCCTCGGGCTCCATGTCAGCAGCCCGCAAGTCAAAATGAGATGAAGTGGGTCCCGGCGGCGGAGGCTTCGGGAGTTTCTGTCCGCATGGACCCGCATCACCTCCGACCAGTGGGTCCTGGAGATCATTCAGCACGGTTATGTCCTGGAGCTGGCAAGGCCCGTGCGAGATTCCTTTGTCATGTCTCCTTGCAGGGGGCAGAAGAAGGCTCTAGCGGTTCGCGACACTTTGGACCGCCTGCTGCGCTTAGGTGCGGTAGTGGAGGTTCCGAGGCAGGAATACGACTTGGGTCGGTACTCCATATATTTCGTGGTGCCCAAGAAAGGCGGGTCGCTGCAGTCTATTCTAGATCTCAAGGGTGTGAATCGGTGTCTGAGTGCCTCACTTCCGTATGGAGACGTTGCGGTCGGTGATCGTCGCGGTCCGTCAAGGAGAGTTTCTGATGTCCTTGGATCTAATGGAGGCTTATCTACACATTCCCATACGAGAGGCTCATCAAAGGCTTTTAAGGGTCGCCTTGCCATGGGGGCACTATCAGTTCCGAGCATTGCCCTTCGGCCTGGCTACGGCGCCGCGCACCTTCACCAAGATTATGGTGGTGGTGGCGGCGGCGCTGCGGAAGGAAGGAATTCTGGTGCATCCATATCTCGACGATTGGTTGATTCGAGCAAAGTCAGAGGCCAAGAGCCGGCAGGTGACCAACAGGGTGGTTGAGTTTTTGCAGGGCCTTGGTTGGGTGGTCAATCCGAACAAAAGCCATCTACAGCCGGTTCAGGTTCTCGAGTATCTGGGGGTTCAATTCGACACTCGCAGAGCGCTGGTCTTTCTGCCGAGCAAGAGGGCGCAGGCTCTGCGCAGCTTGGTCCGCTCCTTCCGAGCCACGCCTGCTCCGACGGCGTGGTTTTACCTGTGTGTGCTCGGCACGACGGCGGCAACCCTGGAGGCGGTGCCATGGGTCAAGGTGCATATGTGCCCGCTGCAGAGAGCGTTGCTGAGGCGTTGGTCACATCAAGTGCATTCCCTGAGCAAGCGGTTGCCTTGCCCCCCTCAAGGTTCGTCGGTCGCTTCAGTGGTGGTTACGCCCGTCCTCCTTAGCGGCCGGTATGCCTCTGGAACAACCGGAGTGAATACCGGTGATGACATGCCAGCCTCTCGGGCTGGGGAGCCCACTGCGGAGGACAGTTTGCATAGGGTTACTGGTCCCCTCTGGAGGCGGCTTGGTCGATCAATTGGTTGGAGCTGCGGGCGGTAGCGAGAGCCCTGAAGGCATTCGAGCAGCTGGTGCTGGGGCGTGCTGTTCGGATTCTGTCAGACAATTCGGTGACGGTCGCTTACATCAATCGCCAGGGAGGTACGGGAAGTGCAGCGATGGAAGAGGAGTCGGACTTGCTGTTTGCTTGGGTGGAGTGTCGGTTGACGGCACTTTCGGCGGCGCACATTGTGGGGAAAGACAACGTGATAGCGGATTTCCTCAGCAGAGTACGGGTGGATGCAGGGGAGTGGGAGCTGCATCCCGAAGTCTTTGCACAGATCGAACGGCGTTGGGAGACGCCCATAATGGACTTGATGGCAACCTTTCAGTCGGCCAAGGTTCCGCGGTTTTACAGCAGGAGAAGAGAACGAATGTCAGAAGGCATCGATGCGCTGTTGCAGCGGTGGCTGATGTTGGGGCTTCTGTACGTTTTCCCGCTGTGGGCGCTGATAGGGCGAGTGGTGCAACGGATAGAGGCGTGTCAGGGAAGGTGCTTCTGGTGGCGCCCGACTGGCCAAGGCGTCCGTGGTACGCAGATCTGATGAGGCTCCTCGACGGCCGGCCCTGGCGGCTCCCAGCTCGGTCGGATCTGCTGCGTCAGGGTCTGCTATTCATGCCCCAAGTGGATCGATTCTCGCTTATGGTATGGCCATTGAAAGGGCTTGGTTAAGGAAGAAAGGCTACTCGGTGGCGGTGATTTCTACACTGCTGAGGGCGCGTAAACGTTCTACTTCCTTGGCGTATGTGCGGATATGGCGTGTTTTTGAAGATTGGTGTTCGAGACATCAGATTCGAGCGGCTACAGTCGCCGTGCCTTCAGTATTGAATTTTCTTCAAGATGGCTTTGATAAAGGTTTGGCGGCCAGCTCGTTGCGGGTGCAGCTGGCGGCGCTGGCCTGCTATCGCGGCAAGGTTCAGGGTTTGGTGTTAGGGGCGCACGCGGATGTCATCTGTTTTCTGCGGGCGGTGTCCAGAATACGGCCTGTCTGTAGGACCCAGGTTCCGTCTTGGGATCTTAATCTGGTGTTGTCGGCGTTGGTAAAGCCACCCTTTGAGCCTTTGCGTTCTGCGTCGCTGAAGGACCTCACACTCAAAGTGGTGTTCTTGGTAGCGATCTGTTTTGCGCGTCGTATTTCAGAGTTACAAGCGCTGTCTTCTAGAGAACCATTTTTGTCCTTTTCTAGAGAAAAAGTGGCACTACGGCCCGTGCCGTCATTCTTGCCTAAGGTGGTTTCTCCGTTCCATTTGAATCAGTCAGTGTGTTTGCCCGTTCTGGGTTCTGTAACGGGAGACGCTGAGGATCGCTGTTTCTATCTCTTGGATGTTAAGAGGGCTTTGCGGCAGTATTTAAAGTCTACTAAAACTTTTCGCAAGTCGGATCGGCTGTTCCTCTTGTTTGGGGGCAGGCGTAAGGGCGAGGCGGCGTCTAAGGCTTCCATCACCCGTTGGATTAAGGAAACGATAGCTTCCGCTTATTTGTTGCACGGACGTGCGGCGCCGGACGGTTTGAGAGCTCATTCCGCCAGGGCGCAAGCGACATCGTGGGCGGAACATGGTCTGGTGCCGCCGAGTGAGATTTGTAGGGCGGCTACATGGTCGTCATTGCATACGTTCAGTAAGCATTACCGCCTTGATGTTGCAGCGGCCGATGATGCTTGTTTTGGGGCGGCGGTTTTGTGTTCTGGCTGGAAGGGGCCCTCCCGATAGTTACTGCTCTGGTACATCCCAGAAGTAGAGGACTGAACTGGAGCAACGATAAGGAAATGATAATTACACTTACCTGGTAATTGTAGTTCCTTGAGTGACGACAGTTCAGTCCTCATTCCCGCCCAGTGATTTTTCAAAGGGGAGACAGCTGGATGCCGCATGATCAGGTTCTACAGTTAAGTCCATTCATTTGTTCGATAGGAGTAAGTGGCTGATATTTCCGGTGACAGCTCAGGGCGTCAGACGCCTTCCGTGCAGGTGGTTATCCTGTGTTAGTTAACCTAGGTTAGGTGCAGTTGACATTTGTTGCCACTTATTTGTTGCTCCTTTGAGTCTGCTTTGTTAATAGTTTACACTGGAGGAAGAGAGACAGAGCAGCAGGCTATACCCTGTGATGTCATGAATTTGACATACCAGTCTCCAGGCTGCAGGAGGAGGTTGACAACCCAGAAGTAGAGGACTGAACTGTCGTCACTCAAGGAACTACATTTACCAGGTAAGTGTAATTATCATTTTTCTCTACCGTGCAGAAGTCTGCACGGGTCTCCCTCTTCATTTTTGCCTGCATTTTTACCTTTTTTCATGTTTTGTTTTTTTTAATCTATCTAATTAAGCAAGCGGTCCCCTCGGTCTCTTCTCTCACCGGGTTGTCCCTGCTTTTTTTGTGTTTTTAGCCATGTGATTTTTCTTTTTAAGCCATCGGGCAGGAGAAAAGTTAAACGTTTCTGCCTGCACCTCTCTTCAGCCATCGAAAGGTAAATGTTTTTGCCTTCACTTTACCATCAGGCTGTCAAAATTTACACAGGCCTCCCTTCACTTTGCCACCGGACTGCGGCAAAGTGCTTTTTGAGCTGCCAACTTCAGCTGACTTTAAAAAAAAAAAAAAAAAAAAAAAAAAACAAAAAACTGATCTCTGGGAACAAGCAGGAAGTCAGTCCTCGCATATGGTTGACGTCTGCGCTGGCAGAGCCCGCACAGAAGCTTCTCCCTAACTTTTAAGGAAAGCCTTTTGGGAGATGCGTCCATGCCTGCGTGGTCTCCCTCCCACCCAAGGATGTCATTTTGCCCCGTCTCTTATTACTGCCACGGAGCCCACCGGACATGTGTCTGAATCGCCCTGAAAAAGTAGCATTTTCTTTTCTAATAATTTTTTCTTTCTCCGGTTACAACTGGTTCCTTTCCTGCCTCTGAGTTCGCTTGCCTCAACATGCATCTTGGAACCGTTTTTTCTTAGTTTTTTTCCTCTGCGCGGTTTCATGCCCTTTTTTGCAGTATCTTGGGTTTTCAACCTTTTCTCCCCATGGCTTCTACCAGAGGATTCAAAAAATGTGATTGGTGCTCACGTATTATGTCCCTCATCGACACACACAGATGCTGCCTTCGCTGTCTTGGGCCGGACCATGACCCCTTGGCCTGCGGACTCTCTAAAAGGATGTCCGCCAAGGCTATTGAGACATCAGCAACCTCAGCAGGACAAGATCTTCCATAGTAAGGACTCTGCCCAAAGCCTCCGGGGGCACTATGTTCCAAGGCCCAGGGACCCTGGAATCATGTAGTGACCCCACGGCCGCTGGAGGAGGAGCAGAAGAAGAAAAAATCCTTGAGGCCTGCCTCTCTAGACAAGTCGGGGAAGGCGGGTAAGTCCCGAGCCAGAACCCGCAGTCCACATTGTGGGTCCAAGGGGCCAGAGCGGGAGCGTCTGTCCAAGGTTCCCGGGAAGGAATCGTTGGCCTCCAGCGATCAGCTTTGGACCCCAAGGCCATCCTCGTTGAGAACTCCCCCCTCCCCCCCTTAAGAGCCGGCATCAGGCCCGGTACTTCCGGTGCCTACGCAGAAGGCTGCGGAGCCATCTGGACCAGTCCCCCACCCCCAGCGTCCTCACCTCAGACATCTCCTTGCTCGGCTAGGAGAGCTCATTGCGAGGACCTCTGCACTCGGGGCAGCTGGTCCAGAGCGGAAAGCAGTCTTCCCTGCGCAGTGTCTTGAGTTCATATAAGGTCCTCCTTGACATGACCCAGGCTAGGGCCTTTTTCCCTCTGTACAGGGCTCAGTAGCTAGTGTCCCTGGCGACTGCATCAGCCCATCTCATGCGGCACCATTTGGGGCACATGACCTCAGACGATTCACATGACTCCAGATGTGGCAGGCACGGTGGTCCCTCAGCACTCGATGGTTGCAGGTTACCTGGACCATCGTGTGTGGATTATCAAGCCCTTTATGAACTCCCTTGCCTGGTGGCTGCACACGCCAAACCTCTTGACAGGTCTGCCTTTCCAGGCCCTGGCGGTTCATCGTGTCCTTACCATAGATGCCTCCAAGCTCAGATGGGGAACCCACTGTGATGGTCTCTGATCCCAGGGCATTGGACGCAAGAGGAGAGCCTGCACCAGATCAACCTCCTCAATTTCCAGGCGTTTGCGAATGCCTTTAGTGTTCCAGACCCAGCTGTTGAACCAGGTGGTCCTCATCCATATAGACAATTAGGTCTCAATGTTCTACCTCAACAAACAGGGCGGCCTGGGCTTGTACCTCCTTTGCTGGGAGATGGTCCGCATCTGGATCTTTGTAGCGGCGATGGGGATACTCCTTTGGGCAGCCTACCTCCCGGGACATGAAAATGTCCTTGCAGACAGACTCAGCGGACTCCTTCAATCGCATGAGTAGTGTCTGGATCCGATCGTAGCCTGCTCTCTCTTCTGGTGTTGGGAAACTCAGACGATGGACTTCTGCCAGCCCCAGCAATGCTTAGTTGCCTTACTTTTTCTCCTGGATACCTTCCTGGGACCAGGTGGCGGTTGATGCATTCTTCTTGATATGGCCAGGGAGACTGCTATATGCGTATTCTCTCACTCCACTGGTTTCACGAACCTTGCTCAAGATTGTCAGATGGGGCCAGTGGTCCCGGCAACCATGGTTCCCGCTGCTGTTGCATCTTTCTTGAGCAGCCCTTATTCCTCTGGGCTATGCTCCAGACTTCATATCGCAGTTGGGTGGTTCTCACCTGCACCCTAAACTCTGGTCCCTAGCACTGACAGCCTAGCTTCTGAAAGGATAGCTCTTCCATCTTTCCATGGAGGTTGAGGATTTCTTTTGGCCGCCTGTAAGGATTCCACCAGGTGGGTGCATGCCTCTAAATAGGGCCGATTTTCACTATGGTGCACCTACAAGCACCTTAGCCCTTTTTCTTGTCCTGTGCAGTCGATGCTCCTGTACCTGCTGCACTTTCTCTCATGCTGGCCTAAAGCCCATTTCCATCAGGGTGCACTTCAGTGCCCTGGCTGCACATCACCATCCAGTAGACTGACAATCCATCTCTGTCCACCCTCTTGTGGGCCATTTCATGAGGGGTCTCCTCCTTTTTGTGACCTCTGGTCTGGCTGCCCCTGGTGGCATGGGACCTGAATGTGGTTCGTGGGAAACTCATGGAACCTCCCTTTGAACCGCTTGCTTCTCCTCACCTCAAATTCCTTTCCTGGAAAGTTGTCTGTAAGGTTGTGCTCACTGTGCTTTAGGTGTTGGTGGCTTATGCCCCATACACTAGATTTCACAGGAATAGGCTATTCTCCAGGACCAAGCAGGAAGTCAGTCCTCACTTATGGGTGACGTCGGCGCCGACGGAGCCCTCGCGGAGCAATTTTCCCCAGCTTTCAAAGAAAGCCTTTGGGAATTGCAGCGCGCATGCGCGGTCGTCTTCCCGCCCGAGGGTGCCATCTTAGCCAGTCTTCTTTTTTCCGCGGAGCCCTGCAGACGTCCCCGTCTTGTCCCCGCGAAAAAGTTGATTTTCCTCTTTATTTTATACTTTTTTCTTTCGGTTCGACGCCGATCGTTTTCCCGCCCGGACTCGCGACGCCGGTCTCGAGTCCTCTAGCGTTTTTTCGGTTTTTCTGACTTAGTCAGCTTTCATTTTCGTTTTCCCTGGCAGCCCGGTCCTTTGACCTCGCAGGGGCCCTTTTTTCCCCCGATGGCTGCCAGTGGCTTTAAGCGGTGTGGTCGGTGTGACCGAAATATGTCACTAACCGACACACACGACTTTTGCCTCCGCTGCTTGGGCCCGGATCATGAGGAACTGATCTGTGGGCCCTGCAGCAAACTGTCCTCGAAGGCGTTGAGAAGTCGGCGGCATCAGCGCGAGAGAATCTTCGCTGACCCCAGCCGTACCCGGACCTCGTCGGAGGCCTCCGTGTCAAAGGGCTCCAGCTCGGACCGTCGCCGGAGCTCCTCCGACCGGGGTTCTCCCTCCGGGGACCATCGTCGGAAGGAAAAACCCGCGAGGGCGGCGTCGGTGGACGCTCCTGGCTCCGCGAGGGCCAGGTCGCATAGCCCCGACAGCCGCCCCGGGTCCTTGGAGAAGGAACATCTCCCGAAGCGACCTCGCCTGGAGTCGGAGATGCCTGCCCGGGTAAGTCCTGTAGTCCTTCTGGACTCGCCTCCGCGACAGCCGACGTCGGGCCCGACGCCGTCGGGGCCCGAGTCGGGGGCTGCTGGGTCACCTGAGCTCGGACTCAGGTTGACGGCCTTGGAGAGCAGACTGTCTGCCTTCATGGACCAGCAGCGGGCACTGCTCGCTGGCCTCGCTGGCGCCGCTGCCCCGACCGCCGGGACGTCGACGTCCAAGTCGACCCCGGAGACCGAGCCGATCCTCGAGTCAATGAGAACTCGAGTCGATCCTCGGTCGAGGTCACCCTCGGCCTCCCGTTCGGGACCAAGGTCGCCGACGCCGACTCCCTCGACGTCGGGGCGGCTGGCGCCGCACCCTGCCCGGGCCGACCCCACCGAGTCCTCGTCGGAGTCGGTCTGGGAGTCTGAGGAGGAAGAGTCACCTGATTCTTTCCGGACTCGGTGTGTCCCATCGGACTCACCGGGGTCCGAACCTCGGAAGCAGTCCCCCCCGGAGGATGCCCGGTTCTCGGACTTCGTTAGGGATATGGCCAAGGCTTTGGCCTTCCCTGCGGATCCCGAGGAGGAGCCTCGAGCCGAAGAGCTCGACGCCCTCCAGTATGACTCTCCCGCGAGGGAGCACTTTACTGTGCCGGTTCCTCCTATGCTGGAACGACTACTCTTCCGCATGTGGGAGAGTCCGGCCTCCGCACCGGTCCTGAGCAAGCGGGTCGATTCTATCTATCGGGTCCGCAAGAGCCCTGGCTTTCAGAAGGCACAGCTGCCACACCATTCCATGGTAGTGGAATCGGCCATGCATCGTCTTAAGAGCCAGAAGATGCACTCCTCGGTGCCTCCTGGAAGGGAGGCCCGTAACCTGGATGGCCTTGGCAAGAAGTGCTTCCAGGGCTCTATGCTCGCATGTCGTGTCCAGACTTACCAGCTCTACATGGGCATGTATCTCCGGGATCTGGCTAATGAGCTAGCCGGATTCTCCGCTGGTCTCTCCGAGGAGCCCTTGCGGAGGTTCCTAGCCTTGTCCACGGGCATTCGGGAATGCTCAAAGTTCATGTCCCGAGCAGCCTATGATGGCTTTGAGGCCTCGGCTAGAGTGGCCGCAGCCGGCATCGGTGCCCGCCGACAGGCTTGGCTTCAGTCGTCGGACCTTGAGCCCTGGGTACAGGACAAGTTGGTCGATGTCCCCTGCCGAGGCGAAAACCTCTTTGGCAAGCCCATGGCGGAAAAGGCTGCACAAATTGAGACTGAGACTCTCACCAGGACCAGGCTTTCTAGGAAGACCTCCGCCCCTTCCCAGAAAAAGAAGGGCTCGGGAAAAAAGTCCTTTTACCCGAGGAAGGCGGCTGCCTACAAACAGTACCCCCATTATCAGGCCCCTGCAGCTCCCCAACAGGGCCAGCAGGCCAAGGGACGGGGTAACGGGTCCCGTAGGCAGCAAGCCCCCAAGCCTGCACCACCAGCCCCTGCTCAGCAGGGAGGGGGTTTTTGACTCGCTCAGCATAGCCTCTCCCCCCCCGCTGGTCCCTCCCAGCACCGGAGGCCGGCTGGTTCACTTCGCCCACAGGTGGTCCAGCATCACCGCAGATGCCTGGGTGCTTCAGGTCGTGCGAGAGGGCTACCTTCTCCACTTCCATCAGGTCCCTCCCTCCTATTTTCCGGGAGAACCTTCGCGCCCCCCTCTGCACAGGGAGTTGCTCCTTCAGGAGTTAGCAGGTCTTCTGCAGGAACAGGCGGTGGAACCGGTGCCCCACCACCTGAGAGGTCAAGGCTTTTATTCAAGGTATTTTCTGATACCAAAGAGAACAGGGGGCCTCAGACCCATCCTGGACTTGCGCAACCTCAACAAGTTCCTTGTGCGGGAGAAGTTCAAAATGCTTACCCTTGGAATCCTTCTGCCCTACCTCCAGCAGGGAGATTGGCTATGCTCCTTGGATCTAAAGGATGCCTACACGCACATCCTCATCCACCCAAGCCACCGCCAATACCTAAGGTTTGTGGTGGCAGGAAATCATTACCAGTACAGAGTACTGCCCTTTGGCCTATCCTCCGCACCGCGAGTCTTCACAAAATGTCTCGCGGTCGTGGCGGCCCATCTCCGGCTTCACGGCCTCTATGTCTTTCCGTACCTCGACGACTGGCTCATCAGAGCAGCGTCCGCTCAGGAGGTCACCAACGCCACGTGCCGCACGGTGACTCTGCTGCAGCACTTGGGCTTTGTCATAAACTTCGCAAAGTCCACTTTGCTCCCCTCACAGGATCTCGAGTTCATCGGCGCAAGGCTGCACACTCCTCGGGCACGAGCGTACCTACCGCTCGACAGGGCTCAACGGCTCATGGACCTAGCCGACCGCTTTCGCAGCCAGCCCCTGGTCTCCGCCAGGCGCTTCCTGAGACTGCTCGGCCATATGGCTTCCACTGTCCATGTGACCCCCAATGCCCGCCTGAACATGCGGTCTGCTCAATGGTGTCTCCGCCAGCAGTGGCGACAAGCCACGGGCGGCCTGGCAGACCTAGTGCGCGTCTCCGAGCCACTGCTCTCGTCTCTCCGGTGGTGGCTCCGGCAGCCGAACCTGATATTCGGAATGCCTTTCCAGTCACCTCAGCCGACCCGGGTGCTGACCACCGATGCATCCCTCCTGGGCTGGGGAGCACATTGCCAAGAGGCACGTACTCAGGGCCTCTGGACCACGTGGGAGTCTGCTCAGCAGATCAACTTCCTGGAGCTCAGGGCGATCCGCCTCGCTCTCAAGGCCTTCTCCCACCTGACTTCCCAACAGTCCGTCCTTGTCCAGACGGACAATCAGGTTGCCATGTTCTACGTGAACAAGCAGGGGGGCACGGGCTCCTTCCTCCTCTGCCGGGAGGCACAGAAGCTCTGCTCTTGGGCCGTCAGTCACGGCATTCTCCTCAAGGCAGTTTATCTCCCGGGCCAAGAAAATTGCCTTGCAGACAAACTCAGCAGGGTCCTCCAGCCGCACGAGTGGCGTCTGGATCCCTTGGTAGTTCAGAAGCTCTTCCTCAAGTGGGGTCTCCCCACGGTGGATCTCTTTGCCAGTCCTCACAACCGGCAACTTCCTCGGGTTGCGGCGGACGCCTTTCTGATCTCGTGGTCGGGGAGCCTTCTGTACGCTTTCCCTCCCATCCCGCTGGTCTCTCGGACTCTTTTCAAGGTTCTCCGAGACAAAGCCTTCATGATCCTGGTGGCCCCTCGCTGGCCCAGGCAGCCGTGGTTTCCACTCCTGCTGCAACTGGCGGTGGAGGGCCCAATCCCTCTGGGGATACAACCGGATCTCCTCACTCAGGATCAGGGGTCCCTTCTGCACCCCAACCTCAGGTCTCTCAACCTTATGGCCTGGCTGCTGAGAGGGTAGTCCTTGCTCCCCTTCTCCTGCCGGCGGAGGTGGAGGAGGTCGTCTTAGCTTCGCGACGGCCTTCTACCCGCAAATGCTACGCCCTTAAATGGCGTCGCTTTGCAGTCTGGTGTACCCAACAGTCTCAGGATCCCTTCTCCTGCCCGGTGTCGGTGATCTTGCAGTACTTGCTGCACCTCTCTAATCTGGGACTTAAGTCCAACTCCGTCAAAGTTCACCTCAGTGCTCTTTCAGCACATCATGTGCCAGTGGACGGCAGACCTCTCTCCAATGACCCTCTCGTAGCGAGGTTTCTCCGAGGTCTCCTTCTACTTAAACCACCTCTGCGCCCGCCAGCGCCTGACTGGGACCTGAATGTGGTTTTGCAGCGGATCACCTGTCCGCCTTTTGAACCTATGGCTACCTGTTCTCTACGTTTTCTGTCTTGGAAAACACTGTTCTTGATAGCCCTCACTTCCGCTAGGCGCGTAAGTGAATTGCAGGCCCTCGTGTCTGATCCCCCTTACACTAGGTTCTACAAGAATAGGGTAGTCCTACGGACTCACCCAAAATTTCTGCCTAAAGTGGTCTCCCCTTTTCACATCAATCAGGAGGTGGTACTTCCAACCTTCTTTCCCAGACCACACTCCAGCCGAGCTGAAACGGTCCTCCATACCCTGGACTGTAGAAGGGCATTGAACTTCTACCTTGACCGTACGCGGGAGCACCGTAAAGCTGCTCAGCTTTTTGTGTCTTTTGACCCCAATAAATTGGGGCTCCCGGTCTCCAAGCGTACTCTGTCCATCTGGGTTGCGGACTGTATCTCTTGGGCTTATGGGGCAGCCGGACTCTCCTTAGAAAGTCGAGTCACGGCTCATTGCGTTCGGGCAAAGGCCACGTCAGTGGCTTACCTCCGCTCTGTTCCGCTGGCAGACATCTGCCGGGCCGCTACTTGGTCTTCGAGCCAGACTTTTGCGGTCCATTACTGTCTCGAGAGGGAGTCCCGTAGGGACAGTGCTTTCGGACAGGCAGTCCTCCGTAATCTCTTTGAGGTCTGAGCAACTCCTACCCTCCATCCCGGATGTGGGCTACCGGTGGGTGATAATTCAGCGAAGATTCTATCCTTCTGTGCTGCTGAGCTAGAGGGAGCTCATTTTTGTGCTTAGGGTCTCCGGTAGCCTTGAGCTTGGGAGTCCCATAAGTGAGGACTGACTTCCTGCTTGGTCCTGGAGAAAGCGTAGTTACTCACCTGTAACAGGTGTTCTCCAGGAGCAGCAGGAATCAGTCCTCACTACCCTCCCTCCTCCCCTTGGAGTTGCAATCGTCTGCTTATGTTCTTTTTGCAAATTTTTATGCTGTCTTTTTTAGCTATGTCATCTGACTGGCTAAGATGGCACCCTCGGGCGGGAAGACGACCGCGCATGCGCGCTGCAATTCCCAAAGGCTTTCTTTGAAAGCTGGGGAAAATTGCTCCGCGAGGGCTCCGTCGGCGCCGACGTCACCCATAAGTGAGGACTGATTCCTGCTGCTCCTGGAGAACACCTGTTACAGGTGAGTAACTACGCTGTCCTACGCACCCATCCCAAGTTTCTACCAAAAGTGGTATCTGTTTCATCTCAACCGGGAGGTGGATCTCCCCATCTTTTTTTTCCAAGACCTCATGAGTCTCAAGCGGAGGCCTCCCTCCTTATCCTTGACTATAAGAGTACACTGGCCTTCTACCTCGAGCAGATGAAGGACCACTGCCGCTCATCACAACTGTTTGTCTCCTATTACCTGAACAGGCTTGGCGTTGCTGTCTCTAAACGCACTCCGTCCACCTGGGTGGCGGTCTGCATCTGTTTTGCCTATGAGCAGTCTGGACTCTCCCTGAAGCATCATGTCACCATCCACAATGTGCATGCCATTATGGCCTCTGTGGCACATCTGTACTCTGTCCCTCTGCAAGACATCTGCCGGGCCACCACCTGGTCCTCGGTCCATACTGTTGTGGCTCATTACTGCCTGGAGGAGAGCTCATGGTGTGACAGCGCCTTCGGCCAAACAGTACTCGGTCATCTCTTTGTGGGTTCATACAACTCTTTCCCTTCGGCCCTTATGTCCAGACTGCTGGAGGGTGATTCCATCCTTGCTTATAAGGGTTGCATCTCAGAACTTGAGGTCATTCGTCGCTCCCTGCTGCCATTCATGACTCGCTATTTTTCGGTCGCCTGTGGCTTTTTACAGGGTTTTTTTTTTTTGTAGCTGGAGAGTCCAATCCGTGAGGACTGACTTCCTACTTGTTCCTGGAGAAAGCAGGTAGTAGAGATGAGCTCTTCTGCAGTCCAAGGTATGCAATTTCTCCTCCGGACAGCCAACAGGGGGTTCGGAAAGCATAGTTACTTACCTGTAACAGATGTTCTCCAGGGACAGAAAGAAGCAGTTCTCACAACCTTCTTCCTCCCTCTGGAGTTGTTTTCTTTTTTTATGCTTGATTAAGGTATGTTGTCATACTGAGGTAAGGTGGCACCCTTGTGTGGGAAGTTGACCATGCATGCGTGTTGTAACTCCCAAAGGCTTTCTTCGAAAGCTGGGGAGTGATTGGTACAAAGGCTCTGTCTGATTCCTGCTGTCCCCAGAGAACACCTGATACAGATGAGTAACTATGCTTTCTGAACCCACTGAGCAGGCATGCATGCTCAGTGAAACAACATAGCTTCTCTGAGCTGTGGGAGATCTCACACAAGGCTCATTCTGGGTGACTTCATCATTGAGTGCGACTGCATATCTCTGCTGCTTACGGAGAACCCCTGTTACAGGTTAGAAACTGTGCTGTTTGTATGTATTCACCTCACGCCACCCCACCCACCCCTTCTTTTAAATGATACAGCCATACTAAGCTATAATCTGTTCAGGAAGGATAGATTTGTACTGTATGTTCAGAAAGGATAGGCCTGGCAGAAAGGAGGAAATAGTGAATCTTTACAGTTGTGGTCAATATTATTGGCACCTTTGCAATTCAGCTCTTTAGTGTCCAATATCTCCTTAAAAAAAAGTGGCCCGTGAAATGGTTTTGGACTATATATGCAAACATATTTGGCACAAAAGAATCAAATAAAACAAGACCAATTAAAAAAGGAAATAATAGGAAATAGTATAAATACTAGGATATTGTCAGGACATGATTATGTAGTGTATATGATTCAGTGTCCTGGGGGGGTGGGGGGGGAGGGAATGGATCGTACTAGACGGTCCATGATTCATCAGTCTCGATTGAATACTGAAAATAGGTCAGCCCTTATAGTGGATCATTGTCTAAAATTCCATTATATTTTTGCAGAACTTATCTGGTGTATTATTGATCATTTACCAGAGAACTGGCAAGGAGGAGATTTGGAGACAAAGTTGAACTACAAAGACCAATTTTGGATTTTCATATTGAACTATGTATCCCAATGGTCTTAACCAACAAATTGAGTGTTATAAATTCTGTAGTTTGGCTAGCCAATTAAACCTTTTGTGGATGGAGTCTTGAGGATTTCAAAAGGACGCCATGGCCATGTTTGTTTAAGCCATGAAGTTCATAGCGGATGTGAAGATCATGTAGTTGGGAGAAGACATTCATATATAAGCTGAGTATTTGAAAATTATGTATGGAATTATTCATGCTCTGATGCAGAACTAAGTTAAGACTGTTCGAAAAGCGACTGTCATGGTCTGCTTTAAGGATATTCTGTTGAATTGATGTATATACTGAATGGGTTTCTCCCCTTGATTTTTAAATTCATTTTGATCACATAAAACAAAGGAATAATATGCTAGAAGTAGCTGATAAATAGCAGCTTTGAGTGAAATAGTCTAACAAAAATAATTTTGAGTGAGCTCTCTTATATACGGGATTTAGTTGTGTCACTTGTAGGACATGATTATTTGCACCCTTTATAAACAATTCAAGTCAGTTTGAACAGAAGAACCACATTCCCATTGTAGTAAAATTAGACACACCTGTGATCAATTGTCAGTACACACATGACTTGAATCAACCAGTGAATGATGGCTCTGATGTTTAGAAAGGCCACATCACTTCCTCTTCCATGTTCACTATGGTGAAGACGAGAGCTGCCTGAGACTATCAGAAAAACCATTATCACCAAACATCAAACTTCAAAGGGGTACAGGGCCATTTCTAAAGACCTTGGGATTCCTATGTCTACATTTGGCAATGTTAAGATGTTTTCTGCTCTTGGAACTGTCAAGAACCTCCCAGGACCTGGTAGGAAGAGGAGACTTAATCCAAGAAGTCTTCAAAGGTTAGTACAAACTGTTGGAAAAACACCATGTTCAACATACAAAGAACTTAAGGTTGACCTGGTGCAGTTTGGAGTGGTGGTTTCAACCTGCACGATATGCTGCACACTAAACAAAGAAGGACTTCATGGGCGAAGGCCAAGGAGGACCCCACTGCTCGAAAGACAGACCTAAAAAGGCATGCCAGATCTTTGCCCAAACCCACTTTGAGAAACCACAATCCTGGGAAAATGTTCTGTGGACAGATGAAACCAAACATGTGGTCTTTGGCAGTGCAGACCAGTGATACATTTAAAGGCAAAGAATTGAGCCTTATAAGGGAAAAAAACACACCTTTCCTACAGTTAAATATGATGGAGATTCCATAATGTTGTGGAGCTGTTTTGCTGCCTCAAGAACTGGAGGCCTGGAATGTATTAAAGGAATCATGAAGTCAGAGGACTATCATGGTATTTTGGAGCAAAATGTGCTACTTAATGTCAGAAAACTAGGTCTGGGTTGAAGATCATGGGTCCTCTAGCAGGACGATCACCCCAAATGTACATCCAAAAGTACAAGAGAATGGTTAAAAAGACTATTTGTTTTAAACTGGTCAGCAGTGAGTCCTGATCTCAGTCCAATTGAGAACCTTTGGAAAGAGCTGAAATCTGCCATTGGTAAAAGAAATCCTGGAAACATTCATGAGTTGGAACAAATCTCAGTTGAAGAGTGGGAGAAACTACCAGCAGACAGATGCATGACTTATAGATGGCTACAAGAAATGTTTGGAGGCTGTCATCACTGCCAAGGGTTGTGCAGCCAAATATTAGTTAACTGCTGGAATGGTTAAAAGGTGAGGTTAACAGAGGCTGTTACAGCCAAGAGAACAGATTTCAAAATGGGGGGAAAATGATTTGCATGAAGAAAACAGAACATAAGTACTGGCAAGTTAGATCCAGAGCATTGATAAGGCAGGCAAAGAGATAATTTGAAAATAAACTTGCCATGGAAGCATAAATTCACATTAAAAATGTTTTCAGGTACATTCAAAGCAAGAAGACTGAGGGAGTCAGTTGGACCACTAGATGATAAAGGGGTAAAAGGGGGCACTGAGAGGTCAAGGGCAGAACAGAGACTAAATGATTCTTTGCCTTGGCTTTACTGAAGATGATGTAGGATAAGATACCCAAAACCTGAAAATGTAACAAGGCAAATTGACAGACTAGAGTAGCAGGTCCCCTGGGCTGGGTGACATAGATTCCAGGAAACTGAAATAACTGAAAAATGAAATTGCAGAACTAATATTAATAATTTGTAAACTATCATTAAAATTATCTTCAGGACTTGAAGATTGGAGGGTGGTCAATGTAATCCAACCAAGTCCAAACATAGTAATCAAAGAAGTCTCTTTTTAATAAATAATAGTCACCACGGAATCACAAAATAACCCCCACAGGGGAATAAACCAAAGAGACCCAACACAGGCCATGTTTCGCAACGCCTTCCTCAGGGGTTCAGCGGTGAACTAAAAACATAAATACATAAAAGCACATATAAAATTATAAATGAATAATCGTAATAAAATGAATAAACATGTATTTAGACAAATTATAAAAAGAATATAAAAACTCATAAATAACAAATCAATGTAAAACAATGAATATGTGGAAAACTTAAATGAATTAACAAAACTTAAATAGCAAAAAACACATTTAAGGGATGTGACATATTAAAAAAAACAAACCTTCTACCACTTGTAACCATAAATCCATGTGCCTCAAATCTTTGTAAACACTAATAAGGACAAAGAGAAAAACAAGTTTCAATCCGTGAATACTTTTCATTAAACTACTTGTTCGTTTTGTGGTTTGTTTTTTTCTCCCCCAAAATACTTATCTCCGGGAACAAGCAGGAATATAGTCTTCACATATGGGTGACGTCTGCACCGACTGAGCCCGTGCGGGAACGCTCCCCAGCATCCTATAGGAAAGCTTTTGGGAGCATACCACTGCGCTTGCACTGCTGCCTTTCCAACTCTTCCTCCTCAGTTTTTTTTTTTTTTCATTTTCCGCAACGCCAACGGGGAACAATTCCTGTCACCGCAGAAAATCTTTTCTTTTTGTGGTGCCTCTGCCTTCCCGTCGACGCCAGCACCAGTATCATCGGTGTTCTTTTCTTCTTCTATTTTCTTGTCTTAAAAAAAAAGTTTTTTTCTTGTAGGGTCTTTCTCTCTAGGTGATTAGGCGCCATTTTGGGCCTTAGGCCCCTTTCTTCCTCAAAATGGAGAAACCAACTAGTGGTTTCAAAAAGTGTTCCAAGTGTAACAGTACCATTTCTGCTACCGACACCCATGACTGGTGTCTTAAATGCTTGGGACCAGACCATTCACCGTTGGAATGTCTCCTCTGCAGAAAGATGACAAAGAGGGGCTTGCAGAATAGAGCTGCAAAACTCGACACCCTCTTTGCCTCGGATGCAATGTCTGTGGCATCGACGTCATCCAGAGCTTCATCTTCATCCCATAGATCTCAGGTAATGAAACCCAGGTCGTCTTCGAAGACTGGTCAGTCCTCAAAGGGTAGATTTCCTAAGCATCGAGATGCTTTAAGCATTGCCCTAGAGGAGAATACACTGGCCAAACAACCCCGGCGGGAGGTCCTTGCCTCCAAAGCATTATCAAGGTCCCAAGATGTTCCTGAGGCGTCCTCCTCTGGAGATCTCTTAATAACGTGTTCTGAGGTCGTGGCCCGCTCTTTGGATACCAATACCCAGGCATCGGCTGGCTCCATGGATCAGCATATCTCCAGGAACAAGCAGGAGTGTAGTTTTTACATATGGGTATCGTCGGTATCAACGGAGCCCACGCGGGAATGCTCCCCAGCATCCAATAGGAAAGCTTTTGGGAGCATCCTACAGCTCTTACGTGCTGCCTTCCCGCCTCTATACCTCTCTCTCACTTCAGTTCTTCATTTTCTGCGGCGCCGACAGGACACAGTACCCTGTCACCGCAGAAAATCTACCTTTATTTCTTGTTTGTGGTTGCGTCTGCCTTCATTCGACGCCTACTGGTACCGCCGGTTCTCCTCTTCTTTCTTAAAAAAAAATCCCATATATTTTTCTTCAGGCATCTTTCCCTGTGTCTGGTGCTAGGCGCCATTTTGGGCACTAGGCCCATTTTTCTTCAAGCATGGAGAAACCAGCTAGTGGTTTCAAAAAATGCTCAAAATGTGGCGGTACAATCTCTGTCATCGACTCCCATGATTGGTGTCTAAAATGTTTGGGTTCTGAACATTGTCCAATGGCGTGTCTCTCCTGCACGAGGATGACCAAGAGGGGCCGGCAGAATAGAGCTACAAAACTCGGTACCCTTTTTGCCTCCGACACAATATCAATTGCATCAACGTCTTCCAGGGCTTCATCTTCCTCCCATGGATCTCAGGTAACCAAAAGTAAAACTAGCCTGTCCTCGAAGGGAAAATCTCCTTCAAAGTATCAAGATGCCTCCGGCGTTTCCCTTGAGGATACTTCACCGGCAAAACAGCTCCGGTGGGAGTCTTTGAGCTCCAAAGCATTAACAGGGCTCCAGGATGTTCCAGAGGCCTCGACCTCTGTGGAATTAATGGTGCCATGCTCGGGGGTCGTGGCCGCATCCACCGGTACTGGCACCCAGGCATCGGCAGGAGCGATGGATCATAGAATCCTCACTATCGAACGCAGTCTAGCGGCCCTCTTAGCAGCCTCGGTACCGCTAAGACCGCAACAGACGGTTCCACAATTATCGGTACCAACAGTACCTGCTTCGACAGGATTGCTTCCCCCCCCCCCCCCCCCCCAATGCCGATGTCCAGTATCGGGGATCAGGAACCGAGACATTTCGGTACCGACTTCGAGCAGTACTGATACCATGCGTCACAGGAGCTTCAGTCTTCCGATTCCGATGACTCTGACGATTCTACCGGTACCAGAATGAATCTGTTAGAAGATTCAACTCTCTTCAATGCAGGATGTCTCCTCCAGAGGATATGTCCTTCCAGGACTTCATACGTGATTTAGCAAAGGGTCTTGCAATCATTGTGATTCCAGAAAAAGAACCTAGAGCAGAGGAATTAAGAATTCTACAATACCCTGTGGCTCCCAAGGAAGCAGCTATGCTTCCCATTCACAAGATCTTACATGATCTGATGTTGAGAATGTGGGGAAACTCCTTTAACGATATCTTCACATTGCCGACGCCTTGACACTATGTACTGAGTGCCAAGTTGTCCTGGTTTTCAGAAAACTCAGTTACCACACCATTCAATGGTAGTGGAATCGGCCATGCGTAGAATCAAGAGTGCAAAAACACACTCTTCTAATCCTCCAGGCCATGATTCCAGGACACTCGATGCCTTTGGCCGTCGATGTTTTCAATCCTCCATGCTAGGAGCCAGGATCAGTTCCTACATTCTGTATATGGGAATGTTCCTGGAAGAAGTTGCAAAGGACTTAGAGCTCATTAATCCTTCTGTCTCAGAGGAAAAAAGAGCAGACTACCTTATTCTGGTCAGACATGCCCAGAATGTCTCTAAATTCATGAATCGTGCTACCTTTGATTGTTTTGAATGTCTTAGCAGAACCTCTGCTGTATCCATAGGAGCACGTCATATTGCTTGGCTTCAAGCATCAGACTTAGAACAGTGGATGCAAGAAAAGCTGGGAAACATTCCTTGCACAGGAGAAAATCTCTTTGGCAAGGACTGGCAGGACAAGGCTAATCAGCTTGAATCTGACAATACTACTTTGAACAGATTGTCAAAGGCTACAGGCAACCCGGCAAAAAAGAAAACATTCAAGAAACCTTTTTTCAGTAAGAAAAAGAAGTCTTACCAATCTTACACGCATCAAACTCACTGTCCACTTCATGTTTCCCAAAAGGGTCAACAGAACAGACAGCAGAGAAAGCCACAAGCTCAAAAAGCTCAACTGGCTCAACAGACCCAGCCCCCTCAGGGTCTTTGACTTCTATCTAGAGAACTTAGTCATTCTGCCCCTAAAAGGTCCAGAACCCTTGACCATTCCAGGCAGACTATGCTATTTTGCCAAAAGATGGCAACAAATAACATCGGAAAATTGTACTCTGTCCATTGTAAGATTGGGGTACAAGCTTCATTTCCTCAACTTGCCCCCACCTACAATTCTGAAACAGTTCAATTCTCAGGACCCTGCCACCGACCTCTTGTGGCAGGAGGTCACGTCACTTCTAGTTCAAGGAGCAATCGAAGAAGTGCTCATATCCCAACAGGGGACAGGGTTCTACTCCCCCTATTTTTTTATTCCAAAGAAGACAGGGGGACACAGGCCTATACTAGACCTCAGAGAATTAAATAAGTATTTGTTCCGAGAAAAGTTCAAGATGATCTCCCTCGGAACACTTAGCCAATCCTGACGTTGAAGGTATGGTAAATGTTCTCTAGATCTAAGAGATGCGTACGCACATATTCTCATCCACTCAGATCACAGGAAGTTCCTTTGATTCCTGATCCAAGGAAGACACTACCAGTACAGAGTTCTTCCTTTCGGACTAGCCTCTGCTCCAAGAGTCTAAACAACATGCATGGAAGTGGTTGCAGCATTTATGAGGACTCTGGGAATATTCGTCTTCCCTTACTTAGACGATTGGCTCATTCGAGCATCGACGGCTCCAGAGGCCAGGTTTGCTCTCTCTCAAGCAATGGGAATTCTTCAATACTTGGGACTAGTCATAAACTTCCCAAAATCTCATCTCACCCCCTCTCAATCCCTAGAGTTCATAGGGGCTTGTCTAGACACACGGCAGTCAAAGGCTTTCCTGCCACATCCACGCTGTCTACGTATAATACATCTAGCATCTCAAGCATCTATGAAGGTATTCCTTACTGCTCTGGAGATGCTTCAACTGCTGGGACACATGTCATCCACTATCCATGTGGTTCCCTATGCTCGCCTCCACATGCGAGCAGCCCAATGGACCTTTTCCTCTCAGTGGTCACAAGCCACGGGTCGACTGACAGACAAAATCAGAGCTACCACACGTCTGATTTCATCCCTGCAATGGTGGCAATCCCTGGAAAAACTCTTTGTAGGCTCTCCTTTCCAGGAGCCTCTATACCAAACTACCCTGACGACAGATGCGTCCAAGATGGGTTGGGGGGCCCACTTGCACGATCTCTCCACTCAGGGTCGTTGGACCTCACAGGAGGTGTCCCTTCACATAAACCTCCTAGAGCTAAGAGCCATTTTCAAGGCTATTCAAGTCTTTCAGGACCATCTCGGCAACAAGACAGTTCTGGTCCAAACCGACAATCAGGTAGCTCTGTTCTATGTGAACAAACAAGGCGGAACAGGCTCTCTGTCGCTATGCAACAAAGGTTTGCGATTATAGGCCCTCGCCAAAGAGTTACAAATTCACCTGTTGCGTAATACCTTCCGGGCATTCAAAACTCTTGGGCAGACAAACTCAGTCGAATACTGCTGCCACACGAGTGGTTCCTCCACTCAGACCAGCTTGCTCTAGTATTTCAAATCTGGGGAACACCAGATATAGACCTCTTTGCAGGTCTGCAGAATGCCAAACTGCCCCAATTCTGTTCCAGAATTCCGGCTCAAAACTGTCAGGCAAGAGATGCGTTCCTACTCCACTGGGGACAGGACTTCCTCTATGCCTTCCCACCCATTCCCCTCATTCCCAAGACTTTTATTCAAACTTCAGAGAGACAGAGGTCGTATGATACTCATAGCTCCACTTTGGCCACGGCAAGCGTGGTACCCCCCTTCTTCTGTGTCTCTCTCAAACCACTCCTCTGGAGTTCGGGAATGCTCGGGATATCCTGTCGCAGGAGGACGGATCCCTACTGCATCCCAATCCCCAGTCCCTACATCTCAGGGCCTGGTTACTGAAAGCCTAGAATTCCAGGATATTAATCTTTCTCAACAAGTGAAAGATATCCTCCTGGCTTCCAGAAAACCTTCCACAAGACGTTCTTACGCTTTTAAGTGGAAAAGGTTCTCTGGTGTTCACAAAAGGGACTTAATCCCCCTTTTAGTACCTATAGAGTTGCTACTAGAGTATCTTCTATAATTATCAACATCTGGCCTAAAGACCAATTCAGTGAGTGTCCATCTCAGTGCTATTGCTGCTTTTCATAAACCTTTCGATGGACAACCCATTTCCTCTCATCCACTTATATCAAGATTTATGAAAGGCCTACTCTTAACAAAACCTCCCATTAAACCACCACCGGTGACATGGGACCTAAATCTTGTTCTTGGTCAGCTTATGAAACCACTCTTTGAACCTTTAGCCACTTCAGACCTAAAGTTTCTTTCATGGAAATTTCTTCCTAATTGCCATCACTTCTGCGAGACACATTAGCGAATTACAGGCGTTAGTAGCTGACCCTCCTTATACAAGGTTTCAGCTTGAGTCCTCAGGACTCATCCTCACTTTCTGCCAAAGGTGGTTTCGCCTTTTCATTTAAACCAGTCGGTTTATCTTTCTATATTCTTTCCTAGGCCTCACGCCTCCATGCAGAAAGGAATTGGAATCTTCACACTTTGGATTGTAAAAGAGCCTTAGCCTTTTGTGTCCAAAGAACTAAGCTGCATAGAAAATCTTCTCAGCTTTTTGTGTCTTTTGACTCTAGTCATCTGGGACTTCCAGTTTCTAAAAGAACTCTGTCAAATTGGATTGCAGACTGCATATCCTACACATCAGAGTAAGGGACTTTCTCTCGAAGGCCATGTCACGGCTCACAATGTGAGAGCAATGGCAGCCTCAATGGCTAAACTTTGTTCTGTCTCTATTGATGACATCTGCAAAGCAGCCACTTGGGCTTCGGTGCACACCTTCCCAGCCCACTATTGTTTAGACAAGGACTCCCGTCGGGATGCCTCGTTTGGCCAGGCTGTTCTCCAACATCTCTTCCATACTTAATTCAACTCCTACTCACCATCCACAGTTTGGATGCCAAAGGTCCATGGGAGGAAGCATGACCCAACTCACCTGGGTTCGCAGCTTGCTGGGGTCACCCCTTGGCATCTTCCAGCTAGGGATTCCCCATATGTGAAGACTACATTCCTGCTTATTCCTGGAGATAGCATAGTTACTCACCTGTAACAGGTGATCTCTGGGAACAGCAGGAATTTAGTCTTCACAACCCACCCACCTAGAAGTTGTCTCTATCTCTCTCTTTCTCTACTTCTCTCCTTTTGTTCTCCGCTATAAACTCAACTGAAGTGAGAGAGGTACAGAGGCGGGAAGGCAGCACGCAAGTGCTGTGGGATGCTTCCAAAAGCTTTCCTATTGGACGCTGGGGAGCGTTCCCATCGGACTTCGTCAGTACCAACAGTACCCATATGTGAAGACTAAATTCCTTCTGTTCCTGGAGATCACCTGTTACAGGTGAGTAACGACGCTATCCTAGCCATTGAGCAGAATCTTGTGGCATTGCTGGCGGCCCTGGTACTGCTAAAGTCTCTACAATCGATTCCGCAGGCATCGGTACCAGTACCGGAGGTATCGGCATCGATCATTGCACTGCTCTCCATGCTACCACCCATGCCGGCCCTGGAATCGATGTCTGGCACCGAGGGTCCGGTACCGAGGCATTCCGATGCTGATTTAGATCGGTACAGTCGGGCCGGGTGGGAGTACCCGGCCCGTCGATACTTCGAGTCTTCCGATTCCGATTCCTCCGATGAATCCATCGGTACCAGAGAGGCTCTTCCGGAAGATCCGGCTCCTTCTCCACAACGCCGAATGTCTCCACCAGAAGACATGTCTTTTCAAGACTTTATACGAGGTGTGGCTCGAAGCCTCTCGATTATGGTGACCTCGGAGAAGGAACCGAGAGCTGAAGAACTTGAAATTCTTCAATATCCGGCAGCCCCTAAGGGAGGCTGCGACCTTACCCATTCATTGGATATTGCATGACCTCATGCTTAGGATGTGGGAAACACCTTTAATGGTGTCTCCACATTCTTGAAGACTCAATACCATGTACCGGGTACCGCAGTGTCCCGGTTTCCAGAAGACGCAGTTACCACCCCATTCCATGGTTGTGGAATCGGCAATGCGTCAAATTAAAAGTGCTAAGATACATTCATCTAATTCCCCGAGCTGTGAGGCAAGAACTCTCGATGCCTTTGGACGTCGATGCTTTCAGGCCTCCATGTTGTCGGCCAGAATAAGTTCATGCATATTCTACATGGGTATGTTTCTTCAGGAGGTGACCAAAGATTTGGAACTAATGCCTCCTCTTCTCCCAGACATCAAGAGGGCTGATTTCCTGACACCTGTTAAACATTCCCAGAATGTTTCCAAGTTCATGAATAGAGCAACCTTTGATTGTTTTTAGTGTATTAGCAGGACCTCTGCTATTTCCATCGGTGCATGTCTGATTGCTTGGTTACAAGCATCTGATTTAGAACAGTGGGTACAAAAGCTGGGGAATATTCCTTGCACGGGAGAAAACCTCTTTGGCAAGGACTGGCAAGACAAAGCTTCTCAGCTTGAGTCCGAGAATACCACCCTAAACAGGCTCTCTAGGACCACTGCCAACCCAGCTAAGAAAAAGACGGTTAAAAAGTCCTTTTTCAACAAGAAGTTTTATCCTTCTTACACCCATGCGGTCCACTGTCCGGTCTATGCTTCCTAGAAGGGACAGCAACAACCGAAGCAACAAAGGAAGGCCCAGGCTCCCAGAGCTCAACCAGCTCAGCAGACCCAGCCTGCACAAGATCTTTGACTTCCTGCTAGAGAACTTAACTATCCTACCCCTGGAAATCCCAGAGCCAATCTACATCCCAGGCAGACTCTGTTACTTTGCCAAAAGATGGCACTAGATAACATCAGAACATTGGACACTCTACATAGTGACAGAGGGGTACAAACTTCACTTCCAAATTCTGCCCTCTCCCTCCACTCCAAGAGTTCAGCTCCTGGCCCCTTCTTACCACACTTTTGTGCCAGGAAATCACCACCCTTCTCGCCCAGGGTGCGATAGAGGAAGTGCCACCTTCCCAACAAGGTCTGGGCTTCTACTCCCCCTACTTCCTTATACCAAAGAAGACAGGAGGATACAGGCCCATTCTGGACCTCCAAGAATTAAACAAATATCTGTTCCGAGAGAAATTAAAAATGGTCTCTCTCGGAACACTTCTCCCGATTGGCTATGTTCTCTACACCTAAAAGATGCATATGCACACATCCTTATCCACAAGGACTAGAGGAGGTTCCTTCGGTTTCTCTTTCAGGAAAGCCATTACCAGTACAGGGTTCTTCCCTTTGGTCTGGCTTCTGCCCCAAGAATCTTCACAAAATGCATGGCAGTAGTAGCAGCATTCTAGAACTCTAGGGATATTTGTCTTCCCTTACTTAGACAACTGGCTCATCCGAGCATCATCAGTTCCAGAGGCCAGCTCTGCCCTCTCCCGCACAATGCAGGTTCTTCAACATTTGGGGTTTGTAATAAATCTTCCAAAATCCCATCTCGCCTCTTCTCAAACCTTAGAGTTCATAGGGGCTCTTCTAGACACGCAGCAGTCAAGGGCTTTCCTGCCACAGGTACGCTGCACTCGAATAGTTCAACTATCTTCTCAAACTGTTATGAAAACCTCCCTAACTGCTCGAGAAATGCTTCAGTTGCTCGGTCATATGGCTTCCACTGTACATGTGGTTCCCTATGCTCGTCTACACATGCGGGCAGCTCAGTGGACCCTAGCTTTGCAGTGGACTCAAGCATCAGGTCATCTGGGGGACAGAAGTAAGAGCTCTGCACTTCTCATTTTGTCCCTCTAATGGTGGCAATCACCAAAAAACCTAATCATAGGGTCACCTTTTCAGAAGCCATCACACCAGTCCACCCTGGCGACAAATGCGTCCGAATTGGGTTGGGTAGCTTATCTGACAATCTCTCCACTCAGGGTTTTTGGACTCAGTAGGAAGCTCAGCTTCACATAAACCTGCTGGAACTTTCAATGCTCTCAGAGTGTTCCAGGACTACCTTCGCTCCAAAACAGTTCTTGTCCAAACAGACAATCAGGTAGCCATATTCTATGTGAACAAACAGGGTGGAACAGGTTCTCGGGCGTTGTGCAACGAAGCCCTACACATATGGTCCTTTGCCATACGCCTTCAGATACACCTACTAGCGCTATATCTCCTTGGCAAGCAGAATCTCCTGGCAGACATACTCAGTCGAGTACTACTGCCACATGAATGGTGTCTCCATTCAGAGCAGATTGCTCAAATCTTTCAAATCTGGGGAACCCCAGATATGGCTCTGTTTGCAAGTCCTCAGAATGCCAAACTTCCCCACTTCTGTTCCAGAATTCCTGCTCAGAACAGTCAGGCAATGGATGCTTTCCACCACCACTGGGGTCAGGACTTCTTATATGCCTACCCACCCATTCCCCTCATTCTCAAGACTGTTCAAGCTTCAGAGAGACAGGGACCATATGATCCTCATAGCCCCTTGCTGGTCATGACAGATGTGGGACCCACTGCTTCTACGTCTCTCTCAAGCCAAACCTCTGGAGTTGGGATGTGCTCCAGATCTTCTATCCTAGGAGAATGAGACGCTTCTGCACCCGAATCCTCAGTCTTTGCACCTGATGGCGTGGCTACTGAGAGTTAGAACTCCAGGATATCAACCTTTCTCAACAGGTTAAAGATAGCCTTCTAGCCTCGAGAAAACCACGTACAAGGCGTGCTTATGCTTTTAAATGGAGAAGGTTCTCAATTTGGTATTCAAGAATATCTTAATCCTTTTTCCGTTCCCGTAGAGGCATTACTTGAGTATCTCCTCCACCTTTCATCCTCGGGACTTAAAACTAATTGAATTAGAGTTCACCTCAGTGCCAACTTTTCACATGCCGTTTGATGGACAACCTATCTCCTCTTAACCGCTTTTAGTGCTTTTTATGAGAGGTCTACTCTTAACTAAGCCTCCCATTAGGCCACCACCTTTGGCATAGGATCTTAATCTTGTCCTTGGACAGCTCATGAAGCCGCCCTTCGAACCCCTAGCCAATACATCCCTGAAGTTTCTTTCTTGGAAAGTCATCTTCCTAATTGCCCTCACTTCTGCCAGATGCATCATTGAGCTCCAAGTTTTAGTGGCAGACCCACCTTATACACAGTTTCACCATGATAAGGTAGTCCTTAGACCTCATCCCCACTTTATGCCAAAGGTGGTTTCGCCTTTTCATTTGAATCAATCGGTTTACCTGCCTGTTTTCTTCCCTAGGCCTCATGCCTCTAGTGCAGAAAGGAATCTATATACTCCGGATTGCAAGCGTGCTTTGGCATTTTATCTTCAGAGAACTAAACAGCACAGAAAGGCTTCACAGCTTTTTGTTGCCTTTGATTCCAGTCACCTCGGTCTTCCGATTTTTTTTTTTAGAGAAAACTCTCCAAGAGGATCGCAGGCTGTATCTCTTTTACCTATGAGAGTAAAGGACTTTCTCTTGAAGGTCATGTCACAGCACACAATGGCTGCCTCTATGGCAAATCTACGCTCGGTGGCGATTGATGAAATCTGCAAAACAGCAACCTGGTCCTCTGTCCACACCTTTGTGGACCATTATTGCTTGGACAAGGACTCCTATCGAGATGCCTCATTTGGCCAGGCTGTTCTCCAGCATCTCTTTCAGACTTAGAACAACTACCCCCCGTCCCGGGTTTCGATACCAGAGATCCTTGGGAGGAAACATGACCTGATCAGCCTGTGTTTCACTGCTCTTTCTGGGGCCATCTCCCTGGCATCTCCAAGCTAGGGAGTTCCATATGTGAAGACTACATTCCTGTTTGTTCCTGGAGATCGCGTAGTTGCTCACCTGTAACAGGTGATCTCCGGGAACAGTAGGAATTAAATCTTCACAACTCACCTTCCTCTCCTAGGAGTTGTATCTCTTTCTCCCTCTCTCCTTCTCTCTTTTTATCTCAGCTACAAACCCAACTGAGGAGGGAGAGGCAGGAAGGCAGCAGCACAGGTGCAGTGGGATGCTCCCAAAAGCTTTCCTATAGGACACTGGGGAGCGTTCCCGCGTGGGCTCTGTCACCCATATGTGAAGACTCGATTCCTGCTGTTCCCGGAGATCACCTGTTACAGGTGAGTAACTACGCTTTCTCCCAAAAACCTCTATAGAGATTTCAGTTACTGTCGGTGACTACAGGGTAACTGCCATTCATATTTCAGAATCTGTGTAATATCCTGACAGCCATAGGCACAGAGACGTGTCTTATTTACAGATTCTGCAGCAGTCCCATTCACAAAGAGGCTTAACCTTCATGGAGCAGCGGGTACAACCCTCACCACTTCACTGTGCAGATTAGATGGCCCATGCAGGTCTTTAGCTGCGATCATTTACTGTTACTTCCTGCTGCCCTAGATCACTTCTGTCACAGGTAATTGATGTGCCATGAAAACATCTCATACATGGCCTCATATAAAACAATTGGTGACACATTTGGCTTGCTGGTATAGGAAAATGAATATTTCATTTATTAAAAATGTGTGCATAACTATTTTGGCTATAAGACAATTATAGTTGTTTACAATATCTTAAAACAAATAAATTATTAACAAAGTAATTTTAACTCGAGCAGAAGAATACAAAAGAGCCAGATCATACCAAAACATACAGTTTGTACGCTGAGGCCAGCGGCCATGATGGATCACAACCTATTCACTGATTTGTTGGGAAAAGCTGAGTGTTGATTTGTTTTATAAATATCATCAAATTCTTCACCACACTCATTTCAACTGGCAGATTGCTCCAAGCCTTTGGAGTTGACACAGAAAATGCCCTATCCATCCATTTAACCAAATGCATACATCTACAAGAGGGAACAGTTTAATAAACAGCCCTAGAAAATGTAGCTGCCCAGTATGGCTGCAAATGGACAACATTTTAGGTTGTTGCACATTTAGCACTTTGAATGTTAATACCACCCAATGGAAATTATTCTCTTGTATGGTCAGACAGTGCAAGCTTACTAACACTGGCTTAGCACACTGTTTTTCTAAAAAAAATTTTTTTTCAGGATCAATATGGCTGCTAGAACTCTGAAAGTCTGAATATAAGGTTTCAGGATAAATTATTTTTCCTCCATAATATTATAGAATTTGGAATTTTAGAAATATATTTAGGTACTATCACTGTGCCTCAGGTCAACCAGTTTCAGATCCGTCTGTCCTCCCCCCCCCCCCCCCCCACCGCCCTCCCTTTTCCCAATCCATCACAGTTTATTGTATCTGGTTACAGCACAAAGACAATATGCTCAGACCCAAAAAGAGAAGGGATGATGTCTCTAGCTACCATGGTGGCTCCTGCTGGCCTTTGAGTGACTGACAGATTATGTCTCAGAAGACTCATCCCTATAGTCCTTGAGTCACCCAGGCATACGATCTGGGAAGGGAAGGGAAAGGCAGCAGAAACCATAGAGGAGAGAGAAATGGCATAAAAAAAGGTATTCTGCTATTGAACTTTCACAGCACTTAAGAGACGTTTTTAGAAGAGAGTTTCTGGGCTACTTAATACACTTATTTTTTTTTTTATTCACAGTCGGTTACCAAGGAAACAAGGCTCTATCTTATACTGTACCACAGGAATCATCCTTCAGTGGCTCCAGTCAGAACAGTAAGTGTGCTGTGAAAAAAGCAAGGTGTGTTATCAAAAGAAATTGAAATACAAGGAGGGGCTGATAAGTCTCTGGCTTTGTAACGAAACAGAAAGCTACGGACACACTTCAGTTCCGGAGATCCGAATGATCTCTGTGCAGTTTTGCTTTATTTAAAATGAAAACTGCAGAGAGATCATTTGTGCCTCTGATACTAAAGTGTGCCTGTAGCTTTCTGTTTCGTTACAAGGCCAGAGACTTAATCAGTCCCCTCTCATATTAAGGCTTACTAAAGCATTGCTAGTCCGCTTCATGGCACAATTTTGAGTTTGTCACAGTATACTGAACTAAATTTCTCATGTTCCTTTTTCTGATTGCCCATCCCTCCACCCATGTGAACCTCTTTGCTCTTCCCACCCTGCACACTCCTCTCCCAGAGTAATCCTTGCTCTCACCCCACCCCATATGCTACCCTTGTTAGTCCTTTCCCCATATTGTCCCCTCTGTCCTACCTCTTTCTCCTTCACTGGCTTTGCTCTGATGTTTGAACATTCAGCGCCAGCAGGTCCTACAAGATCAGGCAACCCCACATTTAAACTTCCAAGCAAAACTGACGAAGGATAAGGCCAAGACAGCATGAAACACAACTCTCATCCAGTCGGCTAGGAGAGACAAAATGGATTGCTGCTGCTATTATGCACATTAAGGACTTTGCCAATGCCCTCTGCTCGAGAAGCATCATGCTAGACTGATAGGTTAAAGTATATGTAGTTCCACTATTCTTTACCCTTACTGCACTTTTACATCCAACAAAAATTTTGTACATTTTCCCTTCCTGTTTTAGGAAACTGTCTAGTGTTAGCCACATTGTGCTGGATGAAATCCATGAAAGGAATCTTCAGTCTGATGTTCTGATGAGCATTGTTAAAGATCTCCTTTGTGTTCGTCCTAACCTGAAAGCCATATTGATGAGCGCTACTCTGAATGCAGAAAAGTTTTCAGAATATTTTGGTGGGTTGAGGATCTTATTGTTTTCCAATTATATTTGTTTTTATTTGTAATCTAAGTATTTGTTGGCCATATATATTTTTTGTTAGATTAGAAGAATAGCATATTTTCTCTTTCGGATCATTTTCAAAATGTTTCTCTTGGGAACCCAAGTATGACTGCTGTTGGGGATGAATGTTAAATGGAAGTTGGAAGCTATGGTAAGGCTGTTTATAGAAGGCTTTGCAGGAAACTAGCATTTAAATTGTAAGGACACAGTAACTATATTGTTTTGTACATGAATATAATATAGTAATGTTTGGGACAAAATTCTTTCTGCTGATGTAAAATTGTTTTTCTTCTGTTAAGTGACTAAAAGATGACATAGTTAGTGCTCTGCATTTTTAGCTTTTATTTTCTAAAAAAATATTTTGAGAATTTTGTTTTATTTATATTTGTTTATTTAAAATTTGTTACACTGCCCTTCACAGAAGTTCTAGAATGATTTAGAAAATCAATTAAATAATAATTTGTTAAAAGAAGCCCAAGCCAGAAGAGAAATAGGAAGGATAACCCTTTCCCTCCGTCCCTCCAGTCCAGTCCCACACCTCAGGGTAGTGCACTTCTTCCAGCAGCCTGGAGACTGAGCGTGTCACAAACTTGATGATCTCAGGGTACTTAGGCAGTCGGCACCACCTACCAGCCCCCAGAAATGCTCAGTCTCCAAGCAGCTGAAGTGGTAATCCCTGACTTAGGGCTCAAGGAAGGACAACTAAGAGGGAGTTTTTTTCTTTGTGCCTTTATTTCTTCGTTAATATTCTTCATTTGGGTTGATTGTGTGGGGTTAGCCTCCTTCCTTACCTCCTCCCTCCGCTTTGGAGTCTTCTAGCAGTGAGCAGTGAAAAAAAAACAAAAACCCAGAGGCTAAAGGAAAAGGAGTGCTCTGAGGACTGAAGCTCTGCCAGTCAGTGAGCTGGGGGGAAGGCACTGCTTCTGAACATGTTATGTGGGTGAGGAGCGGTGGCCCGGGGGGGGGGGGGGCACAGCGAAGACTAGCACAGGCAAAGTGTGGTCTCATTAATCCCTCACCCCGACTCAGTTGCTGAAGCCGTGGAGCAGGAGCAGGCTGTTGGCTGGCTGTCCGGAGCACTGGTGAGAGGGGATTGCAGAGGGGAGATTGCTGGCGGGAGGCCTCGGAGTTGAGAGAGTTCTGTTAGGCAGATCGCATGGCGGCGGCGTGAGCAGATCATGAACAGGATTGTGCACGCACCCCAAGTTCCTCCCGAAGGTGGTGGTGACTTTCCACGTAAATCAGGAGGTGGTCCTCCCCACCTTCTTTCCACGACCTCATGCCGGTAAGGCAGAGTGAGTTCTACATATGTTGGATTGTAAGAGGACCCTGTCCTATCTAAAGAGGACCCAAGCCCACCGCCCACCGCAAAACTCCTCAACTCTGTCTCTTATGACCCCAGCAGACTGGAGCTACCTGTGACCAAGCAAGCCCTATTCACTTGGGTGACGGAGTGTGTTGCCCTTGCTTATGAACGAGTGGGTCTCTCCCTAGAGCACTGGATCACTGCTCATTGTGTGCGGGCTATGGCCACATCGATGGCCAACCTACTTTCAGTGCCGGTGACAGAAATTTGTAAAGCCGCCACGTGGTCTTCAGTGCATATGTTTGCAGCTCACTACTACCTCGAGAGTGAGTCCCGCAGGGACAGTGCCTTTAACCAGGCAGTAATCCGAAGCATTCTCTGTGTATAGGCAACGTCTGCCCTCCGACCCTTCTATGTTCAGGTTACCGGAACGATGGTGGTGCTGGACACTGGAGTCTGCAGAGCCTCTTGGTAGGGATTCACTCTCTGCATCTCACAGCCTCCCTATTGATAGCCGTTGGTGCTGTCATGGTTCGGTCCCCAGAAGCCTGGAGCTAGGGAGTCCCATATGTGAGGACTGACTTCCTGCTTGTTCCTGGAGAAAGCGTACTCATCTGTAACAGGTATACTCCAGGGACAGCAGGAATCAGTCCTCGCAACCCTTCCTCCTTCCCTAGGAGTTGCCTTCTTTACCTTTTCACCTTTTGCCTAAGCTATGTCATCTGACTGAACAAGATGGCACCCTTGGGCGGGAAGGGGACCACGCATGCTTCCCAAAGGCTTTCTTTAAAAGCTGGGGGAATGCTCCGCGCGGGGCTCCATTGGCACTGATGTCATCCATATGTGAGGACTGATTCCTACTGTCCCTGGAGAGCACCTTTTACAGGTGAGTAAGTACGCTGCCTTGGACATCTGCAGGGAACACAGAAGGTGCTGCCCTATAGTTTCCCATTTTTCCTGGAGGCTTGCTTCTGATCTGGAGGATCAGTAGAGCACCTCACGTGAAGGTGGAGGGGGGGGGGGGGGGCTCCTGCTCAGAAGCAAGTCAGCCCGGTGTGAGCCTTAGATTTATTTATTTATTTTATTTAACATTTCTTATATACCGCCTTTCATGATATCAAGGCGGTTTGCATTGAACAAACTGAAATTACATTGAACAGGGCATTATAACTTGGAGATAACTATTTTACAGGAAACATGGGCAATGGAGGGCTAAGTGGCTTGCCCAAGACCACAAGGCGCACCTGTGGGACTAGAAACCCCAGTCCTTCCGGCCCAATATTGCTGTCCTCTAGTGGAATTTGAACCCCTGACCTTCTGGCCTGAGGTACCTTGCCCCAACCACTAGGCCACTCCTCCACTCCACTTAGATCCGCTTCACCAGCACTTTACCTCCAGTCAGGTTCAGGTCTCTCTATTATTTTCATTTAAATTAGTTTCCAGCAATTCTCTGCAAGCTGATCAAGGCAGCCGTCACTTCATTCTACTAACGCATTGAGTCTACAGGTACTTTTCACTACCTCACGGGGGGCTGAGGATGTTCGTGGCTATCATTCGCATCTGACAGCCCTCCACCCCGTGTTCCTCCCAATTCCTCCGAGCCGCAACATGTTTTGTGTTGTGTGTTCCCCCCCCTTCCTGCCTTGATCTGCGGTATGCCAGCAGACTCTGGTCCCCCACATTACTGCCTGCACACGATTCTTGTTTGGGATGATTCGCGCCTGTCAGTCCGCTTATCCCCCTTCTGTATGCAGTGATTCGGGCAGGCTTCAGACTCGGGGAGTCTAATCGATTTAGCGCAGTTACATTTTTCCTGAGCCATGTCCCCCCCCCCCCCCCCTTTTCAGCAGGAATCACTATTTTATCTCTCTGATTGCTGGTGACGACCCCATTTGAGTAAATGATCACTGTTTGACATCTCCAGCTCAGTTTCTCAGTGTTACAAGCTATATTGCTGTGCTGCCTAGGATATCTGCAGGTCTGTAGTGCTGCCTGGGATGTGGCAAGAACGCTAGCACCTTCAAGAGCAACTTTGTTCCACATGTGCAGCAGATTCCAGAGAGACATCTGAGGCCATCTCTTCTGTTCCTGCACGGGACAAAGTGGATATGATTCGAGACCCACAAGGTTCCAGTACCACTCTTGCTCTAGAGATGTGCCGCTTCCAATTCTTCTCTCGGAGCAGCAGGATTCACAGTCGCAGCCGCAACATTGACAATGCAGATTCCCAATTCATGAACCTGTTCAAGCAAGAGTAGGAGTTATGGTGGTGTTAGTCTGCCTCCACGCCTATGCAAAACTTAGCTTCAGCACCATGGCCCAGAAAGCGTACCAGGGTGGTTGCAATCTCTGTCCTAAGAGGGGCCTTTTCTCCAGTGGAAATTGGACCCTGCCCAAGGCTGAATACAAAGATCTCTCTGAGGAGCTCCCAGAGAATAGTGAAGGTGAGGTGTCTCCCCAGGAAGATTATCTCCAGGATCAAGAGGTAGGCCAAGATGTTCGCCTCTTCTGTAGGGGTGAGCTTTTGTCCTTAATCGCTTAAATTGTGGACGCTCACCATTTGGTGGCGCTGCATGCGCCAAAGGATGCCACTCCGGCTGCCTCCCGGGCAGATCTGATTATTGTGGGAATATGGAAATGTTCCAAGGCCTTTCCCTTTCCTATTGAGCTTCAACAGATGGTTTCCCTAGAGTGGGATTTGCCAGATGCATCCCTACGTTCAGCTTGGCGCATCGGCCGTATCTACTCCTGGTCTCTGTCTGATCTGGATCATTGGCTTTGCTTCTCTAAAGCCGATACGCTTGTGATGGCAGTCACTAAGCAAATGACCATCTCAGTTGAAGAGGTAATTGCCCTCTGGGATCAACAGGATCGCAGTGTTGAAGGGCTCTTAAAGACTGCCTTCTCCTCCTCCCTTGCCCTTCAAGCCTTGATTTGCGGTGGCCTAGCAACATGTGCCCTTCTGCGATGGATTTAGCTTTTACTGGACGGCCCTTCCCTTGGGGCATCTGGAGTGAACTATGGCCTTTGGCGGATGCATTCTATGACTTTGCTTGGCAGCTCGATCTGTTGCAGCAGTTGCAGTTGCATGGTGTTGACTCTGGCTGTGCCATTAGAATGCGGACCCTGCCTCTAAGGCTCACCTTGCCAGACTCCCTTTTAAAGGTCTGCTTCTGTTTGGCGAGGATCTGGAGAAACTGGTGAAGGACTTGGGAGAGTTTAAGCCTCAGTGCTTACTGGAGGATAAGCCCAAATCTAACACACATCAGATGAGTGGAACTCCGGCGTTTTGGGTTCCCAAGTCACGTTTCCATGAATCATGAAGGTACCGACCTGGAAAGTCTGCATCCACTTCATTGAAACCCTCTTCAAAGTCACAATCCTTTCGGGGATTTCGCAGATCCCAGGACAATTTCTCTTTCTCCACCAAGTTCTCAGGAGCTGGTTGGTCCCTCCTGTTGATGGGCTTCGGGCTCGCTCTGAGGTACTGCTGGTCAGTGGGCGACTTCGCCTTTTCTCCTGCGAATGGACCCATATCATCTCAGTTGGGTTCTCAAGGTCGTATTTCAGGATTACGTGCTCGATTTGTTTCAAACCCATTCAAGATGCCTTTCTCATCTCCCCTTGCGCATTCATCATCAAAAGAGCTGCAGTCCGAGTCACTCTTCGGTGGCTGTTACAGCTCCAAGCTATTTGCCCAGTGCTGCACACAGTATGGGGTTCCGGGAGGTATTCCATCTACTTTGTCATACCCAAGAAGGACGGTTCCTTTCAGCCCATTTTGGATCTCAGAAGCATCAACCGTTATCTCAGAGTACCATGCTTTTGCATGGAAACACTAAAGTTAATCATTCAGGCTGTTCGGCTAGGAGAGTTTCTGGCTTCCCTTGACCTCGTGGAAGCATACCTTCACATATTGATACGTGAGGAACATCAGCGTTGCCTCTGGTTCGCTATCTTGGGGCATCATTATCTGTTTTGGTACCTACCATTCGGACTTGCCACAGTGCCTCAAACCTTCTCAAGGTGGTGGTGATGGTAGCAGCGGTTCTACATCATGAGGGCATTCGCATCCATCCTTATCTGGGTGACTGGCTTATCAGGGCCATGTCTTTTGAGGAGGCTTGGTCAGCTGTAGCCAGAGTGGTTCATTTTCTAGAAAGTCTAGGCTGAGTGGTCAATCATGCCAAGAGCTCTCTTCATCCCACTAAGTTCCTCGAGTTTCTCGGAGCTTGGTTCGACATGCAAAACGGATGCTTTTTCCTCATAAGAGACAGATGACAAAAGCTTTACACACAAATACAAACTTTCCAGCGCCTGCATGCACCCCGAGCGTGGGATTATCTACAAGTCTTTGGGCCCATGGCAGGAGGTGATTCCCTGAGCACGGGCTCACATGTATCCACTACAGCGGACCCTCTTATGCTGGCCTCCTTGCATTCAGGAGTATGAGTGCAACTGAGGCTTCCATCTGTGGTTTGCTGCAGTCTTCATTGGTTGCTCTCTTGGGACCATGCAATGAAAGGGCAGCCATTGGAGATACCGCAGTGGGTTCTTTTGACAGCCAATGCCAGTCAGTCAGGTTGGGGGTGCATGGCCTCGGACAGACGGCGCAAGGGACTTAGTCCATGACCATCAACTGACTGGAAGCCCAGGTGGTACGACTGGTGTTATGCTATTTTCAGGCCCGTACTGTCCAACAGTGCTATGACTGTGGCCTACCTCAACAGACAGGGTACCAAGTGTCCAGGGATAGTGTCCGGAAATGGAGCTTCTCTTCCCCTGGGCAGTCACATCTGCAGGCCCTGTCTACACAGCATATCGTGGGAGTGGATAATATACAAGCTAATTTCCTCAGTCGACATGCCTTGGACACTGGCGAATGTGAACTTGCCCCCTAGGTGTTCAACTGCATTGTTCAGCAGTGAGGGTATCTGTCCCTGGACCTGATGGCCACACAGATCAATGCCAAGGCACAGCTGACAAAAGGAACTGGCCAGTTGGGGCATAGATGCCCTGGTACAACCATGGCCCCTGGTTCAGCTACCGTATGTCTTTCTGCCATGGGTCCTGATCGGTCTTTTGTGTGGAGCAGCATCCCGGACAGGTGATTCTGGTAGCCCCCAGACTGGACGCGTCGTCCTTGGTATGTGGATCTCATTCGCCTGAGGGTGGCAACATCGATGACCCTTATGTCCCGCAGGGGTCTCCTCAGGCAGGGACTGAAATTTATTTAACAAATCTTGATATACTGCTTTTCTACAAGTCAAAGCGGTTTACAAAGTTTTTACAATGAACAAGTTATGTACAGCATTAGAACTTTTACAGTGAATATGGAGAGTAATTTAGTGAGTTCATAACAATGAACATTTTGTGAAACTGAAAACAAGTTAAACTATATACAAAGGGATGAGGGGTTGATGGGTGTAGGGGGCATGGGTCATAGGGGAAATGGATGACCCTGCTCCTTACTCACTTACGGCCTGATGTTTGAAAGGTGATTGAGTCGCAAAGGCTACTTGGCACCCATGATTGCCATTCTGCTCAAGGGGAGTCGGCCTTCCACATCTCAGGCATATGCCCGCCTGGCATCTCTTTGACTGACTACTGGCGCTCTCAGCGGGCCCTCTCCCCCTGGCGGATGCAGGTGCTACATGTTCTTGTCTGTCTTTAGGCTGGTTTCAAAAAGGGACTTGCCCTCAGTTCCTTAAAAGTTCAAGTCACTGTTTTCAGGGTCCGTTTTGTGGTCTGTCCCTTGCATCTCACACAGATGTCGCTCGATTTCTGCAGGGCATTCGTATGTTACGGCCTCCACTTTGGCTGCTGATTCTGCAGTGGAATCTTTCCCTGGTCTTACGGACACTTAGCAAGGCTCCTTTTGAACCCTTAAGAGGGCCACTCTAAAGGATTTAATGCTTAAGGTGGTGGTTGTGGCAATTACATTGGCCCGGCATATCTCTGAGCTTCAAGCCTTATCTTGCGGTGACTTTTTTTTTTTTGTCTTTTTCTTCCGAAGGAGTTACTTTGCAGACGGTAGGTTCCTTTTTGCTAAAGGTTTAGTCCAACTTTCATATGAATCAACCAATGGTGCTCCCTTCCTTCTCGGTAGAGCAGTGCGCAGGGTGTGACGTGGGCCTGCACTTAGTGATGCAATGCCCTGCTGACATCCAGTATCTCAAATTGACTAATTCCTTTCGCTTCTCCTATCACTTATTTATCTTGATATCGGGACCCCTTAAAGGGATAACTGCAGCTACTATTGCCTGTTGGATTAAGCAGGCTATTGAGTTAGTCTACATTCTGCAACAGAAACCATTCCCAGAGGGACTTCGGGCTCATTCCTCGAGAGCTCAAGCAGCCTCATGGGCAGAGCATTCTCGAGTAGCCCCAATCAATATTTGTTGTGCAGTAACCTGGTCGTCGCTCGTGATCTTTGTCCATCTCTGTCTCTTGGGCGTCCAAGCCAGGGAAGCAGCTCGCTTTGGGGTCTCCATGTTGGCAGCAGCCGTGGATTCCTGCCCAGAGATGGCATAGCATTGGTACTTCCCACTTGTCCGGACTGGTCTAGCAGGATGTGGTGAAAGGTGAAATTTCACTTACTGTTAATTTCCTTTCCTGGAATCCTGCTAGATCAGTCCAAGACCCACCTGTTTTTTGCTGCTAGTTCTATGCGTAGTCGTATGTAGTGTCCTGCCTTGTTCATATTCGGATGCAGTAATCGACAGGCCTTGCCTGCCTTTGTAAATACTTTCTTGGAAATACCTGGCTGTACTCCCCTTTTGTTGCTGCCTAATCTGGATAGTGGTGTGCTGGCCAACAGGGTTCAAGTCCTCATGCTTTGTCACTAACAAAACTGAAGCTGACCCCTAGGGGTCTGAGGATTTTCACCAAAAGAGTTGTGGCTAAAGCTTCTGAGTTTCTCTGTCTCCATCATCTGCTGGTAGGGGGTGACAACCCTCTTGTCTGGACAGGTCTAGCAGGATTCCAGGAAAGGAAATTAATGGTAAGTGAAATTTCACCACGAATTTAGACAGAACTCTGTCAGTGCAACTTGGAAATTCCATGCAGATAAGTTCCTCAGTTCCATGGAATGAAAACTTCTCAATCTGTTCCATACTACATGCTTTCGGGCCGATGCAGAAAGACTAACTCGCTCTTTGTGCACAGATAATGCAACTTATAAGCACAAGTTCTGACATGCCAAATGCAGAAGAGAGACTGACGCGCATATAAACAGCAAAGGAAGAGTATGTGCACATAGTAACGCCAAGTGTATTTAAATTATAGGCAAATGAAGTGCGCGTATTAAAATGGCATGCTAATATTGCTAAATAAAATAAATATTGTCTGCATTCGATGCAGAGGAACATGTAGAGGATTACATAACTAGCCGAAGTGCCAATATCTCTATGCCTGGTCTGAAGTGGCTTAAACGTCTTGCGCGTTCCCTGACAGTAATCTGATGGCATCAGGGGCTTTCTCTGGCCCTGGGATGCATTGAGTGGGTTCAGAATGCCATTTAAGGTAGATATGGCAACCTGACCTTGCCAGGTGCAACCTGGATGCACCACATAGGGCAAGTGCTGCCATTTCTCAAGATGGCGGCGCAGGGGCTGGAGCGCATGGGCAATATTTCTGCTCCATCTTAAAAGTACCGGGAGGGGGTGGAGGGTTCTTGGGCCACCAGGCCTTTTGTTATTGGGTGAGTGGGTGGGTGGATATCAGGGCTGCTGGGCCACCAGAAATTTGGTTTCTGTCGTGGGGTTCAGTGTTGGGTGTTTCGGCCTCCCAACAGTATTTTGATGGCATCATGGGTTTTCCGTGATCATCTGAGGTGAAGTATCAAACTTCCCCTCCTATGACACTTTCTCTGGGAGAGCATGCCAAACATGCGCTGATTTCTTTGCTCATTTGTTTGCCTTGCTCTGTTTAACACATCGCTGATTTGCATATGCACCCCTTTCTGCATGCCGGTGCTGAAGCCGTGCACTATTGGTGTGCTGCATAGAGGAGTACATAGCTAATAGCGTGCGACTTCAGCTCCGGCTTTCTGCATTAGCCCCTTAGTCATTCTAGCCTTGACGCTATCTTGAGTATTTATAAATTCACTTTGGTCCAACTGTAGCCACAGCTACAACCTTTAATGTCATATTTCCTCTAGGAACTAAGCAAAACCTTTTATTTTTTTATATTATCAGGTAACCTCAGAAATTCATATTCTCACTTTAGAATTTTTACATTTCTGAATGCACGCTTTTGGGAATGTATTTAAAACACCTAAGTTAACCCAATGTTGGTTTTACTTTGACAAAGAAATTTATTGTCGGAAACACACAAACAAAAAGAGAAAAGCATGATTAACTTAATCATGAACATTTTACATGATCAACAGTAGTGCAACTTGGCATTCAGCACAAGATTCCACACTGGAAAGAGCTGAAATCAAACTCAAACTGCAAGATTTCATAGCAAAACTGACATGAGGAATGCAGGTGAGGACTGATTGTACCTCAGATATTAAGTGTATTAAAACAGACTTAATGACACATTTAAATCTTGCATGCGCAGGATCTTTTCTAGTCTGTTTGCAAATATGTTTGGTCTCTCATTTTATTTTATTTTGAGTATGGACAGGCAATTTACTATTCCTGTCTAATGGAAAGCGGCTTTGTTGGCAGTTGACCATGAAGAAACATTTTAAACTTTAGATTTTGATTGCAATCAGGAATGGAAAGCCCACATTCTGGGCTTTCCTGTTGCATAGCAGAGAGCAATAACTCTGCCTTTTATAGAAAAGTTAGTTTGGGAGATGTCGGGTGTCCCATTAATCTATTGGTGTTCTGTATGTGAACTGTTTTGAAACTTCTTTACTTCTGTACATATTAACAGGTAAAGAAACATTGTGCATTAACTCACAATTTGCGTTTAGAGGAATCTTGGCTGCTTCAGGAGTAACGCATGGAGTTGTATCCCCCCCCCCCCCCCCCGAGCATGGGTTTGAGAGGATTTATTAAAATTTTGTTTTTCCTCTGAAAATATGAGCCAACAGGATCAGTGAAGAGAATTTACAGCTCTCTGCTTCAAGATTTGAAGAAGAATGGGGGGTGGGGGAGGAACCTTTTTCTTGCGACTAACCTGCTTTGCAGATAATTTCATCCACATGCCTGTATAGAGATTTCCCAATCTCCAGGAACAAGCAGGAATGAGTCTTCACATATGGGTATCGTCGGTACCGACGGAGCCTGCGCGGGAACGCTCCCCAGCGTCCAAAAGGAAAGCTTTTGAGAGCATCCCACAGCGCCTGCGCGCTGCCTTCCCGCCTTTCCCAACCGCCTCTCTCCAGTTCTTCTTTTCCGCGGAGCCAGCAGGTCGTGTTCCTGTCACCGCTGAAGAATTTCTTTATTTTATTTTATTTCTTTGGTCACGTGTCTGCCTTCTCGACGCTAGACCGGTACCGCCGGTCTTTTCTTTCTTTCTTTCTTCTAAAAAAAACAAAAACAAAACACTACTGTTTTTCTCATTTCAGTGCATTTTCTTCTTTGGCCTCATGGAAAAGCCCGCCTCTGGGTTTAAAAAATGCACGAAGTGCAGCGGCACTATTTCTGTCACCGACACCCATGAATGGTGTCTAAAATGTTTAGGTCCTGACCACTCCATTACGGATTGTGAGTCCTGCTCCATGATGTCTAAAAGAGGTCTACAGAATCGAGCAGCCAAGCTCAGTACCCTGTTTCCCTCTGATGCAGCTTCGGTTGCATTGACGTCTTCCAGGGCTGCTTCTTCCTCACATGGATCTCAGGTAACCAAACTTAAGTCCAGTCAGTTCTCGAAGGGTAAATCTCCCTCTAAGTATCGAGATGCCTCCGGGCTTGCCCTCAAGGAATCCGCACCGGCAAAATTACCCCGGCGGGAGGCTCCGGCTTCCAAAGCTTTATCTATGGGGTCACAGGTTGACATCGATGGCTCGGCCTCGACCGATCACCTGTTGCCATGTTCTGGGGTACCGGTGGTTCCCACTGGTACCGACATCCAGACATTGGTTGCGTCGATGGATCAGAATATTCTGACCATGCAGCGTGCCATCACGGCATTCATACAAGCTGCGACGCCTTCGGTACCGCAACAAACTCCGTTGCCAGTATGGACTCCGGCACCGGTACCGACATCGGTTCCGGTGCCGGTACCGATTGCATCGACATCCGCTTCGGTGTCGACTGCAGCGGTACACTGTTCTGTGATGCCCATCGGTACCGAATCGGTACCGATCACTCCCGATGTCGATACCACCCGGTACGCATATTGGGCTCTGCAGGAGCATCCAGACAGGCGATACTTCGATTCCTCTGAAGACTCTGATGAATCAGAGGTCTCTGTCGAAGCATCGGTGATCCATCCTCAGGAGCCCTCTTCTCCAAAAAGGAGAATGTCTCCTCCAGAAGACTTGTCTTTTCAAGACTTCATTAGGGAAGTGGCCAGGGGCCTTTCCATCTCAGTGGCCCCCGAGACAGAGCCTAGAGCCAAAAAATTAGATATTTTACAATATCCTAAGGCTCTTAAAGAGGCAGCCACTTTACCAATACATGAGATTCTTTATGATCACATGTTAGGCATATGGGAGACTCCTCTCACCACTTCCCCTCATTCTCGCAGGTTGGACACCATGTATCGTGTTCCTCCTTGTCCTGGCTTCCATAAGACTCAGCTTCCTCACCACTCCATTGTGGTGGAGTCTGCTATGAAGAAGATGAAGAGTACAAAAAGGCACTCTTCTGCTCCTCCAGGAAGAGAATGCAGAACCATAGATGCCTTTGGCAGGAGAATTTTCCTGGCCAGTATGCTTGTTGCCAGAATCAACTCCTATAGTCTCTATATGGGGATGTTTCTAAAAGAAGTTACAGATCACCTGCAAACTTTATCTCCTTTTATTTCAGAAGATAAAAGGGAAGAGTTCCTCACCTGGCTCAAACATGCCCAGGATATTTCCAAATTTTCCAACCGTGCAGCCTTTGACTCTTTTGAAGGTGCCAGCAGAGCCTCGGCAATTGCCATAGGTGCACGCAGAGTTGCTTGGTTACAAGCTTCTGATTTGGAACCCTGGGTTCAAGATGGACTAGGAAACCTTCCTTGTACAGGTGAAAACCTTTTTGGCAAAGATTGGCAAGCAAAGGCCACCCAGATGGATGCTGAAAATTCTGCTTTAGATAGACTTTCAAAGTCTACTTCTGCTCCTTTTAAGAAAAGGTTGTTCAAAAAGGGTTATTTTCCCAAAAAAGGGAAATATTATTTTGCTTATGGTCAGCAGTCATCTTCTGCAGGTTGTTTTGCTACAAAGAGACAGCAACAACCGAAACAGGCCAAGCCTAAGGCTGCTAGGACTGCTACGGCCCAACAGCCTCAGCTTCCTCAGGGCCTTTGACTTAAAACTAGAGAGCTTAGCCTTTCTGGCTCTAGAACATCCAGAGCCTCTCACCATTCCAGGAAGGTTGGCTTACTTTGCTCCCAGGTGGGAACAAATCACAGCAGAGCAATGGACCCTCTCCATCATAAGGGAGGGGTACAAGCTTCATTTCTTAAACCTTCCTCCTCACACCATGGTGAGACAGTTCAATTCTCAGACACCCAACTAGAGACCACCGACCCGAACTACGCCCAGCTTGAAACCTGCATGGGAAAGATGTCGGGATGGCTACAACAAAATAACATGTCGATTAATCATAAGAAGACCGAAGTAATGTTTATATCAAATACCTTGGGCTTCGAACCACCTCCAACAATTACATTGTGCAACAATACATACAATACTAAGAAAGAAATAAAATATCTGGGAGTCACAATTGATAACAAACTGAAAATGGAAAAACACCTCAACAACACCAACAAAGCCATCTTCCACAAACTTAAAGTGCTACGACCCCTGCGTAACATACTAGATCCGTGCGATTTCCAATCAGTTGCTCAGGCTCTCATCATGCCCCACCTGGACTACTGCAACGCCATCTTGCAGGGGCTACCAAGGAAAACAACAAACATACTACAGATGGCCCAACACGTAGCAGCAAGGATCATCATGAGAACTAGCGTCACCGAACATATCACACCTGTATTGATGGAACTACACTGGCTTCCAGTCGTTGCAAGGATTCAATACAAAACATTGGTAACTACATTCAAGTTAATTCACAACCTGGCCCCCTCATTCCTCTCCACCCTGATCTCCATGCAACCTACAACCAGAAGCAGGAGAACCATTAACTCTGACACACTAAGAGTTCCAAACAGCTTTAGGCACGTAAAGGTCAGTACTAGTCGCAGAGCGTTCTCCTTATCTGCCCCCACGTTATGGAACCAGCTCCCACACGAGCTGAGAGAAATTAAAGACATAAGCAACTTCAGAAAACAACTGAAGACGCACCTGTTCAATTGTCATTATACCAGATGAAAATCCAAAAGGACAAAAGAAATTGAATTGCTGTATGTACAAATGTAAATAGATGGTGGTTAGTGCCTGTGTAAATGTATGATAATAACTAAGGTCTTTATATGGACCCGCATATGTGTGCTGTGTATTCCCCCTGATCTCTCTATCTAATCCCCAAATAATTCTGTCTGTAATTTATGACAAATCCCGTACTTGTAATCAAACCGCTTCTGATCGCTGGAAGGAGCGGTATATAAGTCCTTACTAAATAAATAAAAATAAATAAACATCTTTCCTCGACCTTCTGGGTCAGGAAATTGCTACCCTTCTTGCCCAAGGGGCAATAGAAGAAGTACCCCTTCTTCAACAGGGCTCAGGGTTCTACTCACCCTACTTTCTTATCCCTTAGAAAATAGGGGGCTACAGACCCATTTTAGATCTCAGAGAATTGAACAAGTTTCTATGCAAGGAGAAATTCAAGATGATTTCTCTCGGTACTCTCCTTCCATACCTTCAGAGTCAGGATTGGCTTTGCTCTCTAGACCTCAAGGATGCGTACACCCATGTCCTCATCCATCCAACACACAGAAGGTTCCTTCGGTTCCTTTATCAAGGGAAGCACTACCAATACAGAGTGCTTCCTTTCGGTCTGGCCTCTGCACCAAGGATGTTCACAAAATGCATGGCAGTAGTAGCTGCATTTCTATGCACTCTAGGGATATTCGTATTCCCATATCTGGACGACTGGCTGATCCGAGCTCCATCCCAGTCAGAGGCCCAGACTTCACCTGCACAAGGGGTGTACCCTTCAGTATCTGGGACTTGTAATAAACATTCCAAAATCTCATCTCACCCCTACTCAGTCTCTAGAGTTCATAGGGGCCTTGCTGGATACCACAACTGCAAGGGCCTATCTTCCCCAGGCCCGTTGCCTATGCTTGGTGCAGTTAGCCTCACAAATTCAGTTAAAATCTCCTTTAACTGCTCGAGAGATGTTACAACTGTTAGGCCACATGGCATCCACTGTGCATGTGGTTCCTTACGCTCGCCTTCACATGAGGGCAGCTCAGTGGACCCTGTCCACCCAATGGACCCAGGCATCAGGTTGCCTGTCAGACAAAATAGCAACCTCCAGTCGCCTCTTTTGGTCCCTCCAGTGGTGGAAGTCCACTCAAAATCTGTTGCTGGGGTCCCCCTTTCAACAGGTGTTACCCCAAGCAACCCTTACAACAGATGCCTCTCCAAGAGGTTGGGGAGCTCATCTTCAAGATCTCTCCACTCAAGGCATCTGGTCTTTACAGGAGACATCTCTACATATCAACCTCTTAGAGCTCAGAGCAATTTTTCTAGCTCTGTCTTCCACACCCTGCTCAGCTACAAGACAGTCCTCATCCACACGGACAACCAAGTAGCCATGTTCTACGTGAACAAGCAGGGTGGGACTGGCTCTCTGTCGCTTTGCAACGAAGCTCTGAGATTGTGGGCCTTCGCCAGAGAGCATCAAATTCATCTCATGGCAGTGTATCTTCCAGGGGTTCAAAACTCTTGGGCAGACAGACTCAGTCGAGTTCTGCTTCCACACGAATGGTCCCTCCATGGGGACCAGATAGCCAGGATCTTCTGAATTTGGGGAACCCCAGACATAGACCTCTTTGCAAGTCCGTGGAATGCCAAACTTCCCCGGTTCTGTTCCAGGATTCCGTGTCAGGGAGTTCAGGCCAGGGATGCCTTCCTCCTTCATTGGGGGCAAGACTTCCTCTATGCCTTTCCACCCATTCCCCTAATTCCCAAGACACTCTTCAAACTTCAGAGAGACAAGGGGTCTATGATCCTCATAGCACCACATTGGCCACGCCAAGTGTGGTACCCTCTACTTCTGCATCTCTCTCAAGCTCCCTCCCTGGACTTGGGGTCTGCTCCAGACCTCCTGTCCCAGGAGGAGGGAACGTTGTGGCACCCAAATCCCAGTCTCTTCACCTCAGAGCCTGGTTGCTGAAGGCCTAGACCTTCAAGATTTGCATCTTTCTCAGCAAGTGAAGGATATCCTTAATGCTTCCAGAAAGCCTTCCACTAGACGTTCCTATGCTTTTAAATGGAAAAGATTTACCATTTGGTGTGCAGAGAAGGGTCTTAACCCTCTTGCAATACCTCTGAATTCTTTACTAGAGTATTTGCTGCATTTATCCCATGCAGGCCTTAAAATGAATTCAGTAAGAGTCCATTTGAGTGCTATTGCAGCATCCCTTAAGCCTCTCAATGGACAGCCTATTTCCTCTCATCCTCTTATTGCAAAATTCATGAGAGGCCTTCTTTTAACTAAACCTCCCATTAGACCACCTCCAGTGGCATGGGATTTGAATTTGGTTCTTGGCCAGCTTATAAAGCCACCCTTTGAACCCTTAGCCACTACGTCCTTGAAATTCCTTTCCTGAAAGGTTATTTTTCTCATTGCAGTCACCTCAGCTCGCCGTATCAGTGAGCTGCAAGCCTTGGTGGCTAATCCTCCTTATACAAGGTTCCATCATGACAAGGTAGTCCTCAGGACTAATCCACACTTTATGCCTAAAGTAGTCTCACCTTTTCATCTGAACCAGGAGGTGTATTTACCTGTCTTTTTTCCAGGACCTCATGCATCAACTGCAGAGAGGAATCTTCATACCCTGGATTGTAAGAGAGCACTTGCTTTTTATTTACAAAGGACGCAGCAACATAGAAAGTTCTCTCAATTATTTGTTGCTTTTGATCCCTCTCATTTAGGACTTCCAGTCTCTAAGAGAACTCTGTCCAATTGGATTGCTCAGTGTATTTCCTTCGCTTACCAGAGTAAGAACCTTTCTCTGGAAGGCCATGTCACAGCTCACAATGTGAGGGCCATGGCAGCCTCTATGGCTCATCTAAACTCTGTGTCCATCGACCGAATCTGTCGAGCGGCCACTTGGGCCTCGGTTCATACCTTTACAGCCCATTACTGCTTGGACAAGGACTCCCGCCGGGATGCCTTGTTTGGTCAGGCTGTTCTCAAACACCTGTTCCATACCTAATCAACTCCTACCCTCCATCCCTGGTTGGATGCCCAAGATCCATGGGGGTGAGGTGGAGCCCTTATCAGGGACTCACAACCTTTGGGATCTCCGTGGCATCTCTAGCTGGGGAGTCCCCATATGTGAAGACTCATTCCTGCTTGTTCCTGGAGATAGCACAGTTACTTACCTGTAACAGGTGATCTCTGGGAACAGCAGGAATAAGTCTTCACAACCCACCCACCTCCCCTAGGAGTTGTATCTATCTATCTTTCCTTTCCTTTCTCTCTCTCTCTCTTTGTCTCAGCTTAAAACTCGAACTGGAGAGAGGCGGTTGGAAAAGGCGGGAAGGCAGCGCGCAGGCGCTGTGGGATGCTCCCAAAAGCTTTCCTTTTGGACGCTGGGGAGCGTTCCTGCGCAGGCTCCGTCGGTACCGACGATACCCATATGTGAAGACTTATTCCTGCTGTTCCCAGAGATCACCTGTTACAGGTAAGTAACTGTGCTTTATCTGAAGTTGTTAGAGGCAATAAGGAGTTAGAATCAGGCTCTGGCTATAATGTATGGCTTAGCACTTTGGCCATCTAAGGCCTGTATCTTTGCAGATGCTGCATTTTCATAGACAATATGAGTGTCAGAAATCAGCTTTTCCATTTTATGCTCTAACATTTGCAAGGTTACAGAATATGCTACAAGAGCACATAGGTTTGTCAAGTCTGCCTGAGTAGTACAAGCCATGCTTAGACAGTTAAGAGAATCCAGATGTTGGTTCCAATCCCATCCTGCAAGATGAAATTTTGAGCATGCACCTGTTTCATCGAGATGAACAACCTTTTGATGTTCCAAAGCACACCTCTTCGTATATTTGATTTTCTTAAGGAAGAAAAGGGCAAGTTGCAGGTGGATCCTATCCTTGTGGGCATTTGCAGGCCCTCCAAGGCTTTTCCTTTTCCCCAAAGTTAAAGAGGATGGTTCACGCAGAGTGGGACTCACCTGATGCCTTCTTGAGGATTGTCAAGCTCATGGTTGGGCTCTGTGCCTGATTCAAGGTGGACTTGGATAAATGGCTCCAATTTCCCAAGGTCAATGCATTGGTGATGGCAGTTACGAGGTGAGCCACTAGTCCGTTGGAGGACAGTGCGGTCCTCCATGTCAGTAGGATAGGAAAGTTGAAGCTCTCTTGAAGATCATTTTTTCCACCTCTTTCCTCATGCAGGCTTTGGTCTATGGAGGCCTGGCAGCTCTTGCCCTTCTGCGCTGGCTCCAGCTCTTGCCTGAGGATTCCTCCTCTGCTCGCCTTGGGTCTGTTGTAGCCTTATAGCGCACACATTGTATGATCTTCTGCAGCTGGCTACTAGGGCAGCTGCTGCAATAGCCCAAAAATGGTGGTTGCTCCATTATTGGGCCACAGATTAAACTTTGAAGGCTGGGTTTTCAGAGCATCCTTTCAAAGGAGAGCTACTGTTTGGAAGCCTCAAAAAGCTGGTGAAGGACTTGGGTGAGGTCAAGCCACAGCATTTACCTGAAGATCAGTCCAGGAGTACCTCCAGGTGCTGCTCTTCATCTTCTCTTCTCACTCCTGTTTTCAGGACTTTAGGCATTACCGACAAGGGGAGGCAGTTGGTTTCCTCCTTGAAGTCAAGGCCAGAGTTGCAACCCTTTCAAGGGGCTCGCAGGTCCCATGATGCATCTTCCTTTTCCACCAGACCTTTCGCCTCCTGACCGTCACAGTGACATGCAGAGGGCCATTCTGGGATGCCACAAGTGGGAGGCTGCCTCCACTTTTTTTTTTTTTTTTAACCAGGAGTGTGCCCAAATTACACTAGATCATTGGGTGCTCAACATCATTCACACAGCTATGTGTTGGAGTGCACAGAACCCATCAGAGACACCTTTGTGATCTGTGTGGTTCAGCGGCTAAATAAATGGTGTAAGGTCAGCTCTGCAAAAGCTCCTGCACCTTCAGATGATTGTTCTAATGCCACCCCGTGAAAAGGGGCAGGGAAGGTATTTCATTTACTTCATATTGCCAAAGTAGTATGAATCCTTTCGGCCTATTGTCAATCGCAGGGGAGTTAATGCCAACCTAATAGTAGCTTGCTTTCTTATGGAGACGTTGAGGCTGGTCATTCAAGCGGTGAGGAAAGGGAAGTGTCTTGCCTCACTAGACCTTGCGGAAGCCTATTTTCATATTCCCATCAGAGAGGATCAGCAGTGCTTCCTACGCTTTGCTGTTCTGGGCAACCTTTTTCAATAATGTGCCCTGCTGTTTGGGTTACTGACAGCACCCATAATCTTCTTAAAAGTCATGGTAGTGGTAGCTGTGTCTTTCTGGAAGGAAGATACTTGTGTGCATCCCTATTGGGGTGATTTGGCTCATCTGGGGTAAGTCTCTGTTCAAAGTTGCCATCAATTGCCCAGGTGATCCAGTTTTTGGAGAGTCTCAGCTGGGTGGTGAACCCTGGCAAGTGGAATTTGGTTCCCACCCAATCCTTGGAGTTTCTTGTGGTAAGGTTCGATACCCAAATTGGGAGAGCTTACATCACTGAAAAAAGATGAGACAAGTTATTCAATCACCTGACAGCCTTTCAGAGGCAATGCTCTCACAGGGTTTGGGATTATCTTCAGCTCTTGTGCAACCACAATAGATTTAGTTCTCTGGGTTCGGGCTGACATGCGTCTGCTACAAGGAACGTTGCTGACTTAGTGGTTTCCCTCCTCGTAGAACTACAGTATTCAGCTTATCCCTGTCACCGGTGCAGAGCATTCTTCTCTGTTGGTTCAACTCAGTGAATATACTGAAAGGGATGCTTCTTGAGAATCCACCTTGGTTGGTGGCGACAACAAGTGCCTGCCTATTGGGCTGGGGTGCTCACTGTTTGTGTCTGACCACTCGGGGTCCAGTGGTCCAGCACTGAAGCAACTTGGTTGATCAACTGTTTTTAGGTGAGGATAATTCAGTATGTGGTGAGTCCCTTTTGTTACCTTCTTCATGGCCAGGTACTCCGAGCGCTTTTGGACAATACCATGGCTGTGACCTACGTCAACCAACAAGGGGGGACTGAGAATGTGGGTGTATTGCTGGAAATGAGACTCCTATTTCCATGGGTTGAGCGCCACCTGCAAGCTCTCTTGGTTCAGCACGTTAGAGGAAAATGTTGAAGCTGACTTTCTAAACCATGGGTCTGTCTTCGCATTCTGGGCCACTAGGGACATCCAGTCTTGGATTTGGTGGGGGTGAGCTCTGGTGTCAAGGTGCTGGGTTTTTTCAGCCACCAGAGAGAGAGGTCAATTCCAAGAGCGTCGATACTATGGTGCAGCTGTGGCCCCAGACAGCTCTCCTATGTGTTTCCTCTGGGGACCCCGATTTGGATGGGTGGACCACTCAGGCCCATGGTATGCTGATCTTGTGAGGCTCTTGGAACAGCCTCTGGACCTGGGCAATAGGGAGGGGCTGCTAAGTTGGGCTCATTCTAAAGGACAGCCTGGCTCCTTTCTCGTTTATGGCTTGGCCTTTGAGAGGTGCCATCTAGGACATAAAGGTTACTCATCAGCAGTGATATCTACTCTGCTGAAAGCCAGGCATAGATCTACATATGTCTGAGTCTGGTGTGCCATTCTCCTTTGGTGTATGGATGTGGCTGCCTTGTTGGCATTCCTCCAGAACAGTTTTGACAAAAGACTTGCCTTGAATTCCTTGAAGATACAGATTGCAGCATTGTCCTGTTGTTGAGGACTTGTGTCTGGCCGCTCACTCGTGCCTCATGTGGACTTTGCTTGCCTGCTCCCTTGGGGGGTGCTTTTTGCATCCTCCCATGTGGCCTGTATTTCTGCCTTGGGATCTTGATCTGGTTCTTAGAGTGCTGATGCAAGCTGCATATTGAAGCAAACCATGCTCAAAGATCTTTCCCTTAAGACTGTCTTTTTGGTGGCTATTTATTCAGCAGGCCACATTTCTTGAGTTGCAGGCTCTGTCGTGCTGTGACTCTGACTTTACTTTTTTTTTCTGAGGTAGGAGTCCTTTGGCTAGTTCATTCTTCTTGCTCAAAGTGTTCTCAGCGTTTCACGTGTACCAGGTGATTTTGCTTCTGTCCTTTTCATCAGAGCAGCGTACAGGAAAGGATAAAGATCTTTGATCGATGTCCGCAGAGTCCTGCTTTGCTATCAAAAGGTGAGTAGCTACTTTCAGGAGTCCGACAGGCTCTTTGTCTTGCTTGCCAATATGTATAAAAGTCAGGCCTTTTCCAAGTCTATGTTGGCACACTGGATAAGAGAGACTGTGGCCTCCGCATATCTGTTGAATGTTAAGCCTGTTCTGGAGAGTCTTAGGGCTCACTCACCTGAGCACAGGTGGCTTCCTGGGTGGAGTCGTCTTGGGTTTACCCCATTGATATTTTTCAGGCAGCAACCTGGTCCGTCCTCTCTAGTGTTAAGCATTATTGCTGAGATCTCCAGGTCATGTCAGACTCCGCCTTCAGATCTGGGGTTCTCACAGCAGCTGTTTCTTCCTGTCCACATGTGGGGTAGCTTTGGTACTTCCCACTTGTCTGGACTAGTCTAGCAGGATGATTTGGAAGGTGAAAGTTTACTTACCGATAACTTTCTTTCCTGGAATCCTGCTAGATCAGTCCATGACCCCCACCCTGTCAGTTCTGCTGTATGCTTATTTGAAACCACTAGTGAAAAAACTCCAAACAGTGGTGCATACATCTACTACTGAAACAAAAGTAATCGCCACTCCATTTTCCCATAATGCAATTAGGAACACCCCAAACTCAAAGTAAAACCTTTAAAAATTTGTGGAAAAAGGACCTCGGCTAGTGAGGTAGTAGCAGAACTCACAGGTTTCATTCATTGGTTCTTATATTTCTAAGTCCATTGCTTGCTTTTTCTCTTCGCTGTACCGTTCTCCTGAAGCAGCCAACAGAATTCATAGGCAAAACTTGAGTTGAGTACTGTCACAGCAAGCTTTAACAGTGTTTAAGAGTCTACAGCTTATTGAGCTAAGTACATTTAAACTACTGTGCATATTTAAAATATCAAAAAATGGACTTAAAATGTGTGAGGTCAGCCATTAGTTCACTATTGTTAGAGCTGAATTGGCAAACCGAGCTGAGGTCCTTTTTCGCAAATATTTAGGGTTTTATTTTGAGTTTGGTGTGTTCTTAATTGCATTATAAGAACATGGCATGGTGATTACTTTTGTTTTGAGAAGTATGCTTATTTTGAGGCATCTTATACTTGCAGAATGCATGATTGTCACAGGCTGTTCTTGAAGATTGCTGTACATAGTCCAGCACAGTTCATCTCAGCTCTGTGCTTTATAAAAACAAAAAGGGCAGTTGTTCTTTGGACGTTCTTGAGAGGATTCTCTAGCTGTTTTTTGGGGGATCTACTATATATTTTAATGAAGAAATAAAGGAGAATGTACCTAGCAGCACCAGCCTTAGAATACGTGATAATCTCACTTGAAATCTTCTAGTTTGTGTCTAGCCTTTGCTGGCAGGGGAACATAACCCACTTGTCTGGGCTGGGCTAGCAGGATTCCAGGAAAGGAAATTATCAGTAAGTAAAATTTCACCATATGTATGTTAAAGTGGTAAACAGATCTTGGGCTACTGTAGACATGATCTCAGACCTGGCTGCCTTTGACTGTCCTCTTCATGTTCCCCTGGCTCTAAGCCCCCCCAAAAAGAAGGAAAAGAATTCAGTAGCAATCAGCCTCTATGGTTTCAAGGTTTTAACCAGCAGTGACCTCTTTCGAGCCTCTTTGCTTGGGAGGGAAAAAAGTGTTCCTTATTCCTACAGTTTAGTCCTCCACCACTGGGTAGTGAACCTCCTCCTGCAGCTTGGAGACTGGGCATGTCAAAATCATGACACCACTGGATATAGCCTGCTGGTCTCTCCCATCAGCCCCCAGTGTGTCCAGTCTCCATGCAGCAGGAGGACGTAGTGAGCCTAGGTGCTGGGCTCACTAGAGGAACAGATAAGGAGCACTTTAGTCAGGGTGTTAGCTTTGATTCTAAATTTGCCTTTGATTTTAATTTTAACTTTTATTTCTTTGGGTTTTAGGTTAATTTTCTCCAGTATTTGTTTTTTTTTGGGGTATGGCCCTTTAAAAAAAAGAAAATAACAGAAACCTCCCGCCTGACTTCCTTATTTTCTTTCTGTGGGGCAGTAACTGAGGATCTACCCTCCTTGAAGAGAATGGGGGTGAGCTCTGCAGGCAGTATCCATGTTCGGTGGGGCTGTGTGCTGAGGCAGAGAGCTGCAGCGATCACAGCATGTTGCCTCTCTTAGCTGGGATAGCGTTTCTCGCTGCGGCTGGAGCGACCGCCTGATCCAAGTACTGGAAGCGATCCTGGGGTCTCTGGCACAGCGGGTAAGAGCCCTTCGCGCTTTGAGTGGGGGTTCGTATTTACTTTTAAACCAGCAGTTTTGGTGCCATTTTCAGCACGACGTACAGTGGCGCCATTTTAGGCCTCTGCTCTTTACCGCATGGCGGGAGTTGTGGCAGCCGACGGGCCCGATCTGGAGGACTGTGCTGTGGGCAGAGAGCTTTCTCTTTATTTCTGGTTCTCTCATTGTTCTTAACTTTTATTTTGACTTTTATTTCCTTTACTTTTCTTTGTTGTTGAGGTTTTTTCCATCGCGGTCCCTTGGGGGTGAGGGTGGCTCGGATGGTGCCTTAGGTCTGTGTTACTTGGGGGTGGCATTTCTGTGTATTTTCCTTTTAAAAAAAACAAACACTTTAGGAACAAGGGAATAGATTGCCTTCTATCCACGCTGCTTTGGGCACGGCAGTGGTTGAGGGCTCAACTGATATCATCGCACACGTAGTGTGTGGTCTGCGGGACACGCAGGGGCACGGTCGCTGAAACCAGAGTTTGTCGGGGCTGTGTTGTGGTTTCTTCCACTGTGAAACAGCAGATGGAGCAGGCGAGGGTTGTGGAGGTTCCATGCCCGAAGCCTGCGTCCGGCGGTGAGGCCGTAGTGGTTCTGCCTTCATTGCCACCTCTGGAAGGTCTCGCAGGTCCTTCAGGTGCGGGGCTTACTGCAAGTTCCGAGTCACAGTTGGGGGACTTCTGTCCGGATTTTGTATTGCTAATGCACCAGGCCTTCTGTTTGAGGCGTCAGGGGAAGTTGCCTGATCCTGGCCAGCTGTCGGCTCCAATACTATGACTATGTTTATTAATTATATACCCTGTTATCCGAGTTATATTCTCCTGTTTTCTGTAAACACAAAGTACTGTTGAATTGTGTATCTCACTGTTTTTTGTGAACCGCGCTGATGCCTAATAGTGCGGTATATAAGAGTCTATAAATAAATAAATAAATAAAATACAGCCACTTCGCTCGGGGGACCCGGGGGGTGTCGCTCCGAGGGCTATTAAGAGAGCTCGGTCTGGTGAGTTCTTTCCTACAGATCTCGAGTGGCATGACACGGAAGAGACGGAGTTGGAGCTGGAAGCCGTTATGGAGGACCTGGAAGAAGGTGAGATTCCTGAACCTGAGGATCGAGCGAAGATCATTCGGGTTTTCTGAAGGGAGGAGCTAACTGCTCTGATTACAGAATCCCTTCAGACTTTTAAATCTCGCCACGGCGCAACCAATAGATGTAGAGGATGTGGAAGATCCTGTTCAGGCGGTGAGGCAGACACAAGAGGTGTTTCCTGTGCACCGCGTGGTAGATCATATGATCCAGGAGGAGTGGGATCAACCTGAGGCAGGACTCGGGGGGGGGGGGGGGTCTGCACCATGAACAGACTCTACCCTTTGGTGGATAAGGACAAGGAGAGATTCCGTTCCCCTCGGATTGATGCAGTGGTCTCGGCGGTCACAAAAAAGACCACTATTCTGGTGGAAGGTAGCGCAGCCTTAAAGGACGCACAGGATAGGAAAGTGGATGGTTTGTTGAAACAGTCCTTTGAAGCTAATGCTTTATCTTTACAGACCTCCATTTGTGGGGCATGGGTGGCGAGAGCTTGTCTCCGGTGGTCTCAACACGTACGCCAGTCTCTGCATCTAGATCAAGAAGGCCTAAGGGAGGTTGATCGCCTAGAGTCTGGGTCGGCGTATTTGGAAGATGTGCATTACGACCTGATCAGAGCACTAGCCAATAGTATGGCTTTGTTGGTCGCCGCCTGGAGAGATCCTTGTGGTTGAGAAATTGGGCGGTCGATGGGTCGTCTAAGTCACGTCTTAGTAAGCTTCTTTTTAAGGGAAGGTGGTTGTTTGGAAAAGATCTTGACAAGTTGGTGAAGGATCTGGGTGAGTCTAAGGGGGGTAGACTCCCGGAGGATAAGCCTAAACAGGGAAAATCTTTACCGAACCTCCGGGGTCAGTTTAGAGATTTCAGAAGTTTTCGGACTTCTAGGCTAGGTGGTTTCCAAAGAGGAAGATTTGCCTCCAGAGCCCAGGGGTTTCTTGGGTTTCGGGGAGCAAGTCGAGGTTTTGCAGCAGCTTACGCAGCAACCGTTAGAAAACCACAATGAAAGGAGGCGGGTCCAGACAGAAAGTCACCCGATAGGGGGCATCTTTGGGAATTTCATTCTGCCTGGATCCAAATCATGTCCGACCAATGGGTGTTGGAGATAATCCGCGAGGGTTACGTGCTGGAGTTGGCGAGGCCGGTGCGGGGCTCGTTTGTGATGTCTCCGTGCAGGGGACAGCAAAAGTCACTAGCAATTCGTCGAACGTTAGACCGCCTTTTACAATTGGGAGCTGTCGTGCCGGTCCCTGTAGCGGATTACGGCATGGATTGATACTCCATATATTTCGTAGTACCAAAGAAAGACGGGTCGCTCCGACCTGTTCTGGATTTAAAAGGGGTCAGTCGCTGTCTTTGAGTACCACATTTTCAATTCCAGGCATTACCCTTCGGTCTAGCGACGGCGCCGCACACCTTCACCAAGATTATGGTGTGGCGGTGGCGGCGGTGGCTTTGAAGAAAGAGGGATTCTAGTTCACCCCTATCTCGACGATTGGCTGATTCGGGCGAAGTCAGAGGCCGAGAGCGTTCGGGTTACAAACAAGGTGATGAAGTTTCTCCAGAGTTTTGGTTGGGTGGTCAATGCGTCCAAGAGTCACCTAGTTCCGTCCCAGGATCTCGAATATCTGTGAGTCCGGTTCGACACGAGGAGCGGAGCGGTATTTCTGCCACTTTGCCGAGTCCAAGTACTGCAGCGTTTGGTTCGCAAGTCCGTGCCTTCGGCATGGGATTATCTTCGTCTGCTAGGAACCATGGTGGCAATGTTGGAGGTGGTGCCGTGAGCAAGGGTTCATATTCAGCTATTACAGAGAGGGCTGCTTCGCCGGTGGTCGCATCAGTCCGACTCGTTGAGCAAACGACTCCCTTGTCTGCTCTCGATCCGGCAATCCCTTTGGTAGTGGCTGCTTCCGGGAACTCTGATGGCAGAAATGCCTCTGGAACAGCCGGGGTGGCTTCCCTTGCTAACCGATGCGAGCCTTGCGGGATGGGGAGCACATTGCGGAGCTCGCTTTGCGCAGGGCACCTGGTCACTGCAGGAAAGCCGGCTAGAACTCAGAGCGGTCAGTCTAGCGTTGCAAGTGTTCGAGGCTACGGTGATGGGTCGAGCGGTGCGAGTACTGTCCGACAATTCGGCAGGACGGCACAGGGAGTGTGGCCATGGAGGAAGAGGCGGAGTCTCTCTTCTCTTGGGTTGAAACCCGACTGTTAGCAATATCGGCGGCTCACTTTGCAGGGAAGGACAGTGTGATGGCAGATTTTCGCAGCAGAGTCCGAGTAGTTGCCGGTGAATGGGAATTGCATCCGGACATCTTCGCGTGCATAGTTCACAGATGGGGACAGCCCATAATGGATCTCATAGCAACCTTTCAGTCAGCGAAGACGAGTCGTTTCTTCAGCAGGCGCCGCAAAAGGATGTCTGAAGGAATTGACGCACTGATACAGCGCTAGCCGTCATCAGGACTCTGTTTTTCCCCCATGGGCGCTGATAGGTCGAGTGGTTCAGCGGATCATCGCGGAATGGGGTTGCTGGTGGCGCAGGATTGGCCAAGGTGCCCATGGTATGCCAGTCTCATTTGGTTGCTCGACGGGGATCCCTGGAGGTTACCGGTGTCGGAGAATCTGTTGTTGCAGGGGCCTCTGCGGATGCCTTAGATGGAACGGTTTTCTCTTACGGTATGGCCATTGAAAGGGCAAGGTTGAGAAAGAAGGGTTACTCGGCTGCAGTCATTGCTACTTTGCTTCGAGCAAGGAAAAGGTCCACGTCTCTGAGGTATGTGCGCATCTGGCGTATATTTGAGGACTGGTGCTCACGTAGGCAAGTACGCGTATCTACGGTATCCGTCTCCTTGGTGTTAAACTCATCTTGCAGAAAACTTGATAAGGATCTGGCAGCAAGTTCCCTGAGAGTTCAATTAGCAGCCCTTTCGTGCTATAGAGGCAAAGTCCAGGGAGTGGCTCTGGGATCGCATGCGGATCTTTTGCGTTTTCTTAAGGCAGTATCCAGACTGTGCCCTTCTCGTAGAGTCACGGTTCCACCGTGGGATCTCAATTTGGTTTTGGGGGCATTAGTTAAGCAACCATTTGAGCTGTTATCTCAGGCATCTGTGAAAGATTTGACCTTAGACAGTGTTTTTGGTAGCCATCTGTTCGGCATGGTGCATTTCAGAGCTGCAGGCGCTGTCATGTCGAGAGCCGTTTTTGACTTTTTCCAGGGAGAAGGTGGTGGTGCGGCCAGTGCCGTTGTTTTTACCTAAGGTAGTGTCTCCGTTTCATCTCAACCAAACGGTCTCTCTTCCAACTATGAGTTCGGCGGAACGGAACGATTCAGACCATAGTTTACGCCGTTTAGACATAAAATGCATGTTGCGTCAGTATTTAAAAGTCTCAGAAATGTTTCGCATATTGGACAATCTGTTCATGTTGTTCGGAGGCCCCTCACAAAGGGGAGGCAGCTGTGAAAGCTTCCATTTCCCGGTGGATTAAGGAAGCAATTGCGTCGGCATATCTGTTGCATGGTCGCCCGGTGCCAGCAGGCTTAAGAGCTCATTCTACTAGAGCGCAAGCTGCTTCCTGGGTGGAGCACAGTTTGGTTCCGCCAGTGGAAATTTGTAAAGTGGCCACCTGGTCTTCGCTTCATACTTTCAGTAGGCACTACCGCCTGGATGTTCTGGCGGCAAATGATGCCTGTTTCGGGTCAGCAGTGTTGCGTTCCGGTTGGAAAGGTCCCTCCCAATGATTACTGCTCTGTTACATTCCAGTGGTGGACGACTAAACTGTAGGAACAATAAGGAAATAGAAATTACACTTACCTGGTAATTGTCATTCCTGGAGTGACTACAGTTTAGTCCTCATTCCCGCCCAGGATGAAGCTGTTTGCAGTGGTGGTTCACTTGGGAGAAGTGCAAGACTACAGGTGAGTTGAGTCTTTCATTAGATCTTGTTGGGCTCTACTCTTCTTCTTGCTTTTCTGTCTATTATTCTCTCTCTTATCATTAGTCAGGCATAGAGTGCGAAAGAGGGTTAAAAAAAAAGAGAGAGAAAAGACAAACTGTTTCCTTTCGGGAAGGGGGTTTCATAGTTAAATATGTCAGATTATGCGTTCAGTTTAAGTTTAAATTTGAAATTGAATTTGTTATGATAGTTACTTATTTGTTGCTCCTTTGAGTCTATTTTGTCAATAGTTCACTGGGGGCTGATGGGAGAGACCAGCAGGCTATATCCAGTGATGTCACGATTTTGACATGCCCAGTCTCCAAGCTGCAGGAGGAGGTTCACTACCTAGTGGTGGAGGACTAAACTGTAGTCACTCCAGGAATGACAATTACCAGGTAAGTGTAATTTCTATTTGTGTTGTCTTTCAGCCATATTTAAATTACAGTAGCAATCATCGGGAATGTTAAAGCTGTGAAATTTCTGTGTTTCAAATATAAAATGCTTTTTTAAAATTGCTTAATTGTCATGTAGAAAAGGACCTTGGCTTTGCTTGATTTCTGCTTTCCATTACAGGCAACTGTCCCATTATTCACATTCCTGGATTTACCTATCCTGTTAGAGAATACTTTTTGGAAGATGTAATTGAAATGATAAGGTAAGTGTAGGTTTGTAATATTGTGAACATACAGCAATACATGTAACAGTAGTATAATCATTTTAGTGTTTAAGTCTATGTATTACATTAAGAAAAAACTGTTTCTGAAATAGTTTTAAAACCTACTTCGTTGTCATTCTTTACATTACAACATACTAATTTTTGTTTTTATTAATATTTCTCAAGTGTTAAAATAAATATTCCTTTACGTAACTCCAATCCAGTCCCGGAATTTCTGCACAGTGCTGTGCAACATGTCGTGCTATTTTACATGTATTTCTAGGGATATTCTGTTATGGTGGAATAGCTTGCCCATAAATGTCTTTATTTGAGTAGAATTTGGTATCAGCAGGCCTCATGAGAGTAAAGAATATACAGTTCTGAAATATTTGCAGGGAACATTGTGTGTAAATAGTTAACCCAGACATCTCTAGAAATTGATTTGAAATTGTAATGCTTTGTGTGGTGAACTCAGGTTTTTGGAACTACAGACTAAATATTAATAAGGAAGCATTTTTTGAACTATTATGAAGAATTCAGTAGCAGAGCTAGGGGAAAAAACATTACTCCGGGAACAAGTAGGAAGTCAGTCCTCACATATTGTTGACGTCGACACTGTCAGAGCCCCCGTGGAAGCATCCCCCCCAGCTTTCATAGAAAGCCTTTGGGAGATGCCAGCATGCATGTGTGGTCCCCTTCCTGCCCAAGGGTGCCATCTTGCTCAGTCTCCTTATTTCTGCGGAGCCCTTCCGACATTCGTCTAGCTTGTCCCCGAAAAAAGTTGATTTTTTTTCTCTCCGAGTTTCATATTCGCCTCCGGTATCGCACTGGTACTCTTCCCGCCACCCGACCTCATTGCCTTGGTGTCGAGTTCGGGTCTATTTTTGTAGTTTTCATTCATTTTTTGTTTCATGGCATTTTCGTGCCTTTTTCCCAACTGGCAACCCGGAGAGTCTTCGACCTCACAGGGGTACTTTTTCCCCATGGCTACCAGTGGCTTTAAGAAGTGTGATCGGTGCTGTAAAATTATGTCTTTGACTGACACACACAACTGCTGTCTCCACTGCCTCGGGCCGGACCATGATCTGGCAGCCTGTGGTCTCTGCAAAAGGATGTCCAGTAAGAGCTGCCAGTAGCAGCACTATAAGTTTTTCCCCAAGTTTCCGGTGCCTTTGAAGGCCAGGGCCTCATCTGAGGCCTCGACGCCTCGGGCGGAACCTCCCGAGCCTGAGCTCCGTTCTGGGTCATCAGAAAGGGTGTCTCCCTTGAGGGAACCCAGGAAGAAGAAGCAGCCCTCGAAGGCGGCATCATTGGATGGTTCCGACCGACTGGGTACCCCCCTGGGCCCGGATCCGCAGTCTGAGACGCTCGTCCGAGGCTTCGGAGAAGGAGCAGCCTGCAAGGGTCCTCCAAAAGGATTCGACCGCAGACACCATCCTCGTCGAGGATTCCCCTTCGGGAGAGCCAGTGTCGGGCCCAAGACCCTTGGTGCCCGTGCCAAAGGCTGTGGAGTCTTCTGGTCTGGAGTCCAGAATGGCGGCCCTGGAGCTCAGTTTGTCTGCCTTCATGGACCAGCAGCAGGCACTATTGCCCAGCATGACTGGTTCATCTGCCCTGACCACCGGGCCCTTGACAACCAAGACGTCCCCGGAGGTTGAGTTGATCCTCAAGGTCCTTCCTCGAGTTGATCCTCGGCTGAGGTTGCGATCTGAGTCCCACTCGACGAGACAGCAGTCATCCCCGGCAAGTATGACAGGCACCAATCGCAGAGCATTGGGAGCCCCGAGGCCTGCAGAGCAGCCCTCCTACGAGTCTTCAACTGACTACTCCGAGTTGGAGATGGAGGATGAGGGATCCTCTGATACCCATCGCCACAGCAACGTCCCATCCGACTCTTCCGCGACGGCGGTTCCCGCCAGAGGATATGGGCTTCCTTGATTTTGTCAAGGATATGTCAAAGGCCCTGGCGTTCACTACGGAGTCGGAGGAGGACCCTCGGGCGGATGAGTTGGAAATTCTCCAGTATGAGGCTCCTCCATGGGAATCTTACGGTTCGCATCCCGCCCATCCTGGAACGACTGATACTCCGAATATGGGAGACGCCGGCTTTGGTACCAGTGAGTGACAGCGCATGTGGCATATTCATGCCTCAAATTTTTCTTGATTGGTTTCTGTGGTCATATTTAGGTAGGTGTAAAAGATGCAGTTGGAGAGACCACATTGAATTTCCATATCCTCCTGGTAGACCGGTCCAGTCAAGTGGGTTGTGCCTCCTTTCCAGCAGAGATGGAAACGGAACAAATCCAGAAGCTGCTTATATCATCCCTGATACTATGGATGATGCATCTAGGGGCATACTTTAGTGTTTCTCTGTCTCCAACAGATGGTGAATGCTATTTGATGCAACTCTGTTGAAAATTGTGATTCAGCTTTTGAATAGCTGCTCTCTGGGACTATGTCCTCAACAGATGTCCTGAACAGGGTCACCTTTGGTGCTCTGCTGGATTTTCCTGCATGGGGGGGACAGATTTGTTCAGTTCCTAGTCCTTAACAGGTTATGGGCCAGTTGAACAGCCACGATTGTTACATATATAACATAGTATATGACAGCAGATAAAGATTAGTATGGGCCATCTAGTCTGCCCAGTAAGTTGGCTAGAGTAGGTGCCTTCATTTAGGGTTGCACCTGCCATTCCATGCAGGTCATCTCTCTCTATTTGAAGTGTAGGAAATAGTTAAGTTTATTTTTATTTTATCCTCTTGCTATAAAGGAATCCACTGTTTGTCCCATGCCATTTTGAATTCAGTCACTATATTTGCCCCACCACCTTCATTGGGAGGGCATTCCAAGCATCCACCACCCTTTCAGTGAAAAAGTATTTCCTGATATTGCTTTTAAGTTTACCTCCTTGCAGTTTCATTTTATGCCCTCTTAGTTTTACAGCTTCTCCTTCTTTGAAGAAGGTTTGTTCATTAATATCCTTTAAGTATTTAAAAGTCTGTATCATATCTCCCCTGTTTCTTCTCTCCTCTAGGGTACACATATGTAGGTCTTCAAGTCTCTTTCATACGTCTTATGGCAGAGGCTCCAAATCATTTTGGTCGCCTTCTTCTGAACAGTTTCAAGTCTTTTTGTTGGATGAAATCCCTTCACCTCACGCAGCCTCAAGTGCCCCATCCCCCTCCTTCCTTGGCTCTCATCTGAAGATTCAGATGAAGGTTCTTTAAAGGTATGTGCCTACAGGATATGGCAGCAGGGGAGTAGCGATGAGCCTAGCATTGATTCTCCAGGACCAAGCAGGAAGTCAGTCCTCGCATATGGGTGACATCGACGTCGATGGAGCCCCCATGTGGAGCATTTCCCCAGCTTTCTAAGAAAGCCTTTGGGAATACACCCACACATGCACGGTCCCCTTCCCGCCCAAAGGTGCCATCTTGCTCAGTCTGTCTTTTTCCGTGGAGCCCAACGGACGTCTGTCCTTGTCACTCGGAAAAGTTGGATTTTTTTCTGCGATTCTCGCGCCTCTTTTTGTCTGGTTCGACGCCGGTTCCCCTTCCCGCCCTGGTTCGGCACGCCGGTATCGACCCGATCACTATTTTTCTTTTTTTTGCCCTTCGTGGCACGCGTTCGCGCTTTTTTTTCTTTTCCTTGGAGGGCCAGTCTTTTGACCTCGCAGGGGCCCTTTTTCCCCGATGGCCTCCAGTGGTTTTAAGAAGTGTGATTGTTGTAAGAAACTCATGTCTCTTACTGACATACACGACTGCTGCCTGTGTTGCCTCGGGCCTGACCATGATCCCAAGGTCTGTGGCAAAATGTCCACCAAGGCACTTAGGAGCCGGCAGCATCAGGAGGAGAGGATTATCTCCAGGAACAAGCAGGAATGAGTCTTCACATATGGATACGTCGGTACCGACGGAGTCTGCGCGGGAACGCTTCCCAGCATCCAATCAAGAGCTTTTGGAAGTATCCCAGCACGCCTGCGTGCTGCCTTCCCGCCTTTCCCAACTGCCTCTCCTCAGTTTTCGTTTTTCCGCGGAGCCGGCAGGACGTCCTCCTGTCACCGCAGAAAATTCTTGTTTTTATTTTTTAGTTTTCCTGTGGTCGCGGCTGTCTTCCCGACGCCACCGGTACCGCCGGTGTTTTCTTTTCTTGAAACTTTTTCCTTTTCCACGGGATATTTTTTCTTCATAGTGTCCCACGGTCTCTTAGGCCCTTTAGGCCTCTTCTTTTTCCTTCATGGAACCGCCAGACACTTTCTCCAAGAAATGTTCAGACTGGCGGTACAACTTTATTTTTAGACCCTCGAAGTCTGTGTCTAACCTGCTTGGGTCCTGACAACAATTTGGTAAGAAGAAGTTTTCAACATCGAGGCTCCCTCGATACACGGTTGCCCTCCAACTTCGGGGCACCGTCCCCTTCTTCGTCCACACAGGATCAGGTAACCCACAAACAGTCTGCTAAGACTAGCCAGTCCTCGAGTGGTAGGTCTCATGCGCAGCATGTAGACGGCTCCGGCCTTGCCCTCGAGGGCCCACTGGCTTCAAAACCCCGGCGGGAGTCTTTGGTCTCCAAAGCCTATAAGGGGTTTCAGGTTCCTGGGGTTCACCCCCCACAGAACATACCTAAGCCGTGTACGGTGGTGTCATCCGCTTCGAGCGGTACCGATACCCTGGCATCGGCACTGGTGTTGGATGAAACACTCCTCACCAGGGATCTTCATCTGGCATCCTCGGTACCTTCGGGACCGGTGGATACCCTCCAGATTGACTTTCTATTATCGATACCAACACTGATATTCCAACCGACGTCGGTACCCTTCAGATGTGCATCGATAGCCTCGCTTCCTTCGATGCCGAGTCTGGAATCGATCTCCAGTCTGAAGGACTGGGTACCGACTCGCCTTGGTTCCGGCTCTCGACGGTACCGAAGGCTGGGTTCCGATGATTGGGATCCACAACTCTCAGTTCCCCCGACGCCGATTGAGTTGCCACTGGTTGCCCTTCCTTCACTGGTATCAGAGACAGTACCGAAGTTGGTACCGAGGTCCTCATTACCTTCACGGTCGGTGCCTTCCATGCTTCGCTTATCAGGCTCTTTGCCCTCGATGCTGAGTTTGGAATCGATCTCTAGTCTAGAAGACTGGGTACCAATAGATTTTGGTACTGACAACGATCGATACCGGTGCTTCGGTACTGAGGATAGCGGCCGGAGGTTTTCGGTTACCTCGGTACAGATTGAACTGTCACCGATGACTGCTCCGATGTCTTTGTCGGATTCGACTCCGACATCGGTACCGGTATCAGCATCGGTACCGGTGCCCAAAGTAGCATCGTCGCCAATTCCTGCCATGCTTTTTTCAACAGGATCACTCCATTCTATACCAAGCTTGGAGTCGATACCTGGCATGGATGATGTGGTAAGGATGGGGACTGCTCCTGACAGCCAGTACCAGCAACTATCTTTTAAGCATTCCACACTACACTCTGCAGGATCTTCTATTCCTATCTATTTGGATAACTCTGTGGATGCTCAGGCTAGTTCTTTAGATCTACCCTGTCCAGGGGAGATTCCTGTTTGGGATCCCTCTTTTCAGAGTTTCCTCCTGGATATAGCAAGATCTCTTGCCATTTCTATTCCAGGACATGATCCTGCACAGGGCTCTGTTTCTCCCAAAGCAAAGGACAACATAATGCTTCCTTTGCATCATTCCTTGCAGGATCTCCTTCTAGGAATGTGGGAAACACTTTTAAGGGTACCCCCACCTCCCAGGGCAACTGATCTTTTATATCAGGTGCCCTCCTCTCCAGGGTTTCAAAAGAATCAACTTCCTCATCATTCCAAAGTAGTGGAATCAGCAATGAGGCGGGTAAAGAGTAAGAAAAAGCACTCTTCTTATCCGCCAGGTCGTGAGTCTAAGACACTAGATGCCTTTGGATGTCAAACCTTCCAGACATCTATGCTTTCTGCAAGAATTCTCTCATATATTTTTTATATGAGTCTTTCTCTTGAGGAGGTCACAAAGCAGTTACATCTTTTGACTCCTTTCCTTCCAGATTCTAGGAGTAAAGACTATTCTTCACTGCTTAAGCATATCCAGAATATTTCTTGGTTTCTTTCTCGTGCTTCCCTAGACTCTTTTGAGTCTGTTAGCAGAACTTCTGCTATTGCTATAGGAGCACGACGTAAAGCCTGGCTCCAATCTTCAGACTTGGATAAATGGGCACAACAACGTCTGGGACATACTCCTTGCACTGGAGAAAATCTTTTCAACAAGGAGTCTTTACGTTAGGTTACTCAGTTATCCACTGATTTACCTGTTCCTAAGGTTTGTTCTACACCTTCTTCTATCCCACTAGGTAGGAAATCTCCTACCAAACTTTCTTCCCCCATCGCTTGCCCATCATACAAATGTTTCCCAACAGGGGAGGCATCGTCCTGGTCTGAAGAATCCAACCTCTCACCAGGCTCAGCAAACCCAGCATCTGCAGGGTTTCTGATCAATCATCATCAGATGCTTGTGACTCTTGGGGTTAGCATCTACAGTTGCTTCTTCTCAATGAAGGCAATCCACCGCTTCATTCTAACCCCTACACATGGATCCCTTTCCAAAAGATATCCATTTTTTCTATATTTCTATGAGCTGTCAGGATATTCATGCCTATAGGTCACAGGTTTCTCCTCTTTTTCCTGCTAGGGAAAGAGGTCTAACCACTATCAGATGATAGTTCCTGTGCCAGCATGTATTTTTCCTTTCTATAGACTTCCTACTTCGTAAGTCTTCTTCAGCTCCATTCTCTTCTCCCTCTTACCAAGTTTTTCCCCTGTAAGAGGGAATTACTTACTGGGAGGCTTTTTCTTCAGCCTCTCTACTTTTCTCACTTTCCAGTGCGGAGTTTTCCTCTCTGAGTTGCCTCCTCTGCTCAATCTTGCTTTAAGGCAGCTTATCAGACATGTCCAGAGTTTCCTACTCCTGTCTGTTCTTTCTGTTTTTGAACAGTAAGATTCTTTCTGCTGTCTTACTAGCAGCTGCCTATGCAGGAGCCTTAATGTTTGGACCACTGGTTCTTGTCCACAAACAACCAGATTGTCCTCCACTAACATTCTGTCTAGTCTTAGTAGTGGCTCCAAGTCAGTGCTTCATCTCTCTTGGAGATCATCTCACTACAAGCTTTCTAGATTGTCTTCTATTCTTCCTCTCCATCTCCCTGGGTTTGGCAGCATAGTTGGCAGAGATACTGGCTCTCTAGCAGCCAGTTCTATCTCCTCATTCTCCTTCATCATGCTCTCTGCAATCTATAGAGAAGCTTTCCACTATGGGCCCTTGCTAGAGAGCATGGGATTTTTTTCTCCAACAGCTATCCTAGCTGGTTAGAAAAGGCTTTTCAGTCATGTCTCCCATGACTAGAAGGTTCTCCCTTCTTTTACTATCTCCTTTTTTAATATAAAGGACATAGGCCTTCTCGTACATGAAAGCTCAAGGACTTGCCAGTTCCCTGCTTTGGTCCATAGTATTCCCAATCGGGGATATGCTCGTCCTCATGGTAAGAACGCATGATACCTTTGCCCTTAAGCAGGTCAACATGGTATCTCATCTCTAGGCGTCTTCTGTCTACTTACCATGCTAGAGTCCTGGAAGACTCGGGACTTGCTGGCTGCACATGGATATTATCCTCTGTTTTTCCTGGTTATTTTTCACTAACTAGTATTCTTGCAGATCATGACCAGGAGGAACAGATTCTCTATATGTCTTCTCAAGTAGGTTCCACCTCCTTGTTCTTAGATGAATCTTTCCTCTCCACATATCCTATGTGATCACTGTGCTGTAGGCATATCTCTTTCTGTTTAATTGCAGACACCCATATGTAGGCCTAGATACCCATATTATTTTTTGTGTGTATTTTATGCCCTGCCATATCTCACTGTAGATATATTCTTATATGTCTATATCTATATATATGTATCTGTTGAGATATTTTATTATAGATAGATATGTATCCACATACCTATCTATCTCACTGTCTATCCTCATATAGCTATATGATTCTGACAGAGGGGCTTTACCCGTACCTGTGCTACCTAGCAGGTTTGGGGTTCTACACACACAACCACGCCTGTGGTACTCAACAATTTTTCTACCATAACCTAACAGTTTAGATACCTCTGAAGCTCTCCATGCCCAATGTCTCTCCTAGCTTACCCCAGTTAGGAGAGACATTGTGGATCTTCAGTTAATCACAGGCTTTAACGCCTCAGGCATTTGTCCTCTCTTTTTGGGATACAAGGAGTTCCCACACCTTTCTCCCCACAAGGACTGTGCCTGTTTGTCCAAATCGGTTAGCCTTTCTCTTTTTGCTCCTAAAAGTGTCTCACTCTGCCTCCAGAAGAGCTAGGTTTTTTGTCATAAAGCCTTCCGCTGAAGGCCCACTGTTTTTGGACTACCCCAGTTTTCCTACTGGGGTTACCTGTTACCTTTCAGGATTCTGACCTCCATTAGTTTTCCTACAGGATTATCACCTCCACTTACAGTGAGGTCCTCTTCAAGGTTCCTCTACTAGGTTTCACAGTAGATCCATGAACCTCCATACTTCTGTGAAATCCTGTCAGGGGAGGTCCATATTGCAATATCCTTTGCAATATTATTGATGACCATCATCATCCACACATGGACTCCTTCTCTGCAGTCCTATGCTAGGTTAGCTGTTCCACAGCATCCTGCTTTCTTCAACTCCTACCCTCCATCCTCAGGATGCCTGGTGTTCTGGGAGATAGCATGTTCCAGCCTATGACATGCTGGGACTCCAGGCATCTCAGCTTGGGAGTCCCCATATGTGAAGACTCATTCCTGCTTGTTCCTGGAGATAGCACAGTTACTTACCTGTAACAGGTAATCTCTGGGAACAGCAGGAATAAGTCTTCAAAACCCTCCCACCTCCCCAGGAGTTGTATCTCTATCTTTCCTTTCCTTTCTCTCTCTCTTTGTCTCAGCTTTAAAACTTAACTGAGGAGAGGCAGTTGGGAAAGGCGGGAAGGCAGCACGCAGGCGTGCTGGGATGCTTCCAAAAGCTCTTGATTGGACGCTGGGAAGCGTTCCCGTGCAAACTCTGTCGGTACCGACGTACCCATATGTGAAGACTTATTCCTGCTGTTCCCAGAGATCACTTGTTACAGGTAAGTAACTGTGCTTTCTCGGACTCGGCCTCCGGACGGGCCCGGACCTCGTCAGAGGCCTCTACGTCTCGGGAGTCAGACCCCGAGCTTTGTCGGGGTTCCTCTGAAAGGGTGGGTCCCCCCCAGTCGGGAGCATAAGAGGAAGAGAAAGCTCATGAGGACGGCGTCGGAGGAAGCTTCTGGTTCCTCGAAGGCCAGATCTCGGATCCCTGACAGCTGCCCCGGGCCCTTGGAGCTGGAGAAGCCACCTAAGGTATCCCCTGCAGAGCCGGAGTCTGTCGAGCACGTAAGTCCTGTTGTCCTCGAGGACTCTCCTCCTAGGGAGCTGACGTCGGGCCCGGCGCTGCCGGGGCCCGAGTCGGTGGCTGCTGAGTCTCCTGAGCTTGGACTCAGGCTGACAGCCTTGGAGTGCAGATTGTCTGCCTTCATGGTTCAGCAGTGGCTGCTCATAGCCAGCCTGACTGGTGCATCTGCCCCGACCACCGGGACGTCGACGTCTAAGTTGACCCTGGAGACAGAGCTGGTTCTGGAAGCCATGAAGGCCCGAGTCCGGTCTCAGTCACGGTCTCCCTCGACCTCCCGTTCGGGACCGAGGGCGTCGGGGCAGGTGTTGCTGGAACCCGTGTGGTTGGAGCCCCTCGACTCTTCTTCAGATGAGTCTGCATGGGAGATGGAGGACGAGGAGTCCCCCGATACTTTTCGGACTCGGTGTGTCCCTTCGGACTCGCCGCAGTCCGAACCCCGGAGTAGGTCCCCTCCGGAGGATACCCGGTTCTCGGAGTTTGTTAAGGACATGGCCAAGGCCTTGAATGTTCCTGCGGACCCCCGAGGAGGAGCCTCGAGCCGAAGAGCTTGATGCCCTCCAGTATGACACTCCCCCGAGGGAGGCCTTTACTGTGCCAGTTCCTCCAATGCTGGAACGGCTCCTCTTCCGAATGTGGGAGGCACAGGCCTCGGCGCCGGTTTTGAGCAAGTGGATCGATTCCATGTATCGAGTCCGGAAGAGCCCTGCTTTTCAGAAGGCGCAGCTGCCGCACCATTCTATGGTTGTGGAATCGGCCATGCATCGTCTGAAGAGCCAGAAGATGCACTCTGCGGTGCCCCCCGGCAGGGAGGCCCGAAGCCTAGATGCCATCGGCAGAAAGTGCTTCCAGGGCTCGATGCTTGCTTGCCGTGTCCAAGCCATGGGCATGTACGTGCGGGACCTGGCTAAAGAGGTAGCCGGGTTCTTGGCTGGTTTCTCCGGGGAACCTTTGCAGAAGTTCCAATCCTTGTCCTCGGGAGTCTGGGAATGTTCTAAATTCATCTCCCGGGTGGCCTACGATGGCTTTGAGGCTTCGGCCCATGTAGCGGCGGCTGGCATCGCTGCTCGACGCCAGGCATGGCTACAGTCATCGGACCTTGAGCCATGGGTGCAGGACAAGTTGGTCGATTTATTTATTTAGTAAACACTTATATACCGCTACTTCCAGCGATCAGAAGCGGTTTGTTTACATCTTTGGGATTTGTCAAAAATCAAGACAGAAAAGTTGGGGCATATATACATAGTACAGAGGTAGTACACAGCACACAGAGTAGGGTCTAAATATAGGCCTTAACATACTTACATAAATTTTACAAAAGAGTTTGTACTTCACATATTTACATTTTTACATATAACTATTCACTTCATCTTTTATCCCTCTGGGATTCACATCTGGTTGTAGTGACAATTGAACAGATGCGTTTTTAATTTCTTCCTGAATTCAACTATGTCTTTAATTGCTCTCAGCTCATGTGGTTGGTGGTTCCATAAGGTTGGGGCAGAGAATGAGAATGCTCTGCGGCTAGTACTGGCTTTTACATGTCTGATGCTGTTTGGAACTTGTAGCGTGTCTGAGTTGATAGTTCTCCTGTCTCTGGTGGTAGGTTGCGTGCAGATAAGGGTGGAGAGGAATGATGGGGCTAGGTTATGTATGAGCTTGAACGTTGTTACCAATGTTTTGTATTGTATCCTGGCAACCATGGGTAGCAGTGTAGCTCGATCAATACAGGTGTAATGTGCTCAGTAATGCTTGATCGCATGATGATCCTCGCCGCCACATTTTGCACCAATTGTAAGATATTGGTCGTTTTCTTTGGCAGACCCTGTAAGATGGCGTTACAGTAGTCTAGGTGAGGCATGATGAGTGCTTGCGCAACAGACCGGAAGTCACATGGTTCAAGTATATTCCGCAGGGGTCGTAGCACTCTAAGTTTGTGAAAAATGGCCTTGTTGGTGTTGCTCAGGTGCTTTTCCATCCTTAGTCTGCTGTCGATTGTGACTCCCAGATATTTGATCTCATTTTTAGTGTTGTATGTGTTGTTACACAGTGTGATTGTTGGAGGAGGTTCAAAGTCAGGTTTACTGGATATATACATTACTTCCGATGCCCCATGCTGGGGTGAAAACCTCTTCGGCAAGCCCATGGCCGAAAAGGCCGCTGAGCTCGAGACTGAGACTCTGTCGAGGACAAGATTGTCCAGGAAAACTTCTGCCCCTTCTCATAAGAAGGGCTCGGGGAAAAAGGCCTTTTACCTGAGGAAGGCGCCTGCCTACAAACCTTGCCCTCATTATCAGGCCTCCCCAGCTCCCCAGCAGGGTCAGCAGGCCAAGGGGCAGGGACATGGGCCCCGTAGGCAGAAAGCCCCCAAGCCTCCAGCTCCTGCTCCTACTCGGCAGGGAGGGGGCTTTTGACTCCCTCTGCATAGCCTCTCCACCCCTGCTGGCCCACCTCAGCCCGGGGGGTCGCTTGGTCCTGTTTGCCCACCAGTGGCCACCCATCACAAGATATGCTTGGGTACTGAGCATAGTCCAACATGGCTATCAGCTCCATTTCAATCAGGTACCCCCTACCTACTTCCCAGGGGAGCCTCCAAGGCCTCCTCTGCATCAGGAACTCCTTCTCCAGGAACTGCTAGGTCTGCTTCAAGACAGGGCGGTAGAGCCTGTACCTCCACACTTGTGGGGACAGGGCTTCTACTCCCGGCACTTTCTTGTGCCAAAGCGGACTGGAGGTCTCCGGCCCATTCTGGACCTGAGAAATCTCAACAAGTTCTTGGAAAAAGAGAAGTTCAAGATGCTAACTCTTGGAACACTGCTGCCCTACCTCCAGCAGGGAGATTGGCTATGCTCCTTAGATCTAAAGGATACGTACAATCACATCCTCATTCATCCAGACCACAGAAAGTACCTCAGGTTCGTGGTGGCAGGAAGCCATTTTCAGTAAAGGGTACTGCCCTTTGGCCTAACCTCCGCCCCACGAGTTTTCACAAAGTGCCTAGCTGTGGTAGCGGCCTACTTGAGAAACCAGGGTATATTTGTCTTCCCCTACCTGGACGACTGGCTCATCAGGGGTCAGACTCTCCAGGAGGCCAGGCAAGCCACCCTCCGTACTGTCTCTCTCCTTCAGCAACTAGGCTTTGTCATAAACTTTGCAAAGTCCACTTTGCTCCCCTCCCAGAACCTGGAGTTCATAGGGGCAAGGTTGAACTCCCTGCAAGCGAAGGCTTACTTGCCAGAGGACAGGGCGGAAAGGCTGATGAGCTTGACCAGCCGGTTCATAAGCAACCCACTGGTTTCCGCCAGGCTTTGCCTACGGCTCCTAGGCCATATGGCATCGACAGTGCATGTGACCCCCAATGCTCGCCTGAATATGCGGCCTGCACAGTGGTGTCTCTGAACTCAGTGGAGGCAGGCCACAGGAAACCTCAGAAACAAAGTAAGGGTGTCCAAACCCTTCCTGAACTCCCTCCAGTGGTGGCTACACTCCCCCAACCTGCTACAAGGGATTCCTTTTCAGGTACCTTTTCCCACAGTGGTACTCGCAACCGATGCCTCTTTGCAGGGCTGGGGTGCACATTGCCTGGACAAGTGCACACAGGGCCTGTGGTCCCCATGGGAGGCCACTCAGCAGATCAACCTGCTAGAACTCAGGGCGATATGTTTAGCCCTCAAGGCCTTCACCCATACCCTGGCCCACCAGGCTGTCTTGGTGCAGACAGACAACCAAGTGGCAATGTTTTATGTCAACAAGCAGGGGGGCACAGGGTTAAGATTCCTGTGTCGAGAGACACAGGCCCTCTGCTCCTTTGCACTTCAACACAATATGCTGCTCAGGGCTGTCTATCTTCCTGGCCAGGAAAACTTTCTGGCAGACAGATTGAGCAGGGTCCTACAACCTCATGAGTGGCAACTGCACCCTTTAGTGGTCCAGACCATTTTTCTGAGATGGGGACTTCCGTCTATCGACCTCTTTGCCAGTCCCCTGAACCGGCAGCTGCCCCAGTTCTGCTCCAGGCAACCGCATCCCAAAAGATGGGCGGCGGATGCCTTCCTGATCTCATGGTCCCAGGGCCTACTGTATGCGTTCCCTCCCACGCCCCTGGTGGCTCGAGCCTTGTTCAAGATTCTAAGGGACAGGGCCTCGGTCATCCTGGTGGCCCCCAGATGGCCAAGGCAATCCTGGTTCCCCCTCCTGTTACAGCTGGCGGTGGACACCCCTCTTCCTCTGGGGTTTCAACCCGATCTTCTTTCTCAGGATCAGGGATCCCTTCTGCACCCCAATCTCAAAGCTCTCAATTTGATGGCCTGGAGGCTGCAAGGGTAGTGTTGGCTCCCTGGGGCTTGCCTCAGGAAGTTGAGGTTGTCTTAGCTTCAAGGAAGCAATCCACCCGAAAGACCTATGCCCTGAAATGGAGGCAGTTCTCCCTGTGGTGTGATCAGCACCAGGAAAACCCCTTCTGTCCTGTGCCAGTGGTGCTTCAGTACCTGCTGCACTTGTCTAATCAGGGTCTTAAGTCCAATTCGGTTAGGGTACACCTCTCTGCTCTAGCAGCCCACCACTCAATGGTGGAGGGGCACTCTTTGTCGGTTCACCCCCTGGTGGCCAGGTTCCTCAGAGGCTTGCTCTTGCTAAAGCCTCCTCTCCGTCCACCTGCCCCTGAGTGGGAGTTGAATGTGGTTTTGCAACAGCTTACGCGCCCACCCTTTGAGCCGATGGCTACGTGCCCTTTTTGCTTCCTTTCTTGGAAGACTCTCTTCCTAGTGGCACTGACTTCGGCCATGCGAGTGAGTGAACTTCAGGCCCTGGTCTGTGACAGGCCATACACCCATTTCTATAAGAACAGAGTGATCCTTAGGACTCATCCTAATTTCCTACCGAAGGTGGTCTCCTCCTTCCACCTCAACCAGGAGGTGGTTCTTCTGACATTCTTCCCTAGGCCCCATGCTAACGGGGCTGAAGAAGTCCTCCACACCCTGGACTGTAGAAGGGCCTTGTCTTTCTACCTAGAGCGTACTAAGGGTCATAGAAGGGCTACTCAGCTCTTCATCTCCTTTGACCCAAACAACTTGGGGGTTCCTGTCTCCAAGCGTATCTTGTCCATATGGGTGGCGGACTGTATCACCTGGGCTTACAGGGCGGCAGACCTTCCTTTGCGGGGTCGAGTTACAGCCCACCGTGTCCAGGCCATGACTGCATCAGTAGCTCATCTGCGCTCTGTACTGTTGGCAGACATCTGTAGGGCTACAACTTGGTCCTCAAGCCAGACGTTTGCAGCCCATTACTGCCTGGAGAGGGATCTCTCCAGGCAGGGAGAGAAATCTCTTTGAGGTTTAGGCAGCTCCTACCCTCCTGCCCTCTTGTTGGGCTGCTGAGGGGTTCTGGTCTCAGTGAAGTTCTTTCCTTCATGCTACGGCTTCACAGAGGGAGTTTCTTTTTCAGCCTGGGTTCCTGGTAGCCCAGAGCTAGGGAGTCACCCATATGTGAGGACTGACTTCCTGCTTGGTCCTGGAGAAAGAGTAGTTACTCACCTGTAACAGGTGTTCTCCAGGAGCAGCAGGAATCAGTCCTCACAACCCTCCCTCCTCCCCTGGGAGTTGCAGTTGTACATAGTTCATTTTGTTTTTTGTGCTGTCTTTTAGCTATGTCATCTGACTGAGCAAGATGGCACCTTTGGGCGGGAAGGGGACCGCCCATGCGTGGGTGTATTCCCAAAGGCTTTCTTAGAAAGCTGGGGAAATGCTCCGCATGGAGGCTCCATCGACGTCGATGTCACCCATATGTGAGGACTGATTCCTGCTGCTCCTGGAGAACACCTGTTACAGGTGAGTAACTACTCTTGCCTGTCTTGGGCTCCTTGGGGTTGAGTACTAGATTATTTCAGTTACTTGCTGTAGACCTGGTGTTGGAGGATGATCCGACCTTGTCCAGTGGACGTTTTGGCAATCAGTTTTGGGATCATTTTGGTGTGAGCCATTGGTGGAGTGTGGTCTCTTACACTCGGTCCTGCCACGTGCTTGCACGGTCTATGCACGTTAGCGGTGCTTGAACTGCACATTAGCCATGGCCAACTCTGTACACATTGACTACATGTGGGGAGTTGTGTGCGCTGGTCTTACATGCTGGTTCTGCATGCAGAGTCTGGGCACATTTCCAATGCATGGCTGTGTTCCTGGAGCATGTTAGTTGCTGTCATGTTTCTGCCGAGCATGTGGAGAGGAGTTGCTGTAGAGGCCACTCTACCTGAGTCAGGCGCATGTGAGCTATAAAGAAGCCCTGTCTGGTCTGTGGCAACTCTGAGCTATTTCATTGGACTTCCTTTGTAGTTTCTGCATGCAAGCTCCTGGTAATTCTTCTGGTGTTTTCCTCTCAGAGTTGGTGAGCAAGAACAACCCTCCTTCGTTGTCCTTTCAGTGGGGCGCAGCAGTGGCGACTGTGGAGAAGGACAGCACCCTCGTGTTAGATTTCTCCTCTCACTCGGCTGATCATCCCCACCTCTTATTGGTGCTTCTCCACAGAGGCCTGTAGCAGTGAGCCTGTCCCTCAGTAGTGGGGAGGTGAATGCAAACAGAGTTTTCAGCCTCTGGTTTGTCTTCTCCGGAATTCTTTGTCCAGCAAGCATGGTCCTTCTGGTGAGACAGCTCAGATCGAGGGGTCTCCAGGTCTTTGCAGTCTCTCTCCACTCGGTTGGAATATGACCCCACTGCACAGGGTGGCCAAAGGCCTGCGAAAGCCCCTCCACAGAAGTGACATCGGGGGACTCTGATCATCTCTCTTCTGCTTAGGATCCCAAGGTGGACTCCGATAGCCCTTATCGTACATTTGTTCAGGAGGGATGAGTTGGCAGCACTGTTTGCTCATGTATCGTCTGCTCTGTGGCTGGTGAATGCTTCAGCACAGCAGGCACTGCAAGTGCCCCCCCACCCCCACCCCTTGCAGAGGGTTTGGAAGCCTTCTAGGCCTTTCCCTTCCTAGAGGTTCTCAAAAGCATGGTCTTCTCAGATGGGACCTGCCAGATTACCCATTGAAAGAAGTCAGGGCTATGAAAAGACTTTCTTTGGGAGGATTTTGATGCAGAACAGTCGGGAAGTGGTGTGGACCATCCACTGACTTGAGATAAGGGCCATTTGCTTGGCTTTCTTGCGCATTCAGGATAGGATGGTCTAGATGTTCTCTGACAGTGCCACGACTGTGGCATATGCTATTAGGCAAGGGGGTTTGAAGTGTGCCGGGGTGGCCCTGGAAATAGCCCTCTTGTTTCCTTGGGCATAGAAGAATCTTCTGGCCCCCTCGGCACAAAACATTGCAGGTGTAGACAATGTGTAAGTAGACTATTTGTCGCCACTCCCTCAATTCTGGAGAGTGGAAATTGAACTGGATTGTGTTTCAAAAGATTCTGGATCAAGATGGATCTGATGGTGACCCGGACCGACAGCAATGTGCGAAGATTCTTCAGTTGCTGCAGAGAAACAAGCTCTGAGGATGTAGATGTGTCTGTCCAGCCTTGGCCGAGGAAGCAACTGCTGTATTTTCCCTCTGTGGCCTCTTGTAGGGTGTGTGCTTCACCAAATAGAGTGCTGTCTGGACCTGATAGTTATGGTGGCGCTGGACTGGCCCTAGAGGCTATGTTTTGCGCATCTGGTGTGACTCCTGCAGGGGCATCCTTGTGCCTTCCACCATCCCAAGGGCTGGGAGGCAAGGGCTGGTCCTGCTGGATGACCCGGCTCCCTTCTCGCTTGCGACTTGGCTCTTGAAAGGTGATGCTTAGCATGTAAGGGCTATTCTTGTGCTGTGATTTCCATCCTTTTGAAAGTGAATAGAGGCTCTGCCTGCCTCGCCTACATGCATGTCTGGTGCCTGTTGGCACTCACGACACCAGTGCTCAAAGTCAGCCCTAGCATAGCAATCTTGCCTTCCTTCAGGATGGCCTTGTCAAGGGCCTCTCCCTTTGCTCCTTGAGGGTTCATGTAATTTTGTCATGTTTTTGGGGGGCCGGTGACATGGCATTTCATAGCCTCTCGCCCAGATGTGACCCATTTCCTTCAGGGAGGAAGTCATTTGCATCCTCCCCTGTAGCCAATTGTTTCATCATTGGGATCTCTGCTTAGATCTTCAGGTCTTAATGTCAGAGTCTTTTTTGAGCCCTTGAGACAGGCTATGCTTAAGAATTTGTCCCTCAAGACCGCCTTCTTGGTTGCAGTCTGCTCAACATGGCGTAACTTGGAATTGCAAGCCTTATGCAGAAATCCCTATCTATTGTCCTCTGAGGAGGCCATGTATATATTTGGCCTATCCCTTCTTGCCCAAACTGGTGTCATTTTTTTTTTCAGGTCAATCAGGTGGTCTGTCTAACTTTCCTTTTTAAGGAGCAGTGCCAGCAGAAGGATAAGGACCTTTGCCTGGTTGATGTCAGGAGAGTGCTTCTTCGGTACCGTAAGGTCACTAATTTCTTCTGAAAGTCAGACCAGCTATTTGTCCTCTTTGCAGGCCCACATAAGGGTAATGCAGCTACTAAGTCTACCTCGGGCTGATGGATAAAGGAGAAATAGCCTCTGCTTATCTTTTGCGGAACTGGCATTCCACTTGTGCTCAAACTTCCTCCTGGCCGGAGCATAGCTCTGTTGCTCGCATAGACATTTTTTAGGCAGTAACATGGTTATCACTTTCCACTTTTGTCAAGCATTACTGCTTGGTTGTCCACACTTGGGTAGACATGGCCTTTGGTGTAGAGATTTTGAAGACTGCCCTGTTTTCTTTCAACTCAGTGGAGTTGTAGCTTTGGTGCATCCCATTTATCTGGACTGGTTTAGCAGGATGATGTGGAAGGCAACATTTTACTTACTAGAGAATGTTCTCGCCTGGGGTCCTGCTAAACCAGTCCAGGACCCGCCTCTACGATCTACTATGTTACTCTGTGATTTGACCCTTCGGGTGCATAGCTGCCTTGACAGATCTTCTATCCAAAGACTATCTTGAACATAGTTGTGGTTCCTTGTTCTGTTGATCCTTCCCTGTTCTCATTGAAATTGTGTGCACTCGGGGTCCTTGACCATGTGCTTGGATGCGAATACTGAAGTATGCCCCTGACTGCATCAACTATATTAGCAGGGATGATGTCATAGAAAGCTTCTGGATTTTTTTTCTATGTCTCTACCTTTGCTGGCAGGGGGAGACAACCCACTTGTCTGGACTATTCTAGCAGGCCTCCAGGAAAGGACATTATTTGGTAAGTAAAATGTCACCGTAATAATGCAGGCTTAATATGGTTGCTAGCAAGAGAAGGAAGTCTGGTTCAGTGCTGAGGCCCCACCATTCTATATGAGCTCTTTTCCTAAGTGGGAGAAGCTTATGGTGCTATTTATCATTTGTTTGCCCAGGAGGGATGCATGGTGGCAAGAGATTGTCACAGAGCATGGGACTTAAGAAAACTGCATATTTCATAGGTTTGGTTTAATCCAGTGGTTCTCAAACAGTGTGTTGCCAACAGCTGGAGAACTCCTCCCTCCCCAGCAAACTCTTTTTAATCAAATATTTGTTATAAAAATGGCTACTTTACTTCAAAAGCACGCTGGTTACCATACATAATAGAACTGTGAAAAGAGTTCTGTATACACGACGTGGCAAGTTTCGTGTAGTCTCCTTGACCCTGCTTCAGGCATTACAGGACCGTTCAACCATGGATTTAAGACTACCTGAAATGTGCCATATCATGTATATACAGGACTTTTCACATGTTCTACTGTGTGTGGTAACCAGCGTGCTTTTGAGCTAAGTAGCCATTTTTATAAAACTATTTGATCAAAAAGAGTTTGCTGTGGCGGGTGAGGGAATTCTATCTCCTGTTCCTGTGACAGCATACCCGACAAAAATTAGGATTTGTCTTGTTTCACTTGGGACCTTGTTTATATGATGTACACGATTGGTCCTCAAGATTATAGGGTGATTCTTTGAGTTACCAATGGCTGGAAGGCATGTCACCAAAAATTTGGCATAGACAGCAAGCCCATGCTTTTCCTAACAAGCGTGTGCTCCTGCATGGATGCAGGTATGTGAAATTTCCCCTAAATTTGCTCCTGCCTCTCACTCCCAATGATGGCTGATGCCACCAGCCCAAGCTAGAAATGTTGCAGGTTTGCAGCCCCCCTTCCCCTTCAATCAGTTTCACAACATCCCAAACTTATATGTGCTCTTACTGCAGTCACTGGTGCCATCAGTTCAAGCTGGAAATGCATGCCTTTACATCCATGTGGCCATAACCATTGCCATTGCTATTGCTGGCTGCAGAGTAGGAACAGATGGCTTGAAGAAGCCCCCTCTCCCAGCATACTCTCCTGCCAACTCTGATCCTTTATTTTCACTTTTTTAATTAAAAATATCTGCTTTGGGAACATGCATTTCTTAACATTTCTGTATTTTAGTCAGTACAAGACGACATGTATTTTTGCTCCTTAACATGAAGAAGACAAGATCTGACAACTGGCAACATCAATTTCATCCTTTATGGAAAAGAAATAGAAATAGTAGATAACTAACCTGCTGGGATCAATAATAAAGAAAAAAAGGACAAGTAGTCAAGAAATCCAATGACACGTAGCTCTTGGTAGAATAGCTATGAAAGATCTAGACAAGATTTTCAAATGCAGAGATGTGTTACTGCGTACAAAGATTTGACTTGTCAAAACCATGGTGTTTTCAATAATCCCATAAGGATGCGAAAGTTGGACAGTAAGGAAGAAAGACAGGAAGAAAATTGATGCCTTTGAATTATGCTGCTAGCTAGAATACTGCATATACCATGGACTACCCAAAGAACAAATCAAATGCCTTTCGAGAAAGGCATTACTGGAAGAGCGCTTGAATAGTGCAAATCTTACCTGTCCGGAAGATGGCAGCATGTACGTTCTGGAGGGACAACTTCAGAACCCTTCCACCAAAGCCAGGGAGTCCCACAAGGATCCTCCCTTTCTGCCCTATTGTTCAACATTTACATGCAGCCAATTTGTAAGATCATCCGGTCCTTCAATGTTGATTGCATGCTATACGCTGACGATGTCCTGCTTTACATACCCTTCTCTACTGAACATTTGGACCTCTACCCACTGACGAGCTGTTTTAATGCAATATCTGACTGGCTTCTCTCCCAAAACCTCCGAATACAACATAAGAAAACTGAAGTACTCTTCATTACGAGGAACCCTAACTTTACCCCACCACAATATCTTAAAGTAAATAAAGCTGTGTTACAATCTAAACCTTCAATACGTTACCTGGGAGTCACTTTGGATCAACGCCTGGACATGAAGGCCCACATAGGAAACACAGTCAGAGCAATATACTACAAGATCCGCTCACTTAGGCATTTACGATCCATGCTGGAACCAAATGATTTCAGGACAATCTACCAGGCGTTGATCATACCTCATTTTGACTATGCCAATGCCATCCTACAAGGTCTTCCCCAATCCACCTTGAACCCGCTGCAGCTCGCCATGAACGCGGCAGCAAGGGTCCTCCATGGAGCCTCCAGGAGTGACCACGTGACGCCTCTGCTGATACAGTTACATTGGCTACCCATCCAGGCTAGAATCTTTTTCAAGACCTTGTTACTCACTTTTAAAGCTGTTAACAAGCTCTCCTCTGCATCCTTAACTGCACTCATCCATACCACATCTCCAAATAGAGCAAGAAGATCCACGGCTATAAACTCTCTAAAAGTCCCGAAAGCACTAACAGATTGCACTACATCTACAGCCAATAGGGCCTTTAGTCTCAGTGCGCCAAGATGCTGGAATGCATTACCCCCAGGTATCCGGGCTATTAAGAGCCTAACACAGTTTAGGAAAGCCCTCAAATTCCACCTTTTCAACAAGTACCTCATAGAGCCCAACGACACCCCATAGAGGCCAACGATACAATTCGCTAAGCAAATATATGGAATCTCAACAACACGCCAAGACAGATACTCTAACCCTTAGTGGTGCATATGTTTCTATGAAACTCTCCTGTTCATATGACTCTATGTAGCAAGTTTTGTAAATAGTTTACCCCTGTTATCCAAGTTTTTTGCCCTGTTATCTGTAAACTCATACGTGTTAACTGTACTGAGCATTTTTGTTCCATGTAAACCGCGCTGATGCTGAATAGTGCGGTATGTAAGAGACTGTAAATAAATAAATAAATTGGTACTAGAGGAGATCAAACCTAAGCTTTCCTTAGAAGTTCAAATGAAAGGACTTACGACTTTCATACTTTAGACATATGCAAAGAAAAAGATCATTGAAGAAAGATATGCTTGGCAAGGTTGAAGGTCGGCACAAAGAGGAAGGCCAGCAGTGCGATGGATTGATACAAAAAGAACAGCTATGGATGACACCCTATGAGCAATTGGCCATCTGACTGAGAACTGAACACAGTTTAGCACAATTATCCACAGAGTCACCAAGAGTCTTCATCGACTTAACACTTTTTATTTCTCCTATGTTGTACTGTTCCCAGACTGTGGCTTCATTGGTGAAGGCTAATCTTTGTTCTGTGTCTGCTGGTATGTAGCTTCTGTGTGAGATCTACACTCCACTGAAACTGCTCTTACTAAAGTCTCAAATGATTTGTTCTTGTCAAAGTCCAAAGGCTTTTACTCTGTCCTCATTTTTCTTGATCTCTCTGCTGCCTTCGACACTGTTGACCATAACCACCACTTTATCACCCTATCCTCACTTGGATTCAAAGACTCTGTACTATCTTGGTTCTCTTCCTATCTGTCCCATCACTCTTTCAGTGTGTGCTTTGATGGCGGCTCCTCCTCTTCAACCGCACTATCTGTAGGAGTTCCTCAGGGTTCCGTCTTAGGTCCACTCTTCTCTCTCTATAACCAATCCCTTGGCACCCTTATCTCTTCCCATGGCTTTCACTAGCATCTCTATGCCGACGAGACTCAAATCTATCTTTCTGCACCAGTTATCTCTCCTGATATCCAGTCTAAGATCTCACTCTGCCTCTCTGACATTGCTGCCTGGATGTCCCACCGCCGCTTAAAACTGAACATGGCCAAAACTGAGCTGCTTATCTTTCCCCCGAATGCTTCCCCTCCTCTTTCCCCTTTCTCTCTCTCTGTTGATAACTCTGTATTCCTCCCTGTTTGTTCAGCACGTAACCTTGGTGTTATCTTTGATTCCTCTCTCTCTTTCTCTTCACATATCCAGCTCATTGCTAAAACTTGTCGTTTCTTTCTATACAGTATTTCCAGAAATCTCCAGGAACAAGCAGGAATGAGTCTTCACATATGGGTACGTCGGTACCGACGGAGTCTGCGTGGGAACGCTTCCCAGCGTCCAATCAAGAGCTTTTGGAAGCATCCCAGCATGCCTGCGTGCTGCCTTCCCGCCTTTCCCAACTGCCTCTCCTCAGTTTTCGTTTTTCCGCGGAGCCGGCAGGACGTCCTCCTGTCACCGCAGAAAATTCTTGTTTTTATTTTTCAGTTTTCTTGTGGTCGCGGCTGTCTCCCCGACGCCACCGGTACCGCCGGTGTTTTCTTTTCTTTTCTTGAAAAATTTTTCCTTTTCCACAGGATATTTTTTCTTCATAGTGTCCCACGGTCTCTTAGGCCTTTTAGGCCTCTTCTTTTTCCTTCATGGAGCCGCCAGGCACTTTCTCCAAGAAATGTTCACACTGTGGCGGTACAACTTTATTTTTAGACCCTCAAAGTCAGTGTCTAACCTGCTTGGGTCCTGACAACAGTTTGGTGAGAAGAGGTTTTCAACATCGAGATTCCCTCGATACACGGTTGCCCTCCAACTTCGGGGCACCATCCCCTCCTTCTTCCACACAGGATCAGGTAACCCACAAACAGTCTGTTAAGACTAGCCAGTCCTGGAGTGGTAGGTCTCATGCACAGCATGAAGACGGCTCTGGCCTTGCCCTCGAGGGCCCACTGGCTTCAAAACCCCGGCGGGAGTCTTCGGTCTCCAAAGCAAATAAGGGGTTTCGGGTTGTTCCTGGGGTTCACCCCTCACAGAACATACCTCAGCCATGTCCGGTGGTGGCATCCGCTTCGAGCGGTACCGGTACCCCGGCATCGGTACTCTTGTTGGATGAAACACTCCTCACCAGGGATCGTCATCTGGCGTCCTCGGTACCTTCGGGACTGGTGGATACACCCCAGACTGACTTTCCATTATCGGTACCAGCACCGATACTACCACTGCCGTCGGTACCCTCCAGACGTGCATCGATAGACTCGCTTTCTTCGATGCCGAGTCTGGAAATGACCTCCAGTCTGGAGGACTGGGTACCGACTCGCATTGGTACCGGCTCTCGGCGGTACCGAAGGCTCGGTTCCGATGATTTGGATCCACAACTCTCGGTTCCTTTAAGGCCGATTGAGTTGCCACTGGTTGACCTTCCTTCACCGGTGTCGGACACGGTACCAAAATTGGTACCGACGACCTCATTACCTTTGCGGTCGGTGCCTTCCATGCTTCGCTTATCAGGCTCTCTGCCCTCGATGCCGAGTTTGGAATCGATCTCTAGTCTAGAAGACTCGGTACCAATAGCTTTTGGTACCGACATTGATCGATACCGGTGCTTCGGTACCGGGGATAGTGGCCGGATGGCTTCGGTCACCTCGGTACCGATTGAACTGTCACCGATGACTACTCCGATGTCTTTGTCGGGCTCAACTCCGACATCGGTACCGGTATTGACATCGGTACCGGTATCCACAGTAGCATCGTGGCCAACTCCTACCATGCTTTTTTCAACAGGCTCGCTCCATTCTATACCAAGCTTGGAGTCGATACCTGGCATGGACAATGTGGTAAGGACGGTTGCTGCTCATGATACCCAGTACCAGCAACCATCCCTTAAGAATTCCACACTGCACTGTGCAGGATCTTCTATTCCTATATATTTAGATACCTCTGTGGATGCTCAGGCTAGTTCTTTAAATCTAACCTGTCCAAGAGAGATTCCTGTTAGGGATCCCTCTTTTCAGAGTTTCCTCTGGGATATAGCAAGATCTCTTGCCTTTCCTATCCCAGGACATGATCCTGCACAAGGCTCTCTTTCTACCAAAGCAAAGGGGAACATAATGCTTCCTTTGCATCATTCCTTGCAGGATCTCCTTCTAGGAATGTGGGAAACACCTTTCCGGGTACCCCCACCTCCCAGGGCAACTGATCTGTTATATCAGGTGCCCCCCTCTCCAGGGTTTCAAAAGACTCAACTTCCTCATCATTCCCTAGTAGTGGAATCAGCAATGAGACTGGTAAAGAGTAAGAAAAATCACTCTTCCTATCCGCCAGGTCGTGAGTCTAAAACACTAGATGACTTTGGACGTCAAACCTTCCAGACATCTATGCTTTCTGCAAGAATTCTCTAATATATATTTTATATGAGTCTTTCTCTTGAGGAGGTCACAAAGCAATTACATCTTTTGTCTCCTTTCCTTTCAGATTCCAGGAGTACAGACTATTCCTCACTGCTTAAGCATATCCAGAATATCTCTTGGTTTCTTTCTCGTGCTTCCCTAGACTCTTTTGAGTCTGTTAGCAGGACTTCTGCTATAGCTATAGGGGCACGACGTAGAGCCTGGCTCCAAGCTTCAGACTTGGACAAATGGGCACAACAACGTCTGGGACATACTCCTTGCACTGGAGAAAATCTTTTCAACAAGGAGTCTTTACGTCAGGTTACTCAGTTGTCCACTGATTTACGTTCTCCTTGCTGGCCTCCCTGCAAGCCACCTCTTTCCTCTTCAGTCAATTCAACATTCCGCTGCTCGACTCATTTTCCACCAGTCTTGTTTTTCCCACATCACTCCTCTCCTCATGTTGCTTCATTGGCTTCCCATCCGTCTCCATATTCAATTTAAACTTCTCCTCCTGACCTATAAATGTATTCACTCTTCTGCCCCCCAGTACCTTTCATCTCTCATCTCTCCTTACACCCCCTCTCGGTTGCTTCGCTCTTCTATTAGTCTTCGTTTATCTGTGCCCTTTACTCGTACTGCCAATCCCAGACTTCACTCCTTCCAACTGGCAGCACCCTTTGCTTGGAATAGTCTTCCTATCTCTGTGCGCCAGGTGTCCTCCCTGGCCATTTTCAAGTCCAGACTAAAATTCCATCTCTTCACTATTGCTTTCTCTTCCTGTCTTACCCTATCTTGATCTCTCTATCAACATTTGCTTACTTTGTTCTGTAAATTTTTGTTATTTGTATTATGTAACTTATTTTGTTTTCTGTCTTATTAGATTGTGAGCTCTGATGAGCAGGGACTGTCTATCTTCTATGTTTGTACAGCGCTTCGTATGTTGCGGCGCTTTATAAGTCTTTAATAATAATAATAATATCAGTCAAATTTATCCAGTAGGTGTATTGGAGTTCTGTATATGCAGTGCTATCTTTTCAAAGGTACAATTCTTGCTATGTGTGTCATGAGAGTTGGTGTTATGATTTGGAAGGTTTATTACTTAGGTTCTGAGTAGCTTATTTGCAGGGGTTTTGTGTAAATTCCCAAACTATCTAGCAATGGATGAATTCTGTGTTGTTGCTACTGAGGTGATACCAGAACTTGAATTGATATATTTTTTGTTTGGAAAACTGTAAAGGGAAACATCCTAGCTCTGCTCTGTATAGACTTCAGAATGGGTTAAAAAAATCTTCATATTGATAGCAAGAGGTTCTTTTTAGTAATGGGCGCTAAGGTGTTGCACCTGACATGCCAGTAGCACCAAAACCATGATGCATTAGGTGCAATACCTCTGTTAATTGTTGAGGGCGTGGAAAGCATTTCCCTGACAGTTAACGTGGAGCCCTGTCCCATAGTGTGTGCTGCATTAACGCAGGTGCACCTAACGTCACCTGTTGACGTGGCGCTAGTGAACTCTGTCTACTTTTGCCTCTAACACAGATTGCACAGTTAGCTTGAGAATCAAATGACTCTGTGCTAACTGACAACGTACATCCTAGCGCACCTTTAGCGTGCCCCAAACAGGTGCTACCAGCTAGTGCCCATTATTAAAAGATCCTCTAAGTTCAGTGTGAATTTTGCTGATCATCAACCAAATACTGCAAAGCTGTGTGTAGCACCCATCAATCCAGGATCTGTCATGGGTCCACTCCTTTTCTCTCTCTATACCCAGTCCCTTGCTGCACTCATCTCCTCCCATGGTTTTCAGTGCCATCTTTACGCTGATGACTCTCAGATCTACCTCTCTATACCTAAAATCTATCCGGCAATCCAGGCCCAGATCTCTGCCTGCCTATCAGACATTGCTGCCTGGATGTCTCACTGCTGTTTGAAACTGAACATGGCTAAAACTGAGCTGCTTATTTTCCCCCCTTCCTTCTTTCTCAGTCTCTGTGGATTACGCTCTACTCTTCCCTGTTTTCTAAGCTCGCACCCTTGGAGTCGTCTTTAATTATTCCTCCTCCTCCACACACATACAACTTATAGCTAAAACCTGTTGCCTCTTTCTCTGTAAGATCAACACAATTTGCCTCTTCCTTTCTGAACATACTACTAAGACACTTATCTACTCTTTAGTCACCTCCCGTCTAAACTATTGCAACCTCCTCCTTGCTGGTCTCCCTCTGAAACATCTCTCCCCTTCAATCTATTCAGAATTCAGCGGCTAATCTTCCATCAGCCTCGATATGCTCGTATAACCCCTCTTCTCAAGTTGCTTCATTTGGCTCCCTATCCGTTTCCGTATCCAGTTCCAACTTCTACTGATCTAGAAGTATACTCATTCTCCTCCTCATGACCTTCTTCTCTTATCTCCCTACACCCCTCCTCGGGAACTCCACTCTTCTGGCAGATCACCCTTCTCTTCTACTGCCAACTCCAGACTTTATTCTTCCACCTTGCTGCTCCTTATGCCTGGAACAGACTACTGAGTCTGTATGGAAGGCTGCGTCTTTGGTCCTTTTCAAATCCAGGCTAAAAGTTCACCTCTTCGAGGCGGCTTTTGGATCCTGATCTGCTTTGTTTTCTATGTGTCTCCCTACCATTCCCCTAGATTTATCCTTCCCCTCAGCTGTTGTGTTGTCTTGACTAGATAGTAAGCTTTGATGAGCAGGGACCATCTTATACATGTCTGTACAGCGCTGTGTAGGCCTTGTAGTACTATACAAATGATCGGTAGTAGTAGTGCTCCTCTCTTACTATGGGTGAGACCCCCCCCCCTCGTGCTTTGAAACTATTCACATGTTAGTGCTGACCCCAGACTCTGCCATTTCCTTCAAACCACAGCTTGATTTGGTCATAAGATCTGCATTCTATGCTGTTTGCTGAATTTCCTCTATCATGTTCTACTTTTTACCCTTGCAACTCAAGGTTCTTCTCGCTCTTTAGTGATTAATAGAATCAATTACCGTAATTCTCTCCATTGTGGTCTTCCAGCCAATGCACTTAAATTTTTGCAACTCATGCGGTCTATGGCAGTCGAGCTCCTATGCAGTGTATACAGGTATGATCATGTCTCACCTTTATTGATGAAACATCACTGCCTGCCTGTCACAGCTTGCCTAAAATTCAAGATCTTGACTCTAATCTGTTAAGCATATTATCAGGACTTTCTATCTTATCTTTCTACTCTAACTACTACCTTTGTTCCTATCTGTACTCTTTGCTCATCGCAGGCATCGTTGCTTTTGGTCCCTCCACCCTCTCAGCCGTCCTGAATTTTCCCACCAGTCAGCTTTTGATTTTATTTATTTATTTATAGTCTCTTCTATACCGCGCTATTCAACATCAGTGCGGTTCACATGACAGCAAAACTTATACGGTGCAGGAATCTGCACCGCATTACAATAAACAGGTGCTTAAACTTGGGTAAAACTGGGATAACTATTTACATATAGGCATCACATCAAGTCGAGTCACAGAGTAACCGTAGTGTGTTTGTGTGGTGGTACTAGGGGGGCGGAGCGGTTAATGGTGCGGGGTCGTCCGGGTAGTGTTTGAGGAAGCGGTGGTGCTTCAGAGCTTTCTGAAATTGTTAGGTCATGGATTGCCTGGATGCTAGGTGGTAGGGCGTTCCAGCACCTGGGCGCAGAACCTAAATTCCCTGCTTGCTGTTGCTTGGGTGCATTGTGTTACTGCTTTCGGGATTAAAAGTGTGTTAATTGCTACAGATCTTCTAGCTCTGTTGGGGGCGTAGTGTGGATAAGTGTGGTTATTGGGCCCTTTTCTCTGGAATGCTTTGCCTCTATACCTGCAGTAGGAACTCTTTCCTCAAATTCAGCAAAGCTCTTAAGACTTGACTTTTTGAGTTGGTTTTTGCTCATACCCATGTAACAGAATGATTGCCCCTTTCTTTTCTCTTCCAGTCTTTAAGTCAGACAGATAGGAAACTCTTCTACAGCCCTTCTCTTCCCTTCCTTTCTCTCCCCATTTTATCTGTCTCTGGACAATAGTTTTGTCAACTTTTTTTTTTTCTTAGCAGTTCTCATTTTGTATTATTTGTAAACCGCCCTGCTGACCCCTCAGTTTCAAGAGTGGTATAGTAAATGTTGGGAAATAAATAATAAAAAAAAATGGTGCTTGCGATGTCTAGGGTCCGGAATGATCCTTCCAGTTGTAAATGGTTTTTTTTTTTTTTTTTAAAGCTCACTTTATTTCACGCCTGCATTCTTCAGAAAATCATCAATAGGTTGCCATTTTTTTGAACAGGGCTCCATCCTGTGCCACTGGTCTGCCATATACAATTCCATTTTAGAAATATAACACAAAGTTTGCCACCAATAATGACAATTTAACAGAGAAACATCTTTCCAGTTAGATAAAATCAATTAAAGTGCTATTAATAAACAGATATTTAATAGTTCTTTGTAATGCTTATCTAGATCCTCAGATAAGCCCTATGATTTAAAAATAACTATCTTTAATGTCAATGTGCTTTTGTTTTTCAGCATAGCTTGTATATGGTCCCACACCTGTCTTCAGTACTCCTGGAGAGCCATACATTTAAATGGCATATCTGGTAAATTTCTAATCTCCCTCTCACAATGCCAGCAAATATTAGATTGAACCAGCCTAGCAGCTGTTCATTGTTTCCATGGCATCCAATTGGCATGATGAACTAATAAAATACATAGATTACCTCAGGCTGGCTGAGGAAATAATGTGCTTCAGTTGTGACCAAAAAAGCTGCCAATGCAACGTATCGTCTTCCCAGCCTATACCTTTAAGCCTGACAGCTTCCAGTTTTTTTTTTTCTTTTTTAAATTTTTTATTTGTAAATTTTTACATTAGTCATTCAAACATAACATGAATGAATTCAGAAATGACAATAAATTGGAGTCCCTTGGTGCTGGTGGCTTTAGAGTCTGATTTTCCAACTCCAGAAGTTTTGGGGTGGTGACTATGTCTGAGGCTATTGTGGGGAGTGCTGCTGAGGCAACGTTGGCATTGAAACGTCCCAAACAGTTTACTTTGGAAGCGATATGGGCTGCGATTTTGCATCTTGGGGAATTTATCTCCCAACGGATACAGCCTATTCAAGCCCAATTACATAGTTTTGCAGAAGACGTTGTGGAGAATTCTGGTTAGATAGCTTTGGTTAAGACTTCTTTTGAAGTGTTGCAGCGAGTGGATCGTTTAGATAATCAATCTGAAGCCATGGTGAGAGATTCTACTAGTATGAAAGCACACTTGGAAGCGCTGGACAGTCATTCCAGACTGGCTAAAATTTGGTAAATTTTCCTTGGGTACATAATGTTTCAGCGGAAGAGATGTTTAAAACCTACCTGGTTGATGATCTGGGTTTATCTGCTGAAGCTTGTCCTCCCATTGTAAAAAATCTATTGCCTTTCTGTGGGGCGTAAGGTGGTGGGAATGGCAGAAATTCCCGGGCCACAGGTATCTGATGAATTAAATGTTACTGCTATGTTAGAAGTTTCCGATTCTGAGATGGCAACTTCTAGCAACATGTTTGACACTTGCACTGTTGTCTGATAGAGAATGGCTGCTAAAAATGTTTTTAGGAAGTGTAATATCTATTTCAAGGGCTATTTGGTTCAAATGTTTCTGGACCTGGCTAGGGGAACTGAAAGCCACAGGAGAGAATTTTTGGTTCTGCAGCCTAGGGTTCTTCAGCTTGGTGGTCACTTTTTCTTGACGTACCCCTGCAAACGCTTGGTCAAGTTGCATGGCAATTCATATATTTTTTTTATTATCTTACACAATTAATTTCCTTGTTAAATGCCTGTGAAGTTTCTGGGGTGGAATGTGGGAGCTTCCATGGGTATGTAAAATGTAATATTGGCTGTAGAGAGAAGCTATATTTTATCTCCAGGAACAAGCAGGAATTAGTCCTCACATATGGGTAAGTCGGAACCGACGGAGCCCGCGCGGGAAAGCTCCCCAGCTTTTCAGATGAAAAGCTTTTGGGGCTTCCCACAGCGCATGCGCGCTGCCTTCCCGCCTTCCTTACCAGCTCTCTTCAGTTTCTCTTTTTCCGCGGAGCCAGCAGGTCGTGTTCCTGTCACCGCTGAAGAAATTGTTATTTTAATTTGTTTCTTTTGACCGCGTACCTGCCTTCCCCATACCAAAACCGGTACTGCCGGTCTCTCTTTCTTTCTTTTAAAAAAAAAAAAAAAAAAATCTTTTTTTATTTTCTCAGCACAGCTTGGTAACTTTTGTTAGGCCTTCAGGCCTACACAAATTCTCCTCATGGAGAAACCAGCTCCTGGTTTTAAAAAGTGTACCAAGTGCAATGCTGTTATTTCTCTCACGGACACCCATGAATGGTGTCTTAAATGTTTAGGACCTGACCACTCCATACCGGACTGCCCATTCTGCTCCCAGATGTCTAAACGTGGTATGCAGAACCGGGCCAACAAGTTCCATGTGCTGTTTGCTTCAGATAATCCAGCATCACAGTCATCCAGGTCTTCCTCTCCGGATGGATCTCAGGTAACCAAACTTTCTGTGGGCAAATCCTCTAAAAGCAAATCTCTTTCAAAAGATCGAGAGGCTCTCAATCTTGAGTTCGAGGATTCTGCCCAGACCAAAAAACCCCGGCGGGAGGCTCCGGCCTCCAAAGCATCACCTATGGGGTTACAGGTTGACATCGATGGCACGGCCTCGACTGATCACCTGTTAGACTGCTCTGGGGTACCGGTCGATACCGGTACCGACATCCAGGCAGCAGTGGCGTCCATGGGCAATACTATCCAGACCATGCAGCAGGCCGTTTTGGCTTTCATTAAGGCTGCGACGCCCTCGGTACCGATTCCATCGGTACCGACCCCGGTTCCGGTATCCACACCGGAACCGAGACCATCGACTTCCAAGCGTCGATCGGTTCCGCTTGCTGGATTCAGGCTTTTGCCCGATACCAATCCCATGCCCGATACGCCCGATGTCGATATCGATCGGTACGCGTATCGTGCATTGCAAGCACAGAGAGAATACTCAGATTCTTCTGATGAGTTCAATTCCTCTGATGACTCTGCTGAGTTTGATCTTCCTGAGGAGCCCTCTTCTCTAAAGAGGAGCATGTCTCCTCCAGAGGATTTATTCTTTCAGGATTTCATTGTTGATGTAGCTAAAGCACTTTCTATTGCTACATCTGCTGAAAAGGAACCCAGATCAAAAAAATTGGATATTTTAGGATACTCTAAACCTCCTAAAGAGGCAGTTACTCTGCCTATCCATGAAATCCTTCAAGAACACTTGATGGATTTGTGGGAGACTCCTCTAACCCTGTCTCCTCATTCCCGTAGGTTGGACACCATGTACCGGGTCCCTCCTTCTCCTGGGTTTCAAAAGACTCAGCTGCCTCACCACTCCATTGTGGTGAAGTCTGCTATGAAGAAGATAAAGAGTCCTAAAAGGCATTCCTCTACCCCTCCAGGGCGAGAATGTAAGACCCTCGACTCTTTTGGTAGAAAGATCTTTCAGGCTAGTATGCTTATAGCCAGGATCAATTCTTACAGCCTTTATATGGGCATGTTTCTCAGAGAACTTGCCCTAAAGGTGCGGCATTTAGCCCCCTTTATCCCTGAGGATAAAAAGGAGGACTTCACTACTCTGGTGACACAACTTTCAGAGGTCTCCAAGTTTTCCAACAGGGCAGCCTTTGATTCCTTTGAGGTTGCTGGCAGGGCTTTGGGAATCGCTATTGCAGCCCGACATCTTGCTTGGCTCCAGGCTTCTGACCTAGAACCCTGGGTCATGGATGGCTTAAGGAATCTGCCCTGTACAGGAGAGAACTTATTTGGTGAGGACTGGCAAATTAAAGCTGCTCAAATGGACGCAGAAAATGCCACTCTAGATAGACTTTCTAAGTCTACTTCTACTCCTGCCAAAAAGAAACCTTTTAAAAGGCCGTACTACAAGAAGGCCAGATTTTCCACAAATACTGGCCAACAATCTTCTCAGCCTCGCTTTGCTGCTAAACGTCAGCAATCTAAGCAAGTAAGGTTAGCTCACTTTGCTCCCAGATGGGAGCAAATAACATCAGAGCAATGGACCCTCTCTATCATCAGAGAGGGCTACAAACTCCATTTCTCCAGCCTTCCTCCCCATACCATGGTGAGGCAATTCAGTTCTCCCCCATCTCTTCTGACCCTGTTGGGTCAGGAAGTCTCCTCTCTCCTTGCCCAAAAGGCAATAGAGGAGGTTCCTCTTCCTCAACAGGGGTTAGGGTTCTACTCCCCTTATTTTCTCATAACAAAGAAGACAGGGGGCTTCAGACCTATCCTAGATCTGAGAGAATTGAACAAGTTTCTATTCAAGGAGAAATTCAAAATGCTCTCTCTGGGCATTCTCCTTCCATACCTTCAGAGTCAGGATTGGCTTTGTTCTCTAGATCTCAAGGATGCGTACACTCATATACTCATCCATCCATCCCACAGAAAATATCTTCGATTTCTGTTCCAGGGAAAACATTTCCAATACAGAGTACTTCCCTTCGGTCTCGCCTCTGCTCCAAGAGTATTCACAAAATGCATGGCAGTCGTAGCCGCATTTCTAAGAGGCATGGGAATCTTCGTGTTCCCATATCTGGACGACTGGCTCATCCGAGCTCCATCTCAGTCAGAAGTCCAGATTTCCTTGGACCGCACAAGGCGTATTCTTCAATATCTGGGACTTGTGGTAAACATTCCCAAGTCCCAACTCATCCCTACTCAGTCCCTGGAATTCATAGGGGCTTATTTATTTATTATTTATTTTATTTAACAGTTCTTCTATACCGCGCTTTTCAGATCAGTGCGGTTTACATTCAACGTCAACTATACAACACAGGCATTCTGAGTTGTAAACTTTACAATAAACAGGGAAATCAACATGGAAACAACTGGGGAAACTATCTACCACTGCAAGGGCCTACCTTCCTCTGGTCCGAGGCCAACGGCTAATAAGCTTGGCCTCCCAGGCTCAGTCCAGAAGTCACTTGTCAGCCAGAGAAATGCTGCAACTTCTGGGCCACATGGCCTCCACGGTTCATGTGGTGCCCTATGCTCGTCTCCATATGAGAGCAGCTCAATGGACATTGGCCACCCAGTGGTCTCAAGCATCGGGACTGCTGTCAGACCAGGTACTCACCTCAAAACGTCTGTTTTGGTCTCTCCAGTGGTGGACATCCTCCAAAAATCTGTTGTTGGGGACCCCCTTCCAACCTTCGTTGCCCCAAGCAACCCTCACAACAGATGCCTCCCAAACAGGGTGGGGAGCTCATCTTCAACATCTCTCCACTCAGGGAACCTGGTCTCCCCAAGAGACCACCCTTCATATCAACCTTCTGGAACTGCGAGCAATCTTCCTTGCCCTCAGTCTTGCATACCCTCCTTGCCAACCTGACTGTCCTAGTTCAGACAGACAATCAGGTGGCCATGTTCTATGTCAACAAGCAAGGAGGGACGGGCTCTCTGTCGCTTTGCAACGAAGCTCTCAGATTATGGGCTTTCGCCAGAGAGCATCAAATTCATCTTCTGGCAGTGTATCTTCCAGGAGTTCAAAACTCTCAGGCAGACAGACTCAGTCGAGTTCTGCTTCCACACGAGTGGTCCCTGCATATGGACCAGATACACAGAATCTTCCAGGAATGGGGGACCCCGGACATAGACCTCTTTGCAAGTCCGTGGAATGCCAAACTTCCCCGGTTCTGTTCCAGGACTCCGTGTCAGGGAGCTCAGGCCAACGACGCCTTTCTCCTGCATTGGGGTCAGGAATTCCTGTATGCTTTTCCACCCATTCCTTTGATTCCCAAGACTCTGTTCAAACTTCAGAGGGATCACGGGTCGATGATCCTTATAGCTCCACGCTGGCCACGCCAAGTGTGGTTCCCTCTACTTCTACAGCTCTCCCAGGGCTCCTCCCTGGACCTGGGAGCTGCGCCAGACCTTCTGTCTCAGGAGAAAGGGACTTTTATCTCCTGCATCTTTCCAATGCAGGCCTCAAGACGAATTCAGTACGAGTCCATTTAAGTGCTATTACAGCATCCTTAAAACCTATAAATGGACAACCTGTCTCCTCTCATCCTCTCGTTGCAAGGTTCATGAGAGGTCTGACCCTAACTAAACCTCCCATCCGACCTCCGCCGGTAGCATGGGATTTGAACCTAGTTCTAGGTCAGCTTATGAAACCACCTTTTGAGCCTTTGGACTCTACCTCCTTGAAATTTCTTTCCTGGAAGGTTCTTTTCCTTATTGCAGTCACTTCGGCTCACCGCATCAGTGAACTGCAGGCTTTGGTGGCTAATCCACCTTATACCAGATTTCATCATGATAAGGTGGTCCTTAGGACGAATCCCCACTTTATGCCCAAAGTGGTCTCGCCTTTTCATCTTAATCAAGAGGTATATCTACCTGTTTTTTTTCCCGGCTCCTCATGCATCCAGTGCAGAGAGGAACCTTCATACTCTTGACTGTAAAAGAGCTCTCGCCTGTTACCTCAACAGGACTCAGCCACATCGAAAGTCTTCCCAACTTTTTGTGGCTTTTGATCCTTCTCATTTGGGACTTCCAGTCTCCAAACGTACACTTTCCAATTGGATTGCTCAGTGTATTTCTTTTGCTTACCAGAGTAAGAACATTTCTCTGGAAGGCCATGTCACAGCTCACAGTGTGAGAGCCATGGCTACTTCTATGGCTCATCTTCACTCTGTATCCATAGATCAGATCTGTCGAGCAGCCACTTGGGCCTCGGTTCATACCTTCACAGCCCATTACTGTTTGGACAAGGACTCCCGCCGGGATGCCTTGTTTGGTCAGGCTGTCCTCAAACACCTGTTCCATACTTAAGCAACTCCTGCCCACCTTCCCTGAATGGATGCCTGAGATCCATACGAAGATGGTTTACCCTTGGAGGGGGATCTCCCAGGCATCTTAGCTAGGGAGTCCCCCATATGTGAGGACTTATTCCTGCTTGTTCTTGGAGATAGCACAGTTACTTACCTGTAACAGGTGATCTCTGGGAACAGCAGGAATTAGTCCTCACAACCCACCCACCTCCCCTAGGAGTTGTATCTTCTATCTATCTACCTTCCTTTCCTCTCTCTATTGTCTCAGCTATAAACTCGAACTGAAGAGAGCTGGTAAGGAAGGCGGGAAGGCAGCGCGCATGCGCTGTGGGAAGCCCCAAAAGCTTTTCATCTGAAAAGCTGGGGAGCTTTCCCGCGTGGGCTCCGTCGGTTCCGACTTACCCATATGTAAGGACTAATTCCTGCTGTTCCCAGAGATCACCTGTTACAGGTAAGTAACTGTGCTTTCCTTGTAGAGTATCATATTTTGTATTATATTTCCTTGGATTCTGGGTTCTTGTTTTGTGGGCTGAAGGTGGGTATGCTGATATTTGATTTATGACATGTTATGTATTTTCTTTTTTTTAATGATATGGTAGCAGTTACCCACATTACTGTTACCAGTGGTATTGCTTGTATTTTGTTTAAAATTAGAAATAATAAATTTAAAAAATAAAGAAATGATGACAAATCAAAATAAAGAAAATTACTGCAATAGGAAAAATGTAATAATGTCCAATCAGTTCATAACTCTAATGGGGCGGGCAAGAAAGAAACCATTATACAGCCTCGCTCATAAATCTGAGTGAGGCTTATTTCAAAGGAAAATTACAAAGAAAAGGGTGGGAGAGAGCAATATCAGCCAGATGGGAACATCACACCTTCGCATCAACCTCTTACGGATAAAAATTGCAAGAGCTGTTTGGGCTCATAGTACACATACTGTTCATCTAAGAAAATAACACAGTACCTGGATGGAAATTTTAGGGGGAAAAAGCCAAGAATTCCTTCCTCCTCCTTTGGGTTTCTCTGGAGAAATTGGGGAAAAATATGCAACCTGGAGCCCAAAGACATTTTCATTCAAATTTTTATCAAATAAATGTAATACTTACTTACGGTCTGTTTCCAAAGCAAAGGTGACAATCAATGTAACTCACTCAGTGATGATGACATCAAGTGAGCTTTCAAGAAACCCAGTGAGGTCCAAGCCCTCAGACTGGGTTTCCCCTTGGGACCCCCCAAGTGGGTTAGCAGGTGTACCCACAGATAAATATTGAGCCCTAATTAAAGGGGGCAAATTATCTTGGGAGATCTCACTGAAATACTTCCGACCAATCTCCAAGAGATAGCAAGGGAGATTTTGGGAATTCAGAAGTCTCAGATTGTTGTTTCTTGCTTGATTTTCCATGAATTCCAGTTTCTTAGCCAAAACGTTCTTATCCTTCACTTGCGCCTCACTAAGAGACTGCAGGACACCCACTTGTTCTTCCAATTTTGCCACTCGCCTAGCTTACACCCATTGCTCCATAAGACCTCCACCAACATTTGCTTAGCCGCAGCCAAGTCTTCCTTTTTCCACTTGTGAAAATGCCAAGAGCGGTTCATGTTGGCCATAACATCCCATAGTGTATCCAAGGTTTACTGTGCAAAATGCTGAATTTAACCCCTCGGGACATCAAGATTTTGTAGCTCACCGGGCTCGACACTGGTTGGAGAAGAATGTGCAATAGGCTTCTGGCTGTGAGGACCTCCACCTATTGCCAAAGCGCTTCCTTCACTTCCCCCCCACCCCCCGCAGAGAACTCTGCAGCGCCTGGAGGGAGCACAACCTTGGTCATAGTAGAGCTTCCGGGTTGCGGTGGAGCACTGCAGTTTTCAGGGCTAAGAAACACCCTATCGCTGCTCAGATCTGAGGTCCGACGATGCCCCAGGTCCACCAAGGATATCGCCTCTCTTCCCAGGGACTAGACTCCACATGCTGCAAGGGTAGCTTGGGTTCCTGTCGATCTAACAGAACAAAGCAAACAAGACACAGAATTATGGGTATTTTAAATATATAGGGAAAGACACTCTTACAAGATGCCGAAATGGCTTGGGTATTTATTTTATCAAGAAATTTAAATCCGAGTCCTGTAACCTAGTCCAACTAGAGCGCAGTTCTAGTAGGTCTCCAATCCTATATCATCAAATGCTCAAAAAGAACAGGTCCATTATAGGGAGAAAACTGCTGGGAACACAGGCACAGCAACTCTCGTTGTGAGAAGTTCAGTCACACATACCCTCTCCATATGCCATCTTGCCCCATTAGTCTGTTCTAACACCCCACCCCCCATAATCTTTTATAAGAAACTGAGGCTGCATGACCCTCCTCTGCTATATACTGTACTAGTTATATTCCATAGCCTCAGACCATGGTTCTGATCGTAGGGACAAACGGTGCTTTAATCAAATCAATTTAAAGTTACGGGACTATGGAATACTATAAGTCCTACAAAGCTCTGGAAAAAATAAGGGGTTGTCAGGGCCTATCAATTGACCCAAACTCCGTAACCCTTTATTCTGCCATGGGGCCATATAATAGGTTTTTAATATCTGGGTTATACCATATTGTAAAATTCTTAGTATCTTCATTTGTTTACAAAAACAGTGTCGGAAAATTATCACGTTATGTGTAGCAGATTATTGGAGAAAGAGTGTCCAAATCCTTTGGCAGTTTAATCCACTGGTAACAAATCCAAAGGAATGGGAGCAATCCACTTTCGCGCTTATGTACCAATTTAAAGCATACATATGATCAGTGGGACCAAGGGCCTATACTAGACCATATCTAAGCATAAGAGCCTTATAATACAGAGAGAAATCTGGAAAACCCACGCCTCCCCTACCCCTTGCAGCCTTTAAAATCTTTAGACCAATACGTGGCTTCCATTCTTTCCAGAGGAATTGTAATGACATCTTTTCTATACACAAGTAGAAGGATTTTGGATATAAATCTGGCATCATACTTGAAGTATGATTTATCTATGTCAGTAGATATCTCCAGGAACAAGCAGGAATAAGTCCTCACATATGGGTACGTCGGTACCGACGGAGCCCGTGCGGGAAAGCTCCCCAGCTTCTTAGAATAGAAGCTTTTGGGACCTCCCACTGCACATGCGCACTGCCTTCCCGCCTTCCTGAACAGCTCTCCTCAGTTTCTCTTTTTCCGCGGAGCCAGCAGGTCGTGTTCCTGTCACCGCTGAAGAAATTGTTATTTTATTTGTTTCTTTAGACCGCGTACCTGCCTTCCCCATACCGATACCGGTATCGCCGGTCTTTTCTTTCTTTCTTTAAAAAATTATAATTCTTTTTTCTTATTTTTTAGCTTTTTGGTCACTTCAGAGAGGCCTCTCGGCCTACTCAATTTCTCCTCATGGAGAAGCCAGCCCCTGGATTTAAGAAGTGTACCAAATGTAATGCTGTTATTTCAGTCACAGACACCCATGAATGGTGTCTGAAATGTTTGGGGCCTGACCATTCCATACCGGACTGCCCATCTTGCTCCCACATGTCTAAACGTGGGCTGCAGAACCGGGCCAACAAATTCCATGTGCTGTTTGCTTCAGAGAATACAGCATCACAGTCATCCAGGTCTTCTTCTCCGGATGGATCTCAGGTAACCAAACCTTCTGTGGGCAAGTCCTCAAAGAGCAAATCTCCTTCAAAGCATCGAGAGGCTCTTAGCTTAGAACTTGAGGACCCTGCCCCAGCCAAACAACCCCGGCGGGAAGTCCAACTTCCAAAAACGCCAATTCAGGGGTCTCAGGTTGATATCGATGCTACGGCCTCGACAGATCACCTGTTAGCCTGCTCTGGGGTACCGGGTCACTCCGGTACCGACATCCAGGCAGCTATGGCGTCCATGGGCGATACTGTACAGTCCATGCAGCAGGCCGTCATGGCTTTCATTAAAGCTGCAACGCCATCGGTTCCGCTTTCAGCGATTCCGGGCCCGATACCGGTATCGTCCGCCATGCCGGTATCGAGGCCGTCCACCTCTAAACGCAAGTCGGTACCGTATGGGCTTTCGCTCCATACCGGTTCCATACCCGATACGCCCGATATCGATACCGATCGGTACGCGTATCGTGCGTTAGAGGAAAGCACCGATTCCTCTGAGGATTTTCACTCCTCTGATGATTCTGCTGAGTTTTCACTCAACTTACCTGAGGAGCCCTCTTCTCCTAAAAGGAGAATGTCCCCTCCAGAGGATTTGTCCTTCCAGGACTTTGTTTTAGATATGGCTACAGCCCTTTCTATTACCACATCCTCTGAAAAGGAACCCAGATCCAAAAAAACTGGATATTTTGGGATACTCAAAGGCCCCTAAGGAGGCAGTTACCCTGCCTATCCATGAAATCCTTCAAGAACAACTGATGGATTTCTGGGAAAATCCTTTGACTTTGTCTCCTTATTCCCGTAGGTTGGACACCATGTATAGGGTCCCTCCTTCTCCTGGTTTCCAAAAGACTCAATTGCCCCACCACTCTATTGTGGTGAAGTCTGCAATGAAGAAGATTAGGAGTACCAAAAGGCACTCTTCCACCCCTCCAGGACGGGAATGTAAGACTTTGGACTCTTTTGGTAGGAAAATTTTCCAGGCTAGTATGCTTATAGCCAGGATTAATTCCTACAGTCTCTATATGGGCATGTTCCTGGAGGAACTTGCCAAAAAGGTGCGGCATTTTGCCCCCTTTATCCCTGAGGATAAAAAGCAGGGATTCCTTTCCCTAGTGAAACAACTCTTAGAGGTTTCTAAGTTCTCTAATAGGGCAGCATATGATTCCTTTGAGGGAGCCAGTAGGGCTTCGGGCATTGCTATTGCAGCCCGACGTCTTGCTTGGCTCCAGGCCTCTGATCTGGAACCTTGGGTTCTAGATGGCTTACGGAATCTGCCCTGTACAGGTGAGAACTTATTTGGGGAAGAGTGGCAAATCAAAGCCACCCAGATGGATGCTGAAAATGCCACCTTGGAAAGACTTTCAAAGTCCACTTCAATTCCTACTAAGAAAAAGTCTTTTAAAAGGCCTTACTATAAGAAGGCCAGAGTTGCTTCAAATACTGGCCAGCAGTCTTCTCAACCTCGCTATACTGCTAAGCGTCAGCAATCCAAACAAGCACGAGCTAAGCCTGCAGCAGCTACTGTAGCTCAGCAGGCTCCAACCCCTCAGGGGTTTTGACTTGCTCCTAGGGAACTTGCCACTTCTGGTTCTAACACAACCAGAACCTCTCACCATACCCGGAAGGTTGGTTCACTTTGCTCCCAGATGGGAACAAATCACAACAGAACAATGGACCCTCTCTATCATTCGAGAGGGTTACAAACTTCATTTCTCCAGCCTTCCTCCCCATCATATGGTGAGACCATTCAATTCTCCCCCATCTCTCCTAACCCTGTTGGGTCAAGAGGTTTCCTCTCTTCTTGCCCAAGGGGCCATAGAAGAGGTTCCTCTTCCTCAACAAGGGTCCGGTTTCTACTCCCCTTATTTTCTCATTCCAAAGAAGACAGGGGGATTCAGACCAATCCTAGATCTGAGAGAATTGAACAAATTTCTCTTCAAGGAGAAATTCAAAATGCTGTCTCTCGGCATTCTCCTTCCTTACCTCCAGGGTCAGGACTGGCTTTGTTCTCTAGACCTACAGTATGCGTATACACATATACTCATCCATCCATCCCACAGAAAGTATCTTCGCTTTCTGTTTCAGGGAAAACATTTCCAATACAGAGTACTCCCCTTCGGTCTAGCCTCTGCTCCAAGAGTATTCACAAAATGCATGGCAGTCGTAGCCGCATTTCTAAGAGGCATGGGAATCTTTGTCTTCCCATATCTGGACGACTGGCTCATCCGAGCTCCAACCCAGTCACAGGCCCAGATTTCCCTGGACCACACAAGGAGCCTTTTGCAGTATCTGGGACTGGTAGTAAACCTTCCCAAGTCCCAACTCATCCCTACTCAATCTCTAGAATTCATAGGGGCCCAGTTGGACACCATCACTGCAAGGGCCTACCTTCCACATGTTCGAGGCCAGCGCCTCCTGAGTTTGGCCTCCCAAGCTCAGTCCAGCACTCACTTGACAGCCAGGGAAATGCTACGCCTACTGGGTCATATGGCCTCCACAGTGCATGTGGTGCACTATGCTCGTCTTCATATGAGAGCAGCTCAATGGACCCTGGCCACTCAGTGGACTCAGGCGTCAGGAGCGCTCTCAGACCAAATACAAACCTCCGATCGTCTGTTTTGGTCCCTCCACTGGTGGACTTCCACCAAGAATCTGTTGTTGGGGGCTCCATTTCAACCATTGCTACCCCAAGCAACCCTCACAACAGATGCCTCCCAAACAGGGTGGGGAGCCCATCTGCAAACTCTCTCCACTCAGGGCACTTGGTCTCTACAGGAGACCACCCTTCATATCAATCTTCTGGAACTGCGAGCAATTTACCTTGCCCTCAAGGTCTTCCACTCCCTCCTAGCCAACCTCACTGTCCTAGTTCAGACGGACAATCAGGTGGCCATGTTTTACATAAACAAACAAGGAGGGACGGGCTCTCTGTCGCTTTGCAACGAAGCTCTAAGACTATGGGCCTTCGCCAGAGAGCATCAGATTCACCTGCTAGCAGTGTATCTCCCAGGAGTTCAAAACTCTCGGGCAGACCGGCTCAGTCGAGTTCTGCTGCCACACGAATGGTCCCTACATTTGGACCAAATAAACCGAATCTTTCAGGAATGGGGGACCCCGGACATAGACCTCTTTGCAAGTCCGTGGAATGCCAAACTTCCCCGGTTCTGTTCCAGAACTCCGTGTCAGGGAGCTCAGGCTACGGACGCCTTTCTCCTGAATTGGAATCAGGCATTCCTATATGCCTTTCCACCCATTCCTTTGATTCCCAAGACTCTGTTCAAACTCCAGAGGGATCATGGAACTATGATCCTCATAGCTCCACGCTGGCCACGCCAAGTGTGGTTCCCTCTACTTCTACAGCTCTCCCAGGGATCCTACCTGGATCTGGGAGCTGCGCCAGACCTCCTGTCTCAGGAGGAGGGGACTTTGTGGCACCCAAACCCCAAATCCCTTCACCTCAGTGCTTGGTTACTGAAGGCTTAAGCCTTCAAGACTTTCATCTTTCCCAACCAGTGAAAGATATCCTTTCTGCCTCTAGGAAACCCTCTACCAGGCGTTCCTATGCTTTCAAATGGAAACGTTTTTCCATTTGGTGTGCTCAGCAGGGTCTTGACCCTCTGGCACTTCCTTTGAATTCTCTTCTTGATTATCTCCTGCATCTATCCAATGCAGGCCTCAAGACGAATTCGGTAAGAGTCCATTTAAGTGCTATTGCAGCATCCTTGAAACATATAAATGGACAACCTATCTCCTCTCATCCTCTTGTTGCAAGATTCATGAGAGGCCTGACTCTCACTAAACCTCCCATCAGACCACCCCCGGTCGCATGGGATTTGAATCTAGTGCTCGGTCAACTTATGAAGCCACCTTTTGAGCCAATGTTTTCCACCTCCTTGAAATTTCTTTCCTGGAAGGTCATCTTCCTCATTGCAGTCACTTCGGCTCGCCGCATCAGTGAGCTGCAGGCTTTAGTGGCTAATCCACCTTACACAAGATTTCATCATGATAAGGTGGTCCTTAGGACGAATCCCCACTTTATGCCTAAAGTGGTCTCGCCTTTTCATCTTAATCAAGAGGTATATCTACCTGTCTTTTTTCCAGCTCCTCATGCATCCAATGCAGAGAGGAACCTTCATACTCTGGATTGTAAAAGAGCTCTCGCTTTTTACCTTAATAGGACTCAGCCACATCGAAAGTCTTCTCAACTTTTTGTGGCCTTTGATCCTTCCCATTTGGGACTTCCAGTCTCCAAGCGTACACTTTCCAATTGGATTGCTCAGTGTATTTCTTTTGCTTACCAGAGCAAAAACATTTCTCTGGAAGGCCATGTCACTGCTCACAATGTGAGGGCCATGGCAACTTCTATGGCTCATCTGCACTCTGTTTCCATAGATCAGATCTGTCGAGCCGCTACCTGGGCCTCGGTTCATACCTTCACAGCCCATTACTGTTTGGACAAGGACTCCCGCCGGGATGCCTTGTTTGGCCAGGCTGTCCTCAAGCACCTGTTCCATTCCTAAACAACTCCTGCCCACCTTCCCAGAATGGATGCCTGAGATCCATACGAAGATGGCGAACCTTTACAGGGGATCCCATGCATCTAAGCTAGGGAGTCCCCATATGTGAGGACTTATTCCTGCTTGTTCCTGGAGATAGCACAGTTACTTACCTGTAACAGGTGATCTCTGGGAACAGCAGGAATTAGTCCTCACAACCCACCCACCTCCCCTAGGAGTTGTATCTTTTATCTATCTATCTTCCTGTCCTCTCTCTGTTGACTCAGCTATAAACTCGAAACTGAGGAGAGCTGTTCAGGAAGGCGGGAAGGCAGTGCGCATGTGCAGTGGGAGGTCCCAAAAGCTTCTATTCTAAGAAGCTGGGGAGCTTTCCCGCACGGGCTCCGTCGGTACCGACGTACCCATATGTGAGGACTAATTCCTGCTGTTCCCAGAGATCACCTGTTACAGGTAAGTAACTGTGCTTTATTGCTGCTTCTTCATCCCACCAGTTCAAGAAACAGAAAGAAGGGAGACCATCTATTAATAGTATCGGAAATTCTTTCCATATTTTATATGTAGTGGTGGTTCTGCATCTCTATGAAAATAAACCCTAAGTATTTTAAGCCCAAGGGTGCACCTTGTATATCATCGCTGATAAGTTTCTGTTGGGAACAATTTACATTCATTGACATGGCCTTTGATTTATCCCAAGTTATGCAGTATCCTGAGAAAAATGGAAAACCCCATACCACCTGTAACAATTCCATGATGGAGTTGCCCGGAATTGATAAAAACAGAAGGATATCATCTGCATATGCAGTTAATTTGCTCAACATCTTGTAACTTAACTCTAGATATTGCATTATTGGTCCAAATAGCTATGAGAAGAGATTCTAAAGCTAAATTAAGCAGTAGGGATAATAGGCATTTCTGCCGAGTACCTCTTTCCAAAGGTAAGGTAGCAGCCAAGGTACCCTGAAAAAAGAACTCCACTCAATGCGGTCGAAGGCTTTTTCAGCATCCAGTGATAAAGCTATTGCTCCGCTCTTCTGTGTTTGAGGTCATGAAAAATATGTGCATTATCAAAAATATAATGTTCCTTCAAAAAACTACTTGATCAGGAGCAGTCAATATATCCCAATTTTTTTGTAATCGCAGGCCTAATGCTTTAGCCAATATTTTGTAATCCGCATTGAGAGAGAGTATATCAGGTGATAATTCTGCACAAATAAAAATTCTTGTCCTTGCTTTGGTAAAAGAATAACTGTTGCTTCTGTAAAGGCACCTCCAGATACCTCAAGACTCATCTGTGATTGAAAAACTTCTAGCAAATGCAGAATTGATTCCTTTTTTAAAGGTATTATAGAATTCCATTATATAACCCTCAGTGCCTGGTGCTTTACCATTGGAAAGTGATTCTATTGCAGCCTCTGTTTCAGTAACGGTCAGTGGGACATCTACCTGTTCTTTTTGAGCATTTGATGATATAGGATTGGAGACCTACTAGGAACTGCTCTCTAGTTGGACTAGAATTACAGGACTCTGATTTAAATAATTCTTGATGATAAAATAAATGCCCAAGCCATTTCAGCATCTTGTAAGAGTGTCCCTATATGTTTAAAATACCCATAATTCTGTGTCTTGTTTGCTTTGTTATTCTCTAACAGAATGCTTTTCCTTCAAAACAAATTATACCCTCTTGCTGGCTCAATTTATTAAGCTAATACCTTTTCCTCTGCAAGTCTTACAAATCCACCTTATTGGGAGTAGTTCTATGTCTCTGTTCCAACTCCTTGATTTCAGCTTCTAAATGAGCTATTTCTTGTTTCTTTTCCTCACAGGAAAGCTGCTTATCTCACCCTACAGGATGACCATATAAGCTTCTCATACTAATAAAGTAGATTTTGGAGTTGTTATCCTCTGGAAGAAATCTACTGTAAACTATTGAACTTTTTCCTTAAAATCTGGTTCACTTAAGACCACATGATTAAGCCTCCACAGTGATGGGCCATTGCAACCCCCTGATTACCAGTAATCTCTATTGAAACTGCTGTATGATCTGAAATGAGGATGGGAACTGATATCTGCTTTAGAAACCCCAGGTATCAATCCCTGGAACACTAAAGAATTATCAGTTCTTGAGTATGATTGATATGATGCTGAACAAAGTTTGATATTTCATAGTGAGGATAGAGCAAGCGCCATGGATCTGATTAAACGTACAACATTCATCAAGCTGTGAAGGCCTTTAGAGTTTTTGTCATGGGGGGTCTACATATTGAGATTCTGTTATAGATCAAGATCTAATGGCTGATTAAAATACACCCCTACTATTTTAGAGTGTTGTCCATGTTCTTTAAGAATTGCAATGATGGTCTCATGGGATTGTATATGTTCAAAAAGATATGACATCATGAGTAAGTACAGTAGCAAGAGCCCAACATCCTCTGTATCAATAACTAGATGCACTATTGGACATTGCAGAGATTTAGCAAACATTATTATAATACCTCTTTTGTTGGAAATAGCAGGAGAGAACACTGCCTTCTCCAACCAAGGAATGGAGTGCTTTTAACAACCACTAAATAGTAATTGCATTTATTATAACATCACAACTTGTGCTCTCAATGTTTTTAGATAACTAAAGACTTTGGTACGTTTTATGGGGTGGTTTAATCCATTTATATTCCAACATATCACTTTGAACTTAGACATTCTGACACATTAATTACCCTTTTACATCCCTCCCCACCATTCCTCATATTCCATATCTACCTCTTTACCCCCATGAAGCCACCAATTTGTTGTAGATGCCATTAAACCAGACAACATAAAAGCTGAGGACAGCGGTCACCCACTGAACAGTTGTCTCTGTAATAGTCAGGTCATCCAGCAAGCTGAGCTTGTGACTATAACAGTTCAACCCAAAAATATACCCCACCCCCTTGAGAAAGGAAACGGGTCCTGAAACCCCAGGGAACAACATCTAAACAAAAAGTACAACTATAGATCCAAAGGTCTGGTTCCATTAAACCCACAATCCTAAACTCTGAATCCCCATTCCATCAATCATACAACTACTCATTTAGTTAAAACATATCTTGCACTTCCATTCTTTCAACTCTTTCACATTCACACCATATTAGAAGTCTTGAATAAATATTCAGAGCATTCAGTCTCATTTTTATCCTACCAAACCCTCAATCATTTAACTCTTCGGTAAATTCAAAACGCAAGCTTTACCATCTCAAAATTTTACCTAGTTGAAGCTTTTGAAGCAACAGTTTAAATTATAAGATCAGCATATCACATCTTCAACTGATCCCATAATAACGGCAGTTCTCCACAGACATGAATACCATGTGCGATGTAGCTTGGAATAAGGCATGTAACCATCTTCGATATAGCACATGTAAAGATTTCTTTTACTGTATAATATGATCTCCATGTAATAAATCACCATAATCCATTGCCACACCAGGTCTCTCTCTGTCTGTATAATTGCCAATACAGAGCATCAACTGCTTATTTATTTTATTTTATTTATTTATTTATATTCTCTTATATACCGCGCTATTCTGCATCAGTGCGGTTTACATTGTACAAACTGAAATTACATTGAACAGGGCATTATAACTTGGAGATAACTATTTTACAGGGAACATGGGCTATGGAGGGTTAAGTGGCTTGCCCAAGACCACAAGGAGCACCTGTGGGACTAGAAACCCCAGTCCTTCCGGCCCAAGGTTGCTGTCTTCTAGTGGGATTTGAACCCCCGACCTTCTGGCCTGAAGTACCTTGCCCCAATCACTAGGCCACTCCTCCACTCCTTCTTCTGGCAAAACCTCCAAACGATTTTTTTTTAGATGTCGGGACATTTTAAATTGTTCAGTCAATAGACTAACATGTTCCTGTTCTATATAAGCAGTGGTCTTGTTATCCAATGTGATTTGCAATTGCGTAGGGTAAAGCAGGCCGTAGTCCTGCTAGACCAGTCCAAGGCCCGCCCCTGAAATTGTATTCGCTCTATTTCTTCTGCTGTGGTACCTTGAGTACGCCCTGATTTTTATACTTGGCTCTGCATGTTCATCTACTGACAGCTTTTGTTTATGCCTTCCTGCTGACCACTCATTGCTGCCCATGGTTGAGGAGCAGTTCCTCCAAATAGGTTTGTTTTGTGCATACTATGACGGTAGTGAACCTGGCTTCTAAGCCAGGGCATGTGGAGTATGATCAGTCTCTCAAATTTACTGCTAAGTGCCAAAGAGCCGCCTCCTGGAGTTCATAAGATGTAACATATATGGGTAGTTTGTCAAGATGTGCTTGGAAATTCTTCTTTATCAAGCCTGTGGCACCCAACACAATGGGAAATATTTCTGTATCTTTCTGCCATGTTTTCTTGGTCTCTGACTGCATTTCCTGGAATTTCAGGATCTTCTGTCTCCACACGATTCAGAGAGTAGTCGCTTGGAACTGACACTTCTACAATGCTGTTCTGGTGTTTTTCTCTTGAACCACTATATTCGGCTTCCTCGCATCCAGCTTTTTATCGATCTAAATGGGAGTATCCCAGCTGATCATAACCTCCTCATTCTCTGTAATACTGTTAGGGTCATAATCCCAGTGCTTTTCGGGCTCAGTAATGTTGCAATGCATGCAGAGTTTCCAATGGATGAGGCCTGTTGCTTTATTATGTCTTTCTGTATAGAAATTTTCTGCCATCAGAACTTCACAGCCAGCTATTAGGTGAGTCACCATTTCCAGAATCGACATATGTGACTCACCTAATGTCCTTTGTGTTTTCTTATCATTCCCCCTAGCTGTATCCCATGTCTACAGCTACTGTGTTGTCTGTCTCTATTAGGTTGTGAGCTCCGATGAGTAGGGACTGTCTTTTACATGTGTCTGTGTATGCCTTGTAGCACTGTACAAATGTTCAGTAGTAGTAGTAATCTGTGTTGCCAGTTTTTTCAATGCTCACTGTAAGCCATCTCATCCATAAGCCGTTGTCCTGGGCTGCAACTTCCAACCTCTCATCATTCGGATTCAGTTCACCCCTCCTTAACCATTTATGTGTCTTGATCAACTAAAGGTTCCTAGAGTAACACTCTGCATTTCCCTCTGTATTTCCCACTGTATTTGTGTATCTGCCACTTGTTTTTCTTTGTTGATCTAATTCCTTGAAGATTTTTTTCTCCTGTTTTGCAAATTATTTCCTTCCGTGTGCATGCTTGTGGATTTTCACTCATGCCTTCTAGTCGTCAGAACGCCTGTCCAAGCTTGATAATGGAGACAGATTCTGGATATTTAACTCTCATATTTTAGCACTTTTTGCATATTTGAATCGGAGGATGCAGTTAAGTAGGCCTGAAGGTCTATGATAGTAGCTCTGTATGTGTAATCAATCTCTGTGTTCTAGCCCTCCTTCAGCTCTAGGGATGAACAGTCTTGGCATACACTGATTCTTATAAATCACTTCATGGTCATGAAGGAGTTTTCGTGTTCACACATCCAGTTTTCAAGATCTTTAAGAGCCAGTTCCCAACCTCAAAGTACAGGAATTGTTAGCTGATTAATGGCTTGTATCTTATTCTGTGATGTTAAAGCACTTTTCAATAATGATTATAATCTTCTGTAGTATTCTTTACTGATCTTTTCTCTCAGTAATTTCTGCCTAAGTTTCGTTCCTCCTTCTACTCCGCTTTCCTATTCAAGGTCCTGCTGTCACAGCTTTCAGCCAGGGAGATGTTTTCAGTTTTGCTCAATTTTCCTCTCTAAAAAAAAAAAAGAAAAAAAAGTTGCCTTAGCACATTTGTCAAGGCCAAAGGTTATTCTGATGTAATTAGAACAGCTTTTCACCATATGGAGTTGCTCTACTAATTGTTGGTCGCTGGAACTATAGAGCGTCAGATTGTCTATAAATAATAAATGAGATGTTTCTGGGTTATTACCACCTTTAGGATTCATGATAAATCTACATCTCAGAGTTGATGAGAGTATTCTTTGGATTAAGTGCCACACAAAACAGAAGGGGTGATAGGGAATCCCCCTGAAATAGTCCCCGCTGGATCCTGATGTTAGTAATAATATACTGACCATCTTCATATTTCAGAGAGAGTGTGGTTTGCCACATTGTCATGGTAAACTTAATGTATTCTATCAAACCAAGATTTATTTTATACATTCCAAGGCAATTTATTATCCATCAGTGTGGGACACTGTCAAAAAGCTTTCTTATAATCAATCCATGCTATACTGAGATTTCTGCTTTTCTTAGTGCTGGCCATGATGGCCTTATTCAACGTTAATTGGTCTTTGGCACCAATTTATACAAAAGCAGAAGTAAGGATGTGGTTGAAAACTACAGGCCGGTTAGTTTAACTTTGGTGGTGAGTAAATTATTGGAAACGCTGCTGAAAGAGAAAATAGTGAGGTTTCTGGAGTCCAGCGGATTACAGGATCCAAAGCAGCATGGATTTACCAGAGGTCAGACAAATCTGATTGATTTCTTTGACTGGGTGACCAGGGAGTTGGACCGAGGGAGAGCCCTAGATGTGGTGTATTTAGATTTCAGTAAAGCCTTTGACATTGTTCCTCACAGGCGAGGCAAACCTTACCTGACAGCCCTTCCACTATATCACTGACAAAGATGTTAAAAAGAAATGGACAAAGGACAGATCCCTGGGGCACACCACTAGTAACCCCCTTCTCAGAGTGAGTTCCACGGCCCTGCACCTCCCGTTGGGCTGCCCCCGGTAAAATATCATCTTATCTAATTTGCTAGCAAACTGCATTTCCTTTGCTTACATCCAGACAGGCTTGTCTTAATTGCCACCAAAAACATAATTGGTGTCTGTTACTGCAGTGCCTTGCGTATTCATCTTTCACCTATATCCATTGAAAGTAGCCTGTTGCTAGGGCATCACATCTGTGAGAATTTGCTATCCCATTTGTCCTTGGAGAAAACAGTTATTTACCTGTAGCAGGTGTTCTCTACTGACAGCAGGATACAAGTCTTCACATACCCTCCTACCTCCTCAAGAAGTTGTATTCTACATTCAGGTTTTGTATTACACTAAAATGGTCCCATGTGATAGTGGCAGGCAGGAAGTGATGTGCATATGCAGTGAAACCTTCCAAAGGTTGTGGAAAGGATCCTAAACTGGGAAACTGTTTGTTTTCCTGTGCTGGACTTTGTCAGCAACATCACCCATCTATGATAACTGCTGTCCATGGAGAACACCTGCTACAGGTAAGTAACTTAGTTTTCCTCCTCCTTTTTCCCTTATTCTTGTTACCAACACAGCTGGCTTGCACATTGCACACTTTGGATTCTGCTCTGACAGACTCCTTATCGCCAGCAAATTAAAATAATAGTTCTGCAGTTTAAAGTGAATGTTAGCAGCTTCGCACTTTAAAATTTTGAACCCTCTTCTTAAAAACGTTTTTTAAAGTTTTGTCACATTTTCAATTTCTGACTGGTTTATGAATGCAATATTGACACAGAACTTTTTATTAAAAATAAATACTTGAATAATGCATTGGGAAGTGACCAAACACTATTTCTTGAAGGTATTTTCCAGAAAATTCAAACCAGAGACCACAGTGGAAAAAGGGATTTATGCAGGGACGTATGAATAGACCAGAAATTGAACAAAAAGAAGCTCTGTATAGAGAACGTTTGCCTGATTATTTAAGAACACTTCGAGGAAGGTAGGTTTTGTTTAATTAGCTTGCTTTCCTTTCTGTGCTCTTAAAGTATGCCATATTTGTAGCCATCTTGGACTTCTAGCAGACTGACACTCTTGGACCTTTTCTTAGTGGCCATGTAAACTCACCAGTAACTTTTGTAGCTGCAGATGTGTGTGAGCTTTATCATGTAAGAAATATCTTTGTATGATTTGGCAATGCAATTTTAGTGTCATCAAGCATTCTAGGACTTAAGACAAAGGGTTGGATTTACTTAAGTGTGCTACTGTGTTAGCATGCTTTAACACTGCACAAAATGGGACCTGTGGTAAATAACGTACATTATGGGATAGATTTACTAAATGATGACACATTATTACTTATGTTGACTACCACCTCCACCTGACCATTTTTGCTTTTATTATCCTCTTTCTTTTGGTTGTTTTACACTTCAGTGGTGCTTTAAAATAGAGGGGTCTATTGTAAGAAAAAAAACAGAGCGCTTATCAAGACTTCCCTGATATGCAGGCCAGTGAATGAACTGCATTAAGTTTAGTACAGGGATTAATTACCAGTTTAGTGAAGTATTTTTGGGGGCACTAAATTACTTCCCATATAGCCAAGGGTTTTAGAGCACAAAAAAAAATGCTCTCATCGGGATATAAATCCACTGCACGTAAGGTTATTGCACTTACTATGTAAATGCCAATTAATGAACTGTGTATGAAATCATATTCATAAGTTCCTTATCGTCCCTCCAGTCTAGTCCCAAAACCTCTGGGGTTGTGCTCCTCTTCCAGCAGCTTGGAGACTGAGACACGTCATTCTTTTGATGACACTGGCAAATATAACCACAGGATCCGCCTCCTTACTCTAGTTCTCTGTCTCCAAGCAGCTGGAGGGTGGTGAGCCCAGAGCTTTGGGGCTCACTAGAGAAGCAATTAAGTAAATTGAGGAAGTTAGAGAGATTAGGAATAGGGATTTATACTGAATTGCTTTAAAGTTAATGTAAGTCACATTTATTATTTTTTGGAGGAATATTTCTTTAAATTTTCTCGTAGCGGTATGGCCCTCCCCCTCCCCTATCGAATTGCCTTTACGGAGCTCAGCAGTGCAGTACCGCGGAGACGGTCGTGAAGGGGGAAAGACTCCGGTTCCTGATCCCTCCTAAATGGGTGAGGAATCGGTGCCTTAGGCTCTGCAGCGCCAGAAGCTAATTCCTGTGAGTGCTCAGCCGTCGTCAGGGGATCCGGGGGGATAGCGGCGGCAACAGTGGAAAACGGAGGCTTGCCTTGAATCAGTCAGTACAGGTATTATCGGAGGACCGGGTGAGTCTGGAGCAGCGGGGGACAGGACTGAATCCCCATGGAGGTAAGCCGCAGGAGAGCAGGGCGCATTGTCGCGGGTCCTGTGTGTATAAGAAGGCCCGATCACGTGGTCTCAGCATAGGAAGTGCCGTTTCATGCGGGCAAGCTAAAATGGCTCAGTTTTGGGCAGGAAAGCGTTTTCGGGAAATTTCGTCAGAATTTGATTAGGAGTGGTTCGTAGTGTTAAACTATATATTTAGAGTTTAAAAAAAAAAGTTTAGAAGAAGTGACTGCGGGTTCAGGACAACGGTCAGAATCTGTGGAAGGGACTTAAGCCTCTAAGTACAAAGGGCTCTTGGGTCCATTACTCAAGGCCATTTATCAGAAATGCCCTCTAGACCGCAGTACATGCTCTGCAGGACTAGACGGGGGGCTGTCTCGGACATGGGTGTGTGCAGGGGCTGTTTGCTAGAGGCGACCACAATGGAATAAGCCTTGGAGGTAGTGGCTGATGGTCCTAAAGGGGTGGTAGATTCTTTATTGGAGCCGGTTTCCCCTGGAGAGCAACCGCTGGAGCCCGTAGCGGGGCCTTCCTCTGCACCGGATAGTCTTCCTCCGCCAGCCCTGCTACCGGGGGACCTGGAGGTAATTTGTTCCCTGGAATTCGTGGCTCTAATTCAACAGGCCTTTGGGGGTGTAAAGAGGACCCTCCCATCCCCCTCTTTGAATGCGGAGCTAGGGGAGAAGATGCCAGGGGCACCTATGGCTGTAGGATCAGCAGGGGCGCAAGCTAAAAAGGCCAATATGGACAAGGACACGGATCAGTCAGTGGGGTCCGAGGTGGCTCTATCCGAGGAAGGAGATAAGGACCTAGAGCTTGAGGAGGAGTTAGAGGAAGGTGAAATCACAGAGCAGGAGGACCATAAAGAACATAAGATATGCCATACTGGGTCAGACCAAGGTTCATCAAGCCCAGTATCTTGTTTCCAACAGTGGCCAATCTAGGTCATATGTACCTAGCAGTTTCCCCAAAAGACACAGGTTCCACAATGCTTGTACTGGGTCAAGCATTGATATCCTGGGTTCCTTCTTAATAATGGTTTATGGACCTTTCCTCCAGGAGCTTGTCCAAACCTTTTTTTAAACCCAGCTACACTAATAGCCTTTACTACATCCTCCGGTAACAAATTCCAGAGTTTGATTACACGTTGTGAAAAAATATTATCTCCAGGAACAAGCAGGAATGAGTCTTCACATATGGGTACATCGGTACCGACGGAGTCTGCACGGGAACGCTCCCCAGCGTCCAATCAGAACGCTTTTGGGAGTATCCCAACACGCCTGCATGCTGCCTTCCTGCCTTTCCCAACTGCCTCTCCTCAGTTTTTGTTTTTCCGCGGAGCCGGCAGGACGACGTCCTGTCACCGCAGAAAATTCTTCTTTTATTGTTTGGTTTTCTTGTGGTCACGTCTGCCTTCCCCGACGCCACCGGTACCGCCGGTGTTTCTTTTCTTTTTTCTTGTAAATTTTCCTTTTCAAGGAATACTTTTTTCTCCAGGACCAAGCAGGAAGTCAGTCCTCACTTATGGGTGTCATCGACGCCGATGAAGCCCCAGCAGAGCATTTCCCCAGCTTTCCATGAAAGCCTTTGGGAATGCTGGCACGCATGCGCGGTTCCCTTCCCGCCTAAAGGTGCCATCTTACCTCAGTCTCTTTTTTTCCGTGAAGCCCATCGGACGTGTGTCCTTTTTTTCCCGGAAAAGAGAAGTTTTTTCTTGGCGTTATTTCGCTTTTTTCCTCGGATTCGACGTCGGTTCCACTCCCGCCGGGTTCGGTACACCGGTATCGAATCCCTTTTTTCTTTTTTCGTTTTTTGCTCTTAGTGGCTAGGCGCTCGCGCCAATTCTTTTTCCCTGGAAGGCTGGTCCTTTGACCTCGTGGGGACCCTTTTCTCCCCGATGGCTTCCAGTGGTTTTAAAAAGTGTGATCGGTGTAAGAAGATAATGTCTCTCACCGACACACACGACTGCTGCCTTCGGTGCCTTGGCTCGGACCACGATTCAAAAACGTGCGGGCCATGTGGAAAAATGTCTTCCAAGGCCCTCCGAAGTCGTCAGCAACAAAGTGAAAAGTTTTTCTCGGACTCGGCCTCTGCCCGGGCCTGGACCTCGTCTGAGGCCTCGACATCTTGGGATTCCGATCCCAAGAGGCGTCGGAGCTCCTCGGACAGGGGGTCCCCTGACCGGGAACATAAGAGGAAGAAGCGGCTCGCGAGGGCGGCGTCGGAGGAGGTCCCTGAGCCCTCGAGGGCCAGGTCTAAGACCCCCGACCGTCGTCCCGGGCCCGTGGACCAGGAGAAGCCAACTAAAGTTCCTCGCATGGAGCCGGAGTCTGCTGGACACGTAAGTCCTGTTGTCCTCGTGGACTCGCCTCCCCGAGTACCGACGTCGGGCCCGGCGCCGCTGGGGCCAGAGTCGGGGGCTGCGGCGTCACCCGAGCTGAGTCTCAGGTTGACAGCCTTGGAGAGCAGAATGTCTGCCTTCATGGATCAGCAGCGCGCACTGATGGCCAGCCTGTCTGGCGCATCTGCCCCGACCACCGGGACATTGACTTCGAAGTCGACCCCGGAGACTGAGCTGATACTCAAGTCCCTTGTGGCTCGAGGTCGTCCTCGGTCGAGGTCTCCCTCGACCTCCTGTTCGGGACCGAGGGTCTCGACGCTGGTGCCCCCGACGTCGGGGCGGGTGCCTAGAGGCCCCGCGGGGTCGGACCTCAACTCAACATCGGACGAGTCTGCTTGGGAGACCGAAGACGAGGAGTCTCCTGACACCTTCAAGACTCGGTGTGTCCCTTCGGACTCACCTGAGTCTGAGCCCCGGAGTAGATCCCCTCCGGAGGATACTAGGTTCTCGGAGTTTGTCCGCGATATGGCCGCTGCCCTGGCTATCTCGGCTGACCCCGAGGAGGAGCCTCGAGCCGAAGAGCTCGATGCTCTGCAGTATGACTCTCCTCCGAAGGAGGCCTTTACTGTCCCGGTTCCTCCGATGCTGGAACGGCTCCTCTTCCGGATGTGGGAGGCACCGGCCTCGGCGCCGGTTTTGAGCAAGCGAGTCGATTCCATCTATCGGCTCCGAAAGAGTCCTGGCTTCCAGAAAGCACAGCTACCACACCATTCCATGGTTGTGGAATCGGCCATGCATCGGCTGAAGAGTCAGAAGATGCACTCCGCGGTGCCTCCTGGAAGGGAAGCCCGAAGCCTTGATGGCGTCGGTAGAAAGTGCTTTCAGGGCTCGATGCTTGCTTGCCGTGTCCAGACTTACCAGCTGTACATGGGCATGTATTTACGAGACCTGGCCAAGGAGTTGGCCAGATTCTCTGCTGGTCTCTCCGGGGAACCTTTGCAGAGTTTTAAGTCCTTGTCTTCGAGGATCCGGGAATGCTCTAAGTTCATGTCCCGCGCTGCCTACGATGGTTTCGAGGCTTCGGCCCGAGTAGCGGCAGCCGGCATCGCGGCCCGACGCCAGGCATGGCTTCAGTCATCGGACCTCGAGCCATGGGTTCAGGACAAGTTGGTCGATGTCCGTTGCCGAGGTGAAAACCTTTTTGGCAAGCCTGTGGCCGAGAAGGCTGCTCAGCTCGAGACAGAGCACCTCACGAGGACAAGGCTGTCGAGGAAGACCTCTGCCCCTTCTCATAAGAAGAAGGGCTCGGGTAAAAAGTCCTTTTACCCGAGGAAGGGCACTGCCTACAAACAGTACCCACAATATCCGGCTGCCCAAGCTGCCCCCCAGGGTCAGCAAGCCAAGGGCCAGGGTAATGGGCCCTGTAGGCAGAGGACCCCCAAGCCTGCAGCCCCTGCTACCACTCAGGGTGGGTTTTTTTGACTCCTTGAGTATGGCCATTCCTCCCTTGCAGACCCAGCCCTGCACAGGAGGCCGCCTATCCTTGTTCGCCCACAAGTGGCCCTTGATATCCAAGACAGTTGGGTACTGGACATAGTCCATCGAGGCTATGCCCTGCACTTTCACCAACTGCCTCCGCCACACTTCCCAGGGGAACCTTTCCGGCCTCCCCTGCATACAGCCCTTCTCCTCCAGGAGCTAAAAGGTCTGTTGCTGGACAAGGCGGTGGAGCCTGTGCCTCCCCACTTCCAAGGTCACGGGTTTTACTCCAGATATTTCCTGGTGCCAAAAAGAACCGGTGGTCTTCGACCCATTTTGGATCTCAGAAACCTGAACAAGTTTCTAGTGAAAGAGAAGTTCAAGATGCTTACTCTTGGAACACTTCTGCCCTACCTCCAGCAGGGAGATTGGCTTTGCTCTTTAGATCTAAAGGATGCTTACACTCACATCCTTATTCATCCAGACCACAGAAAGTACCTCAGGTTCATTGTGGGAGGAAACCATTATCAGTACAGAGTACTGCCTTTTGGACTGGCCTCCGCTCCCAGGGTGTTTACCAAGTGCCTGGCAGTGGTGGCAGCCTACCTGAGAAATCAGGGCATCTTTGTGTTTCCTTACCTGGACGACTGGCTCATCAGAGGCCAGACTTCCCTGGAAGTTCATCAGGCCACCAACAGGACCATAGAACTGCTCCAAAAGGTGGGCTTTGTCATCAACTTCGCAAAGTCCACTTTGCTCCCCTCCCAGAACTTGGAGTTCATAGGGGCAAGGTTGGATTCTCAGCTGGCAAGAGCATTCTTACCAGTGGATCGAGCACAAAGGCTTATAGACCTCGCCAGCAAGTTTCTGCACAGGTCCCTGGTCTCCGCCAGACTCTGTCTCAGGCTTCTCGGCTACATGGCGTAGACGGTACAGGTGACCCCCAATGCCAGGCTCAATATGAGGCCTGCCCAGTGGTGCCTTCGGACTCAGTGGTCACAAGCCTCTGGCAGTCTCAGAGACAGGATCAGAGTGTCCCACCGTTTCCTGGCCTCCCTCAACTGGTGGTTACACCCCCCCCCCCAATCTGCTGGTGGGGGTGCCCTTTCAGATCCCACCTCTTACAGTGGTAGTGACCACCGATGCCTCTCTGCAGGGTTGGGGAGCACACTGCCTAGACAAGTGCATCCAGGGCCTGTGGTCTCATTGGGAGGCGTCCCAGCAGATCAATCTGCTGGAACTCAGAGCTATTCGCTTGGCCCTCAAGGCCTTTACTGCTTCCCTGGCACAACAGTCTGTCTTGATCCAGACAGACAGTCAGGTAGCCATGTTCTCTGTAAACAAACAGGGCGGGACTGGTTCCCAGCCCCTTTGCCAGGAGGCCCAGGACCTCTGTTCCTTTGCCCTGAAACACAACATGCTCCTCAAAGCAGTCTATCTTCCAGGCCAGGAGAATTCCCTGGCCAACAGATTGAGCAGGATTCTGCAACCACACGAGTGGCAGCTACATCCTTTGGTAGTTCAAAAGATTTTCTTGAAATGGGGGCTTCCCTCCATAGACCTGTTTGCCAGTCCACTGAACAACCAGCTGCCAAGGTTCTGTTCCAGGCAACCGCATCCTCTGAGAATAGCAGCAGATGCTTTTCTGATTCCCTGGACTCAGGGCCTACTCTATGCGTTTCCTCCCACCCCTCTGGTTGCCCGAACACTGTTCAAGATTCTCCGAGACAGGGCCTCAGTCCTCTTGGTAGCTCCCAGTGGCCAAGGCAGCCTTGGTTCCCCCTCCTGCTTCAACTGGCAGTGGATCTGCCTCTGCCCCTGGGATTGCAGCCCGACCTTCTCTCTCAGGATCAGGGCTCCTTGCTGCATCCCAATCTCAAAGCTCTCAATCTGATGGCATGGAGGCTGCAAGGGTAGTGTTGGCTCCCTGGGGCCTGCCTCCCGTGGTTGAGGAAGTTCTCCTAGCCTCCAGGAAACAATCCACTAGGAAGACCTATGCTCTCAAGTGTTTATGTTTGTTTTATTGAATTTGATATACCGCCTTTCTACATAAGTCAAGGCGGTGTACAGTATGCAAACAAAGAGAGGTTCGCGGCCGAAGCCAGTGAAGGTAGGAAAAGAAGTTGCAGTTTCAATTGACAGGAAAGTAGGAGAAAGAAGAAGAGAGAGGACAAGACAACACGAGACGAGAGAGACTGTATGGTATAGGGGAAACAGCCGGGTAGGGAGAGAGGTCAGACAAAAGGAGAGGGGAGGTCAAAGGCTAGTGCAAATAGGTGAGTCTTGAGATTGCTTTTAAAGGTAGGGTGATGGGTCTCTAGGCGTAGGGAGGAAGGGGAGAGCATTCCAAAGAGCAGGACTGGCAAAGAAAAAGGCGGAAGAACGGGTGGATTGCAGGTGGGCATATGAGGGGGAGGGAAGAGTAAGGCGGTTGAGGTGGAACGACCAGGGTGTGTACCTGGGAGAGTGGAGGCTGATAAGATCGGCAAGATCCTGAGGGGTGCTGGTGTAGAGAACTTTATGAACCAGAGTGGGTAATTTGAAGTGAGTGCGGGCAGAAATGGGAAGCCAGTGAAGGTGTAATAGTAGAGTAGTTACGTGATCACGGAGGGAAGAGTGAGTGACAAGGCAGGCTGCAGTGTTTTGAATCCTTTGAAGCCGTGATAGTTGAAATTTAGGTAAGCCATGGAGAACAGAATTTGAAAAGTCCATGCGTGCCATGACCAGGGATAGCAATAGGGTTTTGAGAGCTGTGGGGGTAAGAAATGGGCGAATGCATGAATCTGCCGAAGAAAGAAGGAAGTCTTAGTGATGTGTGAGATGTGGGAATGAAAAGAGAGCTCTGAGTCAAAATGAACCCCGAGATAGCGGAAGGTGGTGACCAGTGGGATAGGAAAACCAGAAAAAGGAGGAGCCGGGGGGGGGGTGCTATGGGAGAACCAAATTGCAATGGTCTTGGTAAGGTTAAGGTGCAGGCAGTTTTGTGTTAGCCAGTTGGCCACCGTTGAGAGGCAGGAGAGGGAGGGGGAGGTGTGATGTAATAAGACAATGTCATCTGCGTAGTTAAATGCAGTGATGCCAGATTGCTGTATCAAAAGGGCAAGGGGGGCCAGGAAGAGGTTGAAGAGGAGAGGGGCCAATACTGAACCCTGGGGAACCCTGAAGGGGGGGAGGTGAAGTGAGTCAGAAGGTGGGATAGAGGGAGAAGAGGAAAGAATCGCACAGGACCGAGAGGAAAGAAAAGAGTGAAACCAACGGTGTACCACACTACAGAGTCCCGCATCCCGGAGACGGGAAAGGAGAAGAGTGTGATCAACTAGGTCAAAAGCTGCCAAAAGGTCAAGTGCTACTGCCACCGAGATATCACCACGGTCTCGAGCGACGTGCAAAGAATTAGTGAAGGCAAGCAAAACTGTCTCAACACTATGGAAAAGGTGGAAAAGGTTCTCTGTGGTGTCAGCTACGTGCTGAGGATCCTTTCTCCTGTACTGTGTCAGTAGTGCTTCAGTACCTGCTGCACTTGTCCAATCAGGGTCTCAAGTCCAACTCTGTTCGGGTCCACCTCTCTGCTTTGGCAGCTCACCACTCCCTAGTTGAGGGACGTTCCTTGTCTGTGCACCCTTTGGTGTCTAGGTTTCTCAGAGGCTTGCTTCTGCTCAAGCCTCCCATACGTCGTCCTGCTCCTGAGTGGGAGCTTAATGTGGTCTTGCAGCAACTGACTTGCCCACCTTTTGAGCCTATGGCTACTTGCCCTCTACGCTTCCTTTCCTGGAAGACTCTCTTTCTGATAGCCCTTACTTCGGCTAGGAGAGTGAGTGAGCTTCAGGCCTTGGTCTGTGATAGACCTTACACCAGGTTCTATAAAAACAGGGTTGTCCTCAGGACTCACCCTAAGTTCCTTCCTAAGGTTGTCTCCTCTTTCCACCTCAACCAGGAGGTGATTCTTCATACTTTCTTCCCTAGGCCTCATGCAAGTCAGGCTGAAACAGTTCTCCATACCTTGGACTGTAGGAGGGCCTTATCCTTCTACCTTGAACGTACGCAGGGTCACAGGAAGGCTTCTCAGCTCTTCCTTTCTTTTGACCCCAATAACTTGGGGAGGCCTGTGTCCAAGCGTACCTTGTCCATCTGGGTGGCTGACTGTATCACCTGGGCTTACAAGGCAGCTGACCTTCCTTTGCAGGGTAGGGTCACGGCCCACCGTGTGAGGGCAATGGCTGCATCAGTGGCTCACCTCCACTCTGTTCCATTGCAAGACATCTGCAGGGCTGCTACTTGATCTTCAAGCCAGACGTTTGCAGCCCACTACTGTCTGGAGAGGGAGTCCCGTAGGGACAGTGCTTTTGGCCAAGCAGTACTCCGGAATCTCTTTGAGGTCTAGGCAACTCCTGCCCTCTGGTTGGGCTACCTGTGGAGGGTGTGTCCTTGCAAAGCCTTTACTGTGTTGCTGAGACTAGAGGGAGTTCTCTTGTTCAGCCTGGGTTCCTGGTAGCCCAGAGCTGGGGAGTCACCCATAAGTGAGGACTGACTTCCTGCTTGGTCCTGGAGAAAGAGTAGTTACTCACCTGTAACAGGTGTTCTCTAGGAGCAGCAGGAATCCGTCCTCACTACCCTCCCTCCTCCCCTTGGAGTTGCAGTTGTACATAGTTTCCTTTTTACATTTTTGTGTGCTGTTCTTAGCTATGTCATTTGACTGAGGTAAGATGGCACCTTTACGCGGGAAGGGAACCGCGCATGCGTGCCAGCATTCCCAAAGGCTTTCATGGAAAGCTGGGGAAATGCTCCGCTGGGGCTTCATCGGCGTCGATGACACCCATAAGTGAGGACAGATTCCTGCTGCTCCTGGAGAACACCTGTTACAGGTGAGTAACTACTCTTTCCTTGTTAGTGCCTGACGGTTTTTTCGGCCTGCTAGGCCTACTCACTTTCCTTCATGGAAGCGCCAGCCACTGTCCCTAAGAAGTGTTCAAATTGTGGCGGTACAGAATTGATTTTAGACACTCATAATTGGTGTCTACCCTGCTTGGGTCCTGACCACTATCCGCTGGAGTGTCCCTCCTGCAACAATATAGTCGGAAGAAGTCTTCAGCATCGAGTTCACCTCGATACTCAGTCCCCATTCAACTTCAGGGTACCGACCACCGTTTCGTCTTCGCAGGATCAGGTAACCCATAAATAGTCTGTTAAGACTAGCCAGTCCTCGAGTGGTAGATCTCATGCACAGCATAGAGATGCCTCTGGCCTTACCCTCGAGGACACACTGGCTTTAAAACCCTGGTGGGAGTCTTCAGCCTCCAAATCCTTAATGGGGTTTCAGGTTGTTCCTGAGGTTCACCCCTCTCCGAACATACCTGAGCCATGCTCAGTGGTGGCATCCACTTCGAGCGGTACCCATACCCTGGCATCGGCAATGGTGTTGGATGAAACATTCCTCACCGAAGATCGCAGTGTGGCGCCCTCGGTTCCTTTGGGCCCGTTAGAGACGCTGCAGACCGATCTTCCAGTATCGGTATTGATCCCGGTACCGGTACTAGCACTGACGTCGGTACCCTCCAGATGTGCATCAATAGACTCGCTTCCTTCGATGCTGTCTGGAATCGATCTCCAGTCTGGATGACTTGGTACAGACACCGGATGGTACCGAAGGCATGGTTCCGATAATCCATGTCGGGCACGCTCGGTTTCTTCGGTACCGTTAGAGCTGTCACCGACTGGTCTTCATGTATCGGTATCGGATACGGTACCGGAGTCGGTACCGGTATCCGCATTAGCATCGTTGTCGGTTTCTTCCATGCTTGTTTCAACAGGCTCGCTTCCCTCGGTACCGAGTTTGGAATCGATCCCTAGCATGGACGATGCGCTACCGACTGCTTGTGGTCCCGACCTCTTGCGGTACCGGCGACCATCCTGTAAGGACATTCCGATGATCCACCCCTTAGGGTCTTCTATTCCATTGGATTTGGATAGATCCCTGGGTGCCAATGCTAGTTCTTCAAAAGATCTAGCCTGTACTCCTCTTTCTAGAGAACTTCCCTCTGGGGATTTTTCTTTTCAAGCATTCCTGCTTGATATGGCAAAGTCACTTGCCATTTCTATACCTGGTCAAGATCCTGCACCAGGGAATACAGAATCTCTGTATATTCCCTGGAGTCCAAAGGAGGACATCATGCTTCCTTTGCATCAAACCTTGCAGGATCTGCTCTTTCGAATGTGGGAAACTCCTTTAACAGTATCCCCACCTTCTAGGGCAACTGATCTTCTATACAAGGTGCCGCCGCCTCCAGGTTTTCAAAAGACTCAACTTCCTCATCATTCCATTGTTGTAGAATCAGCAATGAGGCGTCTTAAGAGTACTAAAAAGCACTCTTCTTATCCGCCAGGTCGTGAGTCTAAGACTTTGGATGCCTTTGGACGCCAAACCTTCCAGGCATCCATGCTTTCAGCAAATATTCTCTTATATATTTTCTATATGGGATTATCTCTTGAAGTCACAAAGAAATTACTACTTTTGACCCCTTTTCTTCAAGAGCCCAAAAGAGCAAACTATTCCTTATTGGTTAGTCTGCTCAAAATATCTCTAGGTTCCTTACTCGTGCTTCCCTGGACTCTTTTGAGTCTATTAGCAGAACTTCTGTTATAGCTATAGGGGCACAACGTAAAGCCTGGCTCCAAGTTTCAGACTTGGACAAATGGGTACAAGAAAGACTGGGAAATGCTCCTTGCACTGGAGAAAATCTCTTTAACAAGGAGTCTTTACTCCAAGCTGCTCAGTTAACCACTGACATTGCTGTTTTCAGAGGCTTGTCTACGCCTTCCTCTTTCCCAGTTGGTAGGAAATTTCCTAACAAACTTTGTTCCCCCAGGGGGAAAAAGTTTTATCCATCTTCTACCCATCATACAGATGTTCCCAGACAGGGGAAACATCGAACCGGGCTAAAGAAACCACAACCTCAACAGGTTCAGCAAACCCAACAGTCGCAGGGTTTCTGATAGATTATCAGTACATCTCCTGTTTGGGGGTTAGAGTTTGTAGTCTGCTTCTTTTCACTTGAAGCATCTACACTAATTTCATCCTAAATTCTCATGGATCTCTTTTCATGAGACATCCTTTCTTTTTGCTCTAAGAGTTTTTATGATGATCATGCCTATATTTAACAGGTTTCTCTTCGTCCTACTGGGAAAAAGAGGATTTAACAACTATCAATAAGACAATTTTCCCTGTACTAGCATGTATCATCTTACCTTTCAGAGACTTACTACATCGTCAGTCTCCTTCAACTCTGTCTTACCTGCCCTCTTACTATAACATTCGGTTTGTAGGCGTGGTTCTATTACACTGATAAGCCCCTATGGTTCTCTACCTATTCCAGGAAGGGGTTTCCTTTCCAGAATTGTCTCCCCCTTTCACATTCTTACATTAGGGCAGCTTATCAGACAATAAGGAAGTCTTACCACTCCTGCTTATATCTGTTGTTTCTTTTTCCATTTAAAAAAAAAAAAGAGAAAAACAGATTTATTTTCCGCTGCCCTGGTAATTGCTGCAAATGCAGCAGTTCCTAGTGGTTAAACCACTGGTTCTGTTCACCACACAACCAGGGTTTGTCCTCCACTAGAAATCCTTCCGGCCTGGGTAATAAATCCAAAACAGGATATCAACTTTTTTTGGAAACCCTATTATCACAGGCTTGTTGGTTTGACTTCTATTCTTTGCCATCTCCAATTCCCTTGTTTTTGGCAGAATAGTTTGTTACCTACTGGCTTTAAGCAGCCAGTTTTTTCTTCTAACCAACCTGCAACATGCTCTCTGCAACTCTACAGAGTAGCTTTGCACTATGGGCCCTTGCTAGAGAGCACTAGTATCTTGTCTAGCAGATAATCCCAGATGGTTAGGAGGGGTTCACCCAGTCATGCTCCCATGACTGATAGGTGTTCCCTACCCTTACCATCTCATGTAAAGTCTCTTTTCAAAACAAAGGACACAGGCCTTACATCACGTGAAAACCTAAAGAATAGCCAATTCCCTGGCTTGGTCCACATCTTCTTTGGACTTCTCACCAGGGATAGTTTTCTTTTTGTTGCAGCTCGTCCTTATATGCTTCCTTCCCAATACTTCATGGGAAGCTCATGTTCAACTGAAGGACGCATGATACCCATCTTGCCCTCGTAGGCGGGTCAATATGGTATCTTATTCCATTGGCGTCTTCTATCCATTTACCATACTGGAGTTCTAGAGAAATCTGGACTTGCTGCCTGCAGACTGAAGTTATCCTCTGCATTTTTCACGTAGGCCATCCTGGTTATTCAAGAGCTCGAATTCTTAAAAGAATCTAGACTCCTCCTTGTCAGGGAGACCATTCCTCTGACTCTCAATCATAACCAGGGAAAGAAGATTCTCTATGCATCTATTCAAGCAGGTATCACCCTTCTTGCTATTAGATGAATCTTTCTCTCTCCCCATATTCCTATGGGGATCTAGTTATATAGCCATGTCTCCATCTACATACGTGGAGACATGTCTATATATCTATCTATATCTATATCTATCTATCTATCTATATCTATATATCTATATCTATATCTATATATCTATATCTATCTATCTATCTATCTATATATCTATATCTATATCTATATATCTATATCTATATATCTATATCTATATATCTATCTATATCTATATATTTATATATAGATAGATTTATAAATATCTATATCTATATCTGTCTGTCGAGATATATCTTTTAGGTAGATAAGTACGTAGATACATATCTGTCTGTTTAGGTTCATATATCCATATATTCTTATATGACTCTGACAGAGGGGCACTTCCCCTATCAATGCTGTGCCAGCATGCTTGGGGTTCTACACATACAACCACTCCCTGTGGTAATTAGCAAATATTTTGTTTTTCTTACCATAACCTTTCAGGGTTAGGTACCTCTGAAGCTCTCCATGTACCTTTTTCTATCCTATTTGACCTCATTTAGGAAAGACATTACGGATCTTCAGTTAATCTAAAGCTGTAACGCTTCATAAGTCTGTCCTTACCTTGTTATCGAAAACAGGGGTCTTCCATACCCCTTCTCTCCTACATGGACTATTTCTGTTGTCAGTCCAAATCGGTCAGACTTATTTTTCCTTTTGGTCCTAGGATTGTACTGTTCTTTGGCCAAAAGAGCTTAAGCTTTGTCTAATAGTACCTTCTGCGTTTCCCGCTGAAGCCCTACCTCATTGTACTACCCCAGTTTCCCCTGGGGCTATTTCTCACCCTGAAGGGTTCTGACCTCCACTTGTTTTTCCTACAGTTTATTACCTCTACTTCACAGTGAGGTACTCCTTGAGGATCTTCTACTGGCTCTTCTAACAGATCCATCTGAACCTCAATAGACTTTTTACAATACCACCAAGGGAGGTCCATATTAGAATATTGCACTCAATATTTTTACTACTAAATGTCATCTATACAGGGTCTTCCTCTATAGGTGTCCTGTTCTAGTCCAGCTGTTCCACAGCACCTTTCTGTAATTCAACTCCTACCCTCCATCCCCAGGATGCCTGAGGTTCTGAGGAGCAGCATGGCTCATTCTAGATTCGCAACATGCTAGGACTCCCTCCGGGCATCTTAGCTTGGGGAGTCCCCATATGTAAAGACTCATTCCTGCTTGTTCCTGGAGATAGCACAGTTACTTACCTGTAACAGGTGATCTCTGGGAACAGCAGGAATAAGTCTTCACAACCCACCCACCTCCCTTAGGAGTTGCATTTCTCTATCTCTATCTTTCCCTTTCTCTCTCTCTCTCTTGGTCTCAGCTTTAAAACTTAACTGAGGAGAGGCAGTTGGGAAAGGCGGGAAGGCAGCACGCAGGCGTGTTGGGATGCTCCCAAAAGCGTTCTGATTGGACGCTGGGGAGCGTTCCCGCGTAGACTCCGTCGGTACCGACATACCCATATGTGAAGACTTACTCCTGCTGTTCCCAGATATCACCTGTTACAGGTAAGTAGCTGTGCTTTCTTTTATTAGTCTTAAATAGTTTACCCTGTAGCTTCATTGCATGTCCCCTAGTCTTTCTATATTCTGATAACGTAAACAATCGATCTACGTTTACCCGTTCCACTCCATTAATTTATAGACTTCTATCATATCTCCCCTCAGCCGTCTCTCTTCCAGGTTAAAGAGCCCTAACCTTTTTAGCCTTCCATCATAGGAGTATCCTTCCATCCCCTTTACCATTTTGGTGGCTCTTCTCTGAACCTTTTCTTTTTTTTTTTTTTGAAACTTTTATTTTCATTTTACAACAAGCAAACGAAACAACAAACCAAAGGAGACAAATACAAATATACACATAAGGAAAGCAACCCCAATTACCCCCCACCCCTATGCTTCTTCTCTGGATCTGAGGAGTATCATCAAAGAGGCGTATACATATAGCAGTGATTGTACATCCAAACGAACAAAAGAGTATCAGCAATACAGACTGATCCTGTGAAATAGATTTAAACAGTCAGATGGGAGCATTTAGCATTTTAGCATTTTTAAACATAATCGTGGAGGATCCTCCATTCAGACAAATGATAGAGGGTCTGAACGGAAGAAGCCAACAGATGAGGTATTTGTTCATATTTACTGTATAGACTGACAGGATGCCACCATTCATTGAAATTAAGAGGGGACCTATTTTTCCCCCAGTATTTTCCAGTAATATTGTAGTACCGGGCATTCAAACATAATATAAGTTAGTATGTGAATGGCCGTGTGGCATATCCAAGATCTGTTGCTCTGGGTAGCGGTCATTTGACTAACCTATCAGGAGTATAGAAACTTCGGTGGATTAAAAGAAAAAAAAAAAAAGTGTCTGAGTAAGTGAGGGAGATCGAGAGATCCATGTCAACCTGCTCCAGGCTAGGCTCCCATGCTCCGGGGTCAAAGCTACATGCTAACTCCCGCTCCCAGAATTTCTGTGCTGTCTGAGCGCATTGGTGGATAATGGGAGTGAGGGGAGAAGCAGCCTCCATATATCTGCTAGCGCAAAATCTGTTATCAAAGCAGTAAAAGAATCAAGACTCTTGGGTGGACCACTCGTTCTGGGCGGCAGCCAAGCTGTCAAGGGCTCAAGTACTTGGTTGAAATCGCCGCCGAGCATTAATGGAGGGCTGGCAAATGCCTGTGCTAACTGCATAATACTTGCATAATAAACAGGATTATCCACATTCGGAGCATAAATACCAATACACGTAAATTACAGCCTCAACCTGAAGGTGTGCACGGGCCCATCTACCCTCCTTATCAAAGCTAACATCCATTACAATGGCTTGCAGAGACTTCTTAACCAAAATGGCTACCCCACACCGCTTGGAAACAGCGGAAGAGAAGGCAGTCGCCATATTAGGCGTGGCATTAAGTTTCAATGCCGCAGCGGAATTTAAATGCGTTTCCTGAAGAAACATCAAATCAACATGCTCATGATTAAGATAGCTAAGGAGTTTCTTTCTTTTGATTGGACTATTAATGCCTTTTACGTTTTATGATAAGATCTGACACAAGGCCATCAAGAAAGATTATAAATTCTGAGAAAGAACACAATAATGCACACAGTTTCCCAATGTCCCTCATCTTAACTATGTATGACTGTGCACATAACATAATAATCAATGAGTTAATGAAAATCATGGAAACGCCCCATATAAAAAATAAGCACCGAGGTGCACTAGAGAAGAAGCAAAACCCCAGAAATTACTGGCGACCTAATGTCTGCGGGGAGAAACTCCAGAGAGGGCCCAAGCTAAAACATATAACCTGTAAAACTATGCATGTTTCGAATCCCACCGAGGTGCACATCATGGAGGGAGAGAAGGCCAAGTAAATTATAGATAGAAAGAAAAGTCCAGGCAGTCTCTATTCCAGGCTGGGATCACCGCGTCGGGCCGTTCAAGATGGCGGGCAAATCCAGCGAATTACAGATCAAAATTGTTGAATCACAGTTGTTGGATTAGCGCATCTGATCTGCGTTATTTGGAGTCCAAAAACATTGCTAGTAGATCGGGATCTTCGAATATTATGGCTTGGTTATGGAGAGTCACTCTGAGCTGCACTGGATATATTAGGCCAAAGTGAGCCTGTAGTTATTGAAGTCCAGGGCGAAAAGCAAGGAGTCTCCTCCGTCGGTCAACTGTGGACTTTGCCACGTCAGGGGAAAAGAAACTTTATGACTTTCAAATTCAAGATGATAGTTCGCCCGGGCAGCAGTGCGAATTTGCTCTACTCACTGGTATCGCAATAATCGAAAAATGAGAGCCCGAGGGGTCGTCCGATTGAGCGCCATATTAGCAGGAACACGATGCGCTCGGTCAGTCTCCAGAGCTCTGTAAATAATAATCTTTAGCAAGGGGGGGAGAGTTTTGACCAAGAATTCTCGCATGTCTCCTGCTCTCACATCCTCCGGTACTCCAATGAGCCCCATATGGTTGCGACCAGCTCGATCATTGCTATCCTCCAGCTCTTTTTGAAAATTCTGTATCATACGCTCAGCCTTGCCCAATTTCACCAAGCGCACCGCGTGCGAGTCAAGGACCTCCGCCATGTTGTCCTGTCGTAGTGGGAGACTTTCAAGCCGGTTCTGAAGTGTGCCAAAGTCTTCACGCATGGTTCGGAGCGCTGCTCCGTTGGATTGTACCAGCTCCTTCACATCGCGTATCTCCTCCAAGATCTCCTGTGGCGTTGCAGGGCTTTCCCAAAGTGGGGCCATCTTTTGTGGGGAAGAACTCTGTTTTGGAGCGTTTTCCGTATGAAGAAGAGGGAGACCCGAGGTCCAGTCGCACTGGTTTGTGGTCCGCCGTTCCCCCCGAGGCACCCCGGTAAGTTCAGAGCAAAAATGAAGTTTATGCAGGTATTAATTCAGGATTCTGAGTAGGCCTCTCGGGAGCTTCAACGCAAAGCGTCTATCCCGCTGGACATCAGGCTCCGCCCCCCCTCTGAACCTTTTCTAATATCGCTATATCCTTTTTAAGATACGTCGACCAGAATTGCACACAATATTCAAGGTGCGGTCTCACCATGGAACGATATAGAGGCATTATAATATCTTTTGTTTAATTTCCCATTCCTTTCCTTATGATACCTAGCATTCTATTTGCTCTCTTGGCCGCCGCTGTACACTGGACCGAGGGTTTTAACATGTTATCCACAATGGCACCTAAATCTTTATCCTGGGTGGTGGTTCCTAATGTGGAACCTTGCATTGTGTAACCATAGTTTGGGTTGTTCTTCCCTAGGTGCATAACTTTGCACGTGTCCACATTAAATTTCATCTGCCATTTTGATGCCCAGTCTTCCAATTTATCAAGATTCTTTTGCAATTTTCCACAATCCTCTTGGGTTTTAACAACTTTAAATAGTTTTGTGTCATCTGCAAATTTGATAACCTCACTCGTTATTCCCTTTTCCAGGTCATTTATGAATATGTCAAAAAGCAGCGGACCCAGCACAGATCCCTGAGGTACACTGCTATTCAACTTTCTCCATTGGGAAAATTGGCCATTTAGCCCTACCCTCTGCTTTCTATCTTTTAACCAGTTCCTGATCCACAATAGTACACTGCCTCCTATCCCATGACTCTTTAGTTTTGCCAAAGGTCTCTGATGAGGGACCTTGTCAAAGGCTTTCTGAAAGTCCAGTTCCTTATTGTTCTTCCAGTTTAGTCCTCCACCTCTGGGTTGTGCACCTCCTCCTGCAGCTTGGAGACTGGGCATGTCAAAGTCATGACATCACTGGATATAGCTTGCTGGTATCTCCCATCAGCCCCCAGTGTGTGTCCAGTCTTCATGCAGCAGGACGACGTAGTGAGCCTAGCTTCTGGGCTCACTTGGGGGGAACAGATAAGGAGCATTTAGTGTGACAAATTCTATTTTGATTTTTACTTTTAATTTTACTTTTAATTGTTACCTTTGGTTAATTGGCAATCAGGGATTAGTTTCCTTTAGTTATTAGGAACAAATTTCCTTATATTTACAGTAATTTTAAATTTGAGCCTGGCTCTTTAAATTAGTAGCAGCTCTCGCCTTCCCTCCTAGTCAGTTATTTTCACTTGCTGCAGGCATTCACCGGTGCGGATCTCTCTCCCTGGACGGTACGGGAGAGAGCTCTGGGACCCATACAGCCACACTGAAGCTGTGTGAGACGGAGCCTCTCCGTTGCTGCAGGATTTTAATTTTACTCTGTGGAACCGGCTGAGCGGTCCTCGCCGCGGCTGGCAGGTGCATCAGCACGGCTTGAGGATCGGAGGAATTCAAGGCGGTAGGAGCAGGCTGCGTGGCTTTCAGCCCTGCAGGTAAGGCCTTTGGGCTCTGTCAGTCTGCTGAGGCCTCCTTTTTGCAGTGGCTGTTGTTCTTGGCGCCAAAATTCATTGGCGAAGGGGTGGCCATTTTCTCTCTAGGTATTTGGACCGCATGGCGAGAGTTGCAGGGAGCTGCCTGTGTGAGGAAGACAACAGGCAGAATAGCTAGATTTTTGGGCCTAGTGTTTCTTTCTTTTGTTTGTAGGTTTTTTTTGTGTATAATATTTTATTAGGTAGGTAGCAGAACAATCATAAATCAACAAAACATTACAGAATCAAACTGTCCCAGACATTTCCACCTCCCGCCAATCCAAGAAACAACTGAACTCTCCCAAATGAATACAGAAAAATCCAACCCCAAACATACATCCCCACCGAGTAAGGTTCAAACAAGCACTCTATCTTAAAGACCTCAAATAAGGGGGGAGATAACCACCCTCTCGGAGCAGCAAGAACCAAACCTTACACTCTAAAAGCTAGTACATACCACTACCAAACCTAACCCCTTTCCACACCCCGCCCCCTGCCGCCCCCCCCCCGCCCTCCCCCCCCCCCCCCCCCCCCCCCCCCTCCCCCCCCTCCCCCGCCCCCTCCCCCCCATACCCCCCCCCTCCTCCCCCCCATCCCCCCCCCCTCCTCCCCCCCCTTCCCCACCCCCCCCTTCCCCACCCACCTCCCGCTCTCCACAATGCAAAGCTATCTCAATACAGCCCGGCCACCAGCAAAAGTTGGGGCTTTAGTACCCTACAGAGAAGAAAATAGAGAAAAAGAAAGAGAAAAAGAGTGACAATAGGAACCAACCAACACCCCTCTCCGAATCAAACAACCGATACAGGCAAACTAGAGATGACCTACTCTGCCAATAGGCAAAAACCTATCCCAGAGTGGCGACACAGTATCCGCCCGTCCCTTCACCAAAGCTGTCAATCTTTCCATCCGATAGATATCCCAAAGCTTTATCCGCCATTCCTGCAGGGTAGGAGCACCCGAACGTTTCCAAAAGCGCCCAATGACCGAACGAGCTGCTAACAATAAACAGTTGACGAACCGACGCTGATCTAAAGGGAGAATCCTTTCGGAAAGAAAACCCAAAAGACATAACTCAGGCTGACAAGGAACCTCCACCCCCAATTCATCCCCAATGTGTGAAAGAACTGCCCTCCAGAAGGCCTGAATGTGTCTACACTCCCACCACATGTGTAGGAAAGTACCCCTCTGTCCACATAAACGCCAACATAGAGGATCATCCGATCTCCCCCACCAAAACAATTTCTCAGGAGTGACAGCCATTCTAAACAATATCCGCAATTGGGTATTCACCAGCGATAAAGAAATGGAGCACCTATGTGAATAATCAAGAATGTCATCCCAAATGTCCTCCAAATTAACCGATAACTCCCGCTCCCAATGTGCATGAGTAGACGGTGCAGAGGAAGAAGCAGTAATATCCACAGAAAAGGCTCTATATAATCTAGCCAGTAAAGCCTTCGGGCTAGAACTCCGAAAAAGAATCAGTTCCCAGGGTCTTGGAAGTCTCAGTCCAGCCAAAGAATACACCCGTTCCGAAAAACAATGCCGAAACTGCAGATACTGAAAAATCGGCACTTCTCTTCCAAAGAGATGTTCCAATTTCTGCTGGGTCAAAAATTTCCCCTCCTCATACATGGAGGAAAGCCAAACCAGAGCGCTAACGGAGCGAAGAGCTGATCCCACAAACTCAAGAAAGGGTAGGGAACCTAACACCGTAAAAGGAGAGAATTTAGAAGGCAGCAAAGAGGAAGCACACATCTTCCCCCAACAGCTCCACACAGGATCCAGCAAAGCATGCCGGAGGGTTAACGTATGTCGGGAGCGTGCGTCCAGAAAAGGTACCGCCAATAGGGGAGTAGGAGCAATCCAAAAAGCTTCGGCTTTGGCCCAGGAAGATTCCGGATGATGCATCCAAAAATGAATGATGCGGAGGCAGGAACTATAATAATATAATTCAAAATTGGGAAGACCCACCCCCCCTAAGTGCTTAGGTCGAATCATCGTCTGCCAATTAAGCCGCGGCCGTTTACCCTGCCAAATAAATTTAGAAATCACTTGTCGTAATTCTACAAAAAACTCCCTAGGCACCGCTATAGGCAACTGTTGAAAAAGAAACAAAAACTTAGGTAAGACCAGCATCTTAATCACATTTATTCTACCTAACCAGGAAACCATAAAAGAGGACCAATGAAGTAGCTCCGCTCGCACCGCTTTCAACAAAGGAGGATAGTTGAGAACATATAAATCTTCCAATTTTCCTGGAATATGGATACCTAAATACCGGAACTGAGAAACAATGGAGAAAGATTCCGCGGAACCCACACATGCCCCCCGCGTACCTGTGGAACATGGTAACAAGACAGATTTAGCAAAATTGACCTTAAACCCAGACATAGACGAAAACTGACGAAGCAAAGCAGCTATTAAGGGTAAGGAGGTATCCGGGTCTCGAAGAAAAATCAACGTATCATCAGCATATAGAGAAACAATATGCGCCTGACGCCCTACGGTAATACCAAGAACTGCTGCCTGAGCTCTCAATCTAAGCGCAAGAGGTTCAAGAGCAAGAGCAAAAAGCAAAGGCGAAAGGGGACACCCTTGTCGAGTGCCCCTGCTCAACGTGAAGGGAGAGGACTGAAAACCATTTACCTGTACTACCGCTTGCGGAGCGCTATACAAAGCCTCAATCCACCCCCGAAAATTAGGACCAAATCCAAACTGCTGCAACGTCGCGAATAAATACGGCCACTCCACCCTATCGAATGCCTTTTCAGCATCCAAAGAAAGTACTGCATGCTTTCCAGGACATTTCCTCAAGCCAATTAAAATATTAATAAGTCTTCGAACATTCTCAAAGCCATAGCGACCTTTAATAAATCCGGTCTGATCCGGATGAACAATTTCCTGAATGTGGGAGTCCAGTCTCATGGCAAATATTTTGGTTAGAATCTTATAGTCCATGTTCAACAAGGAAATAGGTCGGTAATTGGTACAAAGCGTTGGATCTTTCCCCTCTTTAGGAATCACTATGATAGATGCCTGATACATAGATTGTGGTAATTTGCGCAGAGTTAAAATCTCATTGTACACTCGGACCAGAATTGAGGCAAACTGATTCGAAAGACTTTTGTACACCTCAGCGGGCAGCATATCCGGTCCCGAGGCCTTGTTATTTTTCAACTGTCGAATAGCGTCCTGCACCTCTGCTAACTGTATAGGTCTCTCCAAAAACTGGAAAACCTCTTCGGATAGTTGAGGAAGATTAGAATCCTGCAGCCACCCATTCAGAGTACTACCATCCACAGAAGATTGTGAAGTATACAAAGTCTTATAAAAGGTAGCCAAACAGTTGGCCATCTCTAGCGATTTTTTCAGTACAGTACCTGTATCATCAACAATAGCAGAGATTTTCTTCTTCAACCTTTGTCTCTTTAACTGCCAAAGAAGCATCTTACCTGCTTTGTTACCATGTTCGTAAAAATTGCGTTTCGTTCTCTGCATCTGAGAGGCAATCTCGGTAGTTTCCAAAACTTCTAATTGACCTCTCAAATCTATGATCTGACGCCAAACTTTCTTATTCTGAGTACGTTTATGTAGCTTCTCCAGTTCCCGTATCTGAGCTCGTAAATGATCCTGCTGCGCCAACTTGCGCTTACGAAACGCAGCAGAAAGGGAAATCAACTGCCCCCTCAGAACCGCTTTCCCCGCATCCCACACCAAAGAACTAGAAAGCTCAGGGGAATCATTAAGGAGCAAATAGTCTTTCCAACTGGCTATGATGTGCTGCACAAATTCCTTATTTTTCAAAAGGTGTCTATTCAAAGACCAAATTCTAGGCGGAGTTTCTGGGTCCACTACCCCCCATTCCAAAGTTACAAAATGATGGTCCGATGAACCCTTATCTCCAATGTGTACTCTGGAAATAGCAGAAAGAAGCGAATGTGACACCAACCAGAAATCAATTCTTGAATGGGAATTATGCCTAGGAGAAAAGAAAGTATAATCCCTTTCACCTGGATGAAGTTCTCGCCAAGCATCGCGAAGACCTGAATGCATCAAGAAAGCCTGTAGAGCAGTAGTCCCTCCCCTCCCCTTACCCCCAGGAGCCGATCTGTCAAGCTCGGAAGGGACACTATTAAGGTCTCCTCCCATCAAGATTTCACCTGTTGCATGCAACCGCAGAACCTCAAGAAGATCACGCAACGACAACGCAACCTCTGCGGGAGGAATGTAAACATTAAGCAGAGTAATGGGAACATCATTACAAGAGCCAGAAATAAGGAGAAATCTCCCCAGCGGATCTGAATAATGCGATGAAACCACAAAAGGACAATCTTTGGAAAGCAAGATCGCCACTCCCCTTCTATGTGCCGTGAAATTAGAATAAAAAACCTGTGGGAAGGCCTTAGATGATAATCCAAAAGTAGAATCTGGAGCTAAGTGAGTTTCCTGTAAAAACACTACATCTGCCTTTTCCCTATTAATTTGAGCTTGTACCCTACGCCTCTTGACGGGGTGATGCAATCCTCTAACATTCCATGTCAGTAATTTAAGCATAAGGAACAAGAAACAAAAGCTTACCTGAAACAGCCAATTGGTTCCATACTGCCACTCCAGCCGTGCTGTGTAGAAAACTGTTGACCAAACTCCCACCCCCCAACCTGCGCAATCCCCTCCCACCCCCCACCCCCAAACATACCCCCCCCTACCCCCCCCATCCCCATCCACCCTCTAGTCCTAAAATAAAAGGACATCCCCAAAGCCTCCGAAGAATATCTAAAACAAAAGCGACACCCAAGTCGCTAAAGGGGTGACTAGTACCACATGGAAAGCCCCGCCATGGATATCCCTCTCCCCAAGCATTATGCATCCCACAATACTCATACAGAACTTCCCCCTCCCCCCCCTCACAGGCTAATGTAACATCCTAACAGAACTGTTAAAAATACCCACATCTGTACAACCATGAAATCCAGTGCTTAATGAGAACCCCCCTGCAAGATACAGACACGACCCCGCATACCACCACCCCCCCAGAAGAAACTACACAACAGAACAATGAGAGAGAAACACAAAGACAGAGGAGTTCATGGAGGATCCACGGTGTCCATTGCCTTGAGAGCAGAGTCATCCACTTCCGCCTCCGATGAACAACGTGAACGTGGAATCTTTCTTCTCTTAGGTGTCGAGACTTCCCACTCCGATCGCAAATTACGCTGACGAGGCAGTCGATCTTTCCCATATTGAATCTGATCCACAAAGTCCATACAGACTGACAGGTCCGTCACTTTATGGGTCTTGTTGTGCCACTCAAAAATTAAAGCAAAAGGAAAGTTCCAACGATATCGAATTTGCTTTTGTTGCAGAATCTGTGTTAGTGGTTTAAAACTGCGGCGTCGTTCCAAGGTATAGGCAGATAAATCTTGGTAAATTTGAAGCTCCCAATCTCTGAAGATAAAGGAACGTTTTCCCCGAAGCACTCTCATTAATTCAACTTTATCCTCAGAATACTGGAAGCAAGCTATGATGGGGCGTGTTCGAATATCTCCCCCAGTCTTTCCACTACCACTGCGATGCGCTCTTTCAATTTTAACGGGAGTACCCCTTGCAGGCACACAAAAAGCATAGATCTCCTGAACCAATGCCACAAGATTACCCGCCGAGGAGGAAGATTCCGGTACTCCCCAGATTCTTATGTTATTCCTCCTCTGCCTATTTTCAAAATCATCCTGCCGTTCCTTCAAATCCGCAGACAGTTGTTCCAATTTATGCATCTTTGACTTAAGCTCCACTGTGGAATCCAGTTGTTCTCCGATATGCAATTCCGTTTGAGTGACAACGATCATCAAGAGATTTGTAATCCGAACGCAGGTCGGAGATAGCCTTCGAAAATTCAAGCCGGAAGGAACGCAGTTCTTGTAAGATTTCCAGCAAATCTCCCTTAGAGACCGGTTGAGTTCCCATACCAGGAGTTGCACCAGATTCAGAGGACACAGTAGGAGACCCAGCAGAACCAGATGTATGATTGGCGGCAGATTGATCAGTTTTCCTAGAAAATTTGGAGAGGGCAGTGGCATAATTATTTTTAGCTGACATTGTGATGAGAACCCCAGTCCCCGCAGTAGAAGCAGAACTATGCTCCGGTGTCAAAATTCCATCCGGGAAACACAGAAGACAAAATGGTTAACACAGTCCATGCAACTTTCACTGCAGAATGTCCCAAAGAGAGAATAAAAAAAATAAAAAAAAAATAAAAAAAAATATATATATATATATATATTGAGCCTGCAATACCGGAAACAGCCAATAGATGGGGCTACAGGCTCACAAAATACCAGCACAGTAGAGACAGCTCAGGATCACAGCACCGAGAAGCAAATCTAATAGCAGCAGCCCATCAAATGTTATGTCCCAGTTCAAAGAGGCAGCGCAATAAATTGTAAAAAAAAAAAAAAAAAAAAACTGTAGCAAAAGAACAGTGAAAGGGCACCTGTGACCTTTAGGCAATCCAAAGATGTCTTTACAGCAAGGCAAATGAAAAGGTGATCCTTCTCCGTTGCTCTCCGGATAGGTAAAGCCGAAGGTATGAAGAATCCCCCACCAATAATACAAAATGAGACAGGCAGGAAAGGAACGATCCCCAAATTAGTGCACAGTTCCAACAAAAATCCACTCAGACTCCATCATAGGATCCGGACAGTGATCTGATAAAAATGATGTGAAATGGCTGCCGTGGGCGCGCTTCTCAGCATTCCACTGCCACCTGTCACTGCCATGAGGCAATGGCCGCCCCAAGATTATTTCCCGCCACAGCGATCCTGCCCTCAGGGAAATCCACCATATGGAAATAGCTGTGCAGTCATCCAGAGCCACCGTAAAAAGAAAAGAGAAGGAGAGGAGTAGCAGCTGCCGAACATTAATTGAAAGCGCCCGGCGGGACCTTTAAGTATAGAGCAGTAATGTGGATCGCAGACATAAAGGATGACAGACACTCACAGCTTCTTCACGAGCCGCAGGGGAAAGACAGAGTCATACTGACCGCAGCCCTCACAATGTGATGTTGTCCCCAAACTTTACCACTCCAGCGATCGGTCCCATCGCCAACGTTCCAGGCTCTCTGCGATCGCCGGCAGTACAGGGGACATGACAGTAACCTTACAGCACCAAGCCATCCACTACAGCCATAGCTCGAGAAGGGATCAAAAATATACAAAATTAAGATCGGGTCTCATTCCGACCCTCAAAACTGTGTGAGGGAAGACAAAAAAAAATCACATTATCGCCGGTTTGAGAAGGGACAGGATGGCCAAGGCACGGAGCCTCAGAGAAACCCAGCCATTCCTCACTGGGCTCACTAGCGCCCCCCTTGTTTGTAGGTTTTTGAGGCTCGGGGGGGTTCCTCAGCCCTAAGGGGGCTGTTGTCAGTCCTCTTTATTTTTAAGTTTTTATTCTTAGTTTTATAGGACAGCAGTTTTGGCATTGATCTCTGATACTACATGTTCTTTCCCTCCTAATCATGTCTCTGAGGAGCATCTGTTAAGTCCCGGGATATTAGGCAAATTGCCAGCTTTTAGGTTTACGAGCAGAGCCCTAACTTGTAGTTGGAAGGAGGGACAGGCTGGAAGTGTGCCTTTGTGTATTCTCTAGTGAAAGTTGCCCAAATGCCTGTGGTTTCACAGGGACAGGTTTAGGAAACCTTAGGATATAAAAAAGTATATAACAGTTAACTGTTAACCAAGAAGTGCCTGTGCTATGATCTATGGCCACCAGAGGGCAGCTGGTACACTCAATAGTGCCTTTCTGTGACCGTGTGTATGCAGCCATATCAGATTGATCATTCTCTGCAAGTCAGGGAAGAAATAACCACAGGGCCACCTCATGGGCTCTCAGGGGTTAGTGACCAAGCAACTGTGATGTTCTGCAAATGAAGATTATATGACCAAGATTTAACCCTTTCCAGGCTGAGCCCAAAACTCTCGGGATCCAAAATTCTGACTAAATATTCCTATCAAATGGTATATAATACATGACCATACTAGAAGGACATATTGAATAAGACGGGTAAATTTTCCTGAAATATGCAAAAAATTAACCCGGCTGCAGAATGTGGATTAAAAATTTAAAGTAGGCCTTCAAAGGGTTTTAAAGCTCTTAACTTCTGTATCATTTGTTGGGCTCCGGTGCCCTAAAGGCCACCGGATGGCAGCGCTGCTCATGAATCACATATAGTATTCAGTGCCCCCCATCCCTGGGGAGGGGGGGGTGGTAAAATACAAAATTGTATTACTCATCAGGTTCACACAGGCAGCAACCTCTAAGACCTCCATTTGCAAGGTTGTCGGTGTATCCCATTGCTATTTCTCTGACTGCAGGAAGGCCGGGGGGGGGGGGTGGGGGGAGGTGCCTGTGTGTTTCATAGCTCCACTTAGCATGCCCTTCCCAGGAAATTCTCATCTATTTCTAGAGCAGGATTTCATTTCATTTCTCTGGTTATGGTTAATGCACAGCGTTAAGGGGCTGTGTTCGACGGCTTGGGTCCCACGGACTTTGGAATTTCAAAAAGAAAAAGAAACTCTCTTTAGTGAGAGATAGCCTTGTTCATTTTTAGCTAACACTGTTGATTTATTCGGTGGCCTTTCGCGTCCTGAACCCCAAGGTCGGGACACTGTTTGCTTCAAGGAGTTCTACTCTGTGTTTCGCTCTTCAGCTCCCTGGCAGATGCAGCAGGCTGGCAGGGGGTACGCAATGCGTCCTGCAATGCTGAATCCCTCAGGATAAGGGGGGAAGGAAAGCTGGGTGCAGCGGGGGCTGGTAGCTTCTTGCAAAGCTATAGGAGCAGTTCGGGTGATTTTAGCTGATCTGCTTTGATTTCATTGGAGTTGGCGGAAACTTGGTTTTTGGAGTCCTATACTTGGGGGGGGGGGGGGTAGAAAAAAAAGGGCATAGCTATGTTGATTTACAAGAATCTCCTTCCGCTATCCATAGAAGGTCCTATAAAGCATTAAAGTTGATTTATATGGTAGGGTAATATTTTGGCTTAGCTGCTGTGATATAGCGCTATGATCCGCTGTAAACATATTCAAGTCAAAAGGAATTATGGTGATAACTCTCTTCGACAGTTGTAACAGGTGCTTGGGTGAGCGCCATGGCCAGTCCACAGATGTGGAATGCTCTGCCATAAGCATTATGTCATGAGAGGGGTTTTATAGTTGTGTGGTTTCTTAATGGAAAATATTCCCGTTTGTTTGGCTTTGCCCAAATTATAAGATTTTATGGTAGATTTGTAATGTCTTAATTTTGGCTATATGTGGTTTAATTTTACATATGGAAAAGGCAGCTCAGCGGAGAGAGGTTGCAAAATAGAACTCTGGCCTTTGAAGCTATCTATGCTCCCATTCCGTTTATCAGAGGTTCTCCAGAATATCTGCTAGTGTTCAGCGAATGCCTTAATGAGGGCCAGAAGCACGCAGCCAGGCTAGTTCTCTAGCAGCAATAGCAGCAGCTCAGATTCTGGTAGGCATACATCATATGCTGGGCTTACAAGATGGCTTCCACGCTGATCGGCATCAGCCAAGATGGCTGCCGGTTTAGACTCTGAATGTGGAGGCAGCCTGGATGAGGGACCTTGCGTTCTCTGGAAAATGCCTTGCATACACTGAATCATTTAAATTTGATCAGCTACTGGCAGGACACAATGCACTCTCGCATGCTTTTTTTGCTTCAGTGGTCTAAAAGTGGAGTCTCTTCCAGGTGGTATAATAGGAACTTGTCTGCAGTTTCTCGGCTTCTTCATTGCTGATTCAGTTGCCACTGCAGAATGAGAAAGCTGTATTTCCTAACACCAGGTGCTAGTTGAACTTAAAATATAAAGTCCATCTTTGTGCAGTCAGACGGAATGGGGCGTTACTCTAGCAGGAAGGCCATGGATTAGTATGCCTGTGATGGGGAGTTCTTTCTACTTCATATTGTTGGCACGGAAAGAGCTTCTCTTAACATATGCTGAAAGAATTTTTGGTTAAGAGATGTCTTTGTGAAAGAAAAAAAAAAGCATTTAGCTGTCCTGAATTCGCCTGTTCTTGATTGACATTTTGAGGCTAAGCAGGGGCAGTCCTGGGTACTACGTGGGTGGGTGCACACCTTGCACTACCAGGGGGTGTGGACTCACTGTATGGAAGAGAGCCCTAGCAATCTTCTTAGCGCAAGATAGGAAAGTAGATGGTTCACTGAAGCGATCGTTGGGGCAATGCTTTGTCCTTACAAGCTCCCATTTGTGGAGCCTGGGGGGGCGGGAGCATGCTTCTGGTGGTCGCAGTGTTTACGGCAGTCTACTCGCCTGGAACAGGAAAGGATCAGGGAGTTGAATCGACTAGAGCCTGATTTGCTTTATGTGGCAAATGTGCATTATGGTTTAATTTGAGCGCTAGCTAATATTATTGGCTTCCTTGGGGTTCACCCGGAGGTCTCTCTGGTGGAGGAATGGGGCGGCTGATGGTTCGTCCAAGTTGAGGCTCACTAAGCTCCCAGTTAAGTCTTTGTCTTGTCCTTTCCCCGTGGGCTCTCATAGGGCAAGTAGTTAGCGTATCGAGGCTTTCGGGGAAAGGTACTCTTGGTAGCGCCCGGTTGGACGAGACGGCCGTACTAGGCTGATCTCATTCGCCTACTCGACGGGCATTTCCTAGAAGTTGCCGGTAGCGGACGTTCTGCTGCGGCTAGGTCCGCGACGAATGTCTCAGGTGGATTGGTAGAGTACACAAGGAGCAGAAGCAGTAGACGACCCAGTTGCTTAGTATTAATTCCAAAATTCTTTATTGAAGATCCCCGACGCGTTTCGGCTTGCGCCTTTCTCAAGGGGAGAGTTGCTTACAAAAAATAATAATAATAATTCCATTAAAAACATACATAAACAACATTATGAAAAGGCAACCGGGACACATTTATATAAAGAGAAAATACTTTGAAAATTATTTTTAAATCAAAAACAACAATGACACATAATAGCATAGTAAAAAATTAATAAATACACATGCATATTATTGTGATAAATAATTAAAAGCAAAATTTGGAAAAAATAATAATATTTGGAAAAAATAATTAAAAACCATAATGCAAAAGTATGTAATTAAAAAACATGATTAAAAATGTAATTAAAAAATAAAAAAACATAATTAAAAACATAAAATAGAAAAACCTAGAAAACCAGACGCAGGGCAGGATACGTGGTCTAAACAGAAAAACTACTCACTGAATCATGCACTGGAGTGTCGTTTAGAACTGAGGGACATTAACGTCCTTAACTTGCCACTGTACGAGTGTAAAGAAGAACAGAAAATTATTCAGACATGGGGCCTCAAAGTAACAGGATACTAAACAAAGAAAAAATATTAGAGTAAATGTACACTCATATGAACTGTACTTGAAAACCGTGACTATATGTGACCCAGCATTTTCATTGCAAAATGACTATATGTGACCCAGCATTTTCATTACAAAATGAAATGAAAATGCTGGGTCACATATAGTCATGGTTTTCAAGTACAGTTCATATGAGTGTACATTTACTCTAATATTTTTTCTTTGTTTAGTATCCTGTTACTTTGAGGCCCCATGTCTGAATAATTTTCTGTTCTTCTTTACACTCGTACAGTGGCAAGTTAAGGACGTTAATGTCCCTCAGTTCTAAACGACACTCCAGTGCATGATTCAGTGAGTAGTTTTTCTGTTTAGACCACGTATCCTGCCCTGCGTCTGGTTTTCTATGTTTTTCTATTTTATGTTTGTGTTTTTATTTTTTAATTACATTTTTAATCATGTTTTTTAATTACATACTTTTGCATTATGGTTTTTAATTATTTTTTCCAAATATTATTTTTTCCAAATTTTGTTTTTTATCACAATAATATGCATGTGTATTTATTAATTTTTTACTATGCTATTATGTGTCGTCGTTGTTTTTGATTTAAAAATAATTTTCAAAGTATTTTCTCTTTATATAAATGTGTCCCGGTTGCCTTTTCATAATGTTGTTTATGTATGTTTTTAATGGAATTATTATTATTATTTTTTTTTGTAAGCAACTCTCCCCTTGAGAAAGGCGCAAGCCGAAACGCGTCGGGGATCTTCAATAAAGAATTTTGGAATTAATACTAAGCAACTGGGTCGTCTACTGCTTCTGCTCCTTGTGTACTCTGCTGATCCTTGCAGGAGCTCTGCTCTCCTGTGTGCTGCTCAGGTGGATTGGTGCCCGCCTACGGTTTGGCCTTTGAATGGGCGGGGCTGAAGAAGAAGGGTTATTCTGCGGCAGTCTTCGCCACAGCAAGGAGGCAGGCTGCGTCTGGTACATAGGTCCGTGCTTAGCGCCTTTTTGAAGGCTGCTGTTCACGGCGGCAAGTCCGGGCGACAAAGGTGTCTGTATCCTTGGTCTGAGTTCTCTGCAGGACAGTGTCTGAAGGAACTAGCGGCCAGTTCCTTAGAGGGTCCAGCTAGTAACTGTTTCCGGCTGTAGAGGTTCTGTGGAGGGAATAGCGCTAGGTGTTCGGATTGATGTGTGGCGTTTCCTTAAGTTGGGACCCGACTGCGCTCCTCAAGGAGAGTTCGGGTGCCGCCGTGGGATCCCGATTGGGCCTTAGAGGCGTTAACTAAAGAGCCCTTTGATTCTTTACTCCAGGCGTCTGTAAAGGATTTGCTGTTATAGACAGTGGCTTTGATAGCTTTTTGTTCGGCGCGATGAGTTTCGGAGTTTCAGGCGTTGTCATGTAATGAGCCGTTTTCACCCTTTCTGGATAGAGGATGGTGTTTGCGACCAGTCCCATCGTCCTTCCAAAAGGTGGTATCTAATTTTTCTCCTGAGCCTATTGGTTTCTCTTCCAGTTCTCGGTTTTTCTGGAAGGGAAGGTTTTTATTCGTAGCTTACGCCGATAGGAAATATAAAATGCAGGGTGCGGCGTTCGTTTCTTTGTTTTTGTGTGTTGGTTGGAGGTCCCCGCGAAGGGGAAGCAGGAGCGAAGGCGGCCATTTCGTACTGGGTTAAGGCGGTGGTTGCCTCAGCGTTTTGGTGGCGAGGTTGTACGATTCCGTGGGGCTTTCTGACTCTTGCTACCAGGGCGCAAACAGCTTCATGGGTGGATCACTGTGTCATTCCACCAGGGGGGATTGTTAGAGCAGCTTCCAGGTTGTCTCTTCATTCCCTCAGTAACCACTACTGCCTAAATGTTCTGGCAGTAAAGGATGCCTGTTCCGGGTCGACGGTGTGGTGAGTTGGCTGGATAGGTCCCTCCCAATGATTACTGCTCTGTTACATCCCAGACGTGGAGGACTAAACTGGAGGAATGATAAGGAAATAGAAATTACACTTACCTGGTAATTGTCGTTCCTTGAGTGACGACAGTTTAGTCCTCATTCCCGCCCAGGGATGTGATTTCTTCAGAGTTTATTTTCAGGCGGAGTGGAGCATCAGTCTCAAGGAGTAGACAGATCCTTTCAGATTCTAGGTCGCAGTGAGTATCCCTCTCTGTTGTTTCTTCCTCCTCTCTTATTTAAACGAGGGGATGGTTAGGAAACGTGTTTGCATAGGGGGGACGTGAATGTAAAGTTAAACAAAAGAAAAAAGAAAATATAAGACTGATAAGGTTAAAAAGGTTCCTCAGGTTGAGGAATGTAGAGTTATTTAAAGTTATGGTATAGTTACTTATTTGTTGTTCCTTTGAGTTTGCTTTGTCAATAGTACACTGGGGGCTGATGGGAGATACCAGCAGGCTCTATCCAGTGATGTCACAACTTTGACATGCCCAGTCTCCCAAGTTGCAGGAGGAAGTGCACAACCCAGAGGTGGAGGACTAAACTGTTGTCACTCAAGGAACGACAATTACCAGGTAAGTGTAATTTCTATATACACTATATCAACCGACTCACCTTTGTCCACCTGTTTATTCAGACTTTCAAAAAAACATAACAGATTAGTAAGACAAGATCTTCCTTGTCTAAAGCCATGTTGGCTGTCTCCCATTAGGCCATGACTATCTACATGCTGAGTAATTTTATTCTTTATGATGGTTTCTACCATTTTTCCCGGTACTGACGTCGGGCTCACCGGTCTGTAGTTTCCCGGATCACCCCTGGAACCCTTTTTAAAAATTGGCGTTACATTGGCGATCCTCCAATCTTCAGGTATTACTGATGATTTTAATGATAGTTCACAGATTACTAATAGGTCTGCAATCTCATATTTTAGTTCTTTCAGCACCCTTGGATGTATCCCATCCGGCCCAGGTGATTTGCTACTCTTCAGTTTATCTAATAGTTGTAATACATCTTCCTGATGTATCGATATTTCCTTCAATTCTTCCACACCTTTAAATACCACTCCAGTCATGAGTAACATTCCTACATCTTCTTCAGTAAAGACCGAAGCAAAGAATTCATTCAGTCTCTCCGCTATCACCTTGTCGCCTCTTAGTGCCCCTTTAACCCCTCTATCATCTAATGGACCAACTGACTCTCTCACAGGTTTTTTGCTATGAATGTACTTGAAAAAGTCTTTGTCGCATTTTTGCTTCCGCAGCAAGCTTCTTCTCAAATTCTCCCTTTGCCTGCCTTATCAATGCCTTGCATTTGACTTGCCAGTGCTGGTGCTGTTTCCAGGTTTCGTCATTTGGCTCTTTTTTCCATTTCCTGAAAGATGCTTTTTTGGCAGCAATAGCCTCTCTGACCTAACCTTTAAACCATGCTGCCAGTTTTTTGGACTTCCTTCCTTCAACGACTTGGTCACAGGAATAAACACCCAACTAGGATTCGTCCTCATCTTTCTGGACATCTCTGCCGCCTTCGACTCTGTGAACCATGATATACTCTTACAACGCCTAAAAGAAAAGGGGATTCAAAGCACGGCACTGGAATGGTGCAAATCCTACCTATCCAATAGGTGGCAACAAGTCAAGGCAGGCCACACATCCTCAGAACCATTTCTGCAGACACAGGGGGTGCCTCAAGGTTCGTCCTTATCGGCACTGATGTTTAATATCTACATGCAGCCGATATGTGATTTGATCCGATCCTTCAACGTACAATGCCTTGCTTATGCAGACGACATCCTCCTTTACATGCCGTTCACAATTGACCAACCAGTGCTCTCCCCAGTAATAAGATGCTTCGAAGCTGTAGCTGACTGGCTGTTGACACAAAATCTACGGATCAACCATGACAAAACTGATGTTCTATTCGTCACGAGGAACCGGAAGTTCATACCTCCCCCATCACTACATGCCAACAATGTAGAGTTAAAATCCAAATCCAAAATCCGTTATCTAGGCATCACGCTTGATCAGCACCTGGATATGACAACACATGTGAAAAACATCACAAAGGCAATATATCATAAGATCAGAATGCTGCGTCACCTTCGCCCCCTACTGGATTTCGCCGACTACCGGAAACCTTCCAGGCATTAGTCATCCCACATCTGGATATCGCTAACATCATCCTCCACGGACTCTCACAATCAACCTTAAATCCGCTCCGACTAGCTATGAACGCAGCTGCAAGAATCCTTTCTGGATCGTCAAGATTCAAGCAAATAGAATGCTAGGTATCATAAGGAAAGGGATGGAGAATAAAACAAAGGATATTATAATGCCTCTGTATCGCTCCATGGTACGACCGCACCTTGAATATTGTGTGCAATTCTGGTCACCGTATCTTAAAAAGGACATAGCGTTATTAGAAAAAGTACAGAGAAGAGCCACCAAATTGGTGAAGGGGATGGAAGGCTACTCCTATGAAGAGAGGCTAAAAAGGTTAGGGCTCTTTAACCTGGAAAAGAGACGGCTGAGGGGAGATATGATAGAGGTCTATAAATTAATGAATGGAGTGGAACGGATAAACGTGCATCAATTGTTTACGCTATCAGAATATAGAAAGACTAGGGGACATGTAATGAAGCTACAGGGTAAACTATTTAAGACAAATAAGAGAAAATATTTTTTCACTCAACGTGTAATCAAACTCTGGAATCTGTTACCGGAGGATGTAGTAAAGGCTGTTAGTATAGCTGGGTTTAAAAAAGGTTTGGACAAGTTCCTGGAGGAAAGGTCCATAAACCACTATTAAAAAGGGACCCAGGATATCAATGCTTGACCCAGTACAAGCATTGTGGAACCTGTGTCTTTTGGGGATATTGCTAGGTACGTATGACCTAGATTGGCCACTGTTGGAAACAGGATACTGGGCTTGATGGACCTCGGTCTGACCCAGTATGGCATGTCTTATGTTCTTATGTTCTTAAGATCTGACCACATAATGCCAATCATGAAAGAACTGCATTGGCTACCATTACATGCCAGACTCCAATACAAGTCAATAGTCCTTACATTCAAAGCCCTAAATAACCACCCCCCTACGCCAGTCAGCAAGCTAATCCACAGTACCCCGGAAAATAGAAACAGGAGACCTACGACAATGAACACCTTAGTAGTCCCCAAGATGACGACAAAATGCACAAAGACAACCTCCAACAGGGCCTTCTCCATATTTGCTCCTTTAAACTGGAATGCCCTTCCCCATGAAATCCGAGGCATCAAAAGTCTAGCCCCATTCAGAAAAGCCTTGAAACACCACCTGTTCACAAAATTCTACCCGGAAACCATCCGAGGTAAACACTCAATTGGCAACCTACCCGCATGCCCCAGCCACCCTAACACAAACAGAAAATGGTTAGCCTACACATAAGCCCCACCACTAACCATCACACGTGTACTATCCACCCACAAATGCACATGTAACAACTAGATGAGTTAGAGAAGTGTACATAGTATAAAGTTAGCTTGTACATAGTTTTCCCGGTTTATTCCATGTTTAATATCCTGTTTCACTGTAAACTCAATGTTGCCTGTATGCATTGTAGTATGTTTCTGTTCGATGTACACCGCGCTGATTATAATAGCGCGGTATAGAAGAAATGTTAAATAAATAAAATAAAAATAACTTTTCTTAAAGCGTGGAATACTGCTGGTCTGGGCTTCCAAGATAGTATTTTTCAACAACACCCAAGCTTGATGTAAGTCTAACCTTTGCAACTGCTACATTTAGTTTTTTCTTAACTATTTTCCTCATTTTATCATAGTCTCCCTTTCGAAAGTTAAAAGGTAGTATTTTGGATTTCCTTACTATCCCTCCTCCACTAATTAAATCAAATGCGATCATGCTATGATCACTATTGCCAAGTGGCCCCAACACCCTTATCTCTTGCACCAGATCTGGTGTTCCACTAAGGACTAGGTCTAATATGGCTTCCCCTCTGGTCGGTTCATGAACCAGCTGCTCCAAGAAGCAGTCATTTATTTCATCTAGGAACTTTATCTCCCTAGCATGTCCTGCCATGAAACTGACCCAGTCGATACCGGGGTAATTGAAATCACCCTTTATTATTACTGCACTGTAACTTTTGTTAGCTTCCTTGATTTCTTTGAGCATTTCATCATCCATTTGTTCATTCTGGCCAGGCGGTCGATAGTACACCCCCACTGCCATCACCTTCCCCTTTTTACATGGAATTTCAATCCATAGAGATTCTACAGCAAATTTTGTTTCCTGCAAAACTTTAATCCTTTCTGACTCAATGCCCTCTCTAACATAGCGCGCAACCCCTCCACCAATTTGATCAGCTCTATCATTACAATATAGTTTGTACCCAGGTATCAGTGTCCCATTGGTTGCCCTCCTTCCACCATGTCTCTGATATTCCAACCATATCTAACCTCTCATTTAGTGCTTTATATTCTAACTCTCCCATCTTATTTTTTAGACTTCTAGCATTTGCATACAAGCATTCTAGAGACTGTATTTTATTCATATTAATCTGGCTATTGGTAGGCATGGGTAATTTGGGATCTTTAAGCTCTGTCTGCTCCATACTCAAGGGCATTTGGACTACTTTACTCTTTTTTTGGAACCTCTTTGCTTTTAGTAGTATCCTTCAAGGATACATTCTTTTAAACCATGCACTCTTGGGCGACTGTCGGCTTTCCCCTATTATCTAGTTTAAAAGCTCCTCTATCTCTGGAGGGAGGAGTGGCCTAGTGGTTGGGGCAAGGTACCACAGGCCGGAAGGTCGGTGGTTCAAATCCCACTAGAGGACAGCAACCTTGGGCCGGAAGGACTGGGGTTTCTAGTCCCACAGGTGCTCCTTGTGGTCTTGGCAAGCCACTTAACCCTCCACTGCCCATGTTCCCTGTAAGTATTATTTTATTTTATTTTTATTTAGCTGTATTTATATCCCGCTTTTCACCGGGTCAAAGCGGTCAATTGGGAGATACATTTAACACGAGGGGATATGACACACATACGCTAATACGTACAGGGAACATGGGCAATGGAGGGTTAAGTGGCTTGCCCAAGACCACAAGGAGTGCCTATAGGACTAGAAATCCCAGTCCCTCCGGCCTGAGATTGCTGTCCCCAGGTGGGACTTGAACCCCCGGCCCTCCGGCCTGAAGTACCTTGTCCTAACCACTAGACCACTAGTGTATTAGTGTATGTGTCTCATATCCCCTCCTGTTAAATGAATCCCCCATCCGCTTTGACCCGGTGAAAAGCGGGATATAAATGCAGCTAAATAAATAAAAATAAATATAAATAAGTTAATGCCAGCAGCCTGGTTCCATCCCGGTTAAGGTGAAGCCCATCCCTTTGGAAGAGCCCCTCCTTTCCTCAGAATGTTCCCCAGTTCCTAACAAATCCAAACCCCTCATCTCTGCACCATTGTCTCATCCACGCATTGAGACTCCGGAGCTTTGCCTGCCTTTTGGGTCCTGCGCTTGGAACAGGAAGCATTTCGGAGAACGCTACCCTGGAAGCTCTGGATTGCAACTTCCTACCTAAAAGCCTAAATTTAGCCTCCAGAACCTCCCTACCACATTTTCCAATGTCATTGGTACTGACATGTACCAAGACAGCAGACTCCTCCCCACCACTGTCTAAGAGCTTATCTAGGTGGTGCGTGAGGTCTGCTACCTTCTCACCAGGCAGGCATGTTACCAGGCGATCCTCGCATCCACCAGCCACCCAGCTATCTACATGCCTAATGATTGAATCACCAACTATAACGGCTGTCCTAACCCTTCCCTCATGGGCACATGTCCCTGGAGAAACTTCCTCGGTGCGAGAGGGTTTTACATCACCTGGAGGACAGGTCCTAGTTACAGGATCACTTCCTGCCACACCAGGGTGATGCTCTCCTGTCACGTGACCTCTCTCCTCCATTGCAACAGGGATGCTGCCAGACTGGAGGTGGGATTTCAGGACTATATCCCTGTAGGTCTCGTCTATGTACCTCTCTGTCTTTCTTATGTTTTCCAAGTCTGCTACTCTAGCCTCTAGAGGACGGACTCGTTCCCTGAGAGCAAAGAGCTCCTTGCACCTAGTGCACATGTAAGACCTCTCACCAACTGGGAGAAAATCATACATGTGACACTCAATGCAAAAGACTGGAAAGCCCCCATCTTGCTGCTGGACTGCTGTTTGCATCTTAGTTTTAAGCTTGTGTTTAGATCTTTAAGTTCTTTACTTACCAAGTGTTGCTATGGATATTTATATTAATAAAACTGTACCTAATACGCTTAATATACCTTGTTCACCTGAAGCTTAATTAATCCCAGGTCCTTAGTGTATCACTGATTTGGATAACGAGCTTCACCTTTGAGCACCTCCTTTCCTTTAAGATGTGTAAGTACCTATAAAGCTACGATTATCCCAGGGTTGGGTGGGTGGGTGGGTGTTGGGTAGGGAGGGAAAAAACACTTATTAAAAGAGGGCTGCTACACAGTACCCTGCCCTGTGCTGCTAAGGTAAGCTGTGACCAACTTCCTGGGTGATTAAAAGTCCTTGCTTGGATAGAAGGAGTCTTTCAAAATGGCCTTTTGACCTGCCACCTGGTGTTAACCTATTGAAAAGGTTTTACATGTCTCTTGCCCCCTAGGTAGAAGGCTTCTTTGTAAAGGTCTCTAGAAGACTTTATTTGTTGCTCAAAGAGTACTGACCCTGTTTTGCCTTTTATGCTAAGTTATATTCTGATCTGATTTAAATTACAACTCTTTGCTGCTGCTAGGCTCTGATTTATTATGAAATTTAAACTACAAATTCTCTGCTGAGTTCTAAATTTAACCAGAAAGCTCTCTTCTGTGTTTTAAATTTAAACTGAAAATACTTTGCTGATACTAGGCCCTGAGTGACTATTAAATTTAAACTACAAGCTCTCTGCTGGGTATGAAATGTAACCAGAAAGTTCTGTGTTTTAAATTTAAACTTCAACTTCTGCTACTAGGCCCTGACTGATTTAACAAAAGCACTGGGTTCACAGATTAATTAGCTTTAATACAAAAGTCCTTTCAGAAAATTCCCAGAAGTATATACTCACAATTGCAGATCTCTCTCCAGAAGTAGCAGTCCCTTCTTCTAGCCCTTCAAGACCAGACTAGGGTGGTTCCAGTTTTCTGCAGAGAGGAGTTACCAGCCCTCATTTCAGAAACGCTCAAGGCACTGAATATATCGGCGATGGGATCAGCGGAAGAGACAACCTTGGAAGATCCCTTATTGCAGACGTTCTGGAAGTCTCAGAGGGTGTTTCCGATACACAAGGTAGTCAAGGAGATGATTCAAGGAGAATGGGATACGCCTGAGGCGGGACTTAAGGGGTCCAGGGCACTGTTCCCTCTAAGCTGTGCGCATGTGCGCGCGCACACACCTCGCCGAGTGAGCGCACATACTTTACAACAGAGCGCACAAAAATTACGGTTCTGATTCTGATAGAAAACACAGACATTCTTAAAATTGAAAAGTTGTTGTGTATTTATAGTTTTCACAAGTTCTACAATATTTTCTAGTGCAATCAATGTGGTGTACATACTGTATTCTGACGTGTAGTTAAATTTTAAAGTATATAACTCCAAGTGTCGTTATGTGGCGCACAAAAATTTAACCTTCCTTCAAAAGCTGCACAGCTGATATTTTATGCGCACACAGCCTACAGAAAATTAGAGGGAACATTGGTCCAGGGTTATGGGCCGTCCTTACCCACTGGTGGAGCAGGATAAGGAGGAGTTTCAGTCCCCAAGAGTGGAAGCGGCCGTCTCGGCGGTTACCAAGAAGACTACCATTCCGGTAAAGGGTAGCGCGGCTCTTAAGGATACTCAGGATAGGTAGTTGGATACCCTGTTGAAACAGGTTTTTGACGTAAGCATGCTATCGGTACAGGCTTCCATTTGTGGAGCATGGGTCGCTAGAGCCTGTCTGTGTTTGTCTCAAAGGATACAAGGAGAGCAGGTGGGGGTAGCGGCTTCGGAATCGGTCAGATTAGAGTCAGGGACGGCTTATCTGGCAGATATCCATTACAACCTTATCCATGGTTTGTCAAACAGTATGGCTTCGGTGATAGCAGCGCGGCGGTATTTATGGCTGCGCAACTGGGCAGCGGATAGTTCCTCTAAGGCTAGGTTGAGTAAGCTGCCGTTCAGGGGCAAGCTTCTGTTTGGAGAAGATTTGGATAAACTGGTGAAGGACCTCAGAGTCAAGAGGGTCGGCTCCCGGAGGATAAACAGAAGCAGGGACGGTCCAATGTACTTCCTAAGACACCTCAAAGAGATTTTTGTCGTTTTCGGTCGCCTAGATTCAATCAAGGTCAAAGGGGGCGTTTTCCCTATAGAAACCAGGGGTTTCAGGGCTTTAGAGGAGCAGGCAGAGGTTTTGCGGCCTCCTCCTCAAATCTTAGAAAGACACAATGAAGTGAGGGGGACCCAGGTAGGCTTTGTATCTGTAGGGGGTCGGCTTCGCGAGTTTTATCCTGCCTGGGTCCAGATTACTTCAGAACAGTGGGTGCTGGAAGTTATTCGAGAAGGTTATGCTTTGGAATTTCTCCGGCCGGTAACAGACTCGTTCGTTCAGTTCCCCTGCAGAGCACATCTCAAGTTAGACGCCATCAAACAGACGGTAGAGTGACTTGTAGCTCTCAAGGCAGTAGTGCTGGTTCCGTTAGACTAATGCGGTTCTGGTCGATACTCCATTTATTTTGTGGTTCCGAAAAAAAGAGGGAACTGTTCGGCCAATTCTGGATCTCAAAAGAGTAAATCGCTGTCTCAGAGTGTCTCACTTTCACATGGAAACATTGAGGTCGGTGATAGTAGCCATAAGGAGGAGTGGAGGAGTGGCCTAGTGGTTGGGGCAAGGTACTTCAGGCCGGAAGGTCGGGGGTTCAAATCCCACTAGAGGACAGCAACCTTGGGCCAGAAGGACTGGGGTTTCTGGTCCCACAGGTGCTCCTTGTGGTCTTGGGCAAGCCACTTAACCCTCCATAGCCCATGTTCCCTGTAAAATAGTTATCTCCAAGTTATAATGCCCTGTTCAATGTAATTTCAGTTTGTTCAATGTAAACCGCACTGATGCAGAATAGCGCGGTATATAAGAGAATGTAAATAAATAAATAAATAAAAAATAAGGAAAGGGAGAGTTCCTTACATCCTTGTACTTGTCAGAAGTGTACCTGCACATTCCCATTCGTCAGGAGCACCCAAAGGTTTCTCAGGTTTGCAGTTCCTATGGGACATTTTCATTTCCGAGCATTACCTTTCGGACTAGCTACAGCACCACGAACGTTCACCAAGGTGATGGTGGTAGTAGCAACATCTCTGAGAAAGGGCGGCATCCTGGTAATCCTTATCTGGACGATTGGCTAATTCAAGCAAAGTCAAGAGACGAGAGCAAGGCAGCCATTGCCAGAGTGGTCACGTGTCTACAAAGCCTTGGTTGGGTGGTCAATATGTCAAAGAGCACGTTGACTCCATCACAGAGTCTAGAATTACCTGGGAGCGAGATTCGATACGAAGGTTGGCAGGGTATTCCTTCCGCGGCATCGAGCGAAAGGTTTGAGGAAGTTGGTACGCGATTTTCTAGACCTGTCTCTTCCCACGGCGTGGCATTATCTGCAGTTGCTTGGGACTATGGCAGCAGCACTTGAGCTGGTGCCGTGGGTGAGGGCCCACATGAGACCATTGCAGAGGGTGTTGCTCAGGAGGTGGTCTCACCAGAACAACTCTGTCCCGGAGGCTGCCCTGTCCGATAGAGGCACGGCAGGCGCTACGGTGGTGGTTGCTTCCAGGGAGTTTGTAGAAGGGGATGCCCTTGGAAACGCCCGATTGGATAGTCCTGATGATGGATGCCAGCCTATTAGGCTGGGGAGCTCATTTCCAGGGAAGATTTGCACAAGGGCAGTGGTCCGATTGGGAGAAGATCTGGCCAATCAACAGGTTGGAGCTCAGAGCAATAGCGTTAGCTTTGCGGGAGTTTCAGCCTTATTTGCATGGAAAAGTGATTTCAAGTTTTTTCTGACAACGTGACCGCGGTAGCCTACTTCAGTCGGCAAGGAGGCACCAGCAGTGTGGCACTAGAGGCCGAAGCCGAGCAGTTCAAGTGGGTAGAGCTGAATCTCAAGGCTCTGTCGGCAGCACATGTAGCAGGGGTAGACAATGTCGAAATCGACTTCTTGAGTCGGGTGAGGATAGATCTAGGAGAGTGGATCCTTCATCCGGAAATATACAAAATGGTAGTGCAGTGCTGGAGATCACCAGTAATGGATCTCATGGCAACTTTCCACTCGGCAAAGGTCAGTCATTTCTTCAGCAGAAGACGGGAAAGAATATCGGAGGGCCTAGATGCTCTCATTCAGGACTGGCCAGTGGAGCAGCTACTGTACGTATTTCCACCTTGGGTGCTGATAGGCTGCGTAGTACAGCGCATCGAACTACACAAAGGATTGGTGATCTTGATAGCACCGGATTGGCCAAGGAGACCTTGGTATGCACATCTCAGGAGACTTGGTGGAGCGGCCTTGGCGTCTACCAGTCAGGAGAGAACTATTGTCTCAGGGTCCGCTATACATGCCTCAGGTGGATTGATTCTTGCTTACGGCCTGGCTCTTGAAAGGGCAAGGCTGAGAGCAAAAGGATATTCCGCAGCAGTAATTGCTACATTGCTGAAGGTGCAAAGGAAGTCTACTTCGTTGGCGTATATTCGAGTTTGGCGGATATTTGAAGCCTGGTGTGTAGACAGAAAGTTGGAAGTGTTGCGGACTTCAATTCCACAAATTCTGGCATTTTTGCAGGATGGATTTCGGAAAGGTTTAGCGGCCTCGTCCTTAAGGGTACAGTTGGCAGCGCTGTCCTGTTATTTATTTATTTATTTATTTAACAATTATTTCTATACCGCTCTTTCACAAGTATCAAGTGCGGTTTACAATGAACATTATGTTATATGGTATGGGTAGTACCATACCAAGTCATTTTACATAGAACAGGTGAACTAGGTACAGGTAACAGTATAATATTTAAACAGTAAATTATTAGAACGTTAAACTATTAGAACATATGTACATAGTAGATATTTACAATTATCATATATCGCTTGTAGGTGTAAACATTAATTTAATCTTCAAGGCACGTAGTTATATAATGGTTGTATTTGCTAGTTAACCTGTGTCTCTTTGTGTAGTCTGACTAGTTTCTGCTCCTTTGTTATAGTGTAATGAGAATAAATGGGTTTTCAGTTTTTTTCTAAATTCCTTTATGTCTGATAGTAGGCGAATGTTGTCAGGAAGGTTATTCCAGAGGATAGGTGCTGAATGAGAGAAGGCTCTCATGTTGGTTTGTTTTCTAGCTTTTGTGTAAGATAAAAGGAGAGGCCATGGGGACGCACCCAGATGTGAAGAGTTTAAGGGCAGTTTGGCTGTTGAGGCCACCTTGTCAGATGGTTCCGACGTGGGATCTTGCCTTAGTGCTGGAAGCATTGAAGCACGAACCGTTTGAGCTGTTGTCTAGGGCATCTTTGAAGGATCTTACTCTCAAGGTGGTCTTCCTGGTAACGATATGTTCGGCCAGGAGAATTTCAGAATTGCAGGCTTTGTCCTGCAGAAAGCCTTTTCTGTCTTTTTACAATTCTAAGGTAGCGTTGAGGCCGGTTCCGTCCTTTTTACCAAAGGTGGTTTCACCGTTTCATATGAATCAAGTAGTTTCTCTGCCAGTTTTCGGGGGAGGTCCCGAGGCTGGGTTGGCGGAGCGATCACATTTTATTGGATGTTCGCCGCGCATTGAAGAAATATATCAGGCGGACAGCGGAATTTCAGAGGTCTAATAGACTTTTTGTCCTTTTTGGGGGTACAAAGAAAGGTGAAGCTGCATCGAAGGCTTCCATTGCCATATGGATTAAGGAAGCGATAGCGTCAGCGTATCTCTTAAAGGGCAAGCTGGTTCCAGAGGGGCTGAAGGCTCATTCGACTAGGGCTCAAGCGGCCTCCTGGGCTGAGTACAGGTTGGTACCAGCGATTGAAATTTGTAGGGCAGTGACCTGGTCGTCCTTAAGTTCTTTTGTAAGGCACTACTGTCTGGACGTGCAGGCGGAAAGGGATACCTGTTTTGGCACAGCAGTACTTCAGGCTGGAGTAGCAGGTCCCTCCCGTTGATTTATTTCACTGCTCTGTTACATCCCCATAGGTTTTGGGACTAGACTGGAGGGACGATAAGGAAGGTGAAATTAGACTTACCTGCTAATTGTTGTTCCTTGAGGAACTCCTGTCTAGTCCCGTATCCTGCCCGGGTGTTCAGTTCTGGACTAGAGTCTGAAGTAAGCAAGTTATCACAGGTAAGCAGAAAATTAAGCTGTATGGGTTCTGGTTTCTAAGGGGAGTAGTTGATCAGAGGAGTTATGAAGGGATCACTTTGCTCCGTAAAGGGAGGGAGCGGGCCTGAGAAGTTCTAACCATAGTTAGGTTGGTGTAAGGGGATCAGGATGAGAAGGAAGTCTCCCTAAATGGTTTTTGGTTCAGTTAGTTTACAGTTATTGGTATAATAGTTGTTACTTAATTGTTGTTCCGGTGAGTGTGCTTTGCCAATAGATTACTGGAGTAAGGAGGCGGATCCTGTGGTTATATCTGCCAGTGTCATCAAAAGAATGACGTGTCTCAGTCTCCAAGATGCTGGAAGAGGAGCACAACCCCAGAGGTTTCAGGATTAGACTGGAGTTCTCAAGGAACAACAATTAGCAGGTAAGTCTAATTTCTCCATATGCCATACTGAGTCAGACCAAGGTCCATCAAGCCCAGTATCCTGTTTCCAACATTGGCCAATCTCGGTCAAAAGTACCTAGCAGTTTCCCTAAAAGACACAGGTTCCACAATGCTTGTATAGGGGCAGGCAGTGGCTATCCTGGATCCCCTTTAATAAGGGTTTTATACAGCAGACTGCACTAAAATTTAGTGTCTTTTATTTTTACATCTTCATTAGCACTGAATCTTTACATCATCTCTCCAGTTGGCTTCAATAACAGTCATTGGGAAGCTTAAACTATCAGTCATCAACGATCTGATGGGCAATCTAGCTCCGCTTTGACTTGCTACTTGGCCCTTGAGAGATGGCTGGCTGTGACAGAAAGGGTATTCGTGGAGGTAATTTCAGTGCCGTTGATGGCATGATATACTTCTATGTCTTTAACATCTTTGTCCCTCTTTTCAGGTCATCAATGTTACTTTGCCTTGGCGCTCAGAGTTCTGATGCGTCTGTGCTTTGAACCCATAAAAAAGGGCTTCCTTGAAGGATGTGCTGCTGAAGATGGTCCTTTTGGTGGTGGTTTGTCCTGCTTTCCATATATCGGAGTTGCTGGCTTGATCATGTAAAAATCTGTATTTGAGCTTTCAGAGGAGTCTGTTAAGATTTGTCCAGTTTTCTCTTTTTTACCCAAAGTGGTGTCGGTGTTTGTTTTTTCTTGTGGCCTTTTTGGCCTATCGGTGTCAAGGGAAAGATAGAAATCTCTGTCTGGTGAATGTACATAGGGACCGCCTCAGATTTTTAAAAGTGATTACCATATTTTTGTGCATATAACGCACACGATATATGCTCTTTTTCAAAAACCATGTTATATGCATGGGTGCGTTATATGCGTAATTATCAACACAACACAAAAGAACATCATAGTTTTTTTCAGTCTTTTATAGCTTCTTTATTTCTTAAATGTTGAATTTCAATGGGGTTATTTCGGTACATTCTTTATTGTAAATGAGACTAAATTAGACTAGGCCAATTTCAGTACAATCGACGACGTCGTCATCATCTGACTTCTCGAAACCTTCAAAGTCCATTCTCTCCTCACTTCTCGTTGAAATATCTAAGAGCCAGCTGCAGATGCTCTTCAGTAATTTCTGAAGTGATGTCGCTGTCACTGCTATTGGCATCTTCATCTTTGTCGTCTGTATCCAAATGTGTCTTATTCTGCTGGTAAACAATTCTAGCCTTTCTGAAGCCATTGCGGATGACTGTGGCGTTATTTTGCCCCAAGCAGAAGACACCTACGTGCAGACTTCCGAAAACTTTGCCTGTTTCAGTCTTCCTGATGGTGTGAATTCATGAATCCCAGACTGCATCCATTTGTCCCACTTTCTTCTCATGAACATCTTGAATGGATGGTTAACAGCTATATCTGCCAGCTGTAGTTTCCAGGTAAGACCACCAGGTATTACAGCTAGGTGTGCACCAGTGGCGTTTATATAATTTTGAATATTTTTTTTTCTATGTGCAACCATGGCATCAAATTAGTAAGCACTTCTTTGAGAAGAATTCCCCCTGCCTGGACTATAACATTTATCAATCGCAACTTTTATAAGGTCACAGTCCATCCCATCCATCCCTTCCTATTGCAATGGAAACCACACTCATGGACAGTTTTTCAAAGGGGTAAATCTCTTGAAAACTACCATTGGCTTTAATTTCACTCCACTCGCAGCGCACCAAGGACTACAGTGAAGCAGGCCTTCTCATGCCCGGTGGTTGTAATGGCTAGAATTTTCGTACTTGAAGGAGTTACAGTCCTGGTGGCAGGGATTTCGAAAGACATTGTAACCTTGTCCATATTTCTAATGTCCATTGCAGAAATACCATGTTCAGAGATTTCTTTGGAGACAAATTCATAGAAGTCGTTCATCTTTTGCTTTCGTTGTCTGGAAGTTGCTGGCCTACAGTGGTTCTCATTCTCACTGAAAGTCTATTTCTTTTCATGAATCTAGAAGTCCAGGAGAAACCTGCTTTGAAATTGGTGATTCCCCTTTCATTCGCCAGAAGCTTCGCTTTGATCTGAATTGTAACAGTAGAGAGCTTGATTTTGTTCCCTCTGAGAAAGGACCCAATCTTTCAAATCATTCTCCAGTTTAGGCCATTTTGCTTTTGGCCCATGACGTGTGTGTTTGTGGAGGTTCATACTCTCAAGTTCCTTTTTCTCCTTTCTCCATTTGCGAATGGACATCTCTCCAACCTCGAACTGTCTTGCTGATGCTCTGTTGCTTGTTTCTTCCGCTCTCACAACGACTTTGAAGTCAATGGTGTAGGACTTGTTTCATTCCTGGCATGGTCCACATCCAAAAGGGTGGTATAAACATGGGCATATTATCTGAAAATTCTCAAACAAAATGCCATCATGTCTGCGCGTTATATATCTGGGCACGTTATTTGTGTGAAAATTTGGTAATTCCTTTCATAAGTCAGGCTTTTTGTTATTTTTGGTGGTCCCCGGAAAGAGGGGAAATGTTGTCAAAAAAATACCCTGAACAGGTAGATTAGGGAGGTCATTACTTCCATCTACATTCTGATGTGCAAGCAGGTCCTGTACAGCTCATGTACTCATTTGATGAGAGTTCATGCCTCTTCCTCAGTGGAGTCCTGGGCAGTTTCTCCGGTGGACATTTGAAGAGTGGCCACTTGTTCATCTCTGAATCCCGCACTCACTACTGCTGAAAAAAAGCACTCTTAACCATCTTTCTAACATGGGAGCCATAGACAAATGAGAATCCAAAATTACTCCTAAGTAAGTTACCTCTTTAGGAACTGCCACTATATGGTTACCCAAATCAACATGTTGAAAATACTATATTATCAATAAGAGCCTCTGTCTTAATAATAATAAGATGAAGATCATTATCTGTAAACGTTCAACAACTTGAGAAAACCAAGTCGCACAAGGCTGTAGAGGCAGAACGCTGGGTGACTGAAAAAGCTGTGTATAATAATGCATCTGCGTTTAAACCTTGCTGCTCTTTATACCAGGAACAAAACTACCTGAGTCAGTATGTCAGGCTCCATCTGTGGCCCTGTACAAATCCAGGCTAAAAACTCACTACTTTGACTGATTTTGGATTCTGATCCCCTTAGTCTCCTGTTCACCTCCTATGTATTCCCCTGCCATTTCCCTAGATATAACCTAGTCCCCAGTTGTTGTGTTCTCTGTCTTGACTAGAATGTAAGCTGTTATGAGCAGGGACTGTCTATTACATGTCTCTGTACAGCGTTGTGTACGCCTTGTAGCTTTATACAAATAAGTAGTAGTAATAGTAAACAAAACTGTGTGGCTCTTTTGCTAAAGATAGATGTGTGTTAATGAAATTAACACATGTTAAATGCCATTGCACCCATCAAAGCAAAAGGGCTGCAAACATTTAACACACTAACTTTCATTACTGCACATTAAAACCTTTTAGTAAAAGGGCCCCTGTATATCCCGAGAGTGTAACAAAGAATAGAGTGCAGTCATATAAATATTAAATAATATGGCCAAGAGACCCGAGTCCTGGGGAGCCCCCTGAAAACCATAGCAATGATGACCCACATACACCTGCCGATGATGTACCCCTAAATAGGAGCTAAACCACTTAGTCTCAGTTTTCCTTATTTCAGCTCCTGCATCCGAGCCAGCAAACAAGATGGTAAAACTGAATCAAATGCTACTTTCACATTTGAAAACATTAACAAAAATCCAGAGGCAGAATAGAGTTTTTAATAAAGAAACCAACGTTTCACAACTGAGTTTTACATGAATATTGTGTTGTCAACAATTCAATGCCCCAGCTCTGTGATGTCATTGGAAAGTTCTAGTGTTTTTCTGTCTCCATCTGCTGGTAGGGAGGCACAACTGACTGACTGGACTGCTCTAGCAGGATTCCAGGAAAGGAAATTTATCAAAATTTCTCCTTTTATACTATAAAACTGATTGATTGATAACCATTATATGTGATTACAGGACTTCTACACCATAGCCCAGTGTTTTAATTAGTTATTAAACTGTTTCATGTCAGATTTCTTTTGGCATAATGTGGCAGAGTTCAAAACATTGCAAGCACATATGTCTGATCAGTATTTGACACTGGAGAGCTGTAAGCTAAGCGATCATTGCATCTTATTCATGCTTGGATATCTAGCATTCCTTATTGTACCTCCAGTCCAGTCCTGACCTGTGGATTGTCGCACCTCACCAGCAGCTTGGAGACTGAGCATGTCAACGCTGATGACATCACCACTCATAGGCATCTCTTTCAAACACAGTATTCTCAGTCTCCAAGGAGCTGGAGAGGTGTGACTCCCCAGAGTGGACTCACTGAAGAAACAACTAAAGAAAGTCGTTTATTTCCTGAGCATTGGCAATTTACTGACAGTGGGGTCCAGTCCCCTTTAAATTTTCTACTCTCTACCGGTCAAAGTTTAAAAAAAAAAAAAAAAGGGTCAGGGTAACGGAACAGGCAGGAGCCCGTTTCCTGTAATTGATAATTGACTGGAGAGCTCTTGGGCAGTTTAAACTGCAGGATTGCAGTGGCTCCCGAACCCCCTCAGTGAGTGAGGAACTGCTAGAGGGGACAAAGGCTTTGCAGTTCAGCCCCACAAAGGCCTTCTGCCTCCGCCACCAGTAAGGAAGGGCTGAGCGTGAGAGTGCCGAGTCAGACGCAGACTGAGGGGTTGGGTTTTTTTTTCTCTCCTTCCCAGTGAGCGTACTACGGCGTCCCTTCCATCTTTGAGCGGCAGAGGTCGCATGTTGATAGTATTAGGAAGATTCTTTTTAAACATTGGCATATTTTGCAATTACATCCATGTTTCCAGAAAAGGTTACAGATAGCCCACATAAGAGGTTCTAACCTTCAGGATTTTGTGGGTGGTACTGCTTCCCCTTCTGATAGATTGACGTCGGGGCAACATTCCAATCCGGGTCATTTTGCATGTACCATTTGTGACCACTCTTCTCAGTCTATTGAAGGTAAGAACTGGTATGTGCCTAATTCAGATTTTGTTCATGTAGCTAAATGGCACACTACTTGTTCTACCTCTTTTGTGGTTTAAGTTTTGGTTTGTCCTTGTGACCTTTTATATATAGGTAGGACAATTCGTCCCATAAGTACTCGATTAAGTGAACATGCATCTCGACTCAGGAATAAAATTATCTCTGCACCCATTGTCCAACATTGTCTTGATCATCATCATTTATTTCAACATCTGTTTTGGAGGATCCTTGACCATGTGCCAGAAGCCCCTCGAGGGGGAGATCGTGAGCAGCGTCTTCAGATGCTTGAACAATCATGGATATTTATACTTTCCACAGTGGAACCCATGGGACTCAACAAAGAATTAGATTGGATCAGTATTCTTTGAGACGGCATTGGATTGCACTGATTGGTTTTCACAATTTCATGATGTTATGAGGTCATAATTTGTGATTGGCTGGTTTTGACATTTAATCTTTGAATCTCTATAGTGGCATCAGATAGTCATTGAGTATGCGCCGGCGTCTCTGAGAGATTGAGAAGCCGACATTTCGTTAGCAGTGGAATTGAGCGTTAAAGCAGGGCATTTCAATCTTTTTTTGCCCGAAACGCAGTGCTGTGTCCTCTTGAACTGCTGCTGGACCACTGGGTGTTTCAGGTTTAAAAAGTTACCGACCCCAGTGGGTTATTTCTGGGTTGTAAACTATCTAGACCCAGTAACATCGGGACGACAGATAAGTGGCTTGTGATAGTCTTTCTGTTTTGATTTCGTTTTCAAATAATAAAAAATTTAGGAGAATAAGATTTTTAACACTTGTTGATGTAGGTTTCACTTGTTCATGGTGATTTTGCCTACGTTTTAAAAAAGCTTGTTTAGGGGCTTTTCAATTGAGTAAAATGGAAGGTTAAGCCTTAAGAGGTCTTTTGATCCTCACGGCGTATCTTCAGACATTAATTTTTTCACATACACGTGTGTTCAAATTTTTAGGTTTATTTTGTTTTTCGAAACACATGCATGGCTTGTGGTTCTCATCGGGGGTCTGTTTCGGCAGCTGGCTGCGAGGCGGCGTCCCGATCAGCAGAAGAAACCCTCATTGCAAACAAGGCACAGTGATCTGGGAAGGGGAGGGACCCGAATGATTTGGGGACACATTCTCAGCCTTCTGGGAAGTGCCGTTTGCCTGCAGCTGAGGCAGGAAAGGCAGCTACCATGGACAGAGATGGAAATCCTGCCCCACCACTGTTGGATATGACGGGCATGGATTGCAGGTCTCTTCGGACCTCAATCTCTAAGGATTCGGTCGCTGAGGTCACTCAGGGTGCCTTTTCTCCTGAGTTTTTGTTCTTTTGATGTATAAGGCTTTTTGTAGGAACAGCGTGGGGTGGAAAGCACACCAGGGTTATCAGAAAGCAAAGAAGAGGGGACTTTCCAAAGTCGTACTGGGCAAACAGACTAAGGAAGACCTTGAGCCTAGTCAGAGGCATTTGGAGGGGAACCTCTGGGAAGACATGGGGTCCCTCCATTCGGATGAAGAGGGGGACTCAGATGGAGATGCGGACATTGGGGTGAAATCAGCCGAGTTGGAAGATGGGGAGATCATGCAAGGGAGGCGAGGCCAGAATTGTGCGCGTCTTCCGTCAGGAGGAACTGGCGGCGTTGATCATTCACTCGTTACAGGCTCTTAGTATGTCAGCAGATGTTCCGCTGGAGGATGAGCCCTTGGAGGGACCCCTGTTTGTCTATCATAAAGCCACAGACTGTGATCCCTCTTCATCGTGTGATTAAGCAGATGATTCAGGATGCATGGGACGTGTCGGAAGCCGGTCTTTGGGGGACACACGCAATGAGCAAGTTATACCCTGTACCTGATCAGGAGACGGAGCTTTTCCAGTCGCTCAAAGTTGATATGGCAGTGTTGACAGTAACCAAGAAGATCACTGTCCTCGTGGAAAGGCAGTACAGCCCTTAAGGATGTGCAGAATAGGAAGTTAGAGACTTTGCTCAAGCAGGCGTTTTACATTAATACCCTGTCTTTGCAGGGGTCTCTCTGTGGAGCCTTTGTGTCACACGCTTGTTTACGATGGTCACAAGGGATCTTGGAGGTCACAATCAGTCCCTGCCGCCAGATGCGGCTAAACTAGAATCTAGAGTGGCCTATTTGGTGGATTCCTTTTATGATCTGATCGGGGGATTGTCCAAGAGCATGGCCTCTGTCATGGCTGCACAACATTATTTGTGGCTATGCAGTTGGTTGGCGGATGTCTTCTCCAAGTCCCGCCCGAGTAAGCTTCCATTTAAGGGGAAGCTCTTTAGGGAAGTTCTGGACAAGTTTGCTTATTAGGTCTTGATAAACCACTCTTCGAGACAACAGCAGAGTGGTGTACAATATTTATTTAAAAACAAGTTTTTAAAAATTGCAGGGATGAAAAGAATGCCAATAAAAACAGGAAATAAGGAAAACATTAAAACCAATCACACATCAAGAAAGGAGGGGGGGGGTAGAAAGAGGAGAGGAGGGAACAGGGGAAAACTAGTGGATGGGAGATTGTGGGCAATATTAAAGAGGTGCGCCTTCAGTATGGATTTAAATTTAGGAAAGAACTGTTCCCAGATGGAGGGCAGAAGGGAGCGCCTTCCAGGTGGAAGGTGCAAGGAAGTAGAAGGCAGCAGACTGGATGGTTTCAAGCCAGGCCTGGGCAGCTGTAGGAAGATGAAGGTGGTATGCATGGAGACTGCAGAGGGAGAGCAGTAAGGGCAGTGGGGAAGGAGGAGGTCAGAGTGGAGATGACCAGTATGAAGGGCAAAATGAACCAACGTAAGGAGCTTGTATTGCAGGCAGTATTTGATGGGAAGCCAATGGTGTTGTATTAACAATAGAGAGATGTGATCATGACGGGAGGCATGAGCAAAAATACAGATGGTGTTTTTTTTTTATAAGTTGGAGGTGACGTAGCTGATACTGGGGAAGGCCAAGGAAAATGATGTTGCAGTAGTCTAACTTGGAGATGACAAGGGTGAGGAGGAGAGTGGCAAGAGAAGATGGGGCCAGAAAGGGACAAACGGCATGGATTTGTTGCAATGTGAAAAAGGCGTGGCTAACTAGAGAAGAGAGGTAAGTATGACGTGAAGAAAGTAGTTTGAGAACCAGGTTGCCACGGCAGAAAGACAGGTATTGAGAGGGGAGAGGTCAGGGGAAGAACAACTGGTATGTTGGACAAGAAAGATATTGTTGGCATACTAGTGAGCTGTGATACTGTGTTGTTGGACTAGGAGAATGAGGGGAATCAGAAAAACATTGAATAAAAGCGGAGGCCAAGATCAAACCTTGGGGAACACCACAGAGGAGTGATCTAGCAGAAGGGAGCCAGGGCCATCAGAGACAACAATCATTGTGCTAGGAAAGAACAAAACCAGCTGAGGTAAGAGGGCAAGAGAAGGGGTGGGGAATCAGAATCGGATCTGAGAAGGCAGGTAGTTTTCCTGGAGGATTTAATGAGCTTGAGAAGTTCTATAGAGGAGATTGTAGAGAAAGATGACCAGAGGTGAACCAAGGGAAGGTTCGTTAATGAGTGGTTTGAATGTGAGGGCAGGAGAGCAGAGGGGATTGGGACAGGGGAGTTGGGAGGGAAGGAAAAGGAACAAGGGGCTTGGAGGGGAAGGGGAGGAGGGGAAGGGGCAATTAGAGAAAACTGAGCAGAGGGTGCTGATCTTGTTGGAAAAATGGTCAGCCAATAAATGGATAGCAGGAGGGGCAGAAGTGGCGACAGGGATGCGAGTGGTGGATGTCGTTGAGAGTGTGGCCAAGACAGAATAAAGCTGCCGGGATGATTTTGTGGAAAAGGAAGTAAGATTAGTTCCTTCTTGGGACCTCAATCTCATCCTGTCAGCGCTGGCGGAGACACCTTGAAAAATCTCACCTTAAAGACTCTCTTTTTGGTGGCAATCTGTTCAGCTAGAAGGATTTCAGAGCTTCAGGCACTTTCGTGCAGTGAGCCTTTTCTCTCTATATCTGAAGAAAAGGTTCTGTTGAGGCCGGTGCCCTCCTTTCTACTTAAGGTGGTCTCAGCGGTTCAACTGAATCAGCCTGTGTTGCTCTTAGTATTCCAAGGAGGGGGCAGCAAAAGAGAATGCCCAGCTCCGCCTCCTGGATGTACGCAGGGTGCTCAAGCATTATTTGAAACAGATGGCACCATTTCAGAAGTCCTAACTGGTTGGTGGTTCTGTTTGGGGGGGCTGTGCAAAGGGGGAGCTGGCTTCCAAGACGTCCATCTCTCTGTGGGTGATTGAAGCCATCTCTTTGGCCTATCATTTGAAGTGACAGGTGTTGCCCAAAGGTTTGAGGCACAGGCTGCGTCTTGGGCGGAAGCTAGTCTGGTTCCACTGGTGGTAGAACGGCGACGTGGTCATTCTTGCACACCTTTGTGAAGCATTATCGTCTGGATGGCCGGGGATACGAGATTTGGTGCAGCAGTAGTTCAGGCCGGGTTCACAGGTCCCTCCCGAGGTTTAATACTGCGATGGTATATCCCACAGGTTGGGACGGGACTGGAGGTACGATAAGGAAGGTGAAATTGGGACTGACCTGCTAATTGACTTCCTTGAGTACCTCCAGTCCAGTCCCGGACCTTCCCTGGTTTTATACAGTATAGTATGAATTGGCAATCCTGAGCTGGAAGAAGTTCATCCACTACGGTGTACTGGGGTTAGTAGGCGTGCTTCTGTCGCCAAGGCGGGGATGTCTTTGGGGGGTGCCGTGGCCTTTGGTTTGGAATAGGTTAATGTTGGGGGGAAGGGAGAAGGATAGTTTGATCTTGCTGTCCAAATTTAGTTTGGTAGTCCTCCTTGGTCATTGCAGGCCGGGGGGGGAGGGGGGTTCTACCTGTTGTGGGGTAATCTAGTTAATCTGTTTTTGACATATTTCTTATTTGTTGCTCCTGTGAGTTCTGCTTTGTCAATAGAATACTAGGAGGAGATGACAACTACCTATGAGTGGTGATGTCATCAGCGTTGACATGTTCAGTCTCCAAGCTGCTGGTGATGTGTGACAACCCACAGGTCTGTACTGGAGGTACTCAAGAAAAGCCAATTAGCAGGTAAGTCCTAATTTTACCTTCACAGGAGTAAGCAATGCAGGCACCTGAACATACAGGAAGTACTGTGAGCCAGTTCATACTAGTGTGTAACCACATGTTAAATTTGTCCTTGTGTGATGTTCTCTAGAAATGGCCATGCAATATTGCACATAATTTGAATTAGCCTCTTTATGTTAAGTTACTATATGTTAGCTTAAGAAAAAGTACAAAAAATGTTACCTTTTGAATTAATTTTTTAAAGTATGGTTTACATTTCTGTACTTTCCCTACAGAAAATAATCCCTGAATGTTTGACAGTTTTCTATTCATAACGCACAATTTTTTGCACCTGAATTAGTTTCCTTTTTTAACTCTGAATGTACTTTCTGATCTGGAAATATGTTCCCAAGTTATTTCAGCTACCTATATACTATAGGTGAATTTGTTTGATGTCTCCTCAGCATTTTATAATTCCTAACTGCAGATATTCCTCAAGCACCATTGATGCGCTAGAAATGATTGAGGATGAGAAGGTTGACCTTAATCTCATTGCTGCACTTATCTCGCACATTGTTCAGAAAGGAGAGGTAAGTAAGGTTTTTTTGGTTTTTTTTTTCCTTCTTGTTACATATGTTCAGTATGGTGCTAGTTGCTTTCAGTTTCTCCCCGTTAGAGCTTATCAGTATGAGAACTGCTCAAGAAACAGCAAGTAGGGCTTTATCTCCAGGAACCAGCAGGAATGCAGTCTTCACATACAGGTGCCGTCAGTACCGATGGAGCCCATGTGAGAACGCTCCCCAGCATCCAATAAGAAAGCCTTTGGGAGCAGTCCACTGCTCCTGATCATCTGCCTTCCTGAATCATTTTTCATGGAGCCAAAGGTTGTTCATTTCCTGTCACTGCTGAAAAATGTTTCTTTTTTGGTTTAATACTGTGCTCTGCCTTTCCGTTGACGCCAGCTCCGTCACTCTGACACCAGCCCCGATATTTATTTTTGCTTTACTTTAAAAAAATGGTTTTTTATTTCTTTTCTGTGGTATTCTAGGCCTTCAGCCTACATTTTTCTCTTTATCTCTGAAGAGACCCTTAACATGAAAAAAAACCCATCAGCGGATTTCAAAAATATAGCAAATGGTCTGGTACAATATCAGTCACAGATAAACATGACTAGTGTTTGAATGTTTGGGCCCAGACATTTACCAAAGTCTTGTCCTCTTTGTACCAACAAATGACAAAAAGAGGCCTACAGAATAGAGCCAGACAGTATGGTTCCCTATCCGCCCTGGACTCTATTTCATGGCTTCTACATCAACGAGAACATTGGCCTCCTCACATGGTTCTCAGTTCTCGTCAAAGTCCAAAAATAAAAATAAGTCTAAGATATTGACCATCAGCATCGAAGACCAATACAAAGTCAAGAGGAAAGTCCCACCATCGGCACTGGGACTCACCGAAGGGTGCTTCTGATGTAGACCAGCCAGCCAGCCAAACAGTCCTGGTGGGAGGACCAGTCCTCCAAATCACAAGTGAGGCTTTGGGATGTTCCCCGAGGAATTGACATCTGGAGAGCTACCAGTACCATGTTCTGGGATGTGACGCAAAGCCCTGTAGGTGAATCCACCCAGACATGGGCCAGCTCCCTGGACCAGCGCAAGCTAGCTCTTGAGAGGAGTTTGGCCATACTCCTTGCAGCCTCTGTACTGAAGGTATTGATAGCTCCAGCAGTGCAGGCTTCGGTACCCCGCCAACAGCTAACGGTATTGGCCATGATGCTGTCCTTGGAGCCAGTATTGGTCGATCTCTTGCCACCGATGCCTCGATTAGAACAGACTGAAAACACTAGTACCCAACAGGCTAAAGCTGTCAGGACTCCCGATTCAGATACCTCGGAGCATCAGTATCGGCATCGACCCTCAATGTCATCAAAATATCTGGGTTAAAAGCACAAACGTTGATACTTTGATTTCTTGTCAGACTCCAACTCCTCTCATCCGATTCTGACAGGGATTCTCACGATTCCCAAGACCTTCCAGACATTCCTTCGGATCCGTCCCCTCCTCAAGAGTGGTGCCGGTCCCCCACCAGAGGACATGTCTCTTTCCAAGAGTTCATCCAAGACATGGCAGCAGGGCTGCAAATCACCATGGCCTCTGAGAAGAAACAGAGGGTGGAGGAACTAGAGATCCTCCAATACCCTCCTATGCCTAAAGAAGCAGCCACCTTAGCAGTGCATCGCGTCTTACAGAATCTCATGCTCTGCATGTGGGAGGCTCCTCTCATGGTTCCGTCCATCAGCAAAAGATTAGATACCTTGTACCAAGTTCCAGACAGTCCAGGCTTTCAAAAGTCTCAACTCCCCCACTGCTCAATGGTGGTGGAATTGGCCATGTACCAAATAAAGATTTCAAAGAATCACTCTTCCATGCCTCCAGGTAGACTCGATGCCTTTGGACATTGATGTTTTCAGACATGCATGCTGACCTCGAGGATTACTTCCTACATATGCTATACATGGTCATGTTCCTCAAGGATGTCACCAGAGATCTGGAGACATTTGCCCACATGCTTGCTGATGATGAGTGCCTTCCAAGCCCTTAACAAACAATGTCAAAATACCAACAAATTCCTACCAGGTCATCTTTTGATGCTCTTGAATCAACCAGCAGAGCTTCAGCAGTCTGCAATGGGGCTTGAAGGATGGCCTGGTTACAGGCCTCTGATCTTGAACAGTGGGCCCAGGACAAGTTGGCTAATATCCCATGTACTGGAGAGAATGTTTTTGGGAGAGGTTGGAGAGAGAAGGTAGGTGAGATTGAGACAGATGAACTCCCCCTTAAATGCCTCTCCAGGAAGACTGCTGATCTTCCAAAAGGAAGATTCTTCCAAAGAAGCCTTTCTATTATCTATATCTATATCTAGAGAGGGAGAATCCTTCCTACACACCTGCAGCTGCTTACCAACCTCAACAGCACCAGCAGGGGCCTTGCCAACCAAAGAAGCCCAAGACTCCTAAGCCCCTACACACAACCTGCACCTAGGTTTTGACTGCCTCCTAGAGAGCATTATCACTCTTCCTCTGCGGGGTCTCTGGTCCTTGAACATAGCAGGCAGACTCTGTTCCTATGCCTACAGGTGGCACCTCATCGCTTCAGAACAGTGGACTCTCAGCATCGTCCAAAGGGGGTATCTACTTCACTTCCAAGACTTAACCCCCAACGGCTTCACAGGGGACTATCCCATAAACCCCCTTCAAAGCACACCCTTGAAGGAAGAGTTGTCCAATCTGCTATCTCAGGGGGCCATAGAAAGAAAGAATTCCTACCCTCAAGAAGGGATGGGCTTCTGCTCCTTATATTTTTTCATTCCAAAGAAAACAGGATACAGGCCCATCCTGGATTTCAGGGACCTAAACAAATTCCTGGTCCAAGAAGAAAAATTCAGAATGATTTCTTTAGGAATTCTTCTCCCATACCTCCAGAGGTACAATTGGCTATGATTTCTAGACCTAAAAGAGGCCTACACGCACTTACTGATCTATCCTCAGCATAGACAGCATCTGCGTTTTAAGGTTTCATTAAAGCTTCTATCAGTACCGGATACTGCCCTTTGACTTAGCCTCTGCACCAGAGGTGTTCATTACACCTATACTGGACTACTGTAACATACTATACCAAGGTCTACCCAAACAAGTCTTATCGGGCCCATCCCATTGCTCTGGCTCTACACCAGATCACATATTCGTACCAACAAGTATCCTAGAACAAAATCTCATGACACCACCTAAAACTACACCAATACCATGGTTGGATCACCATGCCATACCATTTGTACTACACCACAAGACCAAACAGACAGCACCGAAAATGGAACAGCCAACCAGACGCTTCATAGCTTTTAACAAAGAGCATTTCCTCAAAGATACCGTAAAATACCTACCCCAAGATTTCACTGACCTGGACGATACCATCACCACATGGAATACCACCATTTTTGCCGCATCACAACTCACACCTCGAATGAACTCAGACCACAACAAAAACAGGCAAAGATCTACACCATGGTATTCTAACACAGTAAGAGAATCCAAAAGAACTATGACAACTGGAACGTCGCTGGAGACGTAACAAATCAGAAGCTACATTGAAATAATACCAAGAGATGCAAAAAGATTACAATAGCCTAATAAATAAACATAAACAACAATACCACACAAACCATGTACAAAAAGCCTGCAAAAACCCAACTCTTCAACATCGTTCGTACCCTAACAAATGACCCAACCATGAAAAACGAGAGCAAAATACACCCACAAACCTTTGCGGACCATCTAATAGCCAAGAACAGTACCACTACACCTCACAAGAACACCCATCCTATGGACACACCAATTACAGATGCCTCCACAACTACCAATCAATGGAAGAACTTCAGCATTCCATCAACTAAACAAATAAAACAAACCATCACTGCTCTAAACACCACCACCTCACCATCGGACCCCTGCCCAGTGACCTGGATCAAATCCACCAAAGAAGAATTCAACACATTCATCCAAAAGTTAGTAAGTACCTTTCTCTCTCAGGGATACATGCCAAAAGCACTCAAACAATCTACTATCCGACTCATCCCTAAAACCACCTCATCCAACAGCACAGACCCTTCAACCTACTGCCCAGTAACCAGCCTCCCATTCCTGGCAAAATAATTGAAAAAACTGTACAGAGACAGCTCCAAGATCACATTGACAAATTTGCCCCACTAGATCCCCACCATATGGATTCTATCTGCAACATGGTGTTGAGACACTCCTCATACAACTATTCAATAACATAATCAAAGAAATAGACAAAACAGGGCTTCTTCTTAATATTTATTAATATATCAGCAGCCTTCGACACAGTTTCCCATCACATCCTATTAAAACTGCCTAATGGCAATTGGACTACAAGATACCACCTTTAAATGGTTTCAATCATACCTCAAAGACAGACAGCAAAAAGTAAAATCTGGTAACCTCACCTCAGAACCCTTTAGGACTACTCAAGGAGTTCCCCAAGGCTCGTCACTATCAGCTCTTCTATTCATTATCTATATTCAGCCTATATGTAAAATATTTAACAAATACAAGATACAATACGCCATATATGCTGACGACGACATGGCATATACCCCCATTCAACTGGACTCCCCAGACTACACCACCATATCAACCTGCATTCAAGAAATGATGACCTGGCTAACTTAATAACTTAAACATCAACATAAAAAAACTGAAGCAATCATCATCACGAGAGACTCCACATTCATTCCTCCTACTTCTATCAACATATCCAATACACAGATCACAATAAAAGACAAAGTCCGATACCTTGGAGTGATTCTAGACAAACAACTCACACTCCAACCGCATACTAACAAGATATTCTAAACAGCCTTCAAACTCGCAATGCTCAGGAGACTAAAACCTCTCCTCAACAAAGAACATTTCCGCACAGTATGCCAGGCCATCATTACACCTATACTGGACTACTGTAACATACTGTAATATACTATACTAAGGTCTACCCAAACAGACCACCCATCCTCTACAAATAATACAGAACACTGCTGCCTGCATTACTACGAGCGCTTCAATACAAGACCACATAACCCCAATACTATATGATTTGCACTGGCTACCAATCTCATCACAGGCAAAATATAAATTAGCACTCACCATTTTCAAAATTAAAAAAAACATGTCAGCAGAAATACTACAGGAACTCATCGGAACCAAAACAAACAAAAGACCAGACAGAAACAGCACCAAAAACAACATACCAACACCCACTCTATTCACAAAAACCAACAAATCCACATCCATGCGAGCTTTCTCTCTTGCTGCCCCTGCTATCTGGAATGTCCTCCCAAACAAACTGAAAACAACAGAATTCCGCAAGCTACTCAAAACCACCCTATTCATCGAACAATTCAATGAAGAACAATTCAGTGGTATAAGTTGATATATGCAAATTCCTTGGATAAGTTGAGTCTTAATGTTACAAGAGAATACTCATATTGTTAATGTTATAATGTTACTGTTGATATATATTAGTAAACTATTTAAAACTAATAAAAGAAAATATTTCTTCACTCAATGTGTAATCAAACTCTGGAATTTGTTACCAGAGGATGTAGTAAAGACTGTTAGTGTAGCTGGGTTTAAAAAAGGTTTGGACAAGTTCCTGGAGGAAAGGTCCATAAACCATTATTAAGAAGGGACCCAGGATATCAATGCTTGACCCAGTACAAGCATTGTGGAACCTGTGTCTTTTGGGGAAACTGCTAGGTACGTATGACCTAGATTGGCCACTGTTGGAAACAGGATACTGGGCTTGATGGACCTTGGTCTGACCCAGTATGACATATCTTATGTTCTTGGAATAAGCTGATATATGCAAGTTCCTTGGATAAGTTGAATTTTTAATGCTAATTGTATCTGACACAGCTCTCCCCCACCACAGCTCTGCCCCGCCCTGCCTTGCCTCACTCCACCCGCCTCCCATAGCCTCCCCACCTCCTCTTTGTATATACCACATTGTTTATAGGACATTGTATATAGCACACTGTAGATAGCCCATCCTGTATATATTGCATCTGATAATCATGCTACACATTTATTACACCTACACACGCACTATGATACAAGCACAGCATGCTGACACCTCTACACTTTGTTTTTGATTCGTTTGAAGTGAAAACTACTTTGATTTTAGGATAAAGCAGGATATAAATCCTTTTAAATAAATAAATAAATGCATGGCAGTGGTTGCAGCCTATCTCTGCACTCTGGGAATTTTTGTCCTCTCTTTCTTGGATGTTAGATGACTGGCTAATCAGGGAAGACTCCCCTCAGGAGGTAAAACTCTCTCCCTACATCGCACCATCACCGTGCTCCAACATCTAGGATTTGTCCTAAACTTCCCAAAGTCGCACCTCGTTCCCACCCAGAGGCTCTAGTTCACTGGAGCACTTTTGGACACTCAGCAGGCTCGAGCTTTCCTTCTGCAGGATAGCTCTGCCCGCCTCATCAAGCTTGTAAAACACAGCAACAAAGACTGGTAACAGCTCAGGAGATGCTTTGCCTCTTGGGGCACATGGCCTCGACAGTCCAGGTAGTCCCCTATGCTTGCTTACACATGCGACAAGCCCAGTGGACTCTGACTTCTCAATGGACCCAGGCCAAGGGGTCTCGGAGACGAGTTACTCATCACCCCTCAACCGGTCAGGTTTCTACACTCATGGTGTTCCCCACAGGACCTACTTGGTGGGTCACCTTTTCAGATGCCTCCACCTCAGTGCACCCTGATGAGGGATGCCTCCAAATTGAGTTGGGGAGAACATCTGAACGAATTGACCACACAGGGTCTGTGGACGCCACAGGAGTCTGCATTGCAGATAACCCTCCTGGAGCTGTGTGCTCTAACAAATGCCATTCGGGTTTTTCGATCCCAACTTTCGGGCCAACAGGTATTAGTCATAACAGACAACCAGGTAGCCATGTTCTATGTGAACAAGTAGTGGGGATTGGGTTCCTATCCCCTATGTCACAAGGTGCTTCGCCTCTGTGTTTTTTTTTTGCAATTGCTCACCGCATTCACCTCAGAGCAGTGTACCTCTCAGGCGAACTCAATGTCCTTGTGGGCAGACTCTGCTGTAACCTTCATCCACACGAATGGACTCGAGAAGGAAAATCACTATTAGAATATATTGAATAAGACGGGTACAATTTTCCTGAAATATGCAAAACTTAACCCCGCTGCAGAATGTGGATTAAACATTTAAAGTAGGCCTTCAAAGGGTTAACAGAACACACAGCTTCCATTGTTCTGCTCATGGCTTCTGTCCCTGCGCCAACAGACCCCGGATGCCTTCCTTCTCCATTGGGGACGGGACCTGCTTTATGCATTTCCACCCATCCCCTTGATGCAGAAGACGCTCTTCAAGCTACAAGCCGACATGGATTCCATGATCCTCATAGTCCCTTTTTGGCCCAGTCAACCGTAGTTCCCTCTGCTCCTTCGACTGACGCAGTCGCAACCCCTCAGCCTCTGATGTCCTCTCCCAGAACCAAGGGATGCTTCTCCATCCCATTCTTCAAGCCCTTCGCCTCACAGCCTGGCTTCTAAAGGGATAGTTCTTGCTCACCCTCGATCTGCCCACGGGAGGTCAAGGATATCCTGCTTGCATCATACAAGCAGTGCACTAGGTGATCTTATGTCATTAAATGGCAAAGGTTTGCCCTCTGGTGCACTACAGGTGGGCCTGCTCTATGATTTTAATCTGGACATTTGCGAAGAATATGGCCACCCTTGTGGCTGCTTGATGCTTCCTGTAGCTGCATAATTGGTTGGCCAATGATGCTTCTAAGAGACAATTCGGCAAGCTTCCTTTTGCCGGGCCAATTGCTCTTTGGGGCGTATCTGGAGAAGCTGGCCAAGGACCTTTGGGGGGGAGTCAAAGCCCCCTCGGCTGCTGGAAAGTTGACCCAAGTCCTCCGGAAAAGGGACCTTCCCTCTGTGCAGGGGTCATGAATTCCACTGGTTTCGGGCACCTAGAGAGAGTAACTTGCAGCGCTCCAGGTTCCTGCCTTGGGACCACTCCTTTTGAGGGAGTTGCTGGGGCAGTAGAGATGAGTCCAGTGGGGCCTCCAAGTCTGCACAATGATGGTTTGGGGACTCCAGTGGGGGTACTGCTGGTGGGCAGTTGCTTACAGTATTTTTACCTTTGCTTGGGTGCTGGAGATTGTTCAAGATGGTTATTCACTCGAGTTCGAACGTCCTCTTTCAGATGCCTTTATGCTTTCCTCCTTTCTGGCGTCTGGCAAGACTCGGGCAGTTTAGGATACCCTGGAGCAGCTCCTGCAGTTGGAGGTTGTCGTCACCATATCACAAGCAGATTGGGGTGATGTCCAGTACTCCATTTATTTTGTAGTCCCAAAGAAGGAAGGGTACCCGGTGGCCCATCTTGGATCTCAAAGGGGTCAACAGGGTCTTATGGGTCCCTTGTTTCCGTATGGAGACCTTACGATCTAATTATCATGGTGCGCAAGGTGGGGGGTACCTTACTTTCCTGGACCTCACAGAGGCCTACCTGCATATTCCCATTAGTCCTGACTATCAGTGTTTCCTGTGCTTTGTGGTCCTGATGGGGCACTTCCAGTTCCCACTCCCATTTAGGCTGGCCACTGCACCCAGGGTATTTACCAGAGTTATGGTCATGGTACTGACGATCCTGCGAAAGCAAGGGCTCCTTCACCCCTATCTGGACGACTGGCTTATTCAGGCAAAATTGCCACAGGAGAGCAGTGAAGACAGTAAGAGTGTGGTCCGGTTCTTGCAGGAGCTGGGCTATGTGGTCAGTGTTGCAAAGAGCAGGATGGTTCCTTCCCAATGCCTGGAGTATCTGGGAGCCCGCTTTGTCACGCATTTGGGCATGGTCTTTCTGCCGTAGGGCAGGATTGTGAAGCTTCAGGCTCAAGTTACGGGCCTTGCTGTGAGAGCCCTGCGTCCGTGGGTGTGGGACTGTTTGCAGGTCCTGGGTTCGATGGCCACCACCATGGAGCTTGTCCTTTAGTCATGGCTTCACATACATCTCCTACAGTCTCGATGGCCCCAGTAGACTTAGTCCAAAGCAACAGAAGCACAAAAGTACTTGCAAAGTCCAAGGAAACTCAAGAGCGATATACTTAAAACAGCATAATCATAAAAACTTAAAATATTAAAAATCAAATTTGTCAACTACTTCAATACAATTACAAAATAATTTGTAAATTCATACATAATGCAAAACAAATAAAGTGGACAATCAATTAGAATAGTGTTAAAAAAACAAATAACAAAAATGGCTAAAAGCAAATGTATGTGTGATGAGGACTATATGCATTGTTCAGTCCATACAGACATTATATTAAGCACTGAAGCAAGCCTATTTGCAACTAATAGAGTAATGCAAAAGACACCTATCGTCCAAGGAAAAGTATCTGAGTTCGAAAAAGGTTGAAAGGGGAAGTATCAATCACAGTGTACTGTATAAGAAAATAAAATAAACTGCAAAAAATGGGTGTCGCCTGTAGTGCTTTATTTATAAATTTACAAATTATTTTGTAATTGTATTGAAGTAGTTTGTTTTTAAATATCTTCATGAGTTTTTATGATTCTTTATAAGATTTCCTTTTATGTATCTTTTAGTATTTGTTGTTTATATTTATTATATTTATTTATTTACAGTCTTTTTTATACCGCGCTATTCGACATCAGTGCAGTTTACATGAAACAGAAACTTATACGGTGCAGGGGACTGTTCTGTATTTACAATAAACAGGTGCTTAAAACTTGGATAAACTGGGGTAGCTATTTACATATAGGCTTCATATCAGGTCCTATCGTAGATTAATGATGGTGTGTTGGTGTATGTGAGATGGTTGTTGGTACACCTACGTCTAGGTAGTGTTTGAGGAAGAGGTGGTGTTTTAAAGCCTTCCTGAATTGTATTAGGTCAGGGATTACCCGGATGTCAGGTGGGAGGGCATTCCAGCATCTGGGTGCGCAGAATCTAAATGCCCTGTTTACTGATGCCTGGGTGCATTGAGTTACTGTCTTAGGGATTAACAGTGTGTTTATTGCTGCAGATCTTCTGGCCCTGTTGGGGGGAGTCATGTGGGTGATCTCTGTGAGTGAGTCGGAGGCGAGCCCGTTGATTGCCTTGAAGGTCAGCAGTAGGGTCTTGAAGGTGAGTCTGCTGTGGATAGGGAGCCAATGGAGCTGTTTCAAGATGGGCGTCACATGATCATGCCTGGAGGTGCCATGTAGCACTCTGGCTGAAGTATTCATTGCTAGCTGGAGTGGACACAGCGTGGCTCGTGGAAGCCCTTGTAGGATCTCATTGGTGTAATTGAAATGTGGGATGATCAGCGCTTGATAGATTGTCCGGAAGTCGTCTGGTTCTAGCAAGGAGCGTAAGTGTCTGAGAGTCCGGATCTTATGATAGACTGCTTTTACCATGTTGCTAATGTGCGCTTTCATGTCTAAGCGTTGGTCTAAGGTAACCCCAAGGTATCGGATTGTGGACTTGGTTTGTAGCTCCGCTTCCTTGACTTTTAGGCAGGCTGAAGGGATGAATTCTTGGTTCTTCGTGACAAACAGAACTTCTGTTTTCTTGTGCTGTATTCGGAAGTTTTGGGTCTGGAGCCAGTTGGCCACTGCGTCGAAGCAGTCTTTTAGTGGGGAAAAGTCTGGATGGTCGGTTAAAGGCATGTAGAGTAGTACATCGTCGGCATATATCAGGCAGTTAACCTTGAAGGATCGGATGAGGTTACAGATTGGCTGCATGTAAAGGCTGAACATCAGGGCGGAGAGAGAGGAACCCTATGGGACGCCCTGCTTCTGGTGGAAGGGTTCCGATGTTGAGGTTTCCGAGCGTACGTGCTGCCATCTGTCGGACAGGTATAATTTGCACTAGTTTAGTGCTGTGTCACAGATACCCTTCTCTTCAAGCCGCTTCAGGAGGATCTCGTGGCTTACTGAGTCGAATGTGGCGGCTATATCCAAGAAGACGAGGACAAACCCTTGGCGGGCGTTATCGATTCTGGTAATTATGTTGCTGAAGAGGGTAGTGAGTAGGGTTTCCACACCATGGGATTCCGTGAATCCATGTTGACAGGAGTCCAGCGGGGTGGTGTCGTCAATGTGGCATTGTATCTGGCGTTGGGCTTCTTTTTCAATTATTTTGGCTAATAGTGGTATGCTTTATATAGGGCTGTACGATTCAACCTTCTGAGGGTCGAGCTTGTTATTTTTCAGCAATGGCCTGATGGATGTGTGTTTGCGGCTTTGAGGGAACAAGCCGGTTGCGAAAGACAGGTCCATGAGTCTGGCTGTGAACGGGCTGAATTCGCTACGTAGCTCTCTTATCCAGAAGGCAGGACAGGGGTCCGTCTGTACGGTGGAGGTGTTGATCGAGGCGATTGTGTCTTTGATGTGCTTCTTGGACGGGGTGGAGAAGGTGGTCAGTGGTGTTGTGTATGTTGGTTCTTGGGCGGTGCTGGGTACTGAGGACTTGTTGGTCTGGCATAGCTTTGATTGCAGGAAATCTGCGAATTCTTGAGGGTGAATCATACTTGATTGATCCAATCCCGGTTCTTTTGTTAGGTTCTTGACAAGGTTGAATAAGTCATATTAGAGATGTTTCTCCAGGACCAAGCAGGAAGTCAGTCCTCACTTATGGGTGACATCGGCGCCGATGGAGCCCCCGTGCGGAGCCATTTCCCCAGCTTTCTAAGAAAGCCTTTGGGAATACTGCACGCATGCGCAGTCCCCTTCCCGCCTAAAGGTGCCATCTTGCTCAGTCTCTCTTTTTCCGTGGAGCCCTTCGGACATTCGTCCTAGTCACCCGGGAAAAGTTTATTTTTTTTCTTGAAGATTTCTTCGCTTTTTCTTCGAGTTCGACGCCGGTTCCCCTTCCCGCCGGGTTCGGTACACCGGTATCGAGCCTGTTCTCTGTTTTTCAGTTTTTGCCCTTAGTGGCTGGCGTTCGCGCCCTTTTTTCTGTTTTTCCCTGGAAGGCCGGTCTTCTGACCTCGCGGGGGGCCCTTTTTTCCCCGATGGCTTCCAGTGGTTTCAAGAAGTGTGATCAGTGCAAGAAACTAATTCCTCTCACCGACACCCATGACTGCTGCCTTCGGTGTCTCGGCCCAGATCATGACCCCATGATCTGTGGCCAGTGTGGTAAAATGTCCACCAAGGTACTTTGAAGCCGTCAGCACCAGAAGGAAAGGATTTTCTCCAGGACCAAGCAGGAAGTCAGTCCTCACATATGGGTGACGTCGGCGCCGACGGAGCCCTCGCGGAGCAATTTTCCCCAGCTTTCAAAGAAAGCCTTTGGGAATTGCAGCGCGCATGCGCGGTCCTCTTCCCGCCCAAGGGTGCCATCTTGCTCAGTCTTCTTTTTTCCGCGGAGCCCTACAGACGTTGTTTGTAATTCCCCACTAGAAAAGTTGATTTTATTTGTCTTTTTTCTCGGTTCGACGCCAGTTCTTTTCCCGCCCGGATCCGCGACGCTGGTCGCGAGTCCGTTCTTTATTTTTCGTTTTTTTGTCCTTCGTGACAGATTTCGCGCCCTTTTTTTCTTTTTCACTGGCAGCCCTGTCTTTTGACCTCGCAGGGGCCCTTTTTCCCCCAATGGCTGCCAGCGGGTTTAAGAAGTGTGATCGGTGTAAGAAGCTCATGTCTCTTACCGACACACACGACTGCTGCCTCGGACCCGATCATGACCCGATGATCTGTGGTCCGTGTGGCAAAATGTCCTCAAAAGCGTTGAGTCGGCAGCACCAGCGGGAGCGTATCTTCTCTGACTCCGGCCGAGCCCGGACCTCGTCAGAGGCTTCGACGTCTCGGGACTCTGGTCCTGAGCATCGTCGAAGTTCCTCTGAACGGGGGTCTCCTACCCGGGAACATCATCGGAAGAAAAAACCCGCGAGGGCGGCGTCGGACGCTCCTGGTTCCTCGAGGGCCAGGTCGCATAGCCCCGATAGCCGTCCCGGGTCCTTGGAGATGGAGAGGCCTTCCAAACATCCTCGACTCGAGATGGACTCGCCTGCTCACGTGAGTACTGTGGTCCTCGTAGACTCTCCTCCGAAGGAGCAGACGTCGGGCCCGACACCGTCGGGGCCCGAGTCGGGGGCTGCTGGGTCTCCTGAGCTCGGACTCAGGTTGACAGCCTTGGAGAGCAGTCTGACTGCCTTCATGGACCAGCAGCGGGCATTGATCGCTGGCCTCGCCGGTGCTTCTGCCCTGACCACCGGGACGTCCAAGTCGACCCCGGAGACCGAGCCGATCCTCGAGTCCATGAGAGCTCGAGTCGATCCTCGGTCACGGTCTCCTTCGGCCTCCCGTTCGGGACCGAGGTCGTCGACGCCGACTCCCTCGGCGTCGGGGCGGACGGCATCGATGCCCGCCCGACCGGAGCCGCTTGACTCCTCCTCCGAGGAGTCAGCCTGGGAATCCGAGGACGAAGAGTCACCTGGTTGTTTTCGGACTCGGTGTGTCCCATCGGACTCCCCCGAGTCCGAACCTCGGAGACGGTCCCCCCCCGGAGGACACCCGGTTCTCGGACTTCGTGCGGGATATGGCCAAAGCCTTGGCCTTCCCCGCGGATCCCGAGGAGGAGCCTCGAGCAGAAGAGCTCGATGCCCTCCAGTATGACTCTCCCCCGAAGGAGGCCTTTACTGTACCAGTTCCTCCGATGCTGGAGCGACTTCTCTTCCGCATGTGGGCGAACCCGGCGCCGGTGTTAAGCAAGCGGGTCGATTCCATTTATCGAGTCCGCAAGAGCCCCGGCTTCCAAAAGGCACAACTACCGCACCATTCCATGGTGGTGGAATCGGCCATGCATAGACTTAAAAGTCAAAAAATGCACTCCTCGGTGCCTCCCGGTCGGCAGGCTCGAAGCCTGGATGCCCTCGGTAGGAAGTGTTTCCAGGGCTCTATGCTTGCTTGTCGAGTCCAGACCTACCAGCTCTATATGGGCATGTATCTTAGAGACCTGGCTAAAGAAATAGCCGGGTTCTCTGCTGGTCTCTCCGAGGAACCTTTGCAGAGGTTCCAAGCCTTGTCAACTGGTATTCGAGAGTGCTCAAAGTTTATCTCTCGAGCAGCCTATGATGGCTTTGAAGCATCGGCTCGAGTAGCCGGAGCCGGCATCGGTGCCCGCCGACAGGCTTGGCTTCAGTCATCCGACCTCGAGCCATGGGTACAGGACAAGTTGGTCGATGTCCCCTGCAGAGGTGAAAACCTCTTCGGCAAGCCCATGGATGAGAAGGCTGCACAAATCGAGACCGAGACTCTCACCAGGACTCGGCTCTCCAGGAAGACCTCTGCCCCTTCTCAGAAGAAGAAGGGCTCGGGGAAAAAGCCCTTTTACCCGAGGAAGGCAGCTGCCTATAAACACTATCCTCATTATCAGGCCTCAGCAGCTCCCCAACAGGGTCAGCAGGCCAAGGGACGGGGTAATGGGTCCCGTAGGCAGCAAGCCCCCAAGCCTGCACCACCGGCCCCTGCTCAGCAGGGTGGGGGTTTTTGACTTCATCAGCATAGCCTCTCCCCCTCAGCTGGTTTCTCTCAGCACAGGAGGCCGGCTGGTCCACTTTGCCCACAGGTGGACCAACATCACTTCAGATACCTGGGTGCTTCACATAGTCCGAGAAGGCTATCTTCTGCACTTCCACCAGGTACCTCCCTCCTACTTTCCAGGGGAGCCTCTCAGACTCCCTCTGCCCAGAGACTTACTCCTTCAGGAGTTAGCAAGTCTTCAGGAACAGGCTGTGGAACCGGTGCCCCACCACCTGAGAAGTCAAGGCTTTTACTCCAAGTACTTTCTGATACCAAAAAGAACAAAAGGCCTCAGACCCATCCTGGACTTGCGGAACCTCAACAAGTTCCTCGCAAGGGAAAAGTTCAAGATGCTTACCCTTGGAATCCTGCTGCCCTACCTCCAGCAGGGAGACTGGCTATGCTCCTTGGATCTAAAGGATGCCTACACTCACATCCTCATCCACCCAAGCCACAGACAATATCTCAGGTTTGTTGTGGGAGGCAATCATTACCAGTACAGAGTACTACCCTTTGGCCTATCCTCCGCACCAAGGGTATTCACCAAATGTCTAGCAGTGGTGGCGGCTTATCTAAGACTTCAAGGCCTCTTTGTATTTCCATACGTGGACGACTGGCTCATCAGAGCACAGTCCTCCCAAGAGGCCACAAACGCCACACACCGCACTGTGGCTCTGCTCCAGCACTTGGGCTTTGTCATAAACTTCGCAAAGTCCACTTTGCTCCCCTCTCAGGATCTCGAGTTCATCGGCGCAAGATTAAACACGCTTCAGGCGCGAGCCTTTCTGCCTCTCGACAGGGCACAAAGGCTCATGGATCTTGCCAGCCGCTTTCACAGCAATTCCCTGGTCTCTGCCAGGCAATTTCTGAGACTGCTCGGCCATATGGCTTCCACAGTCCATGTGACCCCCAATGCCCGCCTGAAGATGCGGCCTGCTCAGTGGTGCCTTCGCACACAATGGCATCAGGCCACGGGGAGCCTAGCGGACTCAGTACAGATCTCCGGCCCGCTGGTCTCTTCTCTGCAATGGTGGCTTCATCTGCCAAACCTAGTGCTCGGAATGGCTTTTCAGTCTCCTCCGCCTTCTCAGGTCCTGACGACCGATGCTTCTCTCCTGGGTTGGGGAGCACATTGCCAAGGGACATGTACTCAAGGCCTCTGGACTCCTTGGGAGTCTGCCCAGCAGATCAACTTCCTGGAGCTCAGAGCAATCCGCCTGGATCTACGAGCCTTCTCCCACCTCACATCTCACCAGTCTGTGCTGGTCCAGACGGACAATCAAGTTGCCATGTTCTACGTGAACAAACAAGGGGGCACAGGCTCCTTCCTTCTCTGTCGGGAAGCACAAAAGCTGTGCTCTTGGGCCGTCAGCCGCGGCATCCTCCTCAAAGCTGTTTATCTCCCAGGTCAAGAAAATCACCTGGCAGACAAACTGAGCAGAATCCTCCAACCACACGAATGGAGATTGGATCCGTTAGTGGTTCAACGGATCTTTCTCAAGTGGGGCCTCCCCACGATGGATCTCTTTGCTAGTCCTCTAAACCGACATCTTCCCCGATTCTGCTCTCGGGAACCGCATCCCCTCCGAGTAGCGGCGGATGCTTTTCTACTCTCATGGTCCACAGGCCCTCCTGTATGCCTTTCCTCCCATGCCGCTGGTGTCTCGGACGCTTTTCAAGGTTCTCCGGGACAAAGCCTCGATGATCCTCGTAGCTCCCCGGTGGCCGAGACAGCCCTGGTTCCCGCTGCTGATGCAACTAGCAGTGGACACTCCCCTCCCTCTGGGGTTTCAACCCGATCTGACACAGGATCAAGGGTCCCTCCTACACCCCAACCTCCAGTCCCTTCATCTGATGGCCTGGCTGCTGAAAGGGTAGTCCTTGCTCCCCTCCTGCTGCCTCCAGATGTGGAGGAAGTCGTCTTGGCCTCCAGGCGACCCTCTACCCGGAAGTCCTACGCTCTTAAGTGGCGTCGGTTCTCCGTCTGGTGTGCCCAGCAGTCTCAAGATCCCTTCTCCTGTTCGGTGTCAGTGGTCTTGCAGTACTTGCTTTGCCTCTCCAATCTTGGACTTAAGTCCAACTCGTTCAGGGTCCACCTCAGTGCTCTTTCTGCACATCACATGTCGGTGGATGGCAGGCCTCTTTCCAGCCACCCTCTAGTGGCTCGTTTTCTCAGAGGCCTCCTTCTCCTTAAACCACTTTTGCGCCCACCAGCCCCTGACTGGGATCTGAATGTGGTTTTACAGCGGATTACCTGTCCGCCTTTTGAACCTATGGCTACCTGTCCTCTTCGTTTTCTTTCTTGGAAAACCTTATTCTTGGTAGCCCTCACTTCTGCTAGACGCGTTAGTGAACTGCAGGCCCTAGTGTCTGATCCCCCTTACACTAGGTTCTACAAGAATAGGGTAGTCCTACGGACTCACCCTAAGTTTCTTCCTAAAGTGGTTTCCCCTTTTCACATCAACCAGGAGGTGGTACTTCCGACCTTCTTTCCCAGGCCACACTCCAGCCGAGCTGAAATGGTCCTGCATACCCTGGACTGTAGGAGGGTGTTAACCTTCTACCTCGACCGTACGCGGGAGCACCGAAGGGCTGTTCAGCTCTTCGTGTCTTACGACCCCAATAAGTTGGGGCTTCCTGTCTCCAAGCGTACTCTGTCCATCTGGGTTGCTGACTGTATCGCTTGGGCTTATGGGGCAGCCGGCCTCTCGTTGGAGAGTCGAGTCACGGCTCATCGTGTTCGGGCAAAGGCTGCGTCAGTGGCTTACCTCCGCTCTGTTCCATTGGCAGACATCTGCCGGGCTGCTACTTGGTCTTCAAGCCAGACTTTTGCGGCCCATTACTGCCTGGAGAGGGAGTCCCGCAGGGACAGTGCTTTCGGTCAGGCAGTCCTCCATAATCTCTTTGAGGTATAGGCAACTCCTACCCTCCATTCCGGATGTTGGGCTACCGGTTGGAGACATATTCAGAGAAGATTCCTTCCTTCTGTGCTACTGAGCTTGAGGGAGCTCCTTTTTTGTGCTTAGGGTCTCCGGTAGCCTTAAGCTTGGGGGTCCCATATGTGAGGACTGACTTCCTGCTTGGTCCTAGAGAAAGAGTAGTTACTCACCTGTAACAGGTGTTCTCCAGGAGCAGCAGGAATCAGTCCTCACAACCCTCCCTCCTCCCCTTGGAGTTGCAGTCCTATGATTTCCTTTTTGCTAATTTTTTGCTGTCTTTTAGCTATGTCATCAGACTGAGCAAGATGGCACCCTTGGGCGGGAAGAGGACCGCGCATGTGCGCTGCAATTCCCAAAGGCTTTCTTTGAAAGTTGGGGAAAATTGCTCCGCGAGGGCTCCGTCGGCGCCGACGTCACCCATATGTGAGGACTGATTCCTGCTGCTCCTGGAGAACACCTGTTACAGGTGAGTAACTACTCTTTTTCTGACTCTGCCTCTGGTTGGGCCCGTACCTCATCTGAGGCCTCAACGTCTCGGGAGTCTGATCCCGAGCATCGCTGGGGTTCCTCGGACAGGGGGTCCCCCGACCGGGAACGCAAGAGGAAGAAACGGCTCGCGAGGGCGGCGTTGGAAGAGGTCCCTGGTTCCTTGAGGGCCAGGTCTAAGACCCCCGACCGCCGTCCCGGGCCTTTGGAGCAGGAGAAGCTGTCCAAAGTACCTCGTGTAGAGCCGGAGACCATCGGACACTTAAGTCCGGTAGTCCTCGTGGACTCTCCTCCGAGGGAGCCAACGTTGGGCCCGGCGCCACTGGGGCCCAAGTCAGTAGCTGCTGAGTCTCCTGAGCTTGGACTCAGGCTGACAGCCTTGGAGTGCAGATTGTCTGCCTTCATGTAGCAGCAGCGGGTACTGATGGCCAGCCTCGCTGGTGCATCTGCCCCGACCACCTGGAGACAGAGCCGATACTCGAGGCCATGAAGGCTCGAGGTCGTCCTCGGTCAAGGTCTCCCTCGACCTCCCTCTCGTAACCGAGGGCGTCGACGCCGGTGCCTTCGGCGTCGGGGCGGGTGCCACCTCGACCCGCGCGGTCACAGCCCCTCGACTCCTCTTCCGATGAGTCAGCCTGGGAGACGGAGGATGAGGAGTCCCCCGATACCTTCTGGACTCGGTGCGTCCCGTCGGACTCACCGCAGTCCGAGCCCCGGAGTAGGTCCCCTCTGGAGGACACCCGGTTCTCAGAGTTCGTGTGGGACATGTCCAAGGCCTTGGCGATTCCCTCCGACCCTGAGGAGGAGCCTCGAGCCGAGGAGCTCGAGGCCCTCCAGTATGACTCTCCTCCGAAGGAGGCTTTTACTGTGCCGGTACCTCCGATGCTGGAACGGCTCCTCTTCCGGATGTGGGAGGCACTGGCCTCTGCACCCGTCTTGAGCAAGCGGGTCGATTCCATTTATCAACTCCGTAAGAGCCCTGGCTTCCAAAAGGCGCAGCTGCCGCACCATTCCATGATGGTGGAATCGGCCATGCATCGACTGAAGAGCCAGAAGATGCACTCTGCGGTGCCCACCGGTAGGGAGGCCCGCAACCTGGATGCTTTCAGCAGAAAGTGCTTCCAGGGCTCGATGCTTGCTTGCCATGTCCAGTCATACCAGCTATACATGGGCATGTTTCTCCGAGACCTGGCAAAGGAGCTTGCCGGGTTCTCTGCTGGTCTCTCCGGGGAACCTTTGCAGAGGTTCCAGTCTTTGTCTTCAGGTATCCGGGACTGTTCCAAATTCATGTCCCGTGTGGCCTACGATGGCTTTGAGGCTTCGGCTCGTGTGGCGGCTGCCAGCATCGCAGCCCGACGCCAGGCATGGTTGCAGTCATTGGACCTCGAGCCTTGGGTTCAGGACAAGTTGGTTGATGTCCCTTGCCGAGGTGAGAACCTTTTTGGCAAACCCATGGCCGAGAAGGCTGCTGAGCTCGAGACCGAGCACCTGACCAGGACTAGGCTGTCCAGAAAGACTTCTACCCCTTCTCACAAAAAGAAGAGCTCGGGTAAAAAGTCCTTCTACCCGAGAAAGGTGTCTGCCTACAAACCTTTCCCTCAATACCAGGCCTCCCCAGCTCCCCCTCAGGGGCAGCAGGCCAAGGGGCAGGGACATGGGCCCCGTAGGCAGAAGACCCCCAAGCCTCCGGCTCCTGCTCCTACCCAGCAGGGAGGGGTTTTTTGACTCCCAAGGCATAGCCTCTCCGTCCCTGCTGTCCCATCCCTGCACAGGAGGTCGCTTGGCCCTGTTTGCCCACCGGTGGCCACCCATTACAGGGGATACTTGGGTCTTAAGCATCATTCACCAAGGCTATATGCTTCATTTCCAACAGCTACCTCCTGTCTATTTTCCGGGAGAACCTCTGAGGCCTCTCCTGCACACCACCCTCCTCCTCCAAGAACTTAAAGGGCTGCTTCTGGACAAGGCGGTGGAGCCAGTACCTCCTCGCCTACAAGGGCACGGGTTCTACTCCAGGTATTTTCTGGTGCCAAAGAGAACAGGAGTCTTAAGGCCTATCCTAGACCTCAGAAACCTCAACAAGTTCTTGGAGAAAGAGAAGTTCAAGATGCTTACTCTTGGAACACTTCTGCCCTACCTCTAGCAGGGAGATTGGCTATGCTCCTTAGATCTAAAGGATGCGTACACTCACATCCTCATTCATCCAGACCACAGAAAGTACCTCAGGTTCGTGGTGGGAGGAAACCATTACCAGTAGAGGGTACTGCCTTTTGGTCTAACTTCCACCCCACGGGTCTTTACAAAGTGCCTAGCTGTGGTGGCGGCCTACTTGAGGACTCAAGGGATATTTGTCTTCCCCTATCTGGATGACTTGCTCATCCGGGGTCAGTCCTACCAGGAGGCCAGGCAGGCCGCCTTCAGGACTGTCACACTCCTTCAAGACCTAGGCTTTGTTATAAACTTCGCAAAGTCCACTTTGCTCACCTCCCAGAACCTCGAGTTCATAGGAGCACGACTGGACTCTCTGCAAGCAAGGGCTTACTTGCCAGAGGACAGAGCTCAAAGGCTCATGGAGTTGGCATCCCGGTTTCTCAGTCTGCCGAGGGTTCCTGCCAGGCTCTTTCTGCAGCTCCTGGGACACATGGCATCGACTGTGCATGTGACCCCCAATGCCCGCCTCCACATGAGGCCTGCACAGTGGTGCCTCAGAACTCAGTGGAAGCAGGCCACAGGGAGCCTAGCGGACAAAGTAAGGTTATCCAAACCTTTCCTGGATTCTCTTCAGTGGTGGCTACACCCCCCCAACTTGTTGCAGGGGGTGCCTTTTCAGGTAGCTGCCCCCACAGTGGTGTTGACAATCGATGCCTCCTTGCAGGGCTGGGGTGCACACTGTCAAGGGAGCTGCACCCAAGGCCTCTGGTCCCCATGGGAAGCCCTGCAACATATCAACCTACTGGAACTGCGGGCTATTTGCTTAGCCTTCAAGGCTTTTTCTCACTCCTTGGCCCACCAGTCTGTTCTAGTTCAGACGAACAACCAAGTGGCCATGTTCTTTGTGAACAAACAGGGCGGCACTGGGTCCAGGCCTCTATGCCTGGAAGCACAGGCCCTTTGCTCTTTTGCCCTCAGGCACCAGATGTTGCTGAGGGCTGTGTATCTTCCTGGCCAGGAGAACTTTCTGGCAGACCGCTTAAGCAGAATTCTGCAGCCCCACGAGTGGAAACTGCATCCTTTGGTGGTTCAACAAATTTTCCTGAAATGGGGACTTCCATCCATGAATCTCTTTGCCAGTCCCCTGAATCACCAACTGCCCAGATTTTGTTCCAGGCAACCGCATCCCCTAAGGGTGGCGACGGATGCCTTCCTGATTTCTTGGTCTCAGGGCCTGCTCTATGCGTTTCCTCCCACACCTCTGGTGGCCCGAACCTTGTTCAAGAATCTCAGGGACAAGGCCTCAGTACTTATGGTTGCACCCAGGTGGTCGAGGCAGCCCTGGTTCCCCCTGCTACTTCAACTGGCAGTGGAGACACCCATGCCTCTGGGATTCCAACCCGACCTTCTTTCTCAGGATCAGGGTTGGTTCCCTTCTGCATCCCAATCTCAAATCTCTCCATCTGATGGCATGGAGGCTGCAAGGGTAGTCTTGGCTCCCTGGGGCCTACCTCAGGAAGTGGAAGAGGTGGTCTTGGCTTCTAGGAAGCAATCCACCAGGAACACATATGCCCTAAAGTGGCGGAGGTTCTCCTTGTGGTGTCAGCAACACAAGGAAGATCCTTTCACCTGCACTGTGCCAGTAGTGCTCCAGTACCTACTGCACTTGTCCAATCAGGGCCTTAAGTCCAGTTCTGTTCGGGTCCACCTCTCTGCTCTGGCAGCTCATCACTCTCTGGTGGAGGGACACTCTTTTTCAGTTCACTCCTTGGTGTCCAGATTTCTCAGAGACTTACTACTGCTCAAGCCTCCTCTCCGTCCACCGGCCCCTGAGTGGGAGTTGAATGTGGTCTTGCAGCAACTTACTCGCCCACCTTTTGAACCAATGGCTACATGTCCTTTTACGCTTCCTATCCTGGAAGACTCTATTCCTAGTGGCCTTGACCTCGGCCAGGCGAGTGAGTGAACTTCAAGCCCTAGTCTGTGACAGGCCATACACTCGCTTCTATAGGAACAGGGTAGTCCTTAGGACTCATCCTAAGTTCCTCCCCAAGGTTGTCTCCTCTTTCCATCTCAACCAGGAGGTGGTTCTTCCAACATTCTTCCCTAGGCCCCATGCCAGCCGGGCTGAGACAGTCCTGCATCCCTTGGACTGTAGGAGGGCCTTATCCTTCTACCTTGAGCGTACGCAGGGGCATAGAAGGGCTACTCAGCTCTTCGTATCTTTTGACCCTAATAACTTGGGGGTACCTGTGTCCAAGCGTACCTTGTCCATCTGGGTGGCTGACTGTATCACCTGGGCTTACAGGGCAGCTGACCTTCCTTTGCAGGGTCGGGTCACGGCCCACCGTGTCAGGGCAATGGCTTCCTCAGTAGCTCATCTCCGCTCTGTACCGTTGGCAGACATCTGCAGGGCTGCAATTTGGTCCTCAAGCCAGACTTTTGCGGCCCATTACTGCCTGGAGAGGGAGTCCCGTAGGGGCAGTGCTTTCGGTCAGGCAGTGCTCCGGAATCTCTTTGAGGTTTAGGCAACTCCTACCCTCCAGCCCTCTGGTTGGGCTACCGGTGGGGGTGTGTTTCAGTGAAATCCTTTCTCTGATGCTGAGGCTAGAGGGAGCTAATTTTTCAGCTCTGGGTCCCCCGGTAGCCTGAAGCTGGGGAGTCCCATAAGTGAGGACTGACTTCCTGCTTGGTCCTGGAGAAAGAGTAGTTACTCACCTGTAACAGGTGTTCTCCAGGAGCAGCAGGAATCAGTCCTCACAACCCTCCCTCCTCCCCTGGGAGTTGCAGTTGTACATAGTTCAATTTTACATTTTTGTGTGCTGTTTTTTTAGCTATGTCATTTGACTGAGCAAGATGGCACCTTTAGGCGGGAAGGGGACCGCGCATGCGTGCAGTATTCCCAAAGGCTTTCTTAGAAAGCTGGGGAAATGCTCCGCACGGGGGCTCCATCGGCGCCGATGTCACCCATAAGTGAGGCCTGATACCTGCTGCTCCTGGAAAACACCTGTTACAGGTGAGTAACTACTCTTTCTTATCAATGTCTTTTATTTTGTTTTTAGATGCAAGTTTTCTTGCTAATAATGTGGGACTGCCTTTTTAATAATTTATGATATAGTTCTTTATTTGTTTTAATTCACATATTCTTATTGTTAGTATTTTTATATATGTTCTTTTACTCCTTGCCTGCTCTCCCTTAACTGGCTTCCCGTCAAAGCCCGCTATGTCTACAAGCTTCTTATCACTCACAAAGTTCTTTATACTAACACCCCCCAGTACCTAGCCGACCTTATTTTTCTTCAACATACCCCCCGTCTGTTACGTTCCGCCCACGGCAATCGCCTTTTCCTCCCTTCCCCAACTCAGGCTCACCTCGAATCCACCCGTCATGCCGCCTTCTTCTTCGCTAGCCCCGCTTTATGGAACTCTCTCCCACATGTCATCCGTACCGAGCTATCCTTTCCTCATTTCAAAGCTATGCTTAAAACTTATCTCTTTTGCCAGGCCTTTGACCTCCCTCTCCCTCCATTCACCACCGCCCAGTCAAGCACACCTACCCACTCACAACTCATTAAAGGGTTATAACATCTCTACACCCACCTGGGACGCTCCCATGGCCCCCTGAGTCATCCACCCTTGTTTGTCTCCCCGCTCTGATGTTCCCTTATGTTGCCTGTTGTATGCCTGTTGTGTCGCTTGTTCACTTGTTATGTCAGTCGCAATCTGCTCTGTTATCTGTCCTTTGTCACCCTGTCTACTATTCGTTATGTTGGTCCGTTTGTTACGTCTCGTCTCGCTTATCACGTTGTTTTTTGTAGCTCGCTTTTTACTACCTTTTGCTGTCCCTTTCTCTCTGTTTTCTCTGACCACTTTCCTATCCATCAAATGGCGTTCCTTTCTATTCTTCTTTTCCACAGCCAAGATAGTTTTCATTGTACATCGCCTTAATACTTTTGTAATAGGCGGTATATCAAATTTGCCAGATAAAGATAGATACAGTACTGGTCCCTAAAGAAGGCTCTGCCGAAACACGACTTGTGTAGGGTCTAGTGGTGGTGGTATTCCTTCCTTTGACCATTGGTTTTTAATAAATAACCTTTACGTATCTCTCTATTCTTGTGTTTCCCTGTAGACTCAGTCCATGGAGCTGTGGTTGGCCTTGTTGACATAGTCTGGGAGAGTCACCAGTGGTGGCTGGACCCAACCCAGCTCGCAGTGAGAGTTCTGCTTGAGCCGCCGGATTGGGTGGTGGTGACGACCATGGATGCCAGTCTGACAGTGACCGCCCCAGCCCACTAATCACATGTGGCTCAGGGTCCATGAGCCCTGTTGGAGAGTCAGTGGTCAGTTAACAGGTTGGACACGAATGCAGTCTTTTTGATCTTGCAGGCCTTTCTTCTCCTGTTGAGGGGCAGGGCGGTGAGAGTTATGATTTATTGTTTGACAATGCAATGACAATTACTTATATCAACCAGCAAGGGGGCACAAGGAGCTTGCTGGTGGCAGCAGAGGCTCTCCCTCTTCTTCAGTGGGAGGAGCGATACCTGATTGCTCTCGGAAGCCCATGTTGCAGGAAAGGAAAACATTCAGGTGGATTTCCTGAGCAGGCATCTATTGGATCCAGGGAAGTGGCCCCTCTCAGAGTTGGTTTTCCAGCTGATTATGCAGAGTTGGGAATGCCTATCATTGACCTGATGGCGACTTAGGTTAATGCCAAGGCCCCTCGGTATTTCAGCCGCTAAAGAGAACACGTTTCCGAAGGGCTCGATGCCCTGGTCCAGCCTTGGCCTGTCTCCGGGCTTCTCCGTGTTTCTACCCTGGCTGCTGATTGGTAGAGTGCTCCAGAGGGTGTAGTCGCATCCCAGCTCGGTGGTGCTGGTGGCTCTGAATTGGCCCAGACAGCCTTGTTATGCAGACCTCATGTGCCTCATAGTAGTGGACCTTTTTCCCCTGCCAGCCATAGGGGATCTTCTGTTTCAGGGGCCTGTCCTGATGCCAGCAGTGGATCGGTTCTCGCGTACGGCTTGGCTCTCGAGAGGGTTTGCCTAAGGCATAGAGGTTATTCCTCGCATCTGGTGGATATCTTGTAGGTATGCCGACGGTCCACTTCCCTGGCCTACATTCATGCGTGTTGGATTTTTGAGGCCTGGTGTGAGGAGCACGGGCTGTGGCCCTTGCTGGCCTCTCTACCCAACATTCTCGCCTTTCTACAGCAACGCCTAGAGAAGGTTCTGGCTTTGAACTGCCTGAAGTTTCAGGTGACAGCATTGGCCTGTTATTGGGGCAGAGTACAAGGGCAATTCCTTGCAGTCAAGTATCTTCGACCACCTTGTCAGTCGCCTGTACCTTCCTGGGACCTGGATTTTGTCCCCTCAGTCCTGACAGAGGCTCCATTTGAGCCCCTTCAGACCTCTTCTCTCAAGGATTTGATGCTGAGAGTAGTGTGTTTGGTCACGATTTTTTCTGCGTGCCATATCTCAGAGCTATAGGCCCTGCTTTGCAGGGAACCGTATTTGGTGATGTCTAAAGAAAATGTGGTGCTTCATCCAGTTCCCTCCTTCCTATCCAGGATGGTCTCTGTGTTCCATCTTAACCAAGTGGTTACTTGACCGGTGTTTTCTGGTGCACCGGCCCGGAGGATTCACAAGTCCTACATCTGTTGGATGTGCGCAGAACCCTCAGATGTTACTTGCAGGCTACGCAGGACTTCAGCAATGTGGGTTTTTCTCAGTGGTACATGTCCCACTCTTGCACCTTCTATTGGATCATCTACTATTTTATTTTATTTATTTATTTATTTAGTTTACACTTATATACCGCTACTTCCAGCGATCAGCAGCGGTTTGATTACAAATTTGGGAGATGTCAAATCAGGACAGGAAAGTTGGATCATATATACATAGATTTAGGGTTAGGCACACCACGCAGGGTTAGACACTTCAAGGTTAGGTTTACATATTTACAGTTCTATAATTACATTTACACAGATTGGCTTCGTGATTCCACTTTTGTTTACATCAGGTTATAGTGACATTTGAAAAGATGGGTTTTTATTTTCTTTCTGAAGTCATTTATGTCTTTTATAGCTCGCAGTTCATGTGGTAGATGATTCCAGGTTATCGGGGCTGAGAATGAGAACGCTTTGTTGCTAGTACTTGCTTTTACTGATCTGATATTATTAGGAACTTGTAGTGTGTCTGAGTTGATAGTTCTCCTGTCTCTGTTGGTTGGTTGCTTGCTGACCAGGGTTGAGAGGAATGAGGGTGCTGTGTCATGTATGAGCTTGAATATGGTTACCAAAGTTTTATATTGTATCCTGGCCGCAACTGGTAGCCAATGTAGCTCGATCAATACAGGTGTGATGTGTTGAGTGATGCTTGTTCGTGTGATGACCCTTGCCGCCACATTTTGGGCCAATTGCAAAATATTTAGTGTTTTCTTTGGCAGACCCTGTAGTATGGCGTTACAGTAGTCTTAAGTGCGGCATAATGAGTGCTTGTGCCACCGTCCGAAAATCACAGGGTTCGATTAAGTTCCTCAGTGGCTGTAGGACTCTGAGCTTGTGGAAGATGACTTTGTTGGTTTTTCGCAGGTGTTTTTCCATTTGCAGTTTGCTGTCAAGTGTGACACCCAGGTATTTGATCTCGTTTTTTGTGTTGTATGTGTTGTTGCAGAGGGTGACCGTCGGAGGGGGTTCAAAGTTCGGTTTACTTGATATATACATTACTTCGGTTTTCTTATGGTTAATTGCCATGTTGTTTTGCTGGAGCCATGCTAACATCTCGTACAGGCAGGATTCAAGCTGGGTATACTTTGGGTCATTTGTGTCTAATTGAGTGTATAACATAATATCGTCTGCATAGATATGGTATACTATTCCCCTTACCTCTTCTTTTCGCTATCTGGGTGTAATTCTGGACTCCTCTTTAACTTTCTCTGAGCATATTTCAATGGTTTCCCGTTGTTCCTTTACTGCTTTGCGGCAAATTAGGGCTGTCTGGTCTATTCTACCCTCTAGCGCCCTAATTATTCTTGTCATTGCCCTTGTAATCAGTAGACTGGACTACTGCAATGTCTACCTGGCCAATCTTCCCAAATACCGTCTTCAGAGGTTACAACGTATCCAGAATACTGCAGCCCGCCTCATTACTTTTTCCATTAGATACGATCATATCACTCCTGTTCTGCTCCGTTTGCATTGGCTTCCTCTACAATATCGCTTTCACTATAAATTTCTGATTCTCCTTCACCGCCGGACCATTTACACCTGTACTCCCCGTTACCTGGCAGATTGTATCTCACTATATTCTCCCCATCGGCTACTTCGTTCAATTCATACTAACCGTTTGTTTCTCCCTTCACCTTCCCAAGCCCGTCTGGAGCAGACGCGACACTCAGCCTGGTTTTTCCTTGGTCCTTCACTTTGGAATATGTTACCTGCCTCACTTCGTCTGGAACCATCCTACCCTCAGTTTAAGTCACTGCTCAAAACTTACCTATTCCAGAAAGCTTTTGACCTTCCCCCTGAAGCTCCCCCCTGATTGGTCTCTGTTTATGTGCTAACCCCATGTATTATCCCTGTCTGTTTTCTTTTGTCCTTTTGTGTATCCTGGTTTGGTTACTATCATTTCTCCTTATGATTTGTTATGATTTGATGTTAAGTGTTAACATCTGTTTTTATAACTTATTATGATTTATTAAGTATTCCAGTGTGATTTGTTCGCTTTCTCTTTATCCTTCTTTCCTGTCTTAAATTTTGGCGTTCCGTTTCTTAGGTTGTGGTGCTAATCAGTTTTTATTGTACACCGCTTAATGCTGTTGCCATAGCGGTATATCAAATTTTAATAAAGATAAAGACTTCAGTCAGTCTGACTAGCTCTTTGTGGTGATCCGGGGTCCGTGGAAGAGCGAGGCAGCCTCCAAAGCTTCCATTTTGAGATGGATTAGGGAGGCCATCGCTTCAGCTCAGCTGAGAGGCTGCCAGTTCTGGCCGGGCTGCATGCCCACTTGACAAGTTTAACCTTGTTCTTCCTCAGTATATTTGTAAGGCCGCTTCATGGTCTTCTCTTCATTCCTTTGTGCGTCATTTTTGTTTGGATATACAGGCCAGGCAAGATGCAGCCTTTGGTGCACTGGTGTTGCAGGCTGGTGTGTCGGGTCCTGCCCGTAGTTAGTATTGCTTTTATACATCCCATTCGTCTGGACTAGAAGGAAGATTAGGAAGGTGAAATTAGACCTTACCTACTAGTTTTCATTCCTGGAGTCCTCCATTCCAGTCTAGAACCCACCCAGGATTTCACAGTGTGTTTTGGGTCTTGCCCTCGCGTCGACTTACAGGATAAGGCATTGGCGTGTTTGGTGGTTGCCCTGCTCTGGGGCTGGCCTGGGTGTCGATGCCCAGCCATGTTGCACTGTTCTGAGCTGCTTGGTTTGTTTTGCCAAAAAAAAAAAAAGAAGAGAAGGCAATCTGAACGTAATCTATTTTCGAGGACTGCTAAATTGGTAGACTGGAGATGTTTTTATTTATGGTTGTGAGACTGGCTGAGTTAGGAAGTTCCGTTTCCTTATCTGCTTTGCTACGGTCGTACTGGCTGATTGAGGGTGCACAGGCTTCTTATGGGCTGTTCAGCTTAGTTCTCAGTCTCCATCTGCTGGTGGGTGAGCATAACCCACTCGACTGGACTGGAGGGAATCCAGGAAAGAAAATTAGCCGGTAAGGTCTAATTTCACCTTTTAGAGGATTGTGTTGCTGACATCACCACATATGTGAGGACTTATTCTGTTGTCCATGGGAAACACCTGCTACATGTTGAGCCACTTGGTTTTATTCACAGTGCCATTTTTGATTGAATGATATTAAGGGCAATTATTCTCATATGGGGCATTTTTACTAAACTATTTTAAGTTAGCGTATGTTAAGCTCCTAAAATTAAGCACGGGAGGTGGCATAGACCTGAGCTAATTATTAGGGGCATACTCAGCATGTCCCCCTACAGTTTCTATGGGGAGATGCACCTCACCATGCTAACCGGCCAGCGCAGGTGCGCTTACCATCAGGCATTGGTGGGGGATGGAAATAAGTGCAGCCACACACTTCTCAGGGCAGCAATTGTCATTAGTTGGTACCAGTAACAGCTGTGCTGTGATGTACTATCAATGCCCACACTCCGCACCTAACTTGCCAAGTCATGTCCGTCCTTGCGCTAACATTTAGGGTGGTATGTTTGGGTTGTCCCTCATTAACTATCAGTGTGGCATGCTTATTGCATGGTAAACCCCGTGCTAACAGTTAGTGCACTTTAGTAAACATGCTCTATCATGTGGTAGTTCTGTTTTAGCAATGCACACTATTTAAAAAAAAAAGATCTTTTTCCACTATTTGTTTTTCCCATCCCCCCTTTTATCCTTTTGGTGCTGCTCTTGTATGTTCGTTTTATTTATTGTTTAATAATTCTTAATTTGCTATGGATGATGTTTTTATGTATTTTTAATGTTTTTTTTATAAATGTCTGTTTTCATGTTAGGGATTCTTATGTTATGAATTTATTTTGAGAAATAGCTGATATATATCCCTGAGGCAGGCATGTTCTGCTGAAACACAGCCATGCCAGGTATTTTTTAATAAAAAAAAAAATCTTTGGAACCCTTTGGAATCCTTGTGTTATCTTCCACTATGTTTGTTTTGCCTTGAGTGAGGGAGCTCTCTCGTTGTCCTTGGTGCACTAGAAAAGAGAGTGAGCATAGTAGTTAGAGTAATGGTCTGGGAAGCAGGAGAGGTCTAAGCTCCAGTTTAATTGCCATTGATAGTTACTGTTATCTTGGTCCAGACTCTGTCCTCCTGTGGACTTTTAAAGTCTTTTTACAGTGTCGCTACTATATAAAAATATTGTATAATTGTGATTCAAAATTATGGAGGAACTATGCAAGAAAAAGATTACAAGATTTTTTTTTTCCTAGCTTTTAATAGGGAGGGGGGTTCTTCTCATATGTTCCATTTCCTTCATCTGTTGTCTCTTTATTTGTCGCATCTTTTCAGACCTGCCTTTATTTCTTGCCTTAAACCAGCCCCTCTTCTGGTCTCCGTTTCAAATCTTTTTCTTGCCCATTTCATCAGTGCTCTCATCCTTCTCATTTCAACATAGTTATATACCAGTCCAGCCTACCCTCAGTTTGCTTTGTCCATAGATCCCTCCCTCTATAGCCGCCTTTCATTTTTTTTACACCCATCCCTTTCTTTTTGGCTTTCTCCTATTTAGCTGTCTCAAGTTCCCTCCTTTTACTTCTGATGCCTCCCTTCTGCCCCACTTCTGCTGGCTATCACTATGGGCCTATTTGCAATATTTCTACAGTACAGCTTCTGCTGATGGCCCTGCCAGAATTGCAATCTCTTGAGGTGGAAGTGGCAGTTCATATCAGCATCCACTGGTATGTGGGCGAATTCACGTTTTTATATAGCAGCAGGAGGAGGAAGGGGAGACTACTGTATCCCTACTAATATGATGCCAGACCAAGCTTTGCCTTATATTGTGCAGTCTGATACTGAAAAAATGTTCCATATTTGAGCCATGATTGTGTTTGCTGGTTTTTTATTTATTTTTATTTTTTTACCCTCATGTGATTTGCTGTCCGTGACCCAGCTTATGGTGTAAATAACTATCTCCTTATTCTTGATTTTTGATTCATAAAGGGCAATTAAAATACATGTTTAGCGCTATTTGTGGGCTTATAAAGGAATCAAGTGAATAGATTGCAATATAACCTAAATGCAGCCACCTGTATACTCATGCTTTGAAAACTTTGACCATGTATTGCCAGTACTAGTAAAAGTCCATTGGCTCCCCATTGAGGCTATAATATCCTTTTAAGATACTTTTTTATGATTTCCTAATCAATATTGATCTCCAGGAGCAAGCAGGAATGAGTCTTCACATATGGGTACGTCGGTACCGACGGAGTCTGCGCGGGAACGCTTCCCAGCGTCCAAAGAGCTTTTGGAAGCGTCCCACCATGCCTGGGTGCTGCCTTCCCGCCTTTCCCAACTGCCTCTCCTCAGTTTTCGTTTTTCCGCAGAGCCGGCAGGACGTCGTCCTGTCACCGCAGAAAATTCTTATTTTTTATTTTTAGTTTTCTTGTGGTCGCGGCTGTCTTCTTGATGCCACCGGTACCGCCGGTGTTCTTTTCTTTCTTGTAAAATTTTCCTTTTCAACGGGATATTTTTTCTTCATAGTGTCCCACGGGGTCTTAGGCCTTTCAGGCGTCCCCTATTTTTCCTTCATGGAACCGCCAGACACTTTCTCCTCGAAATGTTCAGACTGTGGCGGTACAACTTTATTTTTAGACCCTCGAAGTCGGTGTCTAACCTGCTTGGGTCCTGACAACAGTTTGGAGAGAAGACATCTTCAACATCGAGAATCCCTCGATACACGGATGCCCTCCAACTTCGGGGCACCGTCCCCTTCTTCTTCCACTTTGATTCAGGTAACCCACAAACAGTCTGTTAAGACTAGCCAGTCTTCGAGTGGTACGTCTCATGCACAGCATGTAGACAGCTCCGGCTTTGCCCTCGATGGCCTCCTGGCTCCAAAACCCCGGCGGGAGTCTTCGGTCTCCAAAGCGTATAAGGGGTTTCAGGTTGTTCCTGGGGTTCACCCCCCACAGAACATACCTGAGCCGTGCATGGTGGTGGCATCCGCTTTGAGCGGTACCGATACCCCTGCATCGGCACTGGTGTTGAATGAAACACTCCTCACCAGGGATAGTCATCTGGCCTCCTCGGTGCCTTCGGGACCGATGGATACGTCCCAGATTGACTTTCCATTATCGGTTCCAACACCGATACTGCCACCGACGTCGGTACCCTCCAGATGTGCATCGACAGCCTCGCTTCCTTCGATGCCGAGTCTGGAATCGATCTCCAGTTTGGAGGACTGGGTACCGACTCGCCTTGGTACCGTCTCGCGGCGGTACCGAAGGCTCAGTTCCGATGGCTCGGATCCTTAACTCTCGGTTCCCCTGAGGCCGATTGAGTTGCCACTGGTAGACCTTCATTCACCGGTATCGGACACGGTACCAAAGTCGGTACTGATGTCTTCATTACCCTTACAGTCTGTGCCTTCCATGCTTCGCTTCTCAGGCTCCTTGCCCTCGATGCCGAGTTTGGAATCCATTTCTAGTCTGGAAGACTGGGTACCAATAGGTTTTGGTACCGACACCGATCAATACCGGTGGCTCGGTACCGAGGATAGCAGCCGGAGGTTTTCGGTTCCCTCGGTACCGATTGAAGTATCACCGATGACTACTCCGATGTCTTTGTCGAGCCCGACTCCGACATCGGTACCGGTATTGACTTCAGTACCGGTATCCACAGTAGCATCGTGGCAAACTCCTACCATGCTTTTTTCAACAGCATCGGTCCATTCTATACCAAGCTTGGAGTCGATACCTGGCATGGACAATGTGGTAAGGACTGTTGCTGCTCCTGACAACCAGTCCAAGCAACCATCCCTTAAGCATTCCACACTGCACCCTGCAGGATCTTCTATTCCTATATATTTGGATAACTCTGTGGGTGCTCAGGCTAGTTCTTTAGATCTAACCTGTCCAAGGGAGATTCCTGTTGGGGGGATCCCTCTTTGCAGAGTTTCCTCCTGGATATAGCAAGATCCCTTGCCATTCCTATTCCAGGACATGATCCTGCACCAGACTCTGTTTCTACCAAAGCAAAGGACAACATAATGCTTCCTTTGCATCGTTCCTTGCAGGATTTCCTTCTAGGAATGTGGAAAACACCTTTAAGGGTACCCCCATCTCCCAGGGCAACTGATCTTTTATATCAGGTGCCCCCCTCTCCAGGGTTTCAAAAGACTCAACTTCCTCATCATTCCATAGTAGTGGAATCAGCAATGAGGCGGATAAAGAGTAAGAAAAAGCACTCTTCTTATTCGCCAGGTCGTGAGTCTAAGACACTAGATGCCTTTGGACGTCAAACCTTCCAGACATCTATGCTTTCTGCAAGAATTCTCTCATATATTTTTTATATGAGTCTTTCTCTTGAGGAGGTCACAAAGCAATTACATCTTTTGACTCCTTTCCTTCCAGTTTCCAGGAGTACAGACTATTCCTCGCTGCTTAAGCATATCCAGAATATCTCTTGGTTTCTTTCTCGTGCTTCCCTAGACTCTTTTGAGTCTGTTAGCAGGACTTCTGCTATAGCTATAGGGGCACGACGTAGAGCCTGGCTCCAAGCTTCAGATTTGGCCAAGTGGGCACAACAACGGCTGGGACATACTCCTTGCACTGAAGAAAATCTTTTCAACAAGGAGTCTTTACGTCAGGTTACTCAGTTGTCCACTGATTTACCTGTTCCTAAGGGTGGTTCTACACCTTCTTCTGTCCCAGTAGGTAGGAAATGTCCTACCAAACTTTCTTCCCAAAGGAGAAGAAGGTTTTATTCCTCACTTGCCCATCATACAGATGTTCCCCTACAGGGGAGGCATCGTCCTGGTCTGAAGAATCCAACCTCTCACCAGGCTCAGCAATCCCGGCCTCTGCATGGTTTCTGATCAGTCATCAGATGCTTGTGACCCTTGGGGTTAGAATCTACAGTTGCTTCTTCTCAACAGAGGCGATCCATTACTCATTCTAACCCCTACACATGGATCTCTTTCCAAAAGACATCCATTTTTTCTATGAGCTGTCAGAATGTTCATGCCTATAAATCACAGGTTTCTCCTCTTCTACCAGAGAAAGAGATCTGACCACTATCAAATGAGAGTTCCTGTGCCAGCATGTATTTTTCCTTTCTATAGACTTACTACTTGGTAAGTCTTCTTCAGCTCTATTCTCTTCACCCTCTTACCACTGTAAGAGGGGAATTACTTACCGGAGGGTTTTTCTTCAGCCTCTCTAGGTTTGTTACTTTCCAGTGCAGAGTTTTCCTCCCTGAGTTTCCTCCCCTGTCTCAAATTTACTTTAAGGCAGTTTATCAGACATGTCCAGAGTTTTCTACTCCTGTTCTGTCCTTTCTGGTTTTAAACAGTAATATTCTTTCTGCTGTCTTGCTAGCAGCTGCCTATGCAGGAGACTTAATCTTTGGTCCACTCTAACATTCTATCTGGTCTTCGTAGTGGCTCCAAGTCAGTGTTTTTCATCTATCTTGGAAATTATCCCACTACAAGCTTCTGGGTTGGCCTTTTATTTCTGCCATCTCCATTCCCCTGGATTTGGCAGCATAATGGACTGAGATACTGGCTCTAGCAGCCAGTCCTATCTCCTCATTCTCCTGCATCATGCTCTCTGCAATTCTACAGAGAAGCTTTCCACTATGGGCCCTTGCTAGAGAGCATGGGGTTTTCGCTGAAGGCCCACCGTTTTTGTACTACCCCAGTTTTTCCTACCAGGGGTGCCTATTACCTTTCAGGATTCTGACCTCCTCTGTTTTCCTACAGGTTTATTACCTCCACTTTTCAGTGAGGTCCTCTTCACGGTTCCTCTACTGGCTTCCCAGTAGATCCATGAACCTCCATACTTCTATGAAATCCTGTTAGCGGAGGTCCATCTTGCAATATCCTTTGCAATATCATTGATAACAATCATTATCCACACATGGACTCCTTTCCTGCAGTCCTGTGCTAGGTTAGCTGTTCCACAGCATCTTCTTTCTTCAACTCCTACCCTCCATCCTCAGGATGCCTGGTGTTGTGGAGGATAGCATGTTCCAACCTATGACATGCTCGGACTCCAGGCATCTCAGCTTGGGAGTCCCCATATGTGAAGACTCATTCCTGCTTGTTCCTGGAGATAGCACAGTTACTTACCTGTAACAGGTGATCTCTGGGAACAGCAGGAATAAGTCTTCACAACCCACTCACCTCCCCAGGAGTTGTATCTCTATCTTTCCTTTCCTCTCTCTCTCTCTTTGTCTCAGCTTTAAAACTTAACTGAGGAGAGGCAGTTGGGAAAGGCGGGAAGGCAGCACGCAGGCGTGGTGGGATGCTTCCAAAAGCTCTTTGATTGGACGCTGGGAAGCGTTCCCGCGCAGACTCCGTCGGTACCGACGTACCCATATGTGAAGACTTATTCCTGCTGTTCCCAGAGATCACCTGTTACAGGTAAGTAACTGTGCTTTCTCATTTAAGAGTGGTTGGAGGTTTATTCTCAATATATGGCCTTTAAGATCAGCCCATGGTCTGCTGACATTCACTGGCTCCAAGGATAAAACTTATAGACACTAATCATTGGCATTCCATCTTCCAAAGAGAAGAGATAGAAAGATTGTTGAACATTTATTTAATTGGATTTAGCTCATGCCGGTGCTATTTATTTTTGTGATCTATGACTGCTTATTGATTTATGCTATCATTCTTGGCTTTTATTGGAGTGACTTATTTTGAGAGCATGATAATAATCAAATGAAATTTGAATTTAAATAAATTACTATTTTTCTCTTTATTTCAGTACTGTAGTTTTTGTTTTATGTTCAGTATGTTATTTTTATGTGATCTTATACGTTTTACGTGTTTTTGTATGGTACCTTGACTTCTTGGCAGACTAATGACTAATAATCTCAAAATAAATGTAAAAAAAAATACAGGTAGTATGTCATTTTTGGAGGTTTGTTGACTTGTGCAAAATGCGTGCTAGACTATAATTGTTGTTAAGACCTGGTTAACGTGATCTCACACAAAACATATAGTAAATGCTCAGCAACCTTTAGATATTTTGAAAAAAATGCTTGAACTTTTTCTTGGTATACATTGAAATGCCATGATTTTGCAACCAGAGAGAAAAATTACAGATGAATACTATGCAAGTTCTTGTGCTCCTCTGAATAGCTCATTCTGCCTACTGAGCATTCTGTGATCCCACTGAAGGAGAAAATCTGTGCAAAGTTCTTTATGGGGCACGACTCGGTCCTTGGGGCAAATTCAGCTAGTCAGGTTTCCAGAATATCCACAGTGAACATGTATAAGAAAGATTTTCATGCTTTGCCTCCATTGTATGCAGATCTATCTCATGGATATTCATTGTGGATATCCTGAAAACCCAACTGGCTTGGAGGGGTGTCCGAGGACCTGGTTGAGAATGACTGATATGGAGGAGGTCAGTATGGAAAGCATGTTTGTGTTTAAATGCTAAATGGACTTCTGCACTGTTACAATTGTGAAAGTGGCATTTTACACCAATAGAACTGCAGACTACATAATTTGTATTTGTATTTATCTGTTAAATTCATAGCCATAACTGTATTGGATAAGAACATTTCTGTAAATGTAATAAACATTTGTAAATAAACCATTGTTTTTACTTTGCTGTATAGGATGGTGCAATATTGGTGTTTCTCCCAGGGTGGGACAACATTAGCACTTTACATGAACTTTTGACGTCACAAGTCATGTTTAAGTCAGGTATGTTAATTTTCTCTGTCAGCGTCTTAACTAGTGTACATACATTCTGTGATGACAAGCAGCATTCATTAGTCACACAAGTGAGTGCTGTCAAAATATGAAATTGTGATAAAAACATTGACCAAAGTTGCTGTACAAGATCTCTCCAAGAAAATTAAAATCATGGGAGAAAGCGCCTTGTCAAAAAGGAAAACAAATTAAAATGCCGTAAACTTTAATAAGGTTTTAAGAGCACCAGAGCAGTTACAGGAAACTGCAGTGGAGGCCAATCACAAAGAAAATGTTTTTTCTCTCTGAAAAGGCAAAAATACATTTCATTTCCATTGTCAAAAAAGGACTGAGGAACCTTGAGCAGTGGTAGCCATATGGAAAGTCCTTTGCATGCCAACAACATCTTTCAGGCCTTTCCAGAACTCTCTACAAAATGTTCCATATCAGCACTATCAGACGACATCACCCACTTGTGTGACTGATTATCCTGATTGTCCACAAAGAATACCTCTTGCAGAAAGCAATTTTATTTTATCTTGTTTACCTTTTGGGTGTGTTTGTTCCTCTTAGACATGACAGTTTGCAGGTGTGGTGGGGGGGGGTCCCCTTTTAAAAACTTTCCTCGAGTATGCTGTGTTTCTTGCATGCTCAACAGTATATCGTGTCCCACCATTAATTTCTCTTTTTCAAGTATTTGCTGCTTTTCTTCCTTATATTGCTGGGCAACTTGCAGTATGGTTTGCTAGCAGACAGACTTTTGAATTGATTTTCTTATAGGCATAACTAAATTGGACAAGAATTTAGGAGAAACATATATTAGAGGGAATTGGGCTCCCAAGGATGGTGGGGTAACCTGTATGAATCTGTAGGGAGGAGGGAGGAACCTGTAGGGAGGAGTGGTCTAGTGGTTAGGACAAGGTACTTCAGGCCGGAGGGCCGGGGGTTCAAGTCCCACCTGGGGACAGCAATCTCAGGCCGGAGGGACTGGGATTTCCAGTCCTATAGGCACTCCTTGTGGTCTTGGGCAAGCCACTTAACCCTCCATTGCCCATGTTCCCTGTAAGTATTAGTGTATGTGTCTCATATCCCCTTGTGTTAAATGTATCCCCCAATTGACCGCTTTGACCCGGTGAAAAGCGGGATATAAATACAGCTAAATAAATAAATAAATGAATCAAAAGGGAAGATGGCAAAACCTGAAATGGCCTACCAGCAGATGTGATTGAGGCCAGTAAATGAACAGATTCTTCTTAGCATATTTGAAACTAATAGGTAGGTTAGTGATAGGAAAATGGTTGAAGGATCAAATAAAAAACATGGAAGGGAATGATGGGGAGCTGGTGGTGTATTTTTATCTAACCAAAGTGAATGAATCTTAACTGGGAAGACTGGATAGGTCAGTTTGGTCTCTTACCCATCATTTACTATATTACTGTGAAGACAAGTGGAATCATTAGTTAAACCTCTTGTTCCCATCATCACTCTTGACACCAGTTTATGCTTTCCAGAGCTTTTTTCGAAGTTTTGAGTTTGCTGGTAAGTTCTTGTACTGCTGCAGCCCTGCAGTGTACATCGGGCTTTTTTCACCCCAGTGGCCACGAACAGAGCTTTTTGAAGGTTAGAGGCCTCCCATCTGATATTCGGAGAATTTGTGGCTGGGTTTTTTTTTGTCTGCTGGTCTAGCAGCAGTCCATTTCATAACCTTTTCGATACTCCTAGTTTCTGGAAGTTGCACACTGTCTTGTGGAATCACCCTCCAAATTATCCTTATAGAAGAACATTCATGCCTTTTGAATACCAGGAGCTGCCTAGGTTGGAAATTGCAGATCTCCATGTAGACCAGGAAGATCAAACCTGTAGCACCACAGTTGAGAGAGAGAAGAGTTTTATTCCAGATGCTTTCTGTCTCCAAACTAGAGCTAGTAAATTTAAAAGCCTTGAATAAGCACTTCATAAGTCTTCTAGATTTGTCTAGAGATACACGTCCAAGCCGTGGGATGTTTCTCTGATTTGTCATAGAGAAATACCATCTCCAGTACTATATTGCTTTTTGGCTTCTCATAAGCACAATTTTTCTCACAAAACACTTATGTGGTCTTGGGGGGGGGGAGGGGTGGTGTTTCCCTCCTTGGACTTGACTAGCTCAGGGCCCGTCTCTCACAGAAATAAACAGATTCATGCCCAACATCATTCAGATGCTGGTGTTACTAGGATTTTATCTTCAACTTCTCCATACCTAGTTGGGCTGTGGCATCAATTAAAATGTATAAGGGCTCAGTAGACATGATGCAAGTCATGGCTTTCTAAAGGAATCAAGCTACTCAAGAACGCCATAAACTCATCATAGTACTAGCAAAGCTCAGAAGGTTCCCATCTTGGATATTTTCCCATTCCTATTTGAATAAAGGTACACCCTTTCAACTTCCATCTTTATATGCTTGAGATAATTTGCATATATTAGATTTCCATTGTATGCAGATTTTGACATGCATATTTATTGTGGATATCCTGAATATCTGGCCAACTGTGGGGATCTCAGGACTGGTTTGGGAAGCCTCAAACAAGAATTTTTTTTTTGTAGAAAACACTTGAGAGAGGATCTATTTGCAGCCACTCAGAATAGAAAGATGCCAGTATTCTGCTCCAGAAGGATGTTAGAAAGCAATATATATATCTTTATATTGGGGTAAATCGACTCCTGCATGTGTATCGTCCACTACCACTGATGGCCAAGACATTTAGTAAAACTCATAAGACACTGAGAAACTGATTCTCCTGGGAGGGGGGGTGGGCGGAACTGCTCTTTCTGGCATTCAGTCATGCCTTGTTGGGCTGAGTGGCGTTAGGAGTCAGGACCCAGGAAGCACTAGTAGCATGTAATTGCTGTTGATACTGCACTGAAAGAAGCAAATACAATGTAAAAAATAAGAGTGGGACCTCTAAGCCATTCTAGGGCTTAAGGCGCTGTTGTGTTCTCCCCCAACTTCTTTGGCATGGACTGCAGAAGGTGTGGAGGGAGTGCAGTAGGACCTTTAGCTCTATAGTGGCTCAGAGGCCCTGTGCTTATTTTTTAGTTCATTGCTGAAGGCAGGCTGCAGAGTCCTTCTGACCAACGACAAAGTGATGTGTAGGGATGCGTTAGTATCCCATCTTAGTTCAGTGTCAATGGAAGGGATTTTCAAAGCTTTAACATGAAGTTTACTGTAGTTCCATTACTGGTTAAAGATAAACTCGTGATGCAGCAGCAAGTTTAGAAAGCTAATTCCTTATCGTTCCTCCAGTTTAGTCCTCCACCTCTGGGTAGTGCACCTCCTCCTGCAGCTTGGAGACTGGACCAATCAGAATCTTCACCTCACTGGATGTAGCATGCTGGAACTCCCATCAGCCCCCAGTGTGTCCAGTCTCCATGCAGCAGGAGGACCTAGTGAGCCTAGGTGCTGGGCTCACTGGAGGATTTGTTAAAGAGCAGGCTAGATAGTTGAGAGGAACAATTTTTGTTTGGATTATTTTCAATTATTTAACTTCTTTTATTTGTTTCCAATGGTTCACCTTATATTGGTGCCGTCTTTCAGGAGAAGAGAGATTCTAGCTATACGGGAGGTCTGTCTAGCGGTCACTGCCCTGTCAAACCACCTAGGTTGTGAATTGGGCAGTCTCTCTCTGCAGGCTCTCTGCCCCTTGACAGTACGGGGCAGAGCTCCTTCTCCGCCGAACTGCCCGATGGCCGCGTTGCCTCTAGCCGTGGCTTCGGGGGCGGCCTTAGCAGTCTGCACAGTTCCTGGAGCAGCAGCATAGGATTGTGTTTCAACTATCCTTTAATCCTTTAAAGTTCTTTTACTATTTGTTATTTTTCAGTGCTGCCTTTTAAAAAAAAAAAAAAAAAAAACGATGGAAGGGCTGTGGCAACATTTGACAGATCTCTTCCCCTGGGCTGGACGGGGAAGAGCTCTGGTGCGAGAGTACTGCTGTCCTTGCCTATAGCTGACAGGAGCCGGAGGCACAAAGGCAGGAGTCGCACCGGTGGGCACTGCTCTGCCTACAGCAGTACCGCGAGCTTGCATCCGCCCCTGATGCCCGGAGAGAGGTAAGGTCCTGAGCTTCCACCTCTCGCTTTACTTTGGGGCAGCAGTCTGTCTTCGGTGACGGGGAGGCGTAGAGCAGTTTTCTGGGCCTGTCTTCCCGTGTTGTTTTTGGCGCCCTTTTGGGGCGCACGCCGATAGCTTCGGCCATTTTGTGGCGTCGAGGGGCATCGTATGCTGAGCCCCGGGCCGTGGTGTAGAGGCAGAGTTTGCTACATGGCGGCTCTGCGTGTTGATTCTTGCTTTATTTGGGTCCGTTCTTTACTTTCATTTTGTTTTTCTTTGTCCCTGTTACAGCTCGGGAGATAATTTCCTTCCCTCCGCTGCGGCCACTTCGTTCTGTTCTCCATGGGCTTTCTTTAAAAAAAAAAAAAAAAAAAAGGAATAAGCCCAAACAGGAGATGACTTTAGTACCTTTCGGTGGCTACTGGCTGCTGTTGCGGCAGGATGGCTGCTGGTGGAGGAGTGGTAGGGAGGTACCGTCTCCTCCATCTCCTTTCGAAAATTAGCACAGAGGGATTTGTCTATACCTAAATCCAGACCTCGTCGGCCCGGGTTATCCCCATTCTCTTCGGGGTACTTCAGGCTGTTACTTAGGCAGATGATGGTAAGCAAGTATAGGTAGCATGTGCGTTTGGGTTTAAGCAACCCTGAGCGGTATGCGTAACTCTCAACTGTGGTCGGCAGCAGAGGACCGCAGCAGCACAGCCCTAACAGGCAAACGCAATAGCTGTTTTATTTATAAAAAAAAAAAAAAGAAAGCTGCCTAATGGAGTTGGAGCCCTGGATTGCAAAGCTTTGTTCAAGCATGCTGGACGGCTTGCGGTCTGTCATAGTTCTGTTTTTCTTAGGGAATGACGTGCTCAAAGGCAAAGCAGTTTCCAAGCAGAGGTATAAAACATCTCAGCATGCCCACAAATGCTGGCAATTTGGCTTTTGTGCATTTTTTTATGCAGGGTCTCTCGCTTGGCAGGATCAATTTCCACTTTCCTTCTTCTCCAGTGGTGAAGTTTCAGGATAGGGTTGCTTTTCCCGTAAACCAGAATGAGCAGTGATTTTGGGTTGCAGTGCTTTGCGCTGTCTTGAGCACTATTCCGCTGATTAATATGTTTCGATAAATAAGTATATATTATATATGGTGAGACTACAGGAGGTAAATTCAGGGCCACAGTGTGGTGCAGTACACACAGACAGTGTGAGTCAGACAACAGGCAGAATAGCTAGATGTTTGGGCCTAGTGTTTCTTTTGTTTGTCGGTTTTTTGAGGTTCGAGGGGTTCCTCAGCCTTAAGGGGGCTGTTGTCAGCCCTCTTTATTTTTAAGTTTATTCATAGTTTGATAGGACAGCTGTTTTGGTATTGGTCCCTGCTACCACATGTTCTTTCCCTCCTAATCATGTTTCTGAGGAGCATGTTAAGTCCCAGGATATTAGGCAAATTGCCAGTTGTTAGGTTCAGGGGCAGAGCCCTAACAGTGTGTCCAGGAGCAGAAGGTCACAGGTGCAAGTCCCAGCTGTGTCTCCTGCCAACCCAGTCCCCAGATTACACAAGACTTATCTATAATTTTGTGTTTCCTTAGGCCAGATTTCGGCATCACCCAACAGAAGGTATCTCCAACTAGGTGCCGACGCAGAACGGTTGTCCTTGGGGGCACTATTCCGAGGAGAAGCAGGTTAGAATATTAAATCTATATTCGAGACTTCCACGATCATCCGATCAGTGGGCCTTGGCGAAGGTCCGCGGCGGATATGCGTTAGATTTCACCTTGCAGGAGTGCGCAGAAGGCATTCTAGGTATGTCTGTCCTTGGATTGTCTCCGGGAGCTCGGAGCGGCCATGGCAGTACCAATAGCGGCATATGGCGTGGGTCGCTCTTCTATTTATTTTGTGGGGCTAAAGAAGGGTGGCTCGCTGTGATCGTTGTTGGTCACAATTCGTCAAGGAGAATTTTTTGACGTCGCTTGGTCTTACCGACGCCTAGTTTCGTGTACCATGCAGAGCGTCTCATCAACGATTTCTACGCTTCGCGCTCCCTTGGGGGCATTTCAGCTCCAGGCTCTGCGCTTTGTGTTGGCAACGGCTCCGCACGTGTTCACCATGCTAATAGAAGTGGGAGCGGCGGCGCTACAGAGGGCAGGAATCTTAGTCCATCCATATCTGGATGATTGTTGATCCAAGCAAAGTCCTCAGTTGAGAGCGGACAAGCCACGGATATGGTTGTCGCTTGCCGGCAGACTCTAGGATGGGTGGTCTCCCCGCTCAAAGGTCTCCTGACCCCGTCTCAGGACCTCGAGTATTTGGGGGTCCGATTCGATACTCGGAAAAGTCTGCGTAGTTCTAACAATGGAAAGAGCCCAGGCTCTATGGATCTTTAAGCCTATATTCAGGCCGGCTCTCGGCGCTATGTTGGGTGGTAGGTGTTGGGTCACCCATATATGGCGATGTGCATTTTGTGTTTGTTCTCAATGGCTTAGGCTGGATTTTGGGTGCGCTCTTTGCAGGCTGCGACTGCATTTCTTGCTCGAACGGTATTATCAGGTTAAGGTAATTCCCCCAGTATTAGGGGGATGGCTATTTCTATAGAGTGCGTGAATTTCGCATGGGGTTACGTGGGGTTGGAGATGCAGTCGGGGGACCTGCTGTGGAGTGAGCCATCAAGAGGCGCTACAGTACCAGTCACCACTTTTCCTTTCGCTCTGGGCTGTCCTCCCAGATCCTGGTCCTCTTTCTCTCTGATGGCCAGGACGCGGGGTCTTCGGCCCATTGGGTAATCTATTCTCTCAGCCTTTTTCTCAAGGCTGGCAGACGGACTGCGTGATCGAGGAAGAAAGGCTAGGAACCGGCGCCAGCTCGGTCTCTCCACTGCCAGTGTTTGCTACGGTCACATATTCTCAGTCCGTTATTTATTTGAGTAGGCTGATTACCTACCGCTCACGGGGGCATACCGTCGATTGCGGTATTTCTGGTGCCCTGGGTCCAGTAGGGCTCACCATTTCTGTTTTGGTACCTGAGGCAGGGGGTTAAGTCGCCTTACGAGGGACGGAGGGACCACCTGGGGGACTAGACACCCCAGTTTTTATGGCCCTCGGGGGTTGCTTTCGATTGGAATTCAAACCCCTCGGTTCCCTGACAACTTGCCTCAACCACTAGGACGTACTACTCCGTGGGAGCCAGCCTCCGGGTCATAGGGTCAGGCGCAGCCTATTACATCTAAGACGGGGACTTGGTGGACGTTCCATTCATAAGGATAGGAGAGATGCCATGCTGGGGCAGACCACGCGCTTTGTGGTCCGGTGTCCTGTTTCCTAGGGTAGCCAATCCTGGCCTCCAGAACCTGGCTGGTGTCCAAAAGGACGTATAGACTGCTCGAGGTGTGTCTCGGGGCAAGTGGTGGATGACGGTATGCACGTAATTTACGGGTCCCGTTGCAGGTTCTTCGGATGTTACGTTAGTTTGGGTTGTATTAGTGATAGTGGAGATAAGACTTAGAAATATATATAGATTATATTTGTCAGCTTCTCTCTCATAAAAGGTTATGGACCTTTCCTCCGGGAGCTTGTCCAAAACCTTGTTTCACTCTGCTTCTTTCGAGGGTCGTTTCGCACAAGGCTCTTAGAGGACACAAGAAACCCAGTTGTCAATCCCCAACTGGATATGCGAGCGATTCGCAGGGCGTGGCAGGCGTTCGCAGCTCGGGGGTCGGGTCGAGCGGTGCGGTGAGGCGCTGCATTTTCTCTAAGCAGTTCTGGTCTACGTCCAGCGTGGCGAATGTTCCTTTTTGTCTCTGGACAGGGAGTGTCGTCCGGTGCGTTTGTGCTGGCCAGAGGTTTTCTTTCCCTTTCATACGCATCAAATACGGTAGCTTACAGTTTGCAAGCAACAGGTGGACTGGATTCGGGTGGACGCTGAAACCGTTGGGACATAGAGGGTGTTGCGTTGCCCTTCGACACTGTTCGATTTCTTTTGCAAAACTAATCGTCTGTGGTGAATGTGTCCGTTTCCAGGTCAATTGAGGAGGCAGTTGTTTCGGCTTACAGGTGGCAGGAGCGTCCGCTTCCTGATAGATATTGAGAGCTTACTTTACTGGGTGGTACTCAGCCCTGTTTTCTCCACTGTAGTTTGGTAAGGCGGCGTCTTGAGCATCGCTGTATACTTTCAGTAAACACTCTTGTCTAGCGTTGTTGGAAGCAAGGGATGTCTGGGTTGGGTCGCCAGTGTTGTGTGCCGGCTGGTAGGATCCCTCCCGTTAGTACTGCTCTGATACATCCCAGAGGTGGAGGACTAAACTGGAGGAACGATAAGGAGATCGAAATTACACTTACCTGGTAATTGTAGTTCCTTGAGTGACGACAGTTTAGTCCTCCTGCCTGCCCTACATGTCAAAGGTCAGCTCGGCACGGGTTCGGAAATGCGTGGCGAAGTTGCAGGGGAGTGTTTACTCGGTGAGCTCAGGTACCTTCCCCTTTGGATTGCTCTCTTCGGCCTATGTCCGTATTTTCGGACGCGGCGGGGGAGGGCGATTTTATGAAGGGACTCTTGGTATTCGGTTTAGCGGCATGTTCCTGTCTTCACCAGGGTGCTGGTTTGTTTTCCCGGGAAAAAAACAAAAAACAAAATAAAAGGCATAAATTGCAGAGGATGTTAGCTACTTGTTGTTCTGTTGAGTCTGCTTTGTCAATAGGTCACTGGGAGCTGATGGGAGTTCCAGCATGCTACATCCAGTGAGGTGAAGATTCTGATTGGTCCAGTCTCCAAGCTGCAGGAGGAGGTGCACTACCCAGAGGTGGAGGACTAAACTGTCGTCACTCAAGGAACTACAATTACCAGGTAAGTGTAATTTCGATTTTGCCTTAATCGTTTTGAATGTTGGAGCCCATCTCCAGATTCCTTAGCTAGGAGACTGATGATCCCACTTGTCCTCGGTGAAAACTTGGAACCTCGCCTTCAAAGAGTGTTCAGAAGACAGTATAATCATTAGTTTCCTGTTTTTTTTTGGCTGGCGAATAATTATTGAGGCACACTGCAGAGCTGTGCAGCATAGGAACTGCCACACACGCTCAGAAATGTTTCATCAGAACTTTGAAGAAAGCTATGGAGAAAGCATTCAATCTTCTACACTGAGCAGTGATTTCACCTTCATGTGTGACTGGTGATTTTGTTCACTTCAGAAAATACCTAATGGAGGTAAAAAAAAAAATACGCTTGAGGGAACAGTGGTAATCAAGGTTTCTACCTACCTGAGCAGGAGCTTTGACTGCCTTTTTAACCTCCTGACAGCTTCAGCCGTGTTTCTATTTGATCTGTATCAAGTTGGAAGATGCCCTGTTTGTTGCATATAGCAAGACAACTAGAGCGGCATCAAGCGATTAAAAGGTAGTCAGAGGCAAGTGAATGGGAGTACTGGTTATAATCCAGAATTCTTGACAGTGAAGTATTTTACCTAGTAACACAAATAGGGATTTTGGATTTATAATGCTTGTGCCTTTTCAGTACTAGCTCAAGTCAAGTTACATTCAGGTACAGTTGACATTTCCCCAGAGGCCTTTAACAAATGTTTGTACCTGAGAAAGTACAGGGTTAAATGACTTGCCCACAAGGAGCAGAGTAGTGGGATTTGAACTCTGGATACCCAGATTCTTTGCCCACTTTCCAAATCAATAGGCTGATACTCCACTCTCAAAGTATGGGGAACTCAGGAATGTGTTTCTATACAGACTTAATTTCTGTGCTTATTTTGTAGGCAGTCTGATAAAAAGCTTTATACCATACTTACATAATTTTCCTTTTGTGTTCTAGATAAGTTCATTATTATCCCTTTACATTCTTTGATGCCAACTGTAAACCAGACAGAGGTATGATACTGAAGATAAACAGAAGCATGTATGTGTTAAAACAGTGGTTCTCAATGGCTGGTTTTCCCTAGCCAGTTTGGTTTTCAGGATATCCACAAACAAATATGCATGAGAGACATTGTATGTACTTCATGCATATTCATTTGGGATATTCTTTGAAAGTAATACGCCAGCTGGTCCATGAGGGTTCTAAAACTAAAGGCTTTACTTCATCTTCATTCCTTCTCAGATCATTGCATCTTTTACTTATTCAACATTTCCTTATCACTTCTCCGGGCCAGTCAAGGGAAAGGTAGGGTTGTCAATCCCCTATAGCAACTGAGGACTGAATGCTTCAAGTTTTCTGAGAGGTGAAGCCACTCCCCCTTAGGGCTAACCATCAGTCTTTCAGTCCTCAGCAACTATAGAGGATCGTCTTAAAATTTCTCCCTCTTCTCTTTCTTTGTTTTACCCATATTAGCTCTAGCAGAGCTGATTTCTGTAGTTCTGGTATACAAATTGTGCACATCTACATTTAACACTGTGCCTTTAAGAGCGCTGAGACGTGAGTACTACCACTGCTTGCAGTGCGGGGTAGAGCCTGCCCCATTGCCTGCCTCCGTCTCCATTTTTAGAGGATCCTGGGGGCCCCAGTTGTACCTCTACCGTAGCGCTGAAACTCTTGCTGTCCCTGCCGCTGGCAGCGGCTTCGCGGGACCGGCTCCTTATTTTTTGTGGTGAGTTGTTGAAGTTTCTTCGTTTTCCTCATAGAGTACCGCCGCGCGGTTTCGGGCCGCGTGGTTTCACTTTCTTTATCGGGGGTGCCTGACCGGTGCGTTCGTTCTCCTTTGCGGTTTTCCTTTCGGGTGCCGTTGTTTTTTTCTTATGGCTGAGCAGCCTTTGCAGGGCTCACAGGAGATGTCTTTACCGCCCGAAAAGGCGGGAAAGGCAGCCATTTTGTCTCCAACGGCGTCTGCCGTCCCGGAGCAGCCTCGGCCTCATAAAAGCAGAACTAAGACCTCTAAGGAGCCTAAACGCCCAGCAAAGCTTGCTGATGCAGTTTCTGAGTCTCAAGAGGGGATTCCTTCCTGTTTTTCGCCGGAATTTATTCTGGCTATGCATACAGCGTTTTTAATGAAATCCTCTCAGCCAGTTTCCTTCTCAGCAGTTTCGTCTCCTATGCCTTTGCCTGTACGGAATACCGAGCCTGCTGATCCTGGTGAGGGATCATCTCAGGCTAAGGTTTTTATGCCAGATAACATTGATCTCTTTTCTCCTCAGGATCCTGCCATTTCCCTGGATCAGGGGGATTCAGAGGTGGGAGCTGAGGTACCTTTGGATTTTGAGACGGAAGACTTGGAGGAAGGAGAGCTTGCTCCGGGAGAGGATCCCAATGTATTCCGCGTCTTCCGTAAGGAGGAGCTTTCGGCTCTCATTTCTCAGTCTTTAACAGCTCTGCATCTTTTGCTTCCTTCCTCTTCGCAGGAGCCCTTAGAAGATCCCTTATTACAGGGATTTAAAGCAGAACAACGCTGTTTCCCTCTCCATCGGGTGATCAAGCAAATGATTGAGTCCGAATGGGAATGTCCGGAAGCGTCCCTGCGTGGTAGCCGCGCTTTAGCACGCTTGTACCCTCTTCCCCAGGAAGTGAAGGATTTGTTGCACATGCCGAAGGTAGATGCTATTATTTCCGCTGTCACCATGAAGACTACCATTCCGGTCGAGGGGGCAGCGGCTCTCAAAGACCTGCAAGATAGGAAGTTGGAGATCCTTCTTAAATAAGCCTTTGATTCCAGCGCTCTGGCGCTGCAGTCAGCGATATGTGGGGCGTACGTTTCTCGAGCTTCCATTCGCTGGTTACAAGGGGATGGCTCGGGTGTGAGCAACCTTCTGCCATACCCGACGCAGCAAAATTAGAGTCAGCCGCGGCGTATATGGCAGATGCCTTCTATGATTTGTTACGGATTGCGGCTAAGACTATGGCATCTCTCGTGGCGGCTAGACGCTTTCTTTGGCTGCGCAATTGGTCGGCGGACGTGTCGTCCAAGTTGCGTCTCAGTAAGTTGCCCTACAAGGGGAAGTTACTTTTCGGTGAAGCCTTGGAAAAGATTGTTAAGGATTTAGGGGATTCCAAAGGCGGCCGTTTGCCGGAGGATAGGCCCAAGCCGGGTCGCTCGGGATCGGTATCTCGGGGCTCTGGCAGAGATTCCCGTCGTTTTCGTGGGGCGCGTTTTACCCCCTATGCCAGAGGCCGTCCCAGCTTTCGTGGACAGTCCTTTAGGGGTGCCAGGGGCTTTAACAAGTCCTACTTTGGGGCGCCTCAGCCCATCGTTAAGAAGCCCCAATGAAGGTTTGCTGGTCCAGCCGTTAGTGCCGGTAGGCGGGCGACTACAGGCATTTCTGACGGCTTGGACCACCATTACTTCCGACAGGTGGGTGTTGGAGATCATTCAGAAGGGCTATGCTCTCGATTTTGCGTCCCCCTTACCTCCCGCGTTTGTGATGTCACCCAGTGGCTCGGGGCGGAAAGCCGAAGCCATCGCGGTAACGCTATCGCGCCTCTTGCACTTACAGGCGATCGTTCCCGTGCCTTTCGATCAATACGGTTGCGGTCGATACTCGATTTATTTTGTGGTGCCCAAGCCGAACGGTTCTTTTCGGCCGGTACTCGATCTCAAAGCCGTAAACCGTACTTTGCGGGTGCCACACTTTCGCATGGAAACGCTTCGTACCGTAATTCGTGCGGTGCAGCCGGGAGAATTTCTTACCTCAATAGATCTCACGGAGGCCTATCTTCATATTCCCATCCGGCCATCGCATCAGCGTTATTTGCGCTTTGCCCTTCCCGAGGGTCATTTCCAGTTTCAAGCGTTGCCCTTCGGGCTGGCTACAGCTCCCCGCACGTTCACGAAGCTCATGGTAGTGGTTGCAGTGGCGCTTCGGAAAGAGGGCATCCGCGTTCATCCATACCTCGACGATTGGTTGATCAGGGCCGATTCCCTAGTCGATTCCATCGCCGCGACGGCTCGCGTGGTGCAGCTTCTCGAGCAACTCGGTTGGGTAATCAAGCAGGCCAAGAGTCTCTTGGTTCCGTCACAGCGGATGGTTTATCTGGGAGCTCTTTTCGACACCGAGCGGGGAAGAGTCTCTTTGCCCGAAGTCCGCATAGACAAGCTGGTTCAGCAGGTTCAAGCGTTCCTGCGGCTAACGACTCCGTCAGCATGGACTTATTTACAGCTCTTGGGATCCATGGCGGCAGCGCTAGACCTGGTTCCGTGGTCCAAGGCACACATGCGGCCTCTACAACAGGCTTTGTTGTCCCGTTGGTCTCCTCAACTTCATCCTCTCTCACAGCGCCTGCCCTATTCAATTCTCGTCAGACACAGTCTCGAGTGGTGGTTAGTTCGGGAACATCTGTCCGTGGGAGTTCCTTGCTGGAACCCTCCTGGGTGTTGGTTACCACGGATGCAAGTCTGGTCGGCTGGGGGGCTCACTGTCAGACACATATTGCTCAGGGTACTTGGTCCCCCGAGGAGAGCTCCTGGTCCATCAATCGGTTGGAGCTCCGGGCAGCTCGTCTGGCACTCCTTCGATTTGCTTCCTTTCTCAAGGGATCGGCAGTCAAGATTTTTTCCGACAATGCAGTCACGGTTGCGTATATCAATCGTCAAGGGGGGACCAAAATTCCTTCTCTCTTGGCCGAATGTCACACGCTGATGACTTGGGCGGAGCAGAATCTGTTAGCGCTTTCCGCGGCTCATGTGGCGGGCACGGAGAATGTGCAAGCGGATTATCTCAGCCGTCATCTTCTCGATCCCGGAGAGTGGGAGTTGAATGTGGCAGTATTTCACGAACTCACCTTGCGTTGGGGGCAACCAACAATGGATTTGATGGCGACGTGCAGCAATGCCAAAGCGAATCGTTTCTTCAGCCGGCGCAGGGAACACATATCCGAGGGACTCGATGCTCTCGTTCAACCCTGGCCTCCGGATTCTCTGCTGTACGTTTTTCCTCCTTGGCCGCTGCTGAGTCGAGTTCTCCAGCGTATTGCCCGGCACAGGGGGATGGTGATTCTCATAGCTCCGGATTGGCCGCGCAGACCTTGGTATGCAGATCTCGTTCGGCTCCTGGTAGATCAGCCGTGGCCTCTTCCGGTCCGCGCAAATCTTCTCCATCAAGGTCCGATTCTCATGCCACGGGTAGATCGCTTCTTGCTTACGGCTTGGCTCTTGAAAGGACACGATTAACGCGCAAAGGTTATGATGCCTCAGTAGTTTCTACTTTGCTGCAGTCTAAGAGACCGGTGACTTCTCTGTCGTATATCAGGGTTTGGCGCCTTTTTGAAACTTGGTGTGATCGGCGCAATATTCGGCCGATGTCTTCTTCCTTGCCGCAGCTTCTCCTTTTCTTACAGCATGGCTTGGACAAGGGGCTGGCTCTTAGTACTCTTAGGGTTCAAATAGCTGCGCTTGCCTGTTTTCGAGGTCTGGTGCAGCGGCGCCATCTTTCTGCGCATCCCGATGTGCGTCGTTTTTTGCGAGCGGCTAAGATTATCCGTCCTCCAGTTCGCTCAGTGGTTCCTCCTTGGGACTTGAATGTGGTTTTGGATGCGTTGTCTCACTCTCCTTTAAAATCCATTTGCTCACAGCAGATACGGCATTGTTCTTGGAAAACGGCCTTCCTGGTCGCCTTGTGTTCGGCGCGCCGAATTTCAGATTTGCAAGCCTTATCTTGTCGGGAACCTTATTTGCAGTTTCTTCCCGAACGGGTGTTGCTGCGCACGGTTCCTGCCTTTTTGCCGAAAGTCCTCTCGTCTTTTCATGTTAACCAATCTATAGCGTTGCCGGTTTTCTCAGATTCCTCCCATTCTCCCATGGACCGAGCGCTTCGGCATTTGGATCTAGCTCGCGTTCTCAAGACTTACCTTCGTATTTCCAAGTCTATTCGTAAGACGGATAGACTCTTTGTCCAGTTCAGTGGTCCTCGAAAGGGTCTCGCGGCCTCGAAGTCCACCATTGCCCGGTGGGTACGTAAAGCCATTTCCGAAGCTTACTCTATCCGCGGACTATCTCTGCCTGAGTCGTTACGAGCTCATGCCACTCGAGCTCAAGCAACTTCCTGGGCGGAGTTCGCTTGTATTCCGCCGGTGGATATTTGCAGAGCAGCAACGTGGTCTTCGTTACATGCGTTTGCGAAGCATTATCGCTTAGATGTTCAAGCCCGGGACGATGCTAAGGTGGGGGCCGCGGCTCTTATCTCAGGTTTGGCGGGTCCCTCCCAGAATGAGGTACTGCTTTGGTACTGCCCTACCTTTCCCTGGACTGGCCCGGAGAAGTGATAAGGAAAACAAAATTAGGTCTTACCTGCTAATTGTCTTTCCTTGAACTTTCTCCGGGCCAGTCCAGGGTCCCACCCTGGGGTTCCGCCTTTTTTGTAAGCAGTATGTCGGTATCTTTTTTCGACATCGTCAAAGCATGTCATTTTCTCAGCGTTTTCGCTCCAGAAGCACAACTGGGGGCGGGGCGCATACGAACAATGCTAAACTCAGGTAGCTCTATAGTACCTACTCTAACTTTAAAAAAAAAAAAAAAAAAAAAATTGTCAGAAGTGTACAAGGGAAGCGTATTTCTTCCTTTATTGTTGTTCCAGAACTATAGATTGTTATCAGTTTTTCAAGGGTTAATCTACTCTTTTCAGTTTTTTCTCTTTAGTTGCTTTGTCATAAGGAGACTGATGGTTAGCCCTAAGGGGGGGGGAGTGGCTTCACCTCTCAGAAAACTTGAAGCATTCAGTCCTCAGTTGCTATAGGGGATTGACAACCCTACCTTTCCCTGGACTGGCCCGGAGAAAGTTCAAGGAAAGACAATTAGCAGGTAAGACCTAATTTCGTTTTTTTTATCTGTTGCATTTTTATATTAAATGAAGCACATGGAGGGCAGTTTTCAAAGCTGTTTCCAGAGGTACCAATGCTTTACTTGTAGAAATTAGCTATTTGAACATTCCCCAAGCGATGTGGGTAAAATATGAATATTCCACAATGTACACCCTTTTTTGCTGCATGTAGAACAGGTGTTTGAAGGGGTGGGATTGGAGCAGGGATTGAAATGGCATGCACGCTTTGTTGTATTTTTTCAAAAGTGTTTTTGTTTAAAAAAATTACCCATGAACAAGGGAGAGGCAGGTGTGTGCAGGTACCTCGTTAGCATGGGGCAATTAGTCTGTCCTCTCCATTGTGGCTTGGGCTGAAGGAATATGTGACCCCAGTGATGGCTGAAGCTTCAGAGAAGGCAGGAACCACTGCCATATTGGCTGACCACAGCATCTTTGCTCCTCAGCTAGGTAAAGATGGTCTCCAGTGCTGGTGCCCAAATTGGGAAGTTTCCTTCTCTTGCAGAGCCATGTGGAGCCTTTTCCATGGACTTTCTGCATTTCATGTATCAGGCCTAGTGCCTTTGGCAGAGTTCTCAGTTGGCCCTAGGGGAGGACCTGTTCCATTGGCAGCTGGGCATCTTTCCGCTGAAGGACACACTGGCATATTTCAGGACGTGGGCCTTCCTGGGCCCCATTGCAGAAGCATACCCATCTTGCCATTAGGGACAGAGCTTCAAAGGAGATCTCTGTACAGCAAGATGTTTCCCCTTTGGAACTTTGCCTTCCTGGCCCTGAATGGCCCAGAACCCTCTACCATACCAGGAAGTTTGTCATTTTGCCCCCAGATGGGGTGAGATAACAGCAGAAAATTGGACTCTGTCTATTGTAAGAGAGGGGTACAAGCTTCATTTCCTCAGCATGTCCCCTCCTACAATGGTAAGACAGTTCAATTCTCAGACCTCTCTCTCAACGACCAGTTAGGTCAAGAGGTCACTGTACTTCTTGCCCAAGGGGCAATAGAAGAGGTACCCATTCCCCAGTGGGGTGCAGGGTTTTACTCCCCCTATTTCCTTATTCCAAAGAAAACAGGAGGGGACAGACCCATTCTAGACCTCAGAGAATTGAACAAATTCCTGTTCAAAGAGAAGTTAAAATGATTTCTCTAGGAACTCTGCTGCCATACCTTCAGAGTCAGGATTGGCTTTGTTTGTTTTCTAGATCTCAAGGATGCATACACTCATGTTCTCATCCATCCATCTCATCGGAAGTTCCTTCACTTTCTGTTTCAAGGGAAGCACTACCAATACAGGGTTCTTCCTTTTGGCCTGGCTTCTGCACCAAGGGTGTTCACAAAATGCATGGCTGTGGTGGCAGCATTTCTCTGCACCCTAGGAATATTTGTCTTCCCTTACTTAGACAACTGGCTCATTCGAGCCCCTTTAGAACCAGAGGCCAGGGTTACTCTCTCTCGCACAATGCGCATCCTTCAGTATTTGGGTTTTGTCATAAACTTCCCAAAATCCAACCTTGCTCCCACTCAGTCCCTGGAGTTTATAGGAGCTCTGCTGGATACCAGACAGGCAGGGGCCTACCTGCCCCAGTCCCGCTGCCTTCGCATTGTGCAGTTAGCTTCCCAAGCATTGTTAAAACCTCACCTCACTGCTCGAGAAATGTTGCAGTTGGTAGGCCACATGGCATCCACTGTGCGTGTGGTTCCTTATGCTCTCCTCCACATGAAGGCAGCCCAGTAGACTTTATCCATTCAGTGGACTCAGGCGTCAGGTTGCCTGTCAGACAAAATAGCAAACTTGGACCGCCTTATTTTGTCCCTCCAATGGTGGCAGTCACCCCAAAACCTTTTGATGGGGTCTCCTTTTCAGCAGCCCCCACCCCAAGCCACTCTAACAACAGATGCTTCACAGGTGGGTTGGGGAGCCCACCTGCAAGGCCTCTCTACCCAGGGTACCTGGACTCCACAGGAGACCTATCTACACATCAATCTCCTGGAACTCAGAGCAAGCTTCCTTGCTCTTAGAGTATTTCACACCCAGCTCAGCTACAAGACAGTCCTAGTTCAAACGGACAGTCAAGTAGCCATGTTCTATGTGAACAAGCAGGGCGGAACAGGCTCTCTGTCGCTCTGCAACGAAGCTTTGCGACTCTGGGCCCTCGCCAGAGAGCATCAGATTCATCTCCTTGCGGTGTATCTTCCAGGCATTCAAAACTCTTGGGCAGACAGACTCAGTCGAGTTCTGCTTCCACACGAATGGTCTCCATGCAGACCAGGTAGCCAAATTTTTCAAATTTGGGGAATCCCGGACATAGACCTCTTTGCAAGTCTGCTGAATGCCAAACTTCCCCGGTTCTGTTCCAGAATTCCAGCTCAGGGTTGTCGGGCCAGGGATGCTTTCCTCCTTCATTGGGGTCAGGACTTCCTGTATGCCTTTCCATCCATTCCCCTAATTCCCAAAACCCTATTCAAGCTTCAGAGAGACAGAGGTCATATGATTCTCATAGCTCCACATTGGCCACGGCAATGTGGTACCCCCTCTGCTCCTACATCTCTCTCAAGCTCCACCTCTGGAGTTAGAATCTGCTCCAAATCTCCTTTCTCAGGAGGACAGGATGCTGTGGCATCCCAATCCCCAGTCTCTGCATCTCAGGGCCTGGTTGCTGAAAGCCTAGAACTTCATGGTCTTAACCTTTCTCAGCAGGTAAAGGATATCCTTTATGCTTCCAGGAAGCCTTCCACAAGACACTCTTATGCATTCAAGTGGAAAAGGTTTACCATATGGTGTTCGCAGAAGGATCTTAACCCTCTTGCGATACCTCTGGAATCATTACTGGAGTATCTCCTTCATTTATCTAATGCGGGGCTTAAGACCAATTCAGTGAGAGTTCATTTGAGTGCTATTGCAGCTTCTTTCGAACCTCTCAATGGACAACCTATTTCCTCTCATCCTCTCATAGCGAGATTTATGAGAGGCCTTCTTTTAACTGAGCCTCCCATTAAGCCACCACCGGTGGCATGGGGCTTAAACCTGGTTCTTGGGCAGCTCATGAAGCCGCCTTTTGACCATTAGCTACTACCTCTTTGAAATTCCTTTCCTGGAAGGTCATCTTTCTTATTGCAGTCACATCAGCACGTCGCATCAGTGAATTGCAAGCGTTGGTGGCTGATCCTCCTTATACAAGGTTCCATCATAAGGTAGTCCTTAGGACTCATCCACACTTTATGCCAAAGGTGGTGTCACCTTTTCATTTAAACCAAGCGGTTTACCTTCCTGTAGTCTTCCCAAGGCCTCACGCCTCAAATGCAGAAAGGAATCTTCATACTTTGGACTGTAAAAGGGCTTTGGCCTTTTACTTGCAAAGGACACAGCAACATAGAAAGTCCTCTCCACTCTTTGTTGCTTTTGATCCTAGTCATTTGGGACTTCCAGTCTCCAAAAGAACACTGTCCAGCTGGATTGCACAGTGTATTTTCTTTTGCCTATGAGAGTAAGAACCTTCCTCTTGAAGGCAATGTCACAGCTCACAGTGTGAGAGCCATGGCAGCCTCTATGGCTCATCTTCACTCTGTCTCTATTGACAACATCTGTCGAGCAGCTACTTGGGCTTCGGTTCATACCTTCACAGCCCATTACTGCTTAGACAAGGACTCCCACCGGGATGCCTTGTTTGGTCAGGCTATTCTTCAACACCTGTTCCATACTTAATCAACTCCTACCCACCATCCCTGGTAGGATGCCAGAGATCCATGGGGGGAAGTGGAGCCCTTTAACAAGGACACACAACTTCTGGGGCCTTCTCCCTTGCATATGCAGCTAGGGAGTCCCCATATGTGAAGACTACATTCCTGCTTGTTCCTGGAAATAGCATAGTTACTCACCTGTAACAGGTGATCTCCGGGAACAGCAGGAATTTAGTCTTCACAACCTGCCCACCTCCCCTAGGAGTTGTATATCTCTATCTCTATCTTTCTCTCTTTCCCTCTCTCTTTTGTCTCAGCTTTAAACTCAACTGGAGAGGGACAGTTGGGAAAGGCGGGAAGGCAGCACGCAGCCACTGTGGGATGCTCCCAAAAGCTTTCCTATTGGACACTGGGGAGCATTCCCGTGCAGGCTCGGTCGGTACCGACGATACTCATATGTGAAGACTAAATTCCTGCTGTTTCAGGAGATCACCTCTTACAGGTGAGTAACTATGCTTTTGTGCTTGTTCCTGGAGATAGCGTTGTTACCTGTTACAGGTGATCTCCGGGAACAGCAGGAATTTAGTTTTCACAACCCACCCGCCTCCCCTAGGCATTGTCTCTATCTCTTTCTCTACTTCTCTCCTTTGGTCTCGGCTATAAACTCAACTGAAGTGAGAGAGGTACAGAGGCGGGAAGGCAGCACGCATGCGCTGTGGGATGCTCCCAAAAGCGTTCCTATTGGATGCTGGGGAGCATTCCCGCACGGGCTCCGTCGGTACCGATGATACCCATATGTGAAGACTAAATTCCTGCTGTTCCTGGAGATCCCCTGTTACAGGGGAGTAACTACGCTTTATCCGCTCTGATTGCCTAAGACGCCTTGTCGCACTGCATTATGGAGGTAGCCATGGAGAATATAGATAAATGGGACGTGGATCCCATTTTGGAGGGTCTACAGAGGCAATATAAGGATTTTTCTCTTTCACAGGCAGTTCGATGCATGGGACTTGTGGAATGGGAGGCCTCAGACAGACTCCTACCAAGTGGTAAGGTGATAGGCAAGCTATATGCCCTTCCTCATGCTGCTGTGGACAAACCTTCCCAAAGATGGATGTTTTGATGGAAGGGGGTACTGCCCTAAGATCAGCGGGGTCGCAAAGTGGAGGCACTTTTGAAGACAAGTCTTTTCTTCAGCACTTGGTCTGCAGGCCTCTGTTTTTGGGAGCTTAGTGGATTACGCTCTTCTGCATTCAGCAGCTGCCAGAGGATTCTGATTCAGCCTGCCTGGAGTCCGTTGTGGCCTTTCTGGCTAATTCCTTATATGATCTCATTCATCTGTCAACAAGGTGATAGCGGTGGCTATGGTGTCCGGATGCTAGTGGTGGCTTTGGCACTGGGCCCCGGATATAGTCTCCGAGTCTTGTTGGTGAAGCTTTCTTTTATACACGAACTTCTTTTTGGAGAGGACCTGGAGAAGCTGTTCAAAGACTTGGGAGATATTAAGTCTCAGTGGATGCCTGATAATAAGCCAAAGAGCTTTTCTAGGCATTTGGCATCTCTATTCCAGTTTAGACACTCTTGGTGTTACCGTCCAATTAAGCAAATGGCACTATTTGGCAAGTTTCGTGGGAAATCGCAGCCCTTTCGGGGGCCCACAGTCCAAGGGTGACCACTGGTCTAGCAGGATGATCTGGAAGGTGAAATTTTACTTGCCTGATTATTTTCCTGGAATCCAGCTAGACCAGTCCAGGACCCACCCTGGGGATTCACTGCTAACTTCTGTTGTATTTGAATTTTCAGAATTGGTGTATATCATTCATTTCTTGATGAGGCGTTTGCTCTTTATTCAGAGGTTTGAGTTTTTGGCCCTTCCAGGATTGTCCTAGTTGAGATTGTTTGGTTGTATGCTTTTTGGCAAGGGGCTTGCTATATACTGTAAGTACTGTAGAATGCCCCTTGCTGCACCAAGTACGTCACTGGAAACTTCTGTTTTTTTTCTGCCTCCATATGGTGGCTTGGGGACATTACCCTCTTATCTGGACTGGTCTAGCAGGACTCCAGAAAAGGAAATTATTGGGTAAGGCGGGCTGGACGACTAATTTGTACTATCTATACTGTAAAGTTTTTTTTGTTTTTGTGTTTTTGTTTTTTCTTTGCTTTCGCTTGCCTTTTCTATCATGTATGCATGTCTTAGATAGCTATTTCAATTTTGATTGTAAACCGCTTTGATTGTTTTGAATAAATTATATTCTCCGGGACCAAGCAGGAAGTCGGTCCTCACATATGGGTGATGTTACTGACTGAGCCTGCTTGGGAAACGCTCCCCAGCTTTCAGTGAAAGCCTTTGGGAGATCAACCACGCCTGTGTTCCCTTCTTCCCGCCCAAAGGAGCCATCTTATCTCAGTCTGTGTCCCAGAATAGTTGATTTTTCTTGGCTGGTTCCCCAGTCTTTCTTTCTATCTCCAGGAACAAGCAGGAATGAATCTTCACATATAGGGTACGTCGGAACCGACGGAGCCTGAGCGGGAACGCTCCCCAGCTTCCCAAAAAGGAAAGCTTTTGGGAGCATCCCACAGCGCCTGCGCGCTGCCTTCCCGCCTTTCCTAACCAACTCTCCTCAGTTCTTCTTTGCCACGGAGCCAGCAGGTCGAGCCCTGTCACCGCTGAAGAAGTTCTTTATTTTATTTTATTTCTTTGGTCGCATGTCTGCCTTCCCCGACTCCGGACCGGTACCGCCGGTTTTTTCTTTCTTTCTTTAAAAAAAAAAAAAATCGATATTTTTTCCTCACTTGGTGTATTTTTCTTCTTCAGGCCTCAGGGCCCACAAGAAAATTTCCCTTATGGAAAAACCAACCTCCGGGTTCAAAAAACGCACTAAGTGTAGCGGTACTATTTCTGTTACAGATACCCATGAATGGTGTCTTAAATGTTTGGGTCCTGAACACTCCATTCCGGATTGTCCGTCCTGCTCCCTAATGTCTAAACGGGGGTTACAGAACCGAGCAGCTAAGCTCCATGTGCTGTTTCCCGCTGATGCACCGGCGGTAGCATCGACATCTTCCAGGTCTTCTTCTCCTGAAGGATCTCAGGTAACCAAACATAAACCTAGCAGGTCCTCGAAGGGTAGATCTCCCTCCAAGCATCGAGATGCCTCCGGGCTTGCCCTCGAGGATCCTGCACCAGCCAAACAACCCCGGCGGGAAGCTCCGGCTTCCAATGCTCCTTCTATGGGGTTACAGGTTGACATCGATGGCACGGCCTCGACCGATCACCTGTTAGATTGCTCTGGGGTACCGGCACTTTCTCCCGGTACCGATATCCAGGCTTTCATGGCTTCGATGGATCAGAATGTTCTGTCCATGCAGCAGGCTATCAAGTCCTTCATACAAGCTGCGACGCCGATGATACCGCAACGAGCTCCGTTGTCGGTATCGGCTCCGGTACCGGCACCAGCACCGATGCCGGTACCGACTGCATCGACATCGACCAGGAGACCGACTGCAGCGGTTCCTGGTCCAGGGCTATTTCTCGGTACCGCTCCGGTACCGGGGACGCCCGATGTCGATACCGCTTGATGTCGATACCGCTCGATACGCGTATCGAGCGTTAGAAGAGCACCCTGACAGGCGATACTTCGGTTCCTCTGATTCTGATACATCAGATGAGTCTCCTGAAGTATCCATAGCCCTTCCTGAGGAGCCGCCTTCTCCAAAAAGAAGAATGTCTCCTCCAGAGGACTTGTGCTTTCAAGACTTCATAAGAGAAGTAGCTAAAGGACTCTATTTCAGTAACCTCTGAATCAGAGCCTAGAGCAAAAAAATTGGATATTTTAGGATACTCTAAGGCTCCTAAAGAGGCAGTCACCTTACCAATTCATGAGATTCTTCATGAACACATGATTGATTTATGGGAGACTCCTCTCACTCTCTCTCCTCATTCTCGCAGGTTAGACACTATGTATCGTGTCCCTCCTTGTCCTGGGTTCCAGAAAACTCAGCTTCCTCACCATTCCATTGTGGTGCAGTCAGCTATGAAGAGGATAAAGAGTACAAAGAGACACTCTTCTGCTCCTCCAGGAAGAGAATGCAGGACCCTGGATGCTTTTGGTAGGAAAATCTTCCAGGCCAGTATGCTTATTGCCAGAATCAACTCATATAGCCTTTACATGGGTATGTTTCTGAAAGAAGTTGCACAAAAATTGCACAACTTCCTCCCTTTTCTTCCAGAGGATAAAAGGGATGAATTCAGCCTTTGGCTTCAGCACACTCAGGGCATTTTAAAGTTCTCCAACAGGGCAGCTTTTGACTCCTTTGAAGGTGCCAGCAGAGCCTCAGGCATTGCCATAGCTGCTCGCAGAATTGCTTGGCTCCAGGCTTCTGATCTAGAACCCTGGGTTCAAGATGGCTTAGGAAATCTGCCCTGCACTGGTGAAAATCTATTTGGCAAAGAGTGGCAAATTAAAGCCACTCAAATGGATGCAGAAAACACTGCTCTGGATAGACTTTCAAAGTCAACCTCCTTTCCTGCCAAGAAAAAGATCTTTAAAAAGTCCTTTTACAAAAAGGGCAGATTTCCTTCCACTTCTGGCCAACAATCTTCTACAGGTCGCTTTGCCACTAAGCAACCTAAACAGGCCAGACCAACAACAGGGGCTGCTGCAACTGCAAGCAACCTAAACAGGCCAGCAACCTAAACAGGCCAGACCAAAGTCTACAGGGGCTGCTGCAACTCAGCAATCTCAACCCCCTCAGGGTTTTTGACTTGATGCTAGAGAACTTAGCCTTTCTGGCTCTAAAACAGCCAGAACCTCTCACCATTCCAGGAAGGTTAGCTCATTTTGCTCCCAGATGGGAACAAATAACATCAGAGCAGTGGACCCTCTCCATCATAAGAGAGGGGCTACAAGCTTCATTTCTCAGACCTTCCTCCCCACACCATGGTGAGACATTTCAATTCTCCCACATCTCTTCTCGACCTTCTGGATCAGGAAGTGACTACCCTTCTTGCCCAAGGGGCAATAGAAGTTGTTCCTCTTCTTCAACAGGGGTCAGGGTTCTACTCCCCCTATTTTCTCATTCCAAAGAAGACAGGGGGATACAGACCCATCTTAGATCTCAGAGAATTGAACAAATTTCTATGCAAGGAGAAGTTCAAGATGCTTTCTCTAGGCACTCTCCTTCCATACCTTCAAAGTCAGGATTGGCTTTTTTCTCTAGATCTCAAGGATGCGTACACACATGTCCTCATCCATCCATCTCACAGAAAATTCCTACGTTTTCTTTTCCAGGGAAAACATTACCAATACAGAGTGCTTCCTTTTGGTCTGGCCTCTGCTCCGAGAGTGTTCACCAAATGCATGGCAATAGTTGCTGCATTCCTACGCACTCTGGGAATATTTGTCTTCCCATACCTGGACGACTGACTCATCCGAGCTCCATCCTAGTCAGAGGCCCAGTTTTCCCTGGACCGCACAAGGCGCATTCTGCAGTATCTGGGACTGGTGGTAAACCTCCCAAAGTCCCAGCTCACCCCTACTCAGTCCCTGGAATTCATAGGGGCCTGGTTGGATACCACCGCTGCAAGGGCCTAACTTCCTCAGGCCCGTTGCCAACGTCTAGTGCAGCTAGCCTCCCAGATTCAGTCAAAGAGCCACTTAACTGCCAGGGAGATGCTACAACTGCTAGGCCACATGGCTTCCACAGTACATGTGGTACCCTATGCTTGCCTACACATGAGAGCAGCTCAATGGACTATCTCCAGGAACAAGCAGGAATGAGTCCTCACATATGGGTACGTCGGAACCGACGGAGCCTGCGCGGGAAAGCTCCCCAGCTTCCCAGAAGGAAAGCTTTTGGGGCTTCCCACAGCGCATGCGCGCTGCCTTCCCGTCTTCCTGACCAACTCTCCTCAGTTCTTCTTTTTCCACGGAGCCAGCAGGTCGTGTTCCTGTCACCGCTGAAGAATTTATTATTTTAAATTGTTTCTTTGACCGCGTGTCTGCCTTCCCCGATTCCGAACCGGTACCGCCGGTCTTTATTTCTTTATTTCTTAAAAAAAAAAAAAAAAAAAAACACACTTATTTTTTTCCCACTTGGTGTATTTGTTTTTTTGTGAGGCCTACAGGCCTTTACAAATTCTCCCTCATGGAAAAACCAGCCTCTGGTTTTAAAAAATGCACCAAGTGTACTGGTACTATTTCAGTCACAGACACCCATGAATGGTGTCTTAAATGTTTGGGCCCTGACCATTCTATTCCGGATTGTCCATCCTGCTCTCTGATGTCCAAACGTGGCTTACAGAACAGAGCAGCCAAATTTCACATACTGTTTTCTACAGATAATCCAGCATCAACATCCTCAAGGTCTTCCTCTCCGGATGGATCTCAGGTAACCAAACATTCTGCAGGCAGGTCTTCAAAGGGCAAATCTCCCTCTAAGCAGCGAGAGGCCCTTGGGTTCGACCTTGAAGACCCTGCCCCAGCTAAACAACCCCGGCGGGAAGCTCCGGCTTCCAAAGCTTCTCCTATGGGGTTACAGGTTGACATCGATGGCGCGGCCTTGACCGATCACCTGTTAGACTGCTCTGGGGTACTGGCCCAAACCGGTACCGACATCCAGGCAGTCATAGCGTCTATGGGTACTACTGTACAATCCATGCAGCAAGCCATATTCGCTTTCATTAATGCTGCAAAGACCTCGATACCGCAACCGTCGGTTCCGACCCCAGTTCCGGTACCACAACCGATACCGGTACCCAGAGCATCTATTTCTAATAGAATGCCGGTTCCGGTCCCCGGTTCCGGGGATTTTTTCGATACCGACCCGGTTCCTGGTACGCCCGATATCGATACCGGTCGGTATGCGTATCGGTCTCTGGAAGCAAATAGGCGATACTTTGAGTCTTCTGAGGATGCCGATACCTCAGATGATTTTGATGAAGCATCCCTTATTCTTCCTGAGGAGCCCTCTTCTCCAAAGAGGAGAATGTCTCCTCCAGAGGACTTGTCCTTTCAAGACTTCATTCTTGAAGTAGCCGAGGGACTCTCTATTTCAGTGTCCTCTGAGAAAGAACCTAGAGCAAAAAAATTAGACATTTTAGGATACTCTAAGGTTCCTAAAGAGGCAGTCACCTTGCCCATTCATGATATCCTTCAAGAACACATGATGGACTTATGGGAGGCTCCTCTTACCCTATCTCCACATTCTCGTCGGTTGGACACCATGTATCGGGTCCCTCCTCCTGGTTTTCAAAAAACTCAGCTTCCTCACCATTCTATTGTGGTGAAGTCTGCTATGAAGAAGATAAAGAGTACCAAAAGACACTCTTCTACCCCACCAGGAAGAGAATGTAGGACATTGGATGCTTTTGGCAGGAAAATCTTCCAAGCTCTAGTATGCTTATTGCCAGAATCAACTCATACAGCCTCTATATGGGCATGTTTCTTAAAGAGCTTACTCTCAAAATAAGACAATTCCTCCCCTTTATCCCAGAGGATCGGAAAGAGGAATTCCTGCTTCTTTTAAAGCATACCCAAGATGTGTCAAAGTTCTCCAATAGAGCTGCCTTTGACTCCTTTGAGGGTGCTAGCAGAGCATCAGGCATTGCTATAGCTGCTCGCAGAATTGCTTGGCTCCAGGCCTCTGACCTGGAATCCTGGGTGCAAGATGGCCTAGGCAATCTGCCCTGTACAGGTGAAAATCTATTTGGCAAGGAGTGGCAAGTCAAAGCCACTCAAATGGATGCAGAGAATGCTGCTCTAGATAGACTTTCTAAGTCTACTTCCACCTCTGCCAAGAAAGTCTTTTAAGAAACCCTTCTACAAAAAGACCAGATTTTCTACCAATGCTGGCCAATCAACTTCTCAGGTTCGCTTTGCTCCTAAACGTCAGCAGTCTAAACAGGCTAGACCAAAACCTGCAGGGGCTGCTACACTTCAACAGTCCCAACCCCCTCAGGGTTTTTGACTTACTTCTAGAGAACATAGCCTTTCTGGCTCTGCAGCAACCAGAGCCTCTCACCATTCCAGGAAGGTTAACTCATTTTGCTCCCAGATGGGAGCAAATCACATCAGAACAATGGACCCTCTCTTATCATCTGAGAGGGCTACAAACTGCATTTTTCCAGCCTTCCTCCCCGTACCATGGTGAGACATTTCATCTCTCCCCCATCTCTTCTACACCTGTTGGGTCAGGAGGTGAATACCCTTCTTGCCCAAGGGGCAATAGAACAGGTTTCCCTTCTTCAACAGGGGTCAGTGTTTTACTCCCCCTATTTTCTCATTCCAAAGAAAACAGGGGGGCACAGACCCATTCTAGATCTGAGAGAATTAAACAAATTTCTGTACAAAGAGAAATTCAAAATGCTCTCTCTAGGTACTCTCCTTCCATACCTGCACAGTCAGGACTGGCTTTGTTCTCTAGACCTAAAGGATGCGTACACACATACACTCATCCATCCATCCCACAGAAAATTCCTCCGATTTCTGTTCCAGGGGAAACATTTCCAATACAGAGTACTCCCCTTCGGTCTAGCCTCTGCTCCAAGAGTGTTCACCAAATGCATGTCAGTAGTAGCTGCATTTCTACGCACTCTGGGAATATTTGTCTTCCCATACCTAGACGACTGGCTCATCCGAGCTCCATCTCAGTCCGAGGCTCAGACTTCCCTGGACCACACCAGACGCATTCTGCAGTATCTGGGACTTGTCATCAATCTGCCAAAGTCTCAACTCACCCCTACTCAATACCTAGAATTCATAGGGGCCTGGCTAGATACCAGCACGGCAAGAGCCTATCTTCCCCAGGCACGTTGCCACCGTCTAGTGCACTTGGCCTCTCAAATTCAGTCCAGAAGTCATTTGACTGCCAGAGAAATGCTTCAACTGCTAGGCCACATGGCATCCACAGTTCATGTGGTGCCTTATGCTCGTCTGCATATGAGAGCAGCTCAATGGACTTTGTCCACCCAGTGAAGCCAAGCATCAGGAGCTCTCTCAGACCAAATAGCAACCTCCAAACGTCTCTTTTGGTCTCTCCAATGGTGGATCTCCACCCAAAATCTGTTGTTGGGGTCCCCCTTCCAACCGGTACTACCCCAAACAACCCTCACAACAGATGCCTCCCAAACAGGCTGGGGAGCTCATCTTCAAGACCTCTCCACTCAAGGCACTTGGTCTCCATAGGAGACCACCCTTCATATCAACCTTTTGGAGCTCCGAGCAATTTTCCTTGCTCTCAAGGTCTTTCATACCCTCCTGCACAACATGACAGTTCTTGTTCATACCGACAATCAAGTAGCCATGTTCTACATAAACAAACAAGGAGGGACTGGCTCTCTGTCACTTTGCAATGAAGCTCTCAGACTATGGGCCTTCGCCAGAGAGCATCAAATCCATCTCCTGGCAGTATATCTCCCAGGAATCCAAAACTCTTGGGCAGACTCACTCAGTCGAGTTCTGCTTCCACACGAATGGTCCCTGCACATGGATCAGGTACTCAGAATCTTCCAGAAATGGGGAACCCCGGACATAGACCTCTTTGCAAGTCCGTGGAATGCCAAACTTCCCCGGTTCTGTTCCAGAATTCCGTGTCAGGGAATGCAGGCCAAGGATGCCTTCCTCCTTCATTGGGGTCACAGCCTCCTATATGCCTTTCCACCCATTCCTTTGATTCCCAAGACTCTGTTCAAACTACAAAGGGATCAAGGATCTATGATCCTCATAGCTCCACGCTGGCCACGCCAAGTGTGGTACCCTCTACTTCTGCATCTCTCCCAGGCCCCCTCCCTGGATCTGGGAGCTGCTCCAGACCTTCTGTCTCAAGAGGGGGGGGATTTGTGGCACCCAAACCCCAAGTCCCTTCACCTCAGAGCTTGGTTACTGAAGGCCTAGACCTTCAAGACTTAAATGTCTCTCAACAAGTGAAGGATATCCTCCATGCTTCCAGAAAACCTTCCACTAGGCGTTCCTATGCTTTTAAGTGGAAAAGATTTTCCATTTGGTGTGCTCAAAGGAGTCTTGACCCTCTCTCGCTACCTCTGAATTCTCTATTGGAATATCTCTTGCATCTTTCCAATGCAGGCCTCAAGACGAATTCGGTACGAGTCCATTTGAGTGCTATTGCAGCATCACTTAAACCTATCAATGGACAACCTATTTCCTCTCATCCGCTTATTGCTAGATTCATGAGAGGCCTAACCTTAACTAAGCCTCCCATTAGACCTCCTCCGGTGGCATGGGACTTAAACTTGGTTCTTGGTCAGCTTATGAAGCCACCCTTTGAACCCTTAGCCTCAACCTCCTTGAAATTTCTTTCCTGGAAGGTTGTTTTCCTTATTGCAGTCACTTCAGCCCGCCGCATCAGTGAACTGCAGGCCTTGGTGGCTAATCCACCTTATACAAGGTTCCATCATGATAAGGTAGTCCTTAGGACGAATCCACACTTTATGCCTAAAGTGGTTTCACCTTTTCATCTTAATCAAGAGGTGTATTTACCTATCTTTTTTCCACCTCCTCATGCATCTAATGGAGAGAGGGTCCTTCATACTCTGGATTGTAAAAGGGCTCTCGCCTTTTACCTCCACAGGACACAGCAACATAGAAAGTCTTCCCAACTTTTTGTTGCTTTTGATCCTTCCCATTTGGGACTTCCAGTCACTAAGAGAACCCTGTCCAATTGGATTGCTCAGTGTATCTCGTTTGCTTACCAGAGTAAGAACCTCACTCTGGAGGGCCATGTCATGGCTCACAATGTGAGGGCCATGGCCACCTCTATGGCTCATCTTCATTCTGTATTCATAGATCAAATCTGTCGAGCAGCCACCTGGGCCTCGGTTCATACCTTTACAGCCCATTACTGCTTGGACAAGGACTCCCGCCGGGATGCCTTATTTGGTCAGGCTGTCCTCAAACACTTGTTCCATTCTTAAACAACTCCTGCCCACCTTCCCTCAATGGATGCCTGAGATCCATACGAAGATGGGGAACCCTTGGAGGGGGATCTCCCAGGCATCTTAGCTAGGGAGTCCCCATATGTGAGGACTCATTCCTGCTTGTTCCTGGAGATAGCACAGTTACTTACCTGTAACAGGTGATCTCTGGGAACAGCAGGAACTAGTCCTCACAACCCACCCACCTCCCCTAGGAGTTGTATCTCTTTCTCTTCCTTTCCTCTCTCTATTGTCTCAGCTTTAAACTCGAACTGAGGAGAGTTGGTCAGGAAGGGGGGAAGGCAGCGCGCATGCGCTGTGGGAAGCCCCAAAAGCTTTCCTTCTGGGAAGCTGGGGAGCTTTCCCGCGCAGGCTCCGTCGGTTCCGACGTACCCATATGTGAGGACTCATTCCTGCTGTTCCCAGAGATCACCTGTTACAGGTAAGTAACTGTGCTTTATCCACCCAGTGGACTCAAGCTTCAGGAGCTCTCTCAGACCAAATAACTTCCAAACGTCTCTTTTGGTCTCTCCAATGGTGGATGTCCACTCAAAATCTGTTGCTGGGGTCCCCCTTCCAACAGTTGTTGCCCCAAGCAACCCTCACAACAGATGCCTCCCAAACAGGTTGGGGAGCTCATCTACAAGACCTCTCCACCCAAGGCACTTGGTCTTCACAGGAGACCTCTCTTCATATCAACCACTTGGAACTTCGAGCAGTGTTCCTAGCTCTCAAGGTCTTTCATACCCTCCTCAGCTACAAGACAGTCCTCATTCACACGGACAATCAAGTAGCCATGTTTTACATAAACAAACAAGGAGGAACTGGCTCTCTGTCACTTTGCAACGAAGCTCTAAGATTATGGGCCTTCGCCAGAGAGCATCAAATCCATCTCCTGGCAGTATACCTCCCAGGAATCCAAAATTCTTGGGCAGACAGACTCAGTCGAGTTCTGCTTCCACACGAATGGTCCCTGCATATGGATCAGGTACTCAGAATCTTCCAAGAATGGGGAACCCCGGACATAAACCTCTTTGCAAGTCCGTGGAATGCCAAACTTCCCCGGTTCTGTTCCAGAATTCCGTGTCAGGGAGTTCAGGCCAAGGATGCCTTCCTCCTTCATTGGGGTCAGGGCTTCCTGTATGCCTTTCCACCCATTCCCTTGATTCCCAAGACTCTATTCAAACTCCAGAGGGATCAAGGATCTATGATCCTCATAGCTCCACGCTGGCCACGCCAAGTGTGGTACCCTCTACTTCTGCATTTCTCCCAAGCCCCCTCCCTGGACTTGGGAGCTGCTCCAGACCTCCTGTCCCAGGAAGAAGGGACTTTGTGGCACCCCAACCCCAAGTCCCTTCACCTCAGAGCTTGGTTACTGAAGGCCTAGACCTTCAAGACTTGAATCTTTCTCAGCAAGTGAAGGATATCCTCCATGCTTCCAGAAAACCTTCCACCAGGCGTTCCTATGCTTTTAAGTGGAAAAGATTTTCCATTTAGTGTGCTGAAAAGGGTCTTGACCCTCTAGCACTACCTTTAACTTCTCTGTTAGATTATCTCCTGCATCTCTCCAATGCAGGACTTAAGACAAATTCAGTAAGAGTCCATTTGAGTGCTATTGCAGCGTCCCTTAAGCCCATCAATGGACAACCTATCTTCTCTCATCCCCTCATTGCGAGATTCATGAGAGGCCTAACTTTAACTAAACCTCCCATTAGGCCTCCTCCGGTGACATGGGACTTAAATTTGGTTCTTGGTCAGCTTATGAAGCCACCTTTTGAACCCTTAGCCTCTACCTCCTTGAAATTTCTTTCCTGGAAGGTTATTTTCCTCATTGCAGTCACTTCTGCTCGCTGCATCAGTGAACTGCAGGCCTTAGTGGCTAATCCACCTTATACAAGGTTCCATCATGATAAGGTAGTCCTTAGGACAAATCCACACTTTATGCCTAAGGTGGTCTCACCTTTTCATCTTAATCAAGAGGTATATTTACCTGTCTTTTTTCCAGCTCCTCATGCATCCAGTGCAGAGAGGAATCTTCATACTCTGGATTGTAAAAGAGCTCTTGCTTTTTACTTACATAGGACACAGCAACATAGAAAGTCTTCCCAGCTTTTTGTTGCTTTTGATCCTTCTCATTTGGGACTTCCAGTCTCTAAGAGAACACTGTCCAATTGGATTGCTCAGTGTATTTCTTTCGCTTACCAGAGCAAAAACCTTTCTCTGGAGAGCCATGTCACAGCTCATAATGTGAGGGCCATGGCCACCTCTATGGCTCATCTAAATTCTGTGTCCATCGACCAGATCTGTCGAGCAGCCACCTGGGCCTCTGTTCATACCTTCACAGCCCATTACTGCTTGGACAAGGACTCCCGCCGGGATGCCTTGTTTGGTCAGGCTGTCCTCAGACACCTGTTCCATTCTTAAACAACTCCTACCCTCCTTCCCTGGATGGATGCCTGAGATCCATAGGAGGACGCAGACCCCTTTCAGGGTCTCATATCCTTGGGGATCTCCCAGGCATCTTAGCTAGGGAGTCCCCATATGTGAAGACTCATTCCTGCTTGTTCCTGGAGATAGCACAGTTACTTACCTGTAACAGGTGATCTCTGGGAACAGCAGGAATAAGTCTTCACAACCCACCCACCTCCTCTAGGAGTTGTTTCTCTTTTCTATCTTTCCTTTCCTCTCTCTCTCTATTGTCTCAGCTTTAAACTCGAACTGAGGAGAGTTGGTTAGGAAAGGCGGGAAGGCAGCGCGCAGGCGCTGTGGGATGCTCCCAAAAGCTTTCCTTTTTGGGAAGCTGGGGAGCGTTCCCGCGCAGGCTCCGTCGGTACTGACGTACCCTATATGTGAAGACTTATTCCTGCTGTTCCCAGAGATCACCTGTTACGGGTAAGTAACTGTGCTTTTTCAGGTTGCGTGTTTGTGTCTTCCTGCCCAACTCCAGAAGTGTCAGTTACCTTGGTGTCACATTTTTTTCAGGGTTTTCTTTTCTTTCATTTTTGATGCACATGTTTTTTCTCTCGCATCCCCCCACCCCCCCCCCCCCCCCCCTGGTTGGCAAGGGCGTTGGAGTCCTTTGATTTGGCAGAAGCCGTCTTCCCGACCATATCAAAGCCGCTCAGAGGCTTTAAGAAGTACATCCATTGTGGTCAGACCATCTCCATGATGTACTGCCACAACTGGTGCCTTCAATGCCTTGACCCCGACCATGAACCGTCGACCTGCGTGCTTTGTTTACTGATGACATGCAAAGGGCTGGAGAACTGGGAACGGCATCAGGAGTTGCTTTTTGGTTCCGAGTCATCGGCATCAACCCCTGTTTTGACGCTCTTAAAGGCCCACACCAAGGCTTCAGCTTCACATGGGAGTTGGGCTCACTCTGAGCCGAGAGGTCATGGGGCACCTGAACGGCAGCTCTCCTTTGAAAAATAGCGCTCCCAGAAGGAACAGTCTTCAACCCCCTTCAGCATCTAAGGGTGATGCCAAGTCTGAAGCTAAATCCCATAGACATCACCATCGCAGCCCTCAATTCTGAGGGCCGGGAGCGACCCTCCAAGCTGCCCCAGCAGGAAAGATTTGCCTCCTGAGGCCCAGGAGGGCTGACATGGGATTCCTGAAGCTGTTACCATCGAGGAGTCTATGCTGAGGGGATCGACAATGGCTGCGACAGCCAGTTTCACAGGCATCAGAGACTTTGCTCCTCTCAGAGTTTGCAGGCATTGGAGCATAGCTTCACTGCCTTCATGGCTCAGCAGGCTCCCAAGGAACTGATCACATCTGGTTTTTCAGCACCAATGACAGCCCTGCCTTCTCTGGGTGCCTCACCTGCTGAGGTGCAGCCCATTTTGCAGACATTTACTATCTCGGACAGTTCCTGTGAGCGCTATTGCTCCCACTTGATAAAATGGGTAATGCCACCCAGCCCATCGGGGTCAAGGGTTCCCTCAACTCCACCCGAGCATCATTGTCGGGGGTGTCAGTCAGGGAGGTACTTAGAGTTCCTCTCTGACATCGACACTGAATGGGAGACAGAGGAAAAATCACCAGAGATGGTCCCGACTCTAAGACCTACCCTCTGATCCCTCGCCCCCCCATTCGTGCGCAGGTCGTCTCCCCCCGAGGACTTATCCTTCCTTGAGTTTGTTCAAGACATGGGAAAAGCTCTGTCCTTCACCATAGAGGCAGAGGAGGAGCCTCCAAAACCCGATTCCTCTGAAGGCAGCCATCACAGTGCCGCCGCACCCCATTCTTGAAAGGCTTCTCTTTTGAATGTGGGAGATGCTGCTTACGGTGCCGACGGTCAGCAGGCGCCTCGACTCCCTCTACCAGGTGTGCAGGAGCCCTGAGTTTGAAAAGGCACAACTGCCTCAGAGCTCCATGGTGGTGGAATCGGCCATGCGCCAGATTAAAAGTTCCAAAACACACTCCTCAGTGCCCCCGGGTTGGGAAGCATGCATCATGGATGGCTTTGGCAGAAAGTGCTACCAGGGCTTGATGCTTGTGGCAGTATGTACCTGCGGGACCTAGCTGGGGAGCTGGCCAGGTTCTCTGCATCTTTCTGGAGAATACCTTGAGCGCCTCAGGAGCCTTGTGGGGAAAACTTAAGGAGTAATCAAAATACGTCACCGGGGTCATCTACGACTGCTTTGAGTCCGTGGCCAGGGTGGCTGCGGTAGGCATCGGTGCCTGCTATCTGGCATGGCTACAGTCTTTGGACTTGGAGCAATGGGTTCAGAACAATCTGGCCAATCTCCCTTGCTGAGGGGGAGAATCCCTTCGGCAAACCCATGACGGAGACGGCTGCTGAATTGGAGATGGAGCAACTCATCATGACCTGCCTTTCAAGGAAGACTGCTGACTTCACTAGAAAGAAGACCTCGGGTAAAAAGTCTTTAAAGAAAAAAGTGAAGGTACTATAGTACGTACACCCCATACCATTCATACCAACAACCGCAACAGGGGCAACAGCCTAAGGGTCAGGACCAGAAACATTACTGCAAGCCTAAGACCAGCTGGGGGGTTTTGATTCCTGCATGAGGATCATGGCCCTTCTTCCCTTTCCAGACTCTGTTCCACCTCAAGTGGAGGGGCAGCTGGTATACTTTGCCAACAGGTGGCACATTGTAACCTCTGACACTTTGGCCCTTCAGGTGGTCCGCGAGGGATACTGGCTTATAGCTTTCTCCCAACTTCTTTCTAGGCGAGTACCCTCTCCAGCAACACCATTGCATGCTTCTCCAACAGGAGATCCAGGCCCTCTTAGCAGATTGGGCTATGGAACTTGTTCCACAGTCTCAAGTAGGCAGAGGGTTTTACTCCCGCTACTTCTTGGCTCCTAAGACGACTGGTGTTTACAGACCCATTCTGGATCTCCGCAATCTCTCTCTTTCTGGAAAAGGAGAAGTTCAAGATGGTCTCCCTTGGAACATTACTGCCCTACCTTCACCAGAAAGATTGGCTGTGCTCCTTGAATCTCAGAGATACCTACATGCACATCCTTATTCACCCCATGCACCATCAGTACCTCCGCTTCATGCTAGTCGGACAGAAGTTCTACCCTTTGGCCTTGCCTCTGTCTCAAGGGTCTTCACAAAATGCTTGGCAGTTGTTAACGCCTTCCTTCGGACTCGCGGCATCTGTCTTCCCCTACCTGGATAACTCATCAGAGGCTCAATGCTGGAAGAAGTCTGACGATCAGCGACCTGCACTATTCAAGTGCTGGAGCAGCGGGGGTTTGTCATCAACTACCCAGAGTCTCACTTTCAGCCCTCTCAGTGCCTTGAGTTCATTGAAGCTCTCCTCGACACTTCTCTGGCTGAAGCCTTTCGCCCGGTAGCCTGGGCCCAGTGCTTAGCTGCCCTGGCATGCGAGGGCCAATGTTGCTCGTTGGTCACAGCTTGACAAATGCTGCACCTCCTGGGTCACATGACCTCCACTGTCCATGTCACCCCCCAGCCCACTTTCACATGTGTCAGGCACAGTAGACGCTCTGCATGCAGTCACATCAGGTGACCATCCATCTCTGACAGCATCACGGTAACCCCCGCCACTCAAGGAATCCCTCTTCTGATGGCTGGATCAACAACGCACCTACTTTCGGGCCTTCCAAGCAGGAACTCTGTTGCAAGCGAGGTAATTCTGTGTGGCTTTTTAACTGCAATCTCTGCCAGAAAACCAAAACCCCTTTAAGAGCTATCATCTTTAAAAGCCAATTATTTTGTTTGTTTTTCTATACTGCAAAGGAGAAATTTTTTGTGCTGTTGGGCAAAAAGCTCTGTCAGTTAGAGCTCATTGTATTTTTTTTTCCATTCACAGCAAGCTCTTTGAAGCCGCTCATCGGTATTAGTTCCCTCCCTACCCACCCCAGCTCTTACCCACCCCATGTGAGCAGCCTTGCTTTATAGGGCAGCTCTCCAATTAGCATGTGACTGCTTCTTGGAGCAGCTGGTTCATGAACCGACCAGAGGGGAAGCCATATTAGACCTAGTCCTTAGTGGAACACCAGATCTGACTGCTTCTTGGAGCAGCTGGTTCATGAACCGACCAGAGGGGAAGCCATATTGGACCTAGTCCTTAGTGGAACACCAGATCTGACTGCTTCTTGGAGCAGCTGGTTCATGAACCGACCAGAGGGGAAGCCATATTAGACCTAGTCCTTAGTGGAACACCAGATCTAGTCAAAGAGATAAAGGTGTTGGGTCCACTTGGCAATAGTGATCATAGCATGATCGCCTTTGATTTAATTAGTGGAGGAGGGATAGTAAGGAAATCCACAGTACTACCTTTTAACTTTCAAAAGGGAGACTATGATAAAATGAGGAAAATAGTTAAGAAAAAACTAAAAGGAGCAGTTGCAAAGGTTAAAGACTTATATCAAGCTTGGGTGTTGTTGAAAAATACTATCTTGGAAGCCCAGACCAGCTGTATTCCACGCTTTAAGAAAAGTGGAAGGAAGTCCAAAAAACTGCCAGCATGGTTTAAAGGTGAGGTCAGAGAGGCTGCTGTTGCCAAAAAAGCATCTTTCAGGAAATGGAAAAAAGAGCCAAACGACGAAACCTGGAAACAGCACAAGCACTGGCAGGTCAAATGCAAGGCATTGATAAAGCGGGCAAAAGGAGAATTTGAGAAGAAGCTTGCTGCGGAAGCAAAAACTCGAAATAAAGATTTTTTCAAGTACATTCGTAGCAAAAAACCTGTGAGAGAGTCAGTTGGTCCATTAGATGATAGAGGGGTTAAAGGGGCACTCAGAGGTGACAAGGCGATAGCGGAGAGACTGAATGAGTTCTTTGCTTCGGTCTTTACTGAGGAAGATGTAGGGATGTTACCCATGACTGAAGTGGTATTTAAAGGTGTGGAAGAATTGAAGGAAATATCGATACATCGGGAAGATGTATTACAACTAATAGATAAACTGAAGAGTAGCAAATCACCTGGTCCGGATAGTATACATCCAAGGGTGTTGAAAGAACTAAAATATGAAATTGCAGAACTGCTATTAGTAATCTGTGAACTATCATTAAAATCATCTCTAATACCTGAAGATTGGAGGATCGCCAATGTAACACCAATTTTTAAAAAGGGTTCCAGGGGTGATCCGGGAAACTACAGACCGGTGAGCCTCACGTCAGTACCGGGAAAAATGGTAGAAACCATCATAAAGAATAAAATTACTCAGCATGTAGATAGTCATGGCCTAATAGGAGACAGCCAACATGGCTTTAGACAAGGAAGATCTTGTCTTACTAATCTGTTATGTTTTTTTGAAAGTGTGAATAAACAGGTGGACAAAGGTGAGTTGGTTGATATAGTGTATCTAGACTTTCAGAAAGCCTTTGACAAGGTCCCTTATCAGAGACTTTTGGCAAAACCAAAGAGTCATGGGATAGGAGGCAGTGTACTACTGTGGAACAGGAACTGGTTAAAAGATAGAAAGCAGAGGGTTGGGCTAAATGGCCAGTTTTCCCAATGGAGAAAGGTAAATAGTGGTGTACCCCAGGGATCTGTGCTGGGTCCGCTGCTTTTTGACATATTCATAAATGACCTGGAAAGTGGAATAACGAGTGAGGTTATCAAATTTGCAGATGACGCAAAACTATTTAACCCTTTCAAGGCCTCCTTTAAATTTTTAATCCACATTCTGCAGCCGGGTTAATTCTTGCAAATTTCAGGAAAATTTTGCCCGTCTTATTCAATATGTTCTAATAGTGATCTTCCTTCTGCTATGGTCATGTATTATATACCATTTGATAGGAATGTTTAGTCAGAATTTTGGATCCCAAGAGTTTCGGGCTCGGCCTGGAAAGGATTAAAGTTGTTAAAACCCAAGAGGATTGTGGAAAATTGCAAGAGGATCTTGATAAATTGGAAGACTGGGCATCAAAATGGCAGATGAAATTTAATGTGGACATGTGCAAAGTTATGCACCTAGGGAAGAACAACCCAAACTATGGTTACACAATGCAAGGTTCCATATTAGGAACCACCACCCAGGAAAAAGATTTAGGCGTCATTGTGGATAACATGTTAAAACCCTTGGCCCAGTGTGCAGCGGCAGCCAAGAGAGCAAATAGAATGCTAGGTATCATAAGGAAAGGAATGGAAAATAAAACAAAAGATATAATGCCTCTGTACCGTTCCATGGTGAGACCGCACCTTGAATATTGTGTGCAATTCTGGTCGCTGTATCTTAAAAAGGATATAGCGTTATTAGAAAAGGTTCAGAGAAGAGCCACCAAAATGGTAAAGGGGATGGAAGGATACTCCTATGAAGAAAAGCTAAAAAGACTAGGGCTCTTTAACCTGGAAAAGAGACGGCTGAGGGGAGATATGATAGAAGTCTATAAATTAATGAACGGAGTGGAACGGGTAAACGTAGATCGATTGTTTACGTTATCAGAATATAGAAAGACTAGGGGACATGCAATGAAGCTACAGGGTAAATTATTTAAATCTAATAAAAGAAAATATTTTTTCACTCAATGTGTAATCAAACTCTGGAATTTGTTACCGGAGAATGTAGTAAAGGCTGTTAGTATAGCTGGGTTTAAAAAAGGTTTGGACAAGTTCCTGGAGGAAAGGGCCATAAACCATTATTAAGAAGGGACCCAGGATATCAATGCTTGACCCAGTACAAGCATTGCGGAACCTGTGTCTTTTGGGGAAACTGCTAGGTACGTATGACCTAGATTGGCCACTGTTGGAAACAGGATACTGGGCTTGATGGACCTTGGTCTGACCCAGTATGGCATATCTTATGTTCTTATGTTATGTTCTACACATTTGTAGGGTAACTCCCCAATTAGCTACACACAGGGACTCCGAACAGCACTGTTAGAGCACACTTAACAGAGGTTAACTACTTTTTTCTGAAAGGACAGCTGAGGAACAGGTAGGTACTTTGGTAGGTCTCTCTCTCTTATTTCAACAGGTAGGAAAGCTCTACCAATTGGCACATGACAGGGAAGAATCGTATTGCCAGAACTGTTGCTCCCATTACAGCCTCTGCCTCTGTCCAGACAGAGATCCCTATGCCAGTTGAATGACAGATTCCATATGTAGGATGCCTGCATGCTGAAGCTCTCAGAAAATAAATGGAGGAGCTGAGAGAAGAGGTGACGAGGCTGAGGAGCATTTAAGATGGTGAGAAGTACATTGATGAGATGTTTCTTGAAATATCCATTCTCCGGGAAAAAGCAGGAAGTCAGCCCTTACATATGGGTGATGTCTGCGCCGATGGAGCCCTCGTGCGGAGCAAATCCCCAGCTTTCAGAGAAAGCCTTTGGGAATTGCATCACGCGTGCATGGTCCCCTTCCCGCCCAAAGGTGCTATCTTGCTCAGTCTCCTTTTTTCCACAGAGCCCTTCGCCACCAAATACTATAAAAGCGGCCAGCGAGAATTCTCTGAAATTAAAAAAGTGGCGTGTTTAGTATTTGGTGGCACAAATAGTGACTCTGCTGGCAGCGGGTCAGAATACTACATGTGTTGTAGCGCTGCGTTTTTGACAATTAGAGTCTTTCGATAGATCATTTGTGGAGCAATTCACAGTGTGGCAAGGTAAAAATAACCATTACAGCCTAAGCCCCTGATGAAGGCATAAGCGAAACACTGCCTGTGTCGGGCATGGCTTGATGAAATAAGAATTAACAATAAAGAGTTCCTTCCTTGCCTTCCATGTTTTTGACTGGGTCTGTCTGCTTTCATGACCAGCAGCAGGCACTGATTGCCAGTCTGACCGATCCTTCTGCCCTGACCACTGGGCCACCAATTTCCAAGTCAGCCCCGGAGGACGAGCTGATCCTCGAACATGCGTACTTGAGTCGATCCTCGACCGAGGTCTCCCTCGACCTTCTGCTCAGGGCTGAGTTCGTTGCCCCTGGTTCCACTGGCGTTGGGGCAGTCAAGGCCAGGGCCCTCGATTCCTCCTCGGAGGCATCGGGATGGGAGACGGAGGAGGAAGAGTCCCCGGACACCTGCCGCACAGGGACGACCTGTCTGATTTCCCGGTGTCCGAGCTTCAGGGAAGGTCCCCCCCGGAGGACACTAGGTTCTTGGACTTCGTAAGGGACATGTCAAAGGCTTTGGCATTCCCTGTGGAGTCCAAGGAGGATCCTCGAGCCGAGGAGCTCGAGATCCTCCAGTATGATTCTCCCCCTCGGGAGGCCCTTACTGTACCGGTGCCTCTGATCCTGGAATGACTGATGCTCCACATGTGGGAGACACCGGCGCCGGTGATCAACAGGCAGATCGACTTGATGTATCGAGTCCGTAAGAGCCCTGGGTTTCAGAAAGCACAATTGCCGCACAACTTTATGGTTGTGGAATCAGCCGTGTGCAAGCTGAAGAGCCAGAAGACGCACTCCTCGGTGCCTCCTGGCAAGGAGGCCCGCAACTTGGACGCACTCGGCAAGAAGTGCTTCCAGGGTTCTATGCTGATATGTCGGATCCAGGCCTACCAGCTGTACATGGGCATGTACCTGAGGGACCCGGCAAAGGAACTCGCTGGGTTCTCTGCTGGTCTCTCCGAGGGACCTTTGCAGCGCTTCAAGAGCCTGTCCACTGGAGTCTGTGAGTGCTCGAAGTTCATGACTCAGGCAGCCTATGACGGCTTCGAGTCGGTGGCTCAGGTAGTTGCAGCAGGGATTGGTGCATGCCACCAAGCATGGCTACAGGCGTCAGACCTCAAGCAATGGGTTCAGGACAAGTTGGTCGATGTCCCATGCCAGAGAGAGAACCTCTTCGGCAAGCCCATGACCGACAAAGCTGCTGAGATTGAGTCTGAGTACATGACCAGGACACGGCTCTCAAAGAAGACCTCTACCCCTTCTAAGAAGAAGGGCTCGGGTAAGAAGCCTTTTTACCCGAGGAAGGGTACTGCTTACCGAAGCTACCCCCCATTTCTCCAGGACCAAGCAGGAAGTCAGTCCTCACATATGGGTGTCATCGGTGCCGATGAAGCCCCAGCGGAGCATTTCCCCAGCTTTCTATGAAAGCCTTTGGGAATGCAGGCACGCATGCGCGGTTCCCTTCCCGCCTAAAGGTGCCATCTTACCTCAGTCTCTTTTTTTTCCGTGAAACCCACCGGACGTGTGTCCAGTTTTCCCGGTTAAAATTAGATTTTTCAGTGATTTTTTTGCTCTTTTTCTACCGGTTCGACGCCGGTTCCCCTCCCACCGGGTTCGGTACGCCGGTATCGAGCCCGATTCTTCTTTTTCGGTTCTTGCCCTTCGTGGCTGGCATTTGTGCCCTTTTATCTCTCTTTCCCTGGAAGGCCGGTTCTTTGACCTCGCAGGGACTCTTTTTTTTTATCCACGATGGCTTCCAGTGGTTTTAAGAAGTGTGATCGGTTTAAGAAACTAATGTCTCTCACTGACACACACGACTGCTGCCTTCGGTGCCTAGGCCCCGACCACGATCCTAAGTTGTGCGGGGCCTGTGGAAAAATGTCTTCCAAGGCACTACAAAGTCGCCAGCAGCAAAAGGAAAGGCTTTTCTCGGACTCAGCCTCCGGCCGGGCCCAGACCTTGTTTGAGGCCTCGACATCTCGGGATTCCGATCCCGAGTGCCGTCGAAGCTCCTCGGACAGCGGGTCCCCCGACCGGGAATGCAAGAGGAAGAAACGGCTCGCGAGGGCTTCGTCGGAAGAGGTCCCTGGCTCCTCGAGGGCCAGGTCTAAGACCCCCGACCATCGCCCCGGGCCTGTGGAACCGGAGAAGCCTGCCAAAGTTCCTCGTGTGGAGCCGGAGTCTGCTGGACACGTAAGCCCCGTAGTCCTCGTGGACTCTCCTCCCAGGGAGCCGACGTCAGGCCCGGCGCCGCCGGGGCCCGAGTCGGTGGCTGCTGCGTCTCCCGAGCTGAGTCTCAGGATGACAGCCTTGGAGAGCAGAATGTCTGTCTTCATGGAGCAGCAGCGGGCACTGATGGGCAGCCTGTCTGGCGCATCTGCCCCGACCACCGGGACATCGACTTCGAAGTCGACCCCGGAGACCGAGCCGATACTCGAGTCCATCGTGGCTCGGAGTCGACCTCGGTTGCGGTCTCCCTCGACCTCCCATTCGGGACCGAGGGCGTCGACGCTGGTGCTTCCGGCGTCGGGGCGGGTGCTCCAGGGCCCCGCGGGGTCAGACCCCGACTCTTCCTTCGGACTCACCGCAGTCTGAGCCCCGGAATAGGTCCCCCCCGGAGGATACTCGGTTCTCGGAGTTTGTCTGGGATGTGGCCGCTGCCTTGGCTATTTCGGCAGATCCCAAGGAAGAGCCTCGAGCTGAAGAGCTCGAGGCGCTGCAGTATGATTCTCCTCCGAAGGAGGCCTTTACTGTCCCGGTTACTCCGTATGTGGGAGGCACTGGCCTCGGCGCCGGTTCTTAGCAAGCGAGTCGATTCCATTTATCGGCTCCGGAAGAGCCCTGGTTTTCAGAAGGCACAGCTACCACACCATTCCATGGTTGTGGAATTGGCCATGCATCGTCTGAAGAGTCAGAAGATGCACTCCGCGGTGCCTCCTGGCTGGGAGGCCCGAAACCTCGATGGCGTCGGTAGAAAGTGCTTTCAGGGCTCGATGCTTGCTTGCCGTGTCCAGTCTAACCAGCTGTACATGGGCATGTACTTGTGGGATCTGGCCAAGGAGTTGGCCGGGTTCTCTGCTGGTCTCTCCGGGGAACCCTTGCCTTGTCCTCGGGGATTCGGGACTGCTCGAAGTTCATGTCCCGCGCCGCCTACGATGGCTTCAAGGCTTCGGCCCGAGTTGCGGCAGCCGGCATCGCGGCTCGACGCCAGGCATGGCTGCAGTCATCGGACCTCGAGCCATGGGTTCAGGACAAGTTGGTCGATGTCCCTTGCCGGGGTGAAAACCTTTTTGGCAAGCCCATGACCGAGAAGGCCGCTCAGCTCGAGACCGAGCACTTCACTCGGACAAGGCTGTCGAGGAAGACCTCTGCCCCTTCTCATAAGAAGAAGGGCTCGGGTAAAAAGCCCTTTTACCCGAGGAAGGGCACTGCCTACAAACAGTACCCACAATATCAGGCTGCCCAAGCTGCCCCCCAGGGTCAGCAGGCCAAGGGCCAGGGTAATGGGCCCCGTAGGCAGAGGACCCCCAAGCCTCAGGCCCCTGCTACCACTCAGCAGGGTGGGGGTTTTTGACTCCTTGAGCATGGTCTCTCCTCCACTGCTCTCCCCACCCTGCACAGGAAGTCGTCTCGCCCTCTTTGCCCACCAGTGGCCCCTTATCACCGGGGACAGTTGGGTGCTGGAGATAGTCCACAAGGGCTATGCCCTCCATTTCCACCAACTACCATCCCCCTACTTTCCAGGGGAGCCTCCAAGGCCTCCTCTGCACACAGACCTCCGTCAGGAGCTTCAGGGTCTGTTGGTGGACAGGGCGGTGGAGCCTGTGCCTCCCCACTTGCAAGGTCACGGATTCTACTCCAGGTATTTCCTGGTGCCCAAAAGGACCAGTAGCCTTCGTTCCATTCTGGACCTCAGGAACCCCAACAAGTTCCTAGTGAAAGAAAAGTTCAAGATGCTTACTCTTGGAACACTTCTGCCCTACCTGCAGCAAGGAGATTGCCTATGCTCCTTAGATCTAAAGGATGCGTACACCCACATCCTCATTCATCCAGACCACAGAAAGTACCTCAGGTTCGTCGTGGGAGGAAACCATTATCAGTACAGGGTGCTGCCTTTCGGCCTCACCTCTGCCCCCATAGTCTTCACAAAGTGCCTAGCAGTGGTGGCGGCGGCCTACCTGAGAAATCAGGGCATCTTTGTCTTCCCCTATATGGACAACTGACTCATCAGGGTTCAGACCAGTCAGGAGGCCAATCAAGCCACCCTCAGGACCATTGCTCTTCTACAACGCCTGGGTTTTGTCATAAACTTCGCAAAGTCCACTTTGTTCCCTTCCCAGAACTTGGAGTTCATAGGGGCAAGGTTGGACCCTCTCCTGGCAAAGGCATTCTTGCCAGAAAACAGAGCCCAAAGGTTGATGGCTTTGGCAAGTCAGTTTCTCAGCAGGTCCCTGGTCTCTGCCAGACTCTGCCTGAGGCTTCTGGGCCACATGGCTTCGACAGTTCATGTGACCCCAAATGCCAGGCTCCATATGAGGCCTGCACAGTGGTGTCTTCGGACTCAGTGGTCACAGGCCACAGGCAGCCTCCGAGACAGGATAAGGGGTGTCCAGACCATTTCTGCACTCCCTCAACTGGTGGCTGCACCCACCCAATCTACTGAAAGGGGTGCCTTTTCAGATTCCAGGGTACACTGTAGTGCTGACAACAGATGCCTCCCTGCAAGGCTGGGGGGCCCATTGTCTGGGCAAGTGCACCCAGGGCCTCTGGTCTCCCTGGGAAGCTGCACAGCAGATCAGTTTCCTCGAACTCAGAGCTATTCGATTAGCATTCAAAGCTTTCACACCTACCCTAGCTCACCATTCTGTCCTGATTCAGACAGACAACCAGGTTGCCATGTTTTATGTGAACAAACAGGGCGGAACTGGGTCCAGGATCCTTTGTCGAGAGGCTCAGGACCTTTGTTCTTTTGCACTCAAGCGCCACATGCTCCTCAAGGCTGTGTACCCTTCCAGGCCAAGACAACTACCTGGCGGACAGGTTAAGCAGGATTCTGCAGCCCCACGAGTGGCAGCTGCATCCCTCGATAGTTCAGAAGATATTTCTCAAATGGGGTCTTCCTTTGATGGATCTTTTTGCCAGCCCACTGAACAAGCAACTGCCAAAGTTCTGCTCCAGGCAACCACATCCTCTGCGGATAGCACCGGGTGCTTTTCTGATATCTTGGTCTCAGGGCCTCCTCTATGCGTTTCCTCCCACGCCCTTGGTGGCCCGAACCCTGTTCAAGATTCTTCAGGACAAAGCCTCGGTGGTCCAGGTAGCTCCCAGATGGCCGAGACAGCCTTGGTTTCCTCTTCTCCTTCAACTGGCGTTGGATCCTCCACTACCTCTGGGGTTGCAACCCGACCTTCTCACACAGGACCAGGGTTCACTTCTGCACCTCAATCTCAAGTGTCTCAATTTGATGGCCTGGAAGCTGCAAGGGTAGTCTTGGCTCCCTGGGGCCTACCTCAGGAAGTTGAGGATGTTGTCCTAGCCTCTAGGAAACAGTCCACTAGGAAAACCTATGCTCTCAAATGGAAGAGGTTTTCTGTGTGGTGTCAGCTACGTACAGAAGATCCTTTCTCCTGTACTGTGCCAGTAGTCCTTCAGTACTTACTGCACTTGTCAAATCAGGGTCTTAAATCCAATTCTGTTCGGGTCCACCTCTCAGCTCACCACTCATTGGTAGGGGGGTAGTCTCTCTCTGGTCACCCCTTGGTGTCCCGCTTTCTCAGGGGCTTGCTTTTGCTCAAGTCTCCCATCCGTCCTCCTGCCCCTGAGTGGGAGCTGAATGTGGTCTTCAGCTGACTCACCCACCTTTTGAGCCGATGGCTACTTGTCCACTACGCTTCCTCTCCTGGAAGACACTCTTCCTCATAGCCCTTACCTCGGCTAGGCGAGTAAGTGAGCTTCAAGCCCTGGTCTGTGACAGGCCTTACACCAGGATTTACAGGAACAGGGTAGTCCTCAGGACTCATCCAAAGTTCCTCCCTAAGGTTGTCTCCTCTTTCCACCTCAATCAGGAGGTGGTTCTTCCAACATTCTTCCCTAGGCCTCATGCTAGCCAGGCTGAAGCAGTCCTGCATACCCTGGACTGTAGGAGGGCCTTATCCTTCTACCTTGACCGTACGCAGGGGCATAGAAGGGCTACTCAGCTCTTCGTATCTTTTGACCCCAATAAGTTGGGGTTAGCTGTGTCCAAGCGTACCTTGTCCATCTGGGTGGCTGACTGTATCACCTGGGCTTACAAGGCGGCTGACCTTCCTTTGCAGGGTAGGGTCACGGCCCATCGTGTCAGGGCGATGGCTGCCTCAGTGGCTCATCTCCGCTCTGTGCCCTTGGTAGACATCTGCAGGGCTGCAACTTGGTCTTCAAGCCATACTTTTGCAGCCCATTACTGCCTGGAGAGGTAGTCCCGTAGGGACAGTGCTTTTGGCCAAGCAGTACTCTCTTTGAGGTTTAGGCAACTCCTGCCCTCTTGGGCTACCGGTGGAGGTTGTGTCCTTGAAAAGCCTTTCTTTGCTGTTGAGACTAGAGGGAGTTCTCTTGTTCAGCCTGGGTTTCTCGGTAGCCCAGAGCTTGGGAGTCACCCATATGTGAGGACTGACTTCCTGCTTGGTCCTGGAGAAAGAGTTGTTACTCACCTGTAACAGGTATTCTCCAGGAGCAGCAGGAATCAGTCCTCACAACCCTCCCTCCTCCCCCCTCCCCTTGGAGTTGCAGTTGTACATAGTTTATTTTTCATTTTTGTGTGCTGTTCTTAGCTATATCATTTGACTGAGGTAAGATGGCACCTTTAGGCGGGAAGGGAACCGCGCATGCGTGCCTGCATTCCCAAAGGCTTTCATAGAAAGCTGGGGAAATGCTCCGCTGTGGCTTCATCGGCGCCGATGACACCCATAAGTGAGGACTGATTCCTGCTGCTCCTGGAGAACACCTGTTACAGGTGAGTAACTACTCTTTCAGGCCTCCCCGGCTCCCCAATAGGGGCAGCAGGCCAAGGGACGGGGATGGCTCGCTTAAGTAGAAAGCCCCCAAACCCCAGGCTCCGGCCCAACCTGGGAGCGGTTTTTGACTCTAAAAGCATAGCCCCCCTCACTACAGGAGACGGGCAGTGCACAGGAGGAAGGCTTGCCTTGTATGCCCACAGATGGACAGCCATCACCACCGATGCCTGGGTCCTACAGATAGTCCATCAGGGCTCTCTCCTTCATTTGACCCAGGTTCCTCCTCCTTATTTTCCAGGAGAGCCCCTCAGGGACCACCTTCTGATGGAGTTAGCAGGTCTTCTTGAGGATCAGGTGGTAGATCTGGTGCCCCACCACCTACAAGTTAAGGGCTTCTACTCCAGGTACTTTCTGATACCAAAAAGGACAGGCGGCCTCAAACCCGTCCTCGACCTGTGCAACTTAAACAAATTCCTGGTGAGGAAGAAGTTCAAGATGCCCTCACTTGGAATATTGCTGCCTTACCTCCGCCAGGGAGACTGGCTATGCTCCTTAGACCTAAAGGATGTGTATACACACATCCTGATACACCCAGACCACAGGCAATATCTACGCTTTGTGGTGGGAGGTAATCACTACCAGTACAGAGTACTTCCCTTTGGCCTGGCCTCCGCCCCCAGGGTATTCACAAAATGCCTGGCGGTGGTGGCCACCTTCCTCAGTCTCCAAGGATTTTTTGTCTTCCCCTACCTAGTCGACTGGCTCATCAGAGCCACTTCAGCCATGGAGGTCCAACAGGCCACATCTCGCACCATCCAAGTGCTCCAGCACCTGGGGTTTGTAATAAATTACCCCAAGTCCAGCCTAGTGCCCAGTCAACAACTAGAGTTCATAGGGGCCAGACTGAATACCCTTCAAGCAAGGGCCTACCTGCCAGCAGATGGGGCAAAAAGGCTTCTGGCCCTGGCAGGTCAAATAAGAAGTAGATCCCAGGTATCAGCAAGACTCTTTCTGCGCCTCCTCGGGCACATGGCCTCCACCGTCCATGTAACACCAGATGTCCGCCTCCACATGCGCACAGCTCAGTGGTGCCTCAGAGACCAGTGGACACAGGCCACAGGCGGCCTCCGAGACAGAGTAAAAGTGTCCAGAAGGCTGTTACAGTCCTTGGAATGGTGGCTTCAACCATTACACTTGGAGGCGGGGATGACCTTCCATGCTCCCTGACACACGAGGATCCTGACCACGGATGCATCCTTACTGGGCTGGGGAGCCCGTTGCCAGGCTCTGTGTACTCAGGGTGTGTGGTCTCCGGACGAGAGCACACAACAAATCAATTTCTTGGAACTTCGTGCCATCCGCCTGGCTCTGAGTTATCTCCAGGAACAAGCAGGAATGAGTCTTCACATGTGGGTTTGTCGGCGCCGACGGAGCCCGCACGGGAATGCTCCCCAGCATCCAATCAGAAAGCCTTTGGGAGCATCCCTCGCGCCTGCGCGGTGGCTTCCCGCCCTTCCTACTCCCTCTCCCCAGTTTTCGTTTTTCCGCGGAGCCGGCAGGACGTACCTCCTGTCACCGCAGAAACTTTTTTCTTTATTTTTCCCTTTTTTCTTGTTTCTTGTGGTCGCGGCCTTTTTCCCGCCGACACCGGCACCACCGGTGCCTTATTCCTTCTTTTAATCCCTCGAGGTAAATTTTTTCCTCGAGTCCCTTCTGAGGCCTACCGGGCCTTTCCAGCATGGAGCCTTCTTCCCCTAAGAAGTGCCCTCACTGTGGAGACTTAGTTTTTTATTTAGACTCCAATGCCTGGTGTCTCTCCTGTTTGGGCCCTGATCCTTTTTCCCCCGGTCCACCGGGCTTCAGTGTCAGGAGAAGACCTTCCCTTTTTCGGGTGTCCCTCGATGACGTTTTTCCTCCTAAGGTGCGGTCATTGGTTTATTCTCTCCAGGATCAGGTAACCCAAAAACAGTCTGTTAAGGCTAGCCAAGTCTTGAGGGGCGAGTCTCATGCTCGGCATGATGACGGCTTTGGCCTCCCCCTCAAGTCTCCCTTGGCAAATAAACCCCGGCGGGAGTCTTCGGGCTCCAACGCATCCACGGGGTTTCGGGTTGTTCCTGGGGTTCGCTCCTCACAGAACATTCCCGAGCCATGCTCGAGGGTGGTATCCGCTTCGAGCGGTGCCGATTCCCCGGCATCGGTGCCGGCGTCGAGTGCGCCACTCTTCGCCAGGGATCGTCAGCTGGTGTCCTCGGTGCCTTCGGGGCCGATCGATTCGACCCAGACTGGCTTTCCTGCATCCCAGTCCTGCACGGGGGTGGTACCGGCTTTGAGCGGCACCGCCTCCCCGGCGTCGGCATTGGTGTCGAGTGCTCCACTCTTCACCAGGAATCACCACCTGGTCCCCCCGGTACCTTCGGGGCCGATCGATCTGACCCGGACTGGCGTTCCTGCCCCCCAGCCCTGCGCGGGGCTGGTGCCGGCCTCGGCCGGCGCCGATTCCCCGGCTTCAACGCGGGCGTCGAGTGCTCCGCTCGCCACTAGGGTTCGTCCTCGGGGGGCCTCGGTGCCTTCAATCGATATGACCCAGACTGGCTTTCCTTCGTCCCGGCCAGCCATGGAGTTGGTGCCGGTGTCAAGTAACGCCGATGCCCCGGCATCGGCGCCGGAGTCGGGCGTTTCACTCCCCACCGGGGCTCGTCGTCGGGTAACCTGGGTACCCTCGGGGCTGATCGGTACGCCCCGGAAGGGTTTTCCTCTTGGTAAGCCAGGCTCGGGAGGGGTACCGGCGTCTAGCGGTGCCTATCTTCCGACATCGGCGCCGGTGTTGGGTGTTCCCCTTTTCACCGAGCGTCGTCCTCGGCGGTCCTCGATGCCTGCGGCACCGATCGATGCGATTCCGATTCGCTTTCCGGGATCGGCATCGCCGCCACCGCCGCCGGGGCCCTCTAGGAGGGGTCGATAACCTCGCTCGGTTCGATGCCCAGCCTCGAATCGATATCCGGTCTAGAGGACTTGGTTCCGACACGTTTCGGAACCGATCTCTGTCCCTTCCGGCGACGCAGTACCGAGGATAATCACCACTGCTCTCCGGTTGCCTCGGAACCGCTTCGGCCTCCTCCGCTGTCTGCTCCGAGGGCATTGCCGCCCCCGAGGCCGGGGTCGGGGCCGATGCCGATTCCTGCGGTTCCATCGGTGCCATCGATCCTTTCGATGCCTAGCTTGGAATCAATACCAGGAACCGACGATGCAGTACTAACTGCCTCGAATCGGGACTGTCGATATCCTTCTCCGTCTAGCAGGATTCCTTTTGTGCACCAGTCTGGTAGGTCTTCTGGTGTCCAGGCGGCCCCTTCAACCTCAGCCTCCCCAGGAATAGCTCCTCTGGGAGAGCCTTCTTTTCAGGATTTTCTCCTTGACATGGCAGATTTGCTTGCCATTCCTATTCCTGGTCCTTCTCTAAGTCAAGGTCCTGCGGAACAGGCGGCCATAATGCTTCCTTTACATCCTTCCCTGCAGGATCTTCTTCTGGGGGTTTGGCGGTCGCCTTTGAAGGTTCCTGCTCCTTCTACAGCCATGCATGTTCTGTATCAGGTGCCCCCCTCTCCGGGGTTTCAGAAGCACCAACTTCCGCATCATTCCATTGTGGTGGAATCGGCACTGAGGAAGGTCGGAAGCAAGAAGAAACATTCTTCTTGCCCTCCAGGTCGTGCATCTAAAGCACTTGATACCATTGGGCATCAAACCTTCCAAACGTCCATGTTGGCTTCTAGAATTTTCATATATTTTTTATATGAGCCTGTCACTTCGGGAGGTCACAGAGAAATTATCTCTCTTGTCTCCGTTTTTGTCAGAAACTAAGGCCTCTGACTATTCCTTGCTTCTTTACCATTGCAGGAATATCTCTTGGTTCCTTTCTCGTGCTTCTCTAGACTCTTTTGAGTCTGTTGGCAGGTCCTCTGCTATTGCCATTGGAGCGCGGCGTACAGCCTGGCTGCAGGCTTCAGACTTGTGCAGATGGGCACAACATAATCTGGGTAATTCTCCGTGTACTGGAGAAAACCTTTTCAATAGCGAGGCTTTACGTCAGGTTGCTCAGTGCTCCGCTGACTTTCCTAGCACTGGAAGCCATCCCAAGCCCTCCTTTTCCCCAGGAGGTAGGAAATGTCCTACCAAACCTCCTTTCCCGAGGAAGAGAAAGTTTCATCCTTCTGCCCATCCTCCAGGTGTACCCAAGCAAGGGACAACTCACCCTGGTCTGAAGTTCCCGGACTCTCGCCAGGATACTCATACCAAGCAGCCATAGGCTCCTGTATGCGGCAGTCTACAATTAACTTCTTCTTACCAGAAGTTTATTCTTCCAGCTCTACACTGGGGTTTCGTTTCAGTATGACAAGTGGTTCGGATGCTTTTGTCCAGGGGTTAAGGTATTCTCCCTTTCTTCGTTGTAAAGGGAGATCACCACTATCCCATGATAGTTTCTGGCCCCACATAGACATTCTATCCTTCAACTGACTTACCCTAGGGTACGTCCTTCCGACCCCCTCTCTTCCAGGGTTCCCCTGCTTGAGTGGGTACCATACCGAAACATCTCTCTCTCTCTTCCAGTGTAGACTTTTTCTGTTATCCTTCAACGCATGTTCTGAACAACGCCTCCGACAGGGCCGGAAGATCTCCGCTCCCTTTGTCTGTTTTCTCCCTGTTTCATACAGGGGAATCCCCTTGCTCTTTTGTTCAGTTGCTGTGCGTGCAGGAGTTCCAGTGAGTGCTTTAATGCTTCTGCAAGCTGCCTTCAACTATCTTGCGTGCTAACACTCCCTGCAGGTTCTCTTCTTCTAGCCATATCCTTATCTAGGATGTGGCGACGTGTCTGACCCCTGTCAGTTTTATCTCATCCTCCTCCTGCACACTGCTCTCTGCAGTCTTCAGAGGAGCTTCCCATAGGGCATTGGACCTTGTCTCTGAGGGTCTTCCATATAATAGAAGAAGCTTGTATAGTCACTCCATGGCTATATAGATAATTATACCCTCTTGTCTCCCATTGTGGTACGGCAGACAAGTTCTTTTCTGCATGAATGTCCTGGGGACACGTCAGAAGCCTAAGTACTCCTGACGTGCTCTTACCAGACTGATATTATCCCCTGTTCTTCACGCAACTCTACTGCTAATCCCACTGATCTGCATCCCTGCACCACAGAAATAGATTCTCTATACTCTTCGGGTGGTTTCACCCCTATTATGGGATGAATCTTTTCACGTCACCTTCCCCAGGTGGACGTTCTTCTGTGGCTCAGTTGCAGGTCTGGATTCTCAGTATTATACTCATGTATGTATGTGTCCCCTGCATACATGTTTTTAGTACCTGGGTGGGCCTTTGCCATGCCCATCTACATCTAGATATATATCTATCTACGTTCTATATAGATATATATATCACACTTGTGTAGACAGATATACTCACATCTGTGTAGCTATGTATGTAGCTCCCTATATATATATCTATATAGGGAGGCGCATGTTGGGAGCTGTTCATAGCACCCTGTGTATTACCGACTATCTCCCCAACTGTCGGTACTTACGTTTTACTTTCTTAAGGGGTCCAGACAGTCCACTTGCTTATTATCATACGGCTCGGTAACTGGGACCGGTTATGTTCCAAATTACTGCTGTGAAGTCAACAGCTTCTATTTTTGTTATACACCTCCCTATCTATGAGGTATCCAACTCAATGTCTTCCTATCTCTTACCAGCTAGGAAAGACAGTGTACTTCTTCGGTATTCCGGAGTACAATCCTGTTCTCCCTGGGAAAAATGTTTTTTTCCATCCCTCTCTTCCCTTCCGGACTGGGTTCATTCCAGATCGGTCAGTCTTCTACTTTTAGTCCTCATGGTTAATGACTCTGCACCTAAAAGAGTTCTCAGCTTTTCACATAAAGCTTTCCATTGAAGACCTGCCGTTCTTCTCCTGCACCAGTTGACACCTGGGTCACCTGCCCTTCCGGACTTGGAACTTCATCCTCACTGCTGTGAAGTTCCCTTGAATATTCCGCTACTGCGTCTACAGTACCTCCGTCGCAGTTCTACTTCCTACAATCCAGTAGGTATGCTCTATATTGTACTGGTTCATTAAATACTTAATGATACTTGGCATGCATTCTAAAGACTCATCTCCCCTGTAGTCTTTAGGTTTTTTGCTGTTCCTCTGCAACTCTTCTCAAATCCTACCCCCCATCCCTCAGGGGATGCCGGGGATCCAGGTTGGGAAAATGCCGTCCTGTCCAGGGATACGCATTTTATGGGATCTTCCCTGGCATCCTCAGCTAGGGAGTCCCCACATGTGAAGACTCATTCCTGCTTGTTCCTGGAGATAGCACAGTTATTTACCTGTAACAGGTGATCTCAGGGAACAGCAGGAATTTGTCTTCACAACCCTCCCACCTCCCCTAGGAGTTGTATCTCTCTATTTCCTTTCCTCTTCCTCTCCTTCTGTCTCAGCTATGAAACTCAACTGGGGAGAGGCAGTAGGAACGGCGGGAAGCCACCGCACAGGCGCGAGGGATGCTCCCAAAGACTTTCTGATTGGATGCTGGGGAGCATTCCCGTGCGGGCTCCGTCGGCGCCGACGTACCCACATGTGAAGACTAATTCCTGCTGTTCCCTGAGATCACCTGTTACAGGTAAGTAACTGTGCTTTCTCTCAGACTTTGGCTCATCAGCCTGTCTTGGTACAGACTGACAACCAAGTAGCCATGTTCTATGTGAACAAACAGGGCGGCACGGGGGCCCGCCTGCTGTGCCAGCAAACCCTGGATCTGTGCTCCTTTGCAGTCCAACATGGCATGCATCTGAGGGCAGTTTACCGGCCAGGACAACTACTTAGCCGACAGACTAAGCAGGATTTTGCAGCTCCACGAGTGGCAGCTGGACAAGGGGGTAGTCCATTGGCTTTTTCAGACATGGGGGGTGACCAGTAATGGACTTGTTTGCGAGTCCACAAAATCACCAGTTGTCCCGGTTCTGCTCCAGGCAGCCACACCCATAGAGGGTGGCTGCCGATGCATTTCTCATATCATGGTCTGTGGGCCTCCTGTATGGTTCCCCCCGACGCCTCTGGTGGCCAAGACTCTATTCAAGATTCTCCAGGACAAGGCCTCGGTTATCCTGATAGCCCCCAGGTGGCCAAGGCAACCCTGGTTTCCGCTTCTACTTCAGCTAGCAGTGGAGGCCCCCATTTCCCTGGGGTCCTCTCCAAACCTCCTGTCCCAGGAGGGGGGCAGTCTCCTGCACCCCAGTCTCAGCTCCCTCAACCTAATGGCATGGCTGCTGAAAGGGTAGTACTTGCACCACTCTTCCTCCCAAAAAATGTGGAAGACGTCTTGCTGGCCTCAAGGAGGCTATCAACTAGACGGACTTATGCCTTCAAATGGCGTAGGTTTGGGATTTGGTATGAGAAGCAGAAAGTGAATCCTTCCTTATTGTCCCTCCAGTCTAGTCCTGGAAACTCTGGGTTGTGCTCCTCTTCCAGCAGCTTGGAGACTGAGAAAACGTCATTCTTTGATGGTATAAGGACACAGGCATCGCCTCCTCACTCCAGTTTGCTCAGTCTCCAAGCAGCTGGAGGATGTGAGTCTAGAGTTCCCGGCTCACTAGAGGAACAATTAAGGACTTTGTTTAAATTTAATTAGTTTTGGTGTAGTGTTTAGGTTTTATTTTGATTTGGGCTATTTTTTATCAATTGGGCCAAGTATTCCTCTCTTCTTGGGGATGTCGGCGGTATTGTTAGAGACCGCGTATACAGGGAGAGCAGCAGGAGATGTCCGAGGTTTCAGAGGACTTGCTCTTGGAGGAGGGGGAGCAAGATCCGGAGATAGAGGAAGAATTAGAGGAAGGAGAGATCGCGGAGCAGGAGGACCACGCCAGGGTGGTGCAGTTTTTTAGGAAGGAAGAGTTGCCGGCTCTTATTTCGGAATCTCTGAAGGCACTTAATATGCTGGAATTGGGGCCGGTGGAAGAGGCTCCATTAGAGGATCCGCTGTTGCAAGCGTTTCAGAAGACTCAGAGAGCCTTTCCCATGCACAGAGTGATAAAGGAAATGATACAAGGGGAGTGGGACATGCCCGAGGCGACACTCAAAGACTCAAGGGTTATGTCTCGCCTTTATCCACTAATAGAACAAGATAAGGAACTCTTTAGGGCACCAAGAGTGGATGCAGCCGTTTCAGCGGTAACTAAGAAGACGACCATTCCGGTTGAGGGGAGTGCGGCTCTCAAGGATGCACAGGATAGAAAGCTTATTAAAGCAGGTGTTTGAAGTGAATGCTCTTTACATTCAGGCGTCTATTTGTGGGGCGTGGGTGGCAAGAGCCTGTTTGCGCTGGTCTCAGCGGCTTCAGGGAGAGCGGATTGAGGAGTCGGTAGGTGAGGCAGCTCACCTGGAGTCAGGAGCGGCGTATCTCGCAGATATTCATTATGATCTCATTAGGGGGCTTTCGAACAGTATGGCTTCGGTGGTAGAAGCAAGGAGATATTTATGGCTGCGCAATTGGGCAACAGATGCGTCTTCTAAAGCCAGGTTAAGTAAGCTTCCTTTTAAGGGCAAGCTGCTGTTCGGAGAGGATTTGGACAAGCTTGTTAAGGATCTGGGAGATTCCAAGGGAGGACGGCTTCCAGAGGATAAGCAGAAACAAGCAGATTCCCTCCGATGGCTAGGGGACCGCAGAGGGTTTTCATCATTTTCGTTCCTCAAGGTTCACGCAGAATCAGAGGGGGCGTTTTCCCTATAGAAACCAGAGTTTTAGAGGCTTCCGTGGAGCGAGCAGAGGTTTCACTGCCGCCACTGCGGGGGTCAGGAAGCCGCAATGAAGCCAAGGAGACCCAGGTGGAGGTTCCAGTAGGAGGTTGCTTACAGGACTTTTATACCGCCTGGGTCCAGATTACGTCAGACCAGTGGGTGTTGGAGGTGATTCGAAGAGGCTATGCTTTGGAGTTTCAGCGACCGGTGACTGACTCGTTCATGCAGTTCCCCTGCTCGGCGCGTCGCAAGTGCGAGGCGGTCAGGCAGACCTTGGAAAGATTGATAGCTCTCAAGGCAGTAGTTCCGGTTCCGCCAGACCAATGCGGCGGCGGTCGATACTCCATTTTTTTTGTGGTTCCGAAAAAAGAGGGGTCTTTTCGGCCAATTCTGGATTTAAAAAGAGTGAACAGGTGTCTCCGGTTGTCTCATTTTCATATGGAGAAGTTAAGATCGGTTATTTTAGCAGTCAGAAGAGGGGAGTTTTTGACGTCCCTCAATTTGTCAGAAGCATACCTGCACATTCCGATTTGTCGGGAGCATCAGAGGTTTCTCAGATTCGCGGTGCCCATGGGGCATTTTTAGTTTCAAGCGTTGCCGTTCGGGCTAGCGATGGCTCCGAGGACGTTTACCAAGGTCATGGTAGTGGTGGCTGCGGCGCTGAGGAAGGAAGGCATTTGGGTTCATCAATACTTGGGACGACTGGTTAATTCAAGCAAAGTCACGAGCAGAGAGCGCGGAGGCTACTGCCAGGGTAGTTAGCTGCCTGCAGAGTCTAGGTTGGGTGGTCAATATGTCCAAGAGCAGGTTGGTGCCATCTCGGAGCCTAGAGTATTTAGGAGCCCGTTTCGATACTGCGGTGGGCAAGGTTTTTCTTCATACGCACCGCACGGTTGGCTTGCGAGGGTTGATTCAGCGATTTCTCAGCAGACCGCGTCCGTCGGCGTGGCATTATCTCCAGCTCATTGGTACGATGGTGGCGACAATTGACTTGGTGCCCTGGGCAAGGGCACATATGAGGCCGTTGCAGAGAGTGTTGCTCAGATGCTGGTCTCACCAGAACGGTCGGCTGTCCCGGAGGCTTCTATGTCTGGAGGAAACGCGGAGAGCTTTGCAGTGGTGGTTGCTTCCGGGATCGCTAGAAGAGGGCATGCCCTTGGAGACTCCAGGGTGGTTGTCGCTGACTACAGATGCAAGTCTTCTGGGCTGGGGAGCTCATTTTCAAGGAAGGTTCGCGCAGGGTCAGTGGACCGAACAGGAGAGAGTGTGGTTCATAAACAGGTTGGATCTGCGGGCGGTAGCATGTGCGCTACTGAGTTTTCAGCCCTATCTGCAGGGCAGAGCAATCAGAGTGTTTTCAGACAATGTGTTCACAGTTGCCTACAGGCAGGGAGGCACCAGCAGTGCGCCCTTGGAGGCCGAGGCGGATCGGTTGTTCGAATGGGTCGAGCAAAATCTTCAGGCTCTGTCGGCAGCACATATAGCTGGAGTGGACAATGTGGAAGCCGATTATTTGAGTCGAGTGGATAGATCCCAGAGAGTGGGCGCTTCATCTGGAGGTGTACGAGATGGTGGTGAGGCGTTGGGGGTCTCCAATAATGGATCTCATGGCAACGTTCAAGTCAGCAAAGGTAGGTCGGTTTTTCATCAGAAGGAGAGAGAGAATGTCGAAGGGGATAGATGCCCTCATTCAGGACTGGCCGGCAGGGCATCTGCTGTACGTGTTCTCTCCATGGGTGTTAATAGGCCGGGTAGTGCGACGCATAGAGCGGCACAAAGGTCTAGTGATTCTGATCACGCCGGACTGGCCGAGGCGGCCTTGGTATGCGGATCTCAGGAGGCTGGTAGTAGGGAAGCAGTGGCGGCTACCGGTCAGGGAGGATCTGCTGTCGCAAGGCCCGGTGCTTATGCCGCAGGTGGCTCAGTTCTCGCTTATGGCATGGCTCTTGAAAGGGAAAGGTTAAGAGCTAGAGGGTACTCGGAGGCGGTCATAGGTACCTTGTTGAGTGCTCGTAGAAGGTCCACGTTTCTAGCACATGTTCGAGTGTGGCGCATATTTGAGGCTTGGTGTGTTGACAGGAAGTGGCAGCCTATGCAGGTGTCAGTACCGCAGGTTTTGGCTTTCTTGCAGGATGGTTTTCAGAAAGGTTTAGCTGCTTCTTCCTTGAGAGTACAATTGGCAGCGCTCTCTTGTTATAGGGGAAAAGTCAAGGGGCAAGCGCTGGGCGCTCATGCAGATGTTAAGAGATTTTTAAGAGCGGTGGGCTGCTAAGGCCATCGTGCAGGCAGGTAGTTCCTCCGTGGGATCTGCAATTGGTTTTGGGAGGGTTCGGAGGCCGACCATTTGAGCCTTTGAGGCTTCCTTGAAGGATCTTACCTTGAAGGTAGTTTTCTTAGTGGATATTGCGTCAGCAAGGCGCATTTCGGAGTTACAAGCCTTATCATGTAAGGAGCCTTTCCTATCTTTTCAGGAGTCTAAAGTGGTATTGAGGCCAGTGCCGTCGTTTTTGCCGAAAGTAATGTCACCTTTCCATGTAAATCGGGCAGTATCGTTACCGGTGTTCCGGAGAGTTTCAGAGAATTCTTCCACACGTCAGTTGCATCTCTTGGATGTCCGTAGGGCATTAAAGAAGTATCTTCGACGGATGGCAGAGTTCAGAAAATCAGAGAATGTTATTTGTGGTGTTTGGGGGCCCTCAGAAAGGCATGGCTGCGTCAAAAGCGTCAATTGCTAGCTGGATTAAAGGGGCAATTGTGTAGGCTTACCTGGTGAAGGGTAAGCTGATACTGGACGGCTTAAGAGCGCATTCGACTAGAACGCACGCAGCTTCGTGGGCTGAGTTCCAGTTTGTCCTGCCGGTAGAGATTTGCATGGCGGCAACGTGATCCTCGTTAAATTCCTTTGTCAAGCATTACCGTCTGGATGTACAGGCGAAAAGGGATACCAGTTTTGGAGCAGCGGTGCTTCAGGCTGGTCTAGCAGGTCCTGCCTGTTGAATTCTTTCACTGCTCTGTTACATCCCCAGAGTTTCCGGGACTAGACTGGAGGGGCGATAAGGAAGAGTAAATTAGACTTACCTGCTAATTGTAGTTCCTGGAGGAACTCCAGTCTAGTCCCGGATCCCGTTCCGGTTCTTTGAAAGGCATGAAGCCTGAAGCAGGAAACCTCACAGGTAAGAGAAGAAGTAAACTGTGGGGGCTTTGGGTCCAGACGGGATATTTTTGAAATAAGGGTTTAGATAACAATAGAGTCTCTTTTTCTGGAGGGGAAGCGAGGGACTCCACAGTTAGAATACATTCTCAGCGGCAATAAGTATAACTTCTCGGAGGAAAGTTATACTGCTAGGTTTAGCTTGTTATGGTTATTGTTAGTTTCTAAATGTTACTTACTTAATTCTTGCTCCGGTGAGTCTACTTTGTCAATAGGTTACTGGAGTGAGGAGGCGGCGCCTGTGTCCTTATACCAGTGTCATCAAAGAATGGCGTTTTCTCAGTCTCCAAGCTGCTGGAAGAGGAGCACAACCCAGAGTTTCTGGGACTAGACTGGAGTTCCTCCAGGAACTACAATTAGCAGGTAAGTCTAATTTACTCTTTCTCCTGCCAGGTTGCAGTGGTACTACAGTATCTTCTCTACCTTTCGGATTTGGGCCTTAAGTCCAACTCCGTCAGAGTGCACCTCAGTGCCCTGGCTGCACACCACTCTCTGGTGGAGGGAAAGCCTCTCTCTGCTCATCCTCTGGTGTCTAGGTTCTTGAGAGGCCTACTTCCGCTGAAGCCCCCGGTCCGCCCTCCGGTGACCGAGTTGGATTTGAATGTGATTTTAGGGCAGCTTAAGTGGCCGCCTTTCGAGACAATGGCAACCTGCCATCTATGCTACCTTTCTTGGAAGGTAGTTTTCTTAGTGGCACTCAGGTCAGCCAGACGAGTGAGTGAGCTTCAAGCCCTTGTGTCTGACAGGCCTTATAGAAGGTTCTATAGGAACTGGGTGGTGCTCCGCACACACCCCAAGTTCCTGCCGAAAGTGTTCTCTTCCTTCCACTTCAATTCAAGAGGTGGCGCTGCTTACCTTCTTTCCTCAGACCGCATGCCAGTCGGGCAGAGACAGTTCTACATACCCTGGACTGTAAGAGGGCATTAGCCTTCTATATACAAAGTATGCAGGGCCATCGAAGGGCTTCTCAGCTCTTCGTGTCCTATGACACCAGTAAGCTGGGGATGGCTGTTTCCAAGCATACGCTGTCCACCTGGGCATACAGGGCAGCCGAGCTTCTGTTGGAGGGTCATGTTACGGCCCATCGGGTCAGGGCCATGGTGGCATCAGTGGCTCATTTCCACTCTGTTCCGTTGGCAGACATCTGCCGGGCTGCCACCTGGTCTTCGGGTCAGACTTTCGCAACCCATTACTGCCTGGATAGGGAGTCCCAAAGGGACAGTGCTTTTGGCCAGGCAACCTATTCGAGGTCTAAGCAACTCCTGCCCTCCGACCCTTCTGTGTCAGGCTACCAGAGTGCTACTCTCTCAGTTAGATTCCTATTGTGGTTGCTTGAGGCTCTCGTAGAGGGAGCCTATTTTTCAGCTGTGGGTTCTCGGTAGCCTATAGCTGGGGAGTCCCATATGTGAGGACTGACTTCCTGCTTGTTCCCAGAGAAAGCGTAGTTACTCACCTCTAACAGGTGTTCTCCGGAGACAGTCCTCACGACCCTCCCTTCTCCCCTTCGAGTTGCAGTCCTATCATTATATTTTGTTCCTTTTCCGTCTTTTTAGCTATGTCATTTGACTGAGCAAGATGGCACCCTTGGGCAGGAAGGGGACCGCGCATGCGTGATGCAATTCCCAAAGGCTTTCTCTGAAAGTTGGGGATTTGCTCTTCGCGAGGGCTCAGTCAGCGCCAACGTCGCCCATATGTGAGGACTGATTCCTGCTGTCCCCGGAGAACACCTGTTACAGGTGAGTAACTATGCTATCTCCCCAACAGAAGTGAAGATGGGAGCCTGCAGAATGATGAAAGCTGGACACCAGGGCTTGTAGAATCACCAATCCAACTACTCCAGCCTTGAATTGAAGAAATATTATGCAACCCTAGAAGTGGAGGAGGTGAAAGCATCCCAGGAAAGGGAAGAACCAGAGCTGGAGTACCCCAAAGTTGCAGAATCAGTGATCACAAGGAAGCGAAGGGAGTGGTGGTTGGTGACTCTCTTCTGAGGGGTACTGAGGCATCTATCTGCAGACCAGACTTTGTCCAGAGAGGTGTGCTGTCTGCCAGGTGCCAAAATCCGAAATGTTATGGAGAGTTTGCCGAGTCTCGTCAAGACTACTGACTATTACCTGATGATGATCATCTATGTCTGCACTAATGATACTGAGCATATGAAAAATGACTTCATGGCTGTAGGACAGAGGGTGAAGCAGATAGGTGCGCAGATGGTGTTCTCTTCAATCCTTCCTGTTGAAGGTAAAGGCAGAGGAAAAGAAGCTTGCATCCTGGAGATAAATGTATGACTGTGTGGATTGTGTTTTCAAGAGTGTTTTGGTTTCCTGGACAATGGGATGATGATCCAAGGGCTCCAGAGCAAAAATGGCATCCATCTGTCCAAGAAGGGCCGACATGTCTTCAGTAGCAGACTGGCTAACGTATTGAAGAGGGCTTTAAACCAGATTTGTTGAGGTTCGGTGAAGAAAGCCTCCAGGTAAGTGAAACATTAAATATCTCTATAGAAATGGGTAAAAAGAGCAACATCTGGAAAGCGGTGTGTATAAATGCCTATAGCATGGAAAATAAGATCACAGATGGTTTTAGGCTTTTTATGGAATAAGCTGATTTGGATTTAGTGGCAGTTACAGAGATATGGTTCGTGGACAACCATGGCTGATATGTAATTATACCAAGCTATATCTTATTCAGGAAGGATAGGGTAGGAGGAAGGAAAGGAGGAGTGGCGCACTATATGTAACAATAGCATTAAAGCTATAGAATTACAGGGCTTAAAAGAGAGAGAGGGAGGCACTGTAGGTTAAACTAGAAAGATAGAAAGAGAAACCAATTTGCATTGGTGTGATATACAGACCCCACTCACAGGGAGGAGAAGTAGACTGAGATTTAATAGAAGACATTTGCAGCATTGCTAGGAAAGGGGAAGTGCTATTGATAGGTGATTTCATTATGCTTTATGTGGATTGGCATATTCCTGTTGCGGTGTCATCTAGAAGTAAGGAGATCCTAGAGTCTCTACGGGGAGAACTATTCAGGTTAACTGGTAACAGAACCCATACGTTAAGGGGCCAAACTGGACTTGGTTCTTACCAATGATGAAAGTGTGTCTGATGTTATAATGGGAGATCATCTTGCATACAGTGATCACCAGATGGTGTCATTCAGTATTAGGACTAAGGCAGGTAAAATCCATTCAAAAGAAAGGCTTTTAGATTTTAGGAAAACTAACTTTGCCAAGATGGACCAGTACCTCAAGGAGTCATTAGTGGGATGGGAACAGCTAGAGAATGTAGAAAAACAGTGTGCAAAACTGAAAGGGGATATTTTAAGGGCAACCAACCTTTTTGTTAAAAAGGTAAATAAAGGTAAAAGACAAAGGAGGCTGCTGTGGTTCTCAAAAGAAGTAGCTGAAAAGGAGAAGAAGAAGAGGGAGGCCTTCATGAAATACGAGAGATCACAGAGAGAGGAAAACTGGCATCTATATTTGGAAAAATGTAAAGCTAGCAGAATAGTCGGGAAAGCAAAGATACTAAAAGAGGAAGAAATAGCCAATGCAATAAAATAGGGGGATAAGACATTTTTCAGATATGTTAGTGAGAAGAGAGAGGGCAAAAGTGGTATTATCAGACTCAAGGGTGAAGGAGGGGAATATCTAGAAGCTGATGAGGATAAAGCAGAATTGCTTAACAAATTTCTGTAGGGCCATGAGCAGGACCTCAGAAAATAGGCACAGAAGTGACGGGGATCTCGAACAATTTTCAGAAGACTGTGTTCGGAAGGAACTAGCTAAACTAAAAGTAGACACAGTGATGGGACCAGATGGGATACATCCGAGAATACTGAAGGAACTTAGGAATGTTCTAGCGGCTCCGCTGACTGACCTTTTCAATGCCTCTTTAGAGTTGGGAGTGGTACCAGAGGACTGGAGAGAGACTCATGTGGTCCCTTTACACAAAAGTGGAAGTAAGGATGTGGTTGAAAACTACAGGCCGGTTAGCCTAACCTCTGTGGTGAGTAAATTATTGGAAACTCTGCTCAAAGAGAAAATAGTGAGGTTTCTGAAGCCCAATGAATTACAGGATCGAAAGCAGCATGGATTTACCAGAGGCAGGTCTTGTCACCCAGTCAAAGAAATCTGATTTCTTTGACTGGGTGACCAGGGAATTGGACCGAGGGAGAGCCCTAGATGTGGTGTACTTTGATTTCAGTAAAGCCTTTGATACCGTTCTGCACAGGCGACTTATCAACAAACTGAGCACCCTAGGGGGATGGACCCTAAAGTTACTGATTGGGTTAGAAATTGGTTGAGGGGGAGGCGACAAAGGGTACTGGTAAATGGAGCTCACTCTGAGGAGAGGGAGGTTGCCAGTGGTGTGCCGCAGGGATCTGTCCTTGGTCCGATTCTGTTTAACATCTTTGTTAGTGATATTGCGGAAGGGCTGTTGGGTAAGGTTTGCCCCTTTGCGAATGATTCCAAAATCTGCAATAGAGTTGAGACCCAGAAAGAAGTAGATGACATGAGGGATCTAGCTAATCTTGGAGAATGGTCTAGAATTTGGCAGCTGAGATTTATTGCTAAAACATGCATGGTCTTGCATTTGGACTGCAAAACTCCAAAGGAGAGTGGTACTGTGTCGGGGGGGGGGGAGGCGGGGGGAATACGTCTGTCAACAAAAGAAGAGCGGAATCTGGGCATGATTCTGTCTGACGACCTTAAAGTAGCTAAACAGGTAGAAAGGTGCTGCGAAAGCTAGAAGGATGCTTGGGTGCATAGAGAGAGGAATGGCCAGCAGAAGAAAGGAGGTGATAGTGCCTTTGAATAAGTCTTTGGTGCAACCTCATTTGGAGTATTGTGTGCAGTTCTGGAGACGACACCTTCAAAAGGATATAAACAGTTTGGAGTTTGTGCAGAGGGTGGCTACTGAAATGGTTAGTGGTCTTCGTTATAAAGCATATGAGAACAGACTTAAGGATCTTAATTTGTATGCTTTAGAGGAAAGGTCTGATAGAGGAGATATGATAGAGATGTTTAAATATCTCCATGGCATAAATACACAGGATGAAAGCCTCTTTCGACTGAAAGCAAGCTCTGCTATGAGGGGACATAGGATGAGGGTGAAAGGGTATAGACTCAGGAGTACTATGCGGGGAATATTTCTTTACAGAAAGATTGGTAGATGCATGGAATAGTCTCCCAGTAGAGGTGGTAGAGATGAGGGCAGTATTTGAATTCAAAAAAGCATGGGACAAACACAGAGGATCTCTAAAGGAAAAGAGGGGACTATTGTAGTAGTTGATATGGAAGGGAAGACTAGATAAGCCATGTGGTCTTTTTCTGCTGTCATGTTTCTGTTTCCCTTCCAGGCCCTGCCACATCAGAGAGTGCTGATGACAGATGACTCCAAGCTGGGCTGTGATATGCAGTTGGATGGCCTGCTCACAGCGGGTCTGTGGACAACAGCGGAAAACCTCCTTCAAATCAATTTCCTTGAGCTCCGGGCCATTGCCAATTCCTTACGCGTGTTCTGGCAATTGCTTTTCAATCAGGTTGTCCTTATACAAATGGACAACCAGGTGGCCATGTTCTACATCAACAAACAGGGCAGTACGGGCTTGTATCTCCTCTGCTGGGAAGCAGTCCGTCTCTGGAAGTTTGCCTCTATGCACAGCATGCTCTTCCGGGTGATTTATCTACCAGGGAAGCTCAGTGCATTGGCGGATAGACTCAGCAGAGTTCTCCAACCGCACAAGTGGTCTCTCAACACCTGGGTAGCAGACCACATCTTTCAGATGTGGGGCACCCTGTCCATGGACCTTTTCGCCAGTCCTCACAATGCCAAGCTGCTGCAGTTTTGCTGCAGGGTCCCCTGCAGCAGTCAGCTGCCAATGCCTTCCTTCTGGATTAGAGCGACTGCCTTCTCTGTGTTTACCTCCCGACTCCATTAGTGCCAAAACCCTCTTCAAACTGCAGGCGGACAAAGCCACCATGATACTTATAGCACTGCATTGTCCCAGACAGCTCTGGTTTCCCCTGATGCATCAACTCTCCTTGAGGCCACAAATTCATCTTGACTATGTCCCGGATCTGTTAACTCAGGAGAAGGGGACCCTCCTCTATACCAACCTCAATCCCTATCTCACGGCTTGGACGCTGAGCAGATAGCTCTTGTAAACTTCAGCTTACCAGCAAATGTTGAAGATTATTTTTCTTGCCTCCCGCAAGTACTCCATCAGATGGGCCTATGCTTTTAAGTGGCGCAAATTTTCACTTTGGGGTGCAGACAGAGCTTTATCCCTTTTCTTGCTCTGTTGATATGGTGCTGTCTGTCTTGCTTCATCTCTCTAACTCTGGGTTGAAATCTAACTTGTTCACAGTGCATCTCAGTGCCCTAATGGCTTACCACCATGCAGTAGCTGGTCAGTCTCTTTCCACCCATCCTCTCTTGGTAAGGTTCATGAGGGGTCCCGGTCACCGCTGGTTGCGAGGGACCTGAATGTTCTTGGCCAGCTGCTCGCTCCACCTTTTGAGCAACTCGCCTCCTGCCTTCTCAGATTTCTTACCTGGAAGGTTATCTTTTTGGTAGCGCATCCACCATATACCAGGTTTCACAAGAATAGAGTTGGCCTCCACACTCATCCCAAGTATCTTCTTCAGGTGGTTTCCGCTTTTCACCTTAACTAGTCGGTGGTCCTGCCCACCTTTTTTTCCCAAGCCTCACACCAATAGGGCTGAGGCCTCCTTACAGACTTTGTAGGAGAGCGCTGGCTTTCTATCTGGAACAGAACTAAAGCCCACTGCTGCTCCCCCCAGCTCTTCATCTCTTTTGATCCCAACCAACTGGGTGTTGCCATCTCCAAACACACCCTCTCCATTTAGGTGGTGGACTGCATTTCCTTTGCTTATGCCCAGACTGTGCTCAATTTGAACCGTCAATGTCCAAACTATGGCAGCTTCTGTAGTTAACCTCCACTCAGTCTCCACAGTAGAGATTTGTAGGGCTGCTACATGGTCGCCTGTCCACACTTTCGCAGCACGCTATTGCTTGTATGCAATTTCCTGGCATGACAGCACCATGAAAGCCAAGCCATACTCTGGCACCTCTCTAGAAATTGATGCAACTCCTTCCCCCCAGCCCTTCTGTCTGTCCAGGCTACTGTGGAGTCAAACTGATGTTGATTCCTCTGCTTGATGCTGACTTTCGGAACTGTTCAGCATTTTTCTGCTGTTCTTCCCGGTTCGTTTTTTCTGGTTGCCCTGTTAGGCTGTTTATAAGTTTTTTTGAGTAGCCTGTAGCTTGGGAGTCCAATATGGGAGGACTGACTTCCTGCATGGTCCCGGAGAAAGCGTAGTTACTCATCTGTAGCAGGTTTTCTCTGGGAACAGCAGAAATCCGTCCAAACTACCCTCCCTCCTTCCCATGGAGGAGATTTTCTTTTTTGAGTTTTATTATGCTATGTTATCATGCTGAGGTAAGAAGGCTCCTTTGGACGGGAAGATGGGCATGAATGCATGGTCGATCTACCAAAGGCTTTCTCTGAAAGCTGGGGAGCATTTCTCACACGGGCTCTGTCAGTGACATCACCCATATGCAAGGACTGATTCCTGCTGTTCTCCAGGACCAAGCAGGAAGTCAGTCCTCACATATGGGTGTCATCGACGCTGATGAAGCCTGTCAGACGGCTGCCTGGGTGAGAATGTTCATAGTCTTGGCAAGTGCATATATCAATATGATTTGCAAGGGATTGTGGGAAATGCAGTTTATTCACACCAGACACAGCTGCTCACAATAATTAGTTGTGCTTGAGGGTAAAGCCAATAAGATATTTATTTATGGGGTTATTTCTCCCAACACAGATATGCTTGGTAGCACATAAAACAGGATACTTGCTTTCAGTGTTAAACTTGGAAAAACAAAATCAGGAAAACAACAGATGAACTTGTCAGGCAATCAAAGCAAAAGAATAAAGACCTGGTTGGTAACAAACTGGTCTTTTCTGTAGGCTTTAGCTAATATTTTCTTAGCAGTGTTTCAAACAACAAACAAAATCCACAAAGAAGGGAAAAACTGTTCTTTTCAGGTTAACTTCTTATATCTTCCCACATAGATTCAGAAGTGATTCCCTCAGAGCTCACAAGCAATTAGGTAAGGCTCAATTGCTAGCAGTTATCCAGCTGAAACCCCTTAGCGGGCTTAATTTCTACTGCATGGCTCAAAATCCTACGCAGGAGCTTTTCTGAGTAGATTAAAGAACACGTTTGTATTTCTTTGTGTTGGTTGTAGTACTTTGTAACAGAAAATTACCACAGGAGTTTAGACAGAGAGCAATCCATGTAAACACAGCCTTCATCCGCAACCTCTCCCCCTTCTTCAACAATCATGGGTTCAATATCATGGATTGGCACAGAGGAATTTCTCAATGGAGCACTCTCAGGACAATACTTGCTTCCCTGCTGTCTTACAAGGGTATAGCTAGGGCATAGATCAGTGTTCATACCTGAGCTTCCATTGCTGTTAGAGTTCCTCTCTATATAGCCTGGCCAGTATGTAGTCCAGTTCTTATGTCCAGCCTTCCAATCCAGATCCCTGGACACTGGGTCTCTCTTCACATACCTTCTGGCACGGGTCTTAGGGTCCCTTCCAAGTGCAGCCGTCTCCCTCACAGGTACCGTCTGGAGATTCCTAGCTCTGCAGCACCATTCCTCTGGCTTTCCCCAGTCCAATGGTGTATGCTGGCCCTTGGAATGCCTCCCAGTATACGTACTGCTCCGGACTCCTCTAGACCTCCCAAAGGCTTTTCTCTTCTTTCTTCCAAAGGGTTTCTTGCCCTCTCTGTCTGTCCGCTCTGGCTTCTGCTTCTGATGATCCTCCAGATGAAACTGAGGATAATTCTGAGGATAATTCTCTGTAGAATAAACTCTACCTTTATTCTGCTTTGATGAGTGCTCCACCTTAGCACAGCGCAGCTGTGCTGAATCAGGCCCTGCCCTTTGAGATGAGTGCTTGGGGATTACCTCATAGCCCTCCTGATTGAACACACGTTTCCCCACTTCAGCTCCTCTAATGGCTGTTGGAAACCTAGTGCATTCTTGGACTGGTAGTCTTTTATGGGAAAATTCTGTTTTCTTATTTCTACCAGAACTGACAGGTTGCTTGTTCAGTCACTTCACCTTTACTATAGCTCCTTCCTGAGCTATGATAAGCTTCCTTATCACAAGCCCCAGTGGAGCATTTCCCCAGCTTTCCATTAAAGCCTTTGGGAATGCAGGCATGCATGCGCAGTAACATTCCCTCCTAAAGGTGCCATCTTACCCCAGTCTCTCTTTTTCCGAGAAGCCCACCGGACGTGTGTCCTGTCATCCCGGATAAAGGTTTGATTTTTTTTTGGCGATTCTCGCTATTTTTTTTTCCCGGTTCGATGCCGGTTCCCCTCCCGCCGGGTTCGGTACACCGGTATCGAGCCTGTTTCTTCTTTTTTGTTTTTTGCACTTCGTGGCTGGCGTTCGCGCCCTGTTTTGCTTTTTCCCTGGAAGGCCGGTCCTTTGACCTCGCGGGGACTCTTTTTTTTTCCCCGATGGCTTCCAGCAGTTTTAAAAAGTTTGATCGGTGTAAGAAGTTGAGGTGTCTCACCGACACACACGACTGCTGCCTTCGGTGCCTCGGTCCTGATCACGACCCTAAGACGTGTGGACCATGTGGGAAGATGTCTTCCAAGGCACTGCGAAGTCGCCAGCAGCAGAAAGAAAGAGAGGCTTTTTTCTGACTCAGCCTCCGGCCGGGCCCAGACCTCGTCTGAAACCTCGACATCTCGGGATTCAGATCCCGAGCGCCGTCTTGGCTCCTCGGACAGGGGGTCCCCTGACCGGGAACGCAAGAGGAAGAAGCGGCTCGTGAGGGCGTCGTCGGAAGAGGTCCCTGGCTCCTCGAGGGCCAGGTCTAAGACCCCCGACCGTCGCCCCGGGCCCATGGAACAAGAGAAGCCTGCCAAAGTTCCTCGCGTGGAGCCGGAGTCTGCTGGGCACGTAAGCCCCGTAGTCCTCGAGGACTCTCCTCCCAGAGAGCCGACGTCGGGCCCGGCGCCGCCGGGGCCTGAGTCGGTGGCTGCTGCGTCTCCCGAGCTGAGTCTCAGGATGACAGCCTTGGAGTGCAGACTGTCTGCCTTCATGGAGCAGCAGCGGGCACTGATGGCCAGCTTGTCTGGCGCATCTGCCCCTACCACCGGGACATCGACATCGAAGTCGACCCCAGAGACCGAGCCGATACTCGAGACCATGATGGCTCGAGGTCGACCTCGGTCGCGGTCTCCCTCAACCTCCCGTTCGGGACCGAGGGCGTCGACGCCAGTGCCTCCGGCGTCGGGGCGGGTGCTCCAGGGCCCCGCGGGGTCAGATCCTGACTCCTCGTCGGACGAGTCTGCCTGGGAGACGGAGGATGAGGAGTCCCCCGACACATTCAAGACTTGGTGCGTCCTGTTGGACTCACCGCAGTCTGAACCCCGGAGTAGATCCCCTCTGGAGGATACCCGGTTCTCGGAGTTTGTCCAGGATATGGCCACCGCGTTGGCTATCTTGGCAGACCCCGAGGAAGAGCCTCGAGCCGAGGAGCTTGAGGCCCTGCAGTATGACTCTCCTCCGAAGGAGGCCTTTACTGTCCTGGTTCCTCCGATGCTGGAACGGCTCCTCTTTCGGATGTGGGAGGCACCGGCCTCGGCGCCGGTTTTAAGCAAGCGGGTCGATTCGATCTATCGACTCCGGAAGAGCCCTGGCTTTCAGAAGGCGCAGCTACCACACCATTCCAGGGTTGTGGAATTGGCCATGCATCGCCTGAAGAGTCAGAAGATGCACTCCGCAGTGCCCCCCGGCAGGGAGGCCCGGAACCTCGATGGCGTTGGTAGAAAGTGCTTCCAGGGCTCGATGCTTGCCGTGTCCAGTCTTACCAGCTGTACATGGGCATGTATTTGCGAGACCTGGCCAAGGAGTTGGCCGGGTTCTCTGCTGGTCTCTCCGGGGAGCCCTTGCAGAGATTCAAGTCCTTGTCCTCGGGGATTCGGGACTGCTCCAAGTTTGTCCCGCACTGCCTACGATGGCTTCGAGGCTTCGGCCCGAGTTGCGGCAGCAGGCATCACGGCTCGACGCCAGGCATGGCTGCAGTCATCGGACCTCGAGCCATGGGTTCAGGACAAGTTGTTCGATGTCCCTTGCCGAGGTGAGAACCTTTTTGGCAAGCCCATGGCCGAGAAGGCTGCACAGCTCGAGACCGAGCACCTTACAAGGACAAGGCTGTCTAGAAAGACCTCTGCCCCTTCTCACAAAAAGAAGGGCTAGGGTAAAAAGCCCTTTTACCCGAGGAAGGGCACTGCCTACAAACAGTACCCACAATATCAGGCTGCCCAAGCTGCCCCTCAGGGTCAGCAGGCCAAGGGGCAGGGTAATGGGCCCCGTAGGCAGAGGACCCCCAAGCCTCCGGCCCCTGCTCCTACTCAGCAGGGTGGGGGCTTTTGACTCCTTAAGCATAGCCTCTCCGACGCCGTCCCTGCTCTCCCAACCCTGCACAGGAGGTCGCCTTGCTCTGTTTGCCCATCAGTGGCCACTCATCACTGGAGACAGTTGGGTGTTAAGGATAGTCCAGAAGGGCTGTGCACTACACTTCATACAACTGCCTCCTCCATGCTTTCCAGGGGAACCTCCAAGGCCTCCACTGCACACAGATCTTCTCCTCCAGGAGCTCCAAGGTCTGTTGGTAGACAGGGCGGTGGAGCCTGTGCCTCCCCACTTGCAAGGTCAAGGGTTCTACTCCAGGTATTTCCTGGTACCCAAAAGAACCGGTGGTCTTGGTCCTATTCTGGATCTCAGAAACCTCAACAAGTTCCTGGAGAAGGAAAAGTTCAAGATGCTTACTCTTGGAACACTTCTGCCCTACCTCCAGCAGGGAGATTGGCTATGCTCCTTAGATCTAAAGGATGCGTATACCCACATCCTCATTCATCCAGACCACAGAAGGTACCTCAGGTTCATTGTGGGAGGAAACCATTATCAGTACAGAGTACTGCCTTTTGGCCTTACCTCCGCTCCCAGGGTCTTTACCAAATGCCTGGCAGTGGTGGCGGCCTACCTGAGAAATCAGGGAATCTTTGTCTTCTCCTGTCTGGACGACTGGCTCATCAGGGGTCAGACATGCCAAGGGGCCAGGCAAGCCACCCTCAGAACTATTGCTCTTCTTCAAGGCTTGGGCTTTGTAATAAACTTCGCAAAGTCCACTTTGCTCCCCTCCCAGAACTTGGAGTTCATAGGAGCAAGGTTGGACTCTCTGCTGGCAAAGGCATTCTTGCCAGAAGACAGAGCCCAAAGACTGATAACCTTAGCAAACCCATTTCTCAGCAGGTCACTGGTCTCCGCCAGACTCTGCCTGAGGCTTCTTGGCCACATGGCTTTGACAGTACATGTGACCCCCAATGCCAGGCTCCATATGAGGCCTGCACAGTGGTGCCTGCGGACTCAGTGGTCACAGGCCACAGGCAACCTCAAAGACAGGATAGAAGTGTCCAAACACTTGCTGCACTCCCTCAGATGGTGGCTACACCCGCCCAATCTGTTGAAAGGAGTACCTTTTCAGAGTCCTGCGTTCACAGTGGTCTTGACCACAGATGCCTCCCTGCAAGGCTGGGGGGCTCATTGTCTAGGCAAGTGCACCCAGGGCCTGTGGTCTCCCTGGGAATCTGCACAGCAAATCAATCTCCTGGAACTCAGAGCTATTCGGTTAGCCCTCAAGGCTTTTTCTCAGACCCTGGCTCAGTCTGTCCTAGTTCAAACAGACAACCAGGTAGCCATGTTCTGTGTGAACAAGCAGGGCGGAACTGGGTCCAGGCTCCTCTGTCAGGAGGCACAGGACCTTTGCTTGTTTGCTCTCAGACACAACATGCTCCTCAAAGCAGTATATCTACCCGGCCAGGAGAACTACCTGGCGGACAGGTTGAGCAGGATTCTGCAACTCCACGAGTGGCAGCTCCATCCTTTGGTAGTTCAAAAGATTTTAATGAAATGGGGACTTCCATCCATAGACCTCTTTGCCAGTCCTCTGAACAAACAGCTGCCAAACTTCTGCTCCAGGCGACCGCATCCTCTGCTGGTAGCACCAGATGCTTTTCTGATTCCCTGGTCTCAGGGCCTCCTGTATGCGTTTCCTCCCACGCCCTTGGTGGCCCAAACTCTGTTCAAGAAATCTTCAGGACAAGGCCTCGGTCCTGCTGGTCGCTCCCAGGTGGCCCAGACAGCCCTGGTTTCCACTTCTGCTTCAATTGGCAGTAGATCCCCCTCTGCCTCTGGGGTTGCAGCCCAACCTTCTCTCTCAGGATCAAGGTGCCCTTCTGCACCCCAATCTCAAAGCTCTCTATTTGATGGCCTGGAGGCTGCAAGGGTAGTTTTGGTTCCCTGGGGCCTACCTCAGGAGGTTGAGGAGGTTGTCCTAGCCTCTAGGAAACAGTCCACTAGGAAAACCTATGCTCTTAAATGGAAAAGGTTTTCCGTGTGGTGTCAGTTAAGTACAGAGGATCCTTTCTCCTGTACTGTACCAGTAGTGCTTCAGTACTTACTGCACTTATCCAATCAAGGTCTTAAGTCCAATTCTGTTCGGGTCCACCTCTCAGCTCTAGCAGCTCACCACTCACTGGTGGAAGAACGCTCTGTCTGTTCACCCTTTGGTGTCCCGGTTCCTCAGAGGCTTGCTCTTGCTCAAGCCTCCAATCCGTCCTCCTGCCCCTGAGTGGGAGTTGAATGTGGTCTTGCAACAACTGACTCGCCCACCTTTTGAGCCGATGGCTACTTGTCCACTATGCTTCCTCTCCTGGAAGACACTCTTCCTGATAGCCCTTACCTCGGCTAGGCGAGTGAGTGAGCTTCAGGCCCTGGTCTGTGATAGGCCTTACACCAGAATTTATAGGAACAGGGTAGTCCTCAGGACTCATCCAAAGTTCCTTCCAAAGGTTGTCTCCTCTTTCCACCTCAACCAGGAGGTGGTTCTTCCAACATTCTTCCCTAGGCCTCATGCAAGCCAGGCTGAAGCAGTTCTGCATACCCTGGACTGTAGGAGGGCCTTATCCTTCTACCTTGACCGTACGCAAGGGCACAGAAGGGCTACTCAGCTCTTCATTTCTTTTGACCCTAATAAATTGGGGTTAGCTGTGTCCAAGCGTACCTTGTCCACCTGGGTGGCTGACTGTATCACCTGGGCTTACAAGGCGGCTGACCTTCCTTTGCAGGGTCGGGTCACGGCCCACCGTGTCAGGGCAATGGCTGCCTCAGTGGCTCATCTCTGCTCTGTACCGTTGGTAGACATCTGCAGGGCTGCAACTTGGTCTTCAAGCCAGACGTTTGCGGCCCATTACTGTCTGGAGAGGGAGTCCCGTAGGGACAGTGCTTTTGGCCAAGCAGTACTCCGGAATCTCTTTTGAGGTTTAGGCAACTCCTGCCCTCTTGCCCTCTGTTGGGCTACCGGTGGAGGTTGTGTCAGTGAAAAGCCTTTCTTTGCTGGGACTAGAGGGAGTTCTCCTGTTCAGCCTGGGTTTCTGGTAGCCCAGAGCTAGGGAGTCACCCATATGTGAGGACTGACTTCCTGCTTGGTCCTGGAGAAAGAGTAGTTATTCACCTGTAACAGGTGTTCTCCAGGAGCAGCAGGAATCAGTCCTCACAACCCTCCCTCCTCCCCTGGGAGTTGCAGTTGTACATAGTTTATTTTTACATTTTTTTGTGTGCTGTTCTTAGCTATGTCATTTGACTGAGGTAAGATGGCACCTTTAGGCGGGAAGGGAACCACGCATGCGTGCCTGCATTCCCAATGGAAAGCTGGGGAAATGCTCCCCTGGGGCTTCATCGGCGTCGATGACACCCATATGTGAGGACTGATTCCTGCTGCTCCTGGAGAACACCTGTTACAGGTGAGTAACTATACTAACTATAAGTAAAAATTTCACCTTTCTCTTTGGCATCATATGGAACTCCTCTAATGCTCTCATGGACCCCCCGAGTTTGTAGACTACAGTTGAGGAAACAGTGCTCAGAGTTTTATGATGGTTTTTAAAAAAATACATATTTTTTACTTTTATTTCATTTATTGTACTTACATCCCACTTATCTCGTGTCTAAATGGGTAAGAATAAACAAAAACTCAGTAGTACTTTCATAATAAGGAAAGCCTGTGTAAGGTAATCATATTGTGCTGCTTGTAAGAAAGTAACTGCAAATTTAATAATCAGGAGTTTTCAATTTGTCAAATGTTAATTGTATGCGCACATGTGTATTTCCAGGTTTTTAAAAAGCCCCCTCCAGGAGTTCGAAAAATAGTGATTGCTACTAACATTGCAGAGACCAGGTAAGAATTTACAAATCTGCTTTCTTAGATGCACAATGTGTGATAAAATGTTGAGTTGCATTTTGTTCATACATCTGAGTGAGCTATCCGTGGAGCAAAAGATACATCAAGGCATAGTTACAATTATAGGATAATAGCTGAATGTGATTTATTGCGATGTCTTTATTTATTTATTTATTTATTTTAATTTCTTTTATACCGCACTCTTCGACATCAGCGCGGTTTACAGAGAACAAAAACAAAAACCAGAACAACAGGCTGTTCGGAGTTACATATAACAGGATTATCAACTTGGAAAACAAGGGAGAACTATTTACATGGAAAATGTAATCTGTTAACTAGATCACATGCTCGAACTATGTACATGAATAAGCACGATTGTTGGGAGCAAGGGAAAAAAACTGAAGTTGGATATGTAGTGGGACTAGATGTTATCTTCATATGGGGTAGTATCTGGTGAATAGGGTGAATTTAAGGGCCTTTCTGAACTGGGTTAAGTCGGTTATGGTACGGATGTCGGCAGGGAGCGAGTTCCAGCATTTTGGTGCGCAACACAAGAAGGCTCTGTTAGCTGTTGATAGATTGTATGTTGTAATGGCCTTTGGTGTTGATAAGGAGTTTAATGTTGCCTGTCTTCTGTTTCTGTTTCGTGGTACAGTTTGGATGAGCTCAGAAAGTGAGTTGGAAGATAGTCCCTTTATGGCCTTGAATGTTAGAATCAGGATTTTGAACATCAGCCTTCCGTGTATGGGGAGCCAGTGGAGCTGTTTGAGGATTGGTGTAATATGTTCACTCTTGGACGCTCCTTGAAGAACCCTTGCGGCAGTGTTCATGGCGAGCTGTAATGGGCTCAAGGTGGATTGTGGGAGTCCTTGAAGAATTGAGTTGGCGAAATCAAAATGTGGTATGATTAGGGCTTGGTAAATGGTTCTGAAGTCTTCTGGGTCAAGTAGGGAGCGTAGGTGCTTGAGCGTGCGTATCTTGAAGTAGACAGCTTTTACGATATTATTTATGTGTGGTTTCATGTTGAGCCGGTGGTCCAGTGTGACTCCAAGGTATTTTATTGCTTCCTTAGTGCATAGTTCCGCTCCTTTGACTTTTAAATGTGAAGGTGGGGTGAAGTTGGTGTCTCTGGTGATAAAGAGAACCTCGGTTTTCTTGTGTTGAATGCGGAGGTTCTGTGACAGGAGCCATTCTGAGACTGCATCGAAGCAGTTTGTTATAGGTAGTAAATCCATTTGCTTTGTGGAAAAAGGTATGTAGAGTAGGATATCGTCTGCGTATACCATACATTTCACATTGAATGACCTGATGATATTGCAGATCGGCTGCATATAGATGTTGAACATGAGGGATGAGAGAGAGGACCCTTGCGGAACCCCTTGTTTTGATGGAAGAGTTCGGATTTCTCCTGTTGCAGTTTTTACATATTGCATTCTGGTATCAAGGTATGATCTGCACCATTCAAGTGCTGAGTTATGGACGCCTTTTTCTTTCAGTCGAACGAGGAGAATCTCATGGTTTACCGAATCAAACGCTGCTGCTATATCTAGGAAGATTAGCACAACGCCTTGCTGTAAGTTGTCTATAGTGGTGAGAACATCATTGAATAGGGTGGTGAGCAGTGTCTCAACCCCGTGGAATTCTCTGAAGCCGTGTTGAGAATGGTCAAGGGGGGCTGCGGAATCTATATGGTCTTGGATTTGCCGTTGTGCCTCTTTCTCAAAAATCTTTGCTAGAAGGGGGATGCTTTTCTAGCAGGATGCTCTGAATCTGAAGGGAAAGCTGTGTTTTATTATAATCTGTATAGATTTAGAATATCATTTAATAAATGTATGCAGAATCACATATGTCTAAGCATAGAAAAATTCATTTACTAAATATTGATATGGATATGTTTGATTTAGTCTGAGTTGGGTTGGTTCCATCTTGTCAATACCTAACCAGTTATTTTTTTGTTACATATTTTTGTTTTAATACGGAGCTTTGTCCTCCTAAATTGGACTTAGTTCATTGTCAGATTCTGTTACTTATCAGATATTTGGTATTGTCTGAAATGGATGCCATGTAAAATGTACCTTTTTATAAGATACATTCTCCAGGAACAAGCAGGAAGTCAGTCCTCACATATGGGTGACGTTGGCACCGATGGAGCACTCGTGTGGAGCAATTCCCCAGCTTTCAAAGAAAGCCTTTGGGAATGCATCGCGCATGTGCGTTCCCCTTCCTGCCCAAGGGTGCCATCTTTTTTTCCGCGGAGCCCAACGGACGTAGTCCTGTTTTCACTGTGGAAAAAGTAGAAAAGTTGATTTTTTTTTTTTCAGCTTCCCGGTTCGACACCGGTTCCCCTTCCCGCCCTCAGCTCGGTACACCGGTATTGAGTCCGGTCCTATTTTTCGTTTTTGTCCTTCGTGACTAGCGTTCGCGCTCTTTTTAGTTTTCACTGGCAGCCCTGTTTGACCTCGCAGGGGCCCTTTTATCCCCGATGGCTGCCAGCGGGTTTAAAAAATGTGATCGGTGTAAGAAGTTGATGTCTCTTACTGACACACACTATTGCTGCTTCCGATGCCTCGGCCCCAACCATGACCCGGTGGTCTGTGGGCCATGTAGTAAGATGTCTTTGAGGAGCAGACAGCAGCAGCGTGACAGGATTTTTTCTGAGTCTGCCTCCAGCTGGGCCCGGACCTCGTCAGAAGCATCGACATCTCGGGATTCGGAGCCCAAGCACCATCACGGGTCTTCTGAGTGTGGGTCTCCCTCCAGGGAACACCGGAGGAAGAAGAAACTCGTGAGGGCGGTGTCGCTGGATGCCTCTGATCGGCCACTGGATGTCTCTGATCGGCTTTGGCCCTCAGGTTCCAAGCCGCGGAGCCCGGACTGCCGCCCCGGGTCCTCGGAGTCGGAGCGGCCGGCTAAACAACCTCGCAGGGAGCCGGAGACGTCGGACAAGGTAACTTCTGTTGTCCTCGTGGACTCTCCTCTGGGAGAGCCGACGTCTGGACCCGAGCCGGGAGCTGCGGAGCCTTCTGAGCTTGTTCTCAGGTTGGCGGCCCTGGAGAGCAGCATGGCTGCCTTCATGGAGCAGCAGCAGACACTGATGGCTGGTCTCACCGGTCCATATGCCCTGACCACCACGACGTCGAAGTTGACCCCGGAGGCTGAGCTGATCCTTGAGTCGATCAGGTCTCGAGTCGATCCTCGGCCAAAGTTCCCCTCGACCTCCCGTTTGTGACCGAGGTCGTCGACGCCGGTGCCCTTGGCGTCGGGGTGGTCGGGCTCGAAGCCTTCTAGGCCGGAGCCCATCGAGTCCTCCCCAGAGGACTTGTCGTGGGAGACGGAGGAGGGAGACTCCCCAGACACCTTCCGGACCCGGTGTATCCCATCGGACTCTCCGGGTTCGAAGCCTCGGAATAGGTCCCTTCCGAAGGACACTGTGTTCTCAGACTTCGTCAGGGACATGGCCAAGGCTTTGGCATTCCCGGTGGATGCCGAGGAGGAGCCTCGAGCCGAGGAGCTCGATGCCCTCCAGTATGACTCTCCCCCGAAGGAGGCCCTTACTGTACCAGTGCCTCCGATGTTGGAACAGCTAATGCTCCGCATGTGGGAGTCCCCGGCCTCGATGCCAGTGCTCAGCAAGTGGGTCAATTCCATCTATCGAGTCCGCAAGAGTCCTGGGTTCTAGAAAGCGCAGCTGCCGCACAACTCCATGGTTGTGGAATCGGCCATGCAACGGCTGAAAAGCCAAAAAACGCACTCCTGTGCCTCCCGGCCGGGAGGCCCAGAACCTGGACGCCCTTGGCAGAAAGTGCTACCAGGGCTCGCTGCTGTCATGCCGTGTCCAAACTTACCAGCTGTACATGGGCATGTACTTGCGGAACCTGGCAAAGGAGATTGCTGGGTTCTCGGCTGGCCTATCCGAGGAACCCTTGCAGCACTTCAAGGTTTTGTCCACGGGGATCAGAGTGCTTGAAATTCATGTCTCGAGCAGCTTACGATGGCTTCGAGGCTTCGGCCCGAGTAGCCGTGGCCAGCAACTGGTGCACGACGTCAGGCCTGGCTCATGTCGTTGGACCTAGATCCATAGGTTCAGGACAAGTTGGTCGATGTTCCTTGCCGGGGAGACAACCTCTTCGGCAAACCCATGACTGAGAAAGTTGCAGAAATCAAGTCCAAGTACTTGACCCAGACAAGGTTGTCGAAGAAGACATCTGCTCCTTCTCACAAGAAGAAGGCCTTGGGGAAAAAAGCCCTTTTTCCCGAGGAAGGGGATGGCTTACAGAAACTACCCCACTTACCAGGCCACCCCAGCTCCCGGACAGGGGCATAGCTCACATAAGCTGAAGACCTCCAAGCCTCCAGCTCCGGCTCCTACCCAGCCGGGAGGGGGTTTTTGACTCCCAGTGCATAGCTCCTCTCCCACCAGTGGTTTGGCCCTGCACAGGAGGAAGGCTGGCCCTGTATGCTCACAGGTGGCCAGCCATTACTACCAACGCCTGGGTTCTGCAAGTAGTCCAGCAGGGCTGCTTACTTCACTTCCACCAGGTGCCCACCCCCTTTTTCCCAGGAGAGCCTCTCAGGCCCCCTCTTCACAGGAACCTCCTCCTGCAGGAGTTGGCAGGTCTGCTAAAGGATCAGGAGGTGGAACTGGTGGCCCACCACCTGCAGGGGCAAGGCTTCTACTCCAGATATTTCCTCATACCAAAAAGAAAAGGAGGCCTACGCCCCATCCTGGACTTGCGAAATCTAAACAAGTTCCTGGTTAGGGAAAAAGTTCAAGATGCTTTCCCTTGGGATCCTACTGCCTTACCCCTCCACCAGGGAGACTGGCTGTGCTCCTTAGATTTAAAGGATGCTTATACTCACATCCTCATACACCCAGACCACAGACAATACCTCAGGTTTGTGGTCGGAGGAAACCACTTCCAGTACAAGGTGCTTCCCTTTGGCCTAGCTTCTGCTCCCAGAGTATTTACCAAATGCCTAGCAGTGGTAGTGGTCTTCCTCAGAAGCCAGAGAGTCTTCGTATTTCCCTACCTGACGACTGGCTCATCAGGGGCCAATCGGCACAGGAGGCACAGCAGGCCACTGCTCGCACAGTCACCCTGCTCCAGCACCTAGGGTTTGTTATAAATCACGAAAAGTCCACTTTACTCCCCACTCAGAACTTAGAGTTCATAGGGGCAAGGCTGGACACACTTCAGGCACAGGCGTACCTTCCGCTGGACAGGGCGGGGCAGTTGCTGGATTTGGTCCAGCAGGTCCAGCACAAGCCTCAAGTCTCCAAAAGGGTCTTCCTATGCCTCCTGGGCCACATGGCCTCCATGGTGCATGTGACTCCATATGCTCGATTCCACATGCACACAGCTCAATGGAGCCTCAGAGACCAGTGGAAGCAAGTCACTGGCCGCCTCAGAGACCGAGTAACAATTTCCAAGCTACTGATGACAGCCTTGCAATGGTGGCTCCACCCTCCCAATTTGCTTCAGGGAGTACCATTCCAACCTCCCTCTCACACCAGAGTGCTGACGACAGATGCCTCCTTGCTGGGCTGGGGTGCCCATTGCCAGGGTTCATGCACTCAGGGTCTGTGGTCCTTGCGAGTGGCCACACTTCAAATCAATCTTCTAGAGCTTCGAGCCATCCGCCTAGCTCTTCAAGCCTTCTGTCGTCTTCTTGCACATCAGTCGGTGCTGATACAGACAATCAGGTAGCGGTGTTCTACATCAACAAACAGAGGGGCATAGGATCTCGCATCCTATGCCAGGAAACCCTGGATCTCTGCTCTTTTGCAGTGGCACATCACATGTCCCTAAGGGCAGTTTATCTGCCCGGTCAGGAGAACTTCCTGGCTGACAAGTTGAGCAGGATTCTTCAACCTCACGAGTGGCAACTGAACTGGGATGTAGCCCAGCGGATCTTCAACCGTTGGGGTCTCCCATCTATGGCTCTCTTTGCCAGCCCGCAAAACCATCAGTTGCCCCGGTTCTGCTCGAGGCAGCCACATCCGCTGAGCGTGGCAGCGGATGCTTTCCTGATCTCGTGGACACAGGGCCTTCTCTATGCATTCCCACCCACGCCCCTGGTGGCACACACTCTGTTCAAGATTCTTCGGGACAAGGCCTCGGTCATCCTGGTATCACCCAGGTGGCCCAGACAACCTTGGTTCCCTCTTCTCCTTCAACTGGCGGTCGAAACTCCACTCCCATTGGGGGTGCAGCCCAACCTCTTGACCCAGGAACAGGATTCCTTGCTACACCCCAATCTCAGATCCCTCAGCTTAATGGCCTGGCTGCTGAGAGGGTAAGTACTTGCTCCTCTGCTCCTTCCCAAAGAGGTTGAGGAGGTGTTGCTGGCCTCTAGGAGACAATCCACTAGAAAATCCTACGCGTTCAAGTGGCGTAGGTTTGAAGGGTGGTGTGCCCAGAATAGGGAGGATCCGTTCACTTGTCAAGTACCTCAGGTATTGCAGTACTTGCTCCATCTCTCGGAGTTAGGCCTCAAGTCTAACTCTGTCAGGGTCCACTTAGTGTGCTATCAGCTCACCACTCTCCAGTGGACGGGCAACCTCTTTCAGCGCACCCTTTGGTATCCCGATTCCTCAGAGGCCTCCTACTCTTGAAGCCTCCATTTCGCCCACCGGCTACAGAGTGGGACTTAAATGTGGTCTTGCAGCGGCTTACTTGCCCACCTTTTGAACCAATGGCCACATGTCATCTCCGCTTCCTTTCCTGGAAAGCACTCTTTCTGATGGCACTCACGTCTGCTCGACGTGTGAGCGAGCTGAAAGCTTTAGTATCGGATAGACCCTATACACGTATTATAAGAACAGGGTGGTCCTACATACTCACTCCAAGTTCCTTCCAAAAGTGGTTTCTTCGTTTCACCTCAACCAAGAGGTGGTTCTTCCAACCTTCTTCCCCAGGCCACATACCAGCGGGGCAGAAGCGGTTCTGCATACCCTGGACTGTAGGAGGGTGCTCGCCTTCTACCTGGAGCGTACGCGGGGACATCGGAGAGCTTCCCAGCTCTTCGTCTCTTATGACCCTAGTAAAATGGGTTTACCTGTCTCCAAGTGCACGTTATACACCTGGGTGGCAGATTGCATCGCCTGGGTGAACAGGGCAGCTGACCTCCAGCTGCAGGGCCGAATCACGGCCCACTCTGTCAGGGCTAAGGCCACATCAGTGGCTAACCACCGCTCTGTTCCGTTGGCAGACATCTGCCAGGCCGCATCTTGGTCTTCAAGCCAGACTTTTGCAGCCCACTACTGCCTGGAGAGTTCCGGCGGGACGGTGTTTTCAGTCAGGTGGTACTCCGTAACCTATTCGAGGTTTAGGCAACTCCTACCCCCTCCGACCCTTTGGTGTCAGGCTACTGTGGGGGTTACATTCTCGGAGGAAAATCCTATCATTGCGGCTGCGGCTCTTCTAGAGGGAGCCATTTTCAGCTATGGGTTCTCGGTAGCCTATAGCTAGGGAGTCCCATAAGTGAGGACTGACTTCCTGCTTGTTCCTGGAGAAAGCGTAGTTACTCACCTGTAACAGGTGTTCTCCAGGGACAGCAGGAATCACTCCTCATGACCCTCCCTCCTCCCCTGGAGTTGCAGTCCTTGATTAATTTTTTCTCATTTTTGCCGTCTTTTTAGCTATGTCATCTGACTGAGCAAGATGGCACCCTTGGGCGGGAAGGGGACCGCGCATGCGCGATGCATTCCCAAAGGCTTTCTTTGAAAGCTGGGGAATTGCTCCGCATGAGGGCTCCGGCACCGACATCACCCATATGTGAGGACTGATTCCTGCTGTCCCTGGAGAACACCTGTTACAGGTGAGTAGCTACGCTTTATGAATATTTTACTCTCCTGATAGTCTGGATTATTCATACATTCTAATGTTGCATATGATCCCATAAAAAAACAAAACACAAGATGGCAGCACTGGGTAGAGCTAAAAATGTGCCAGAATTACTAGTAGCAGTTAGTGTTGTAGTATAACTGGGTACTTCAGTAACAAGACACAAAAATATATCTGGCTGTGGAAGATTAACCAAAGTTAAAATATATAACACCTTCCACTGAAATAAAAGTACCATTGTATTCGAGAGCACCAAAGACATCCAAGTCAAATTAACCAATTGCCCATATAATTTCAATTAACAAAAATAATGTTCAAAGTAAACGAGGAAAACCTCAGACCAGCCCATACCACTTTACTGCTACGGCTGCTAATCAGTTATTATAGCACTAGGCATACGCAGTGCTGTACAAATAGAAGAGAAGAGTCTCTGCTCCACAGAGCTTCCAACAGACAACAGTACTAACAGGGCATGAAGACAGGAGAATAAGGGAGTCGGGATCCAAAAGCAGCCTCAAAGATGAGTTTTTAGGCTGGATTTGAATAAGACCAGAGAATGGTGCCTGATGTAAACTTAACCTATGAACGTTAGCATATTCACAATTAAGTTTATAGCATATTGCACTGTGGGGTCTTTTTAACGATGATTGACATGGGAATCCCTAAATATTAAATATATGGTGTGGGCTGGTCTGATATTTTCCTTTTGTTTATTTTGGTCTTTATTTTTGTTAATTGAAATTATATGGGAAATAGGTTAATGAGATTTGAATGTTCTTAGTGCTTTCAAGTACAGTGGTATTTTGATATTTTTAGTGGAAGGTATTATGTTATCTCCAGGAACGAGCAAGAATGTAGTCTTCACATATGGGTATCATCGGTACCGACGAAGTCTGCACGGGAACACTCCCCAGCATCCAATAGGAAAGCTTTTGGGAGCATCCCACAGCGCCTGCGTGCTGCCTTCCCGCCTTTCCCAACTGTCCCTCCAGTTCTTCGTTTTCCACGGAGCCGACAGGTCGCACATCCTGTCACCGCAGAAAAATTCCCTTCTTATACTCCTTTTTTTGTGGTCACGTCTGCCTTCCCTCGACGCTATACCGGTACCGCCGGTGGTTCTTTTCTTTTTTTCTAAAAAAAAAAACCTTTTTCTGGAGTCTTTCTCCAGTAATTTTCTTCCCTGGTGCCACGCGCCATTTTGGGCACTAGGCCCAACTTTTTCCCTCAGAATGGAAAAACCCGCTTCGGGTTTTAAAAAGTGTTCTAAGTGTGGCGGTACCATCTCCGTCGCCAACACCCATGAGTGATGCCTCAAATGTTTAGGTCCTGACCACTCTATTTCAGAGTGTTTTGCCTGTGGAATGATGTCAAAAAGGGGCCGGCAAAACCAAGCTGCTAAAGCTCAGCACCCTTTTTCCCTCCGATGCAGCCTCCGTGGCATCAACATCCTCCAGGGCTTCATCCTCCTCCCATGGATCTCAGGTAACTAAACATAAATCTAGCCGGTCCTCAAAGGGTAGATCTCCTTCTAAACATCGAGATGTCTCTGGCGTTGCCCTTGAGGGACTTTCACCAGCAAAATTGCCCCGGCGGGAGGCTTTGGCTTCCAAAGCACTAACGGGGCTCCAAGATGTTCTCGAGGCTTCAACCTCAGCAGAACTACTGGTGCCATGCTCTGGGGTTCCAGCCGCTTTAACCGGCATCGATACCCAAGCATCGGCAGCGTCGATAGACCAGCGATTCTTGGCTATTGAACGCAGTTTGGCGGCTTTTCTCACAGCCTCGATGCCCCTGAAACCGCTTCAGACAATTCAACCGGTACCGGCACCGACTGCATCGACATCGGCAGGTATTCTACTGGGACCGAGTCATGCGTCTCTATCCGGCATCGACAAGTCGGTACTGGACCACTCCGATGCCGACTTCAATCGGTACCGGTACCGTGCCTTGCACGATCACCCGGATCGGAGATACTTCGAATCCTCGGATGAGTCTGAAGACTCCGAAGACTGCCGATACCAGAGTACTTCTTCCCGAGAATTCCTGTTCTCCTCAGTGTAGGATGTCTCCACCAGAGGATATGTCCTTTCAGGATTTTATTCGAGATGTGGCCCGAGATCTTTCCATCACAGTGGCTCCTGAAAAAGAGCCTAGGGCAAAGGAATTGGAAATCCTGCAATACCCTAAAGCTCCCAAGGAGGCAGCTACCTTACCTATTCATGAGATCTTGCATGCTCTTATGTTAAGGATGTGGGAAACACCTCTAACCACATCTCCTCATTCTCGAAGACTCGACACCATGTATCGAGTTCCTCCTTGTCCTGGGTTTCAAAAGACTCAATTACCACACCATTCCATGGTGGTGGAATCAGCCATGAGACGGATGAAGAGTACAAAAAGGCATGCATCTAATCCTCCAGGACATGAGTGTAGGACTCTTGACGCCTTTGGGCGTCGATCCTTCCAGGCTTCCATGCTTTCTGCTAGGATCAGTTCCCTATATCTTTTATATGGGAATGTTCCTTAAGGAAGTCACAGGAGACTTAAAGCTTATGAGCCCTCTCCTTCCTGATGATAAAAGGTAAGATTATCTTACTCTTGTTAAACATGCTCAGGATGTTTCCAAGTTAATGAATCATACAGTTTTTGACTGCGTTGAATGCATAAGCAGAACCTCTGCTATTGCCATAGGTGCACGCAGAATTGCCTGGCTTCAGGCATCTGACTTATAAATCTGGGTACAGGACAAACTGGGGAATATACTTTGCACAGGAGAGAATCTCTTTGGCAAGAATTGGCAGGAAAAAGCTAATGAGATAGATGCTGACAATATCACTTTGGATAGATTGTCCAAATCTACAGCTGATCCTGCGAGGAAAAGATCCTCTAAGAAACCATTCTTCAATAAGATGTTTTATCTCTCCTATGCCCAGCAGGGACATCGTTCAGGTCAGTCTGCCCAAAAGGGACAGCAGCAACAACCTAGGCAACAAAGGAAGCCAAAAGCAGCTAAGCCTCAATCGGCTCAGCAGACTCAGCCTTCACAGGGGCTTTGACTCTTAACTAGAGAACTTTGCCTTCCTGGCTCTGAATGGCCCAGAACCCTCCACCATCCCAGGAAGGTTATGTCATTTTGCCCCCAGATGGTGTCAGATAACAGCAGAAAATTGGACTCTATCTATTGTACGAGAGGGTTACAAGCTTCATTTCCTCAGCATACCCCCTCCTACAATAGTAAGACAGTTCAATTCTCAGACCTCTCCCAATGATGGGTTAGGTCAAGAAGTCACAATGCTCCTTGCTCAAGGAGCAATAGAAGAGGTGCCCATTCCCCAACAGGGTACATGGTTTTACTCCCCCTATTTCCTTATTCCAAAGAAAACAGGACGACATTCTAGACCTCAGAGAATTGAACAAATTCCTGTTCAGAGAGAAGTTCAAAATGATTTCTCTAGGAACTCTGCTGCCATACCTTCAGAGTCAGGATTGACTTTGTTCTCTAGATCTCAAGGATGCGTACACTCATGTTCTCATCCATCCAACTCACCGAAGGTTCCTTCGATTCCTTTTTTGAGGGAAGCACTACCAATACAGGGTTCTTCCTTTTGGCCTGGCTTCTGCACCAAGGATGTTCACAAAATGCATGGCTGTGGTAGCAGCATTTCTCCGCACCCTGGGAATATTCGTCTTCCCTTACTTAGACGACTGGCTCATTCGAGCCCCTTCAGAGCCAGAGGCCAGGATGGCTCTGTCTCGCACAATGCACATCCTTCAGTATTTGGGACTTGTCATAAACTTCCCAAAGTCCAACCTTGCTCCCACTCAATCCCTAGAGTTTATAGGAGCTCTTCTGGATACCAGACAGACAAGGGCCTTCCTTCCACAGCCCCGCTGCCTTCGCATTGTGCAGTTAGCTTCCCAAGCAGTGCTAAAACCTCACCTCACTGTTCAGGAAATGTTACAATTGCTAGACCACATGGCATCCACCGTGCATGTGGTTTCTTATGCTCGCCTCCATATGAGGGCAGCCCAGTGGACCTTATCCACTCAGTGGACTCAGGGGTCAGGTTGCCTGTCAGACAAAATAGCAAACTCAGATCGCCTTACTTTGTCCCTCCAATGGTGGCAGTCACCCAAAATCCTTCTGGTGGGGTCTCCTTTTCAGCAGCCCCCACCCCAAGCCACTCTAACAACAGATGCTTCACAGGTGGGTTGGGGAGCCCACCTGCACGGCCTCTCTACCCAGGGTACCTGGACTCCACAGGAGGCCTATCGCCATATCAACCTCCTGGAGCTCAGAGCAATCTTCCTTGCTCTTCGAGTATTTCACACCCAGCTCAGCTACAAGAGAGTCCTAGTTCAAATGGACAATCGGGTAGCCATGTTCTATGTGGACAAGCAGGGCAGAACAGGCTCTCTGTCGCTCTGCAACAAAGCTTTGCGACTATGGGCCCTCGCCAGAGAGCATCAGATTCATCTCCTTGCAGTGTATCTTCCAGGTATTCAAAACTCTTGGGCAGACAAACTCAGTCGAGTTCTGCTTCCACACGAATGGTCTCCATGCAGACCAGGTGGCCCAAATTTTTCAAATTTGGGGAACCCCGGACATAGACCTCTTTGCAAGTCCGCTGAATGCCAAACTTCCCCAGTTCTGTTCCAGAATTCCGGCTCAAGGTTGTCGGGCCAGGGATGCTTTACTCCTTCATTGGAGTCAAGACTTCTGTATGCCTTTCCACTCATTCCCCTAATTCCCAAAACCCTGTTCAAGCTTCAGAGAGACAGAGGTCATATGATTCTCATAGCTCCACGTTGGCCACAGCAACCGTGGTACCCTTTTCTCCTACATCTCTCTCAAGCTCCGCCTCTGGAGTTAGGATCTTCTCCAGATCTTCTTTCTCAAAGAGGACAGGATGCTGTGGCATCCCAATCCACAGTCTCTGCATCTCAGGGCCTGGTTGCTAGAACTTCACGATCTTAACCTTTCCTAACAGGTAAAGGATATCCTTCATGCTTCCGGGAATCCTTCCTAAAGAAGCTCTTATGCATTTAAGTGGAAAAGGTTTACCATATGGTGCTCGCAGAAGGGTCTTAACGCTCTTGCGATACCCCTGGAATCATTACTGGAGTACCTCCATTTATCAAATGCAGGGCTTAAGACCAATTCAGTGAGAGTCCATTTGAGTGCTATTGCAGCTTCTTTCAAGCCTCAATGGACAACCTATTTCCTCTCATCCTCTCATAGCGAGATTTATGAGAGGCCTTCTTTTAACAAAGCCTCCCATTAAGCCACCACCGTTGGCATGGGACTTGAATCTGGTACTTGGGCAGCTCACGAAACCGCCCTTTGAACCATTAGCCACTATCTCTTTGAAATTCCTTTCCTGGAAGGTTATCTTTCTCATTGCAATCACATCAGCCCGTCGCATCAGTGAATTGCATGTGTTGGTGGCTGATCCTCCTTATATAAGGTTCCATCATGATAAGGTAGTCCTTAGGACTCATCCACACTTTATGCCTCCTCTCTGCCTTCTCCCAGGTACCCTCCCACTCAACTCCACCCGATTGGTTCCCATCCCTGGAGCACCGGAAGTGACGCGGACATGCTCCACGCGCCCGCGCCTCCTGTTTGGAGACACCATCCTGCTTAAAAGCACCTCCAGTGCGGCGTCCTGCCTGCTGCTGCCTCCCTACTTGTACTGTGTTGTTTGCTGCCTGCGATCTCGCTGTCTGCTGCCTTGCTGTGCCTGCTGTCTTACTCACCTCTCTGCCTTCTCCCAGGTACCTCCCACTCAACTCCACCCGATTGGTTCCCATCTCTGGAGCACCGGAAGTGACGCGGACGCGCTCCATGCGCCTCCGCCTCCGCCTCCTGTTTGGAGACACCATCCTGCTTAAAAGCACCTCCGGTGCGGCGTGCAGCGCTGCAGAGGCGTGCGCCGCAGTCGCGCGCCCAAGGAGCAGGACCTGCTCTTTGGGCAAGCTCCTTGGGGCGACTCTGGGGGCGAAGGTATGGAGCTTTCTTGGTTGTCAAAATTCTTTTTAGCACTTGCACCTGTGCGCCTCCCATTCCTCCTTTTCTTCCTCTCCATTGGCGTTCCGACTCCTTGGGTCCCTTCCACCGTCTCTCGTGGTAAGTCATACCTTGGCTCTAAGCCTGTACCCTCTCTTCTTCTCTTAATTTGGTTTTTCCTTATCATGACAGCTATCCCAGTACACTGGAACTGGCGTTCCCCTGCTCTTTATGCATCTACTTATGCTGACCCCTCTCCTCGGAATCTCTCCAACCTGATTCTCTGTGCTGGTCACTCTTCGGGTCTATCTCCCCCCCAGTCCCTTTTGCTCCTTCAGCTTGCTCTTCTGAACTGCCACTCGCTCCGTTCCAAAACTGTATTAGTCCACGACTTTCTCACTCAACATGCCTTTGACGCTTTTTTCCTCACTGAAACCTGGCTAAGGGATGGCGAGGAGCCGCTCCTGAACCGCTGCCTGCCCCCTGGCTATTCTGCCTTATCTACCACTCGCAGGAGCGGCGGAGGGACTGCAGTACTATATCGCTCCTCCCTCCCTTTCCAGGAACTCTCTTCACCCGCCCTGCACTATCCTGAGTCTCTCCTTCTTCGCCTTGGTTCCTCTCCCCCTCTCTACTTTCTCCTTATTTATGCTCCGCCCTCCTTGTCTCTTCAGCTCTGGGATAGTCTTCTCGCCACTATCTCAGAAGCCTCTCTTCTTTTTCCTCACCTTTTGATCTTAGGCGATTTTAACATCCATGTAGACTCTCCTTCTACTCCTCGAGCTCGTAACTTTTTTACTTTTCTATCCGATCTTTCTCTTGTCCAGCCTGTTTCTTTCCCTATTCACACCGCCGGTCACTCCCTGGACCTACTTATTTTTCCTGGATCCCTTTCTTTTCCTCCCTCTTCCTTATCCTCTCTTCCCCTTCCATGGACTGATCACTTCTGTCGTCTTTTTTCCCTTCCCTGTCCCTCCTCTTCCCCGATCTCCTCCTTAGGCTGTCCTTCCCCTCCATCTTGTCATATTACCCCTACCACTCTTCCTCCGTTTCCTGCGTCTGACGCTCTGTTTCCACTAGATTTTCATCTTCTCTCCCCTGACTCTCAGGCTAACTCTTGGTACACAACCCGTTCTTCATTGGTTTCATTCCTTTCTTCACTCCCCGTCCTTTTCCGTCCGCTCTTCCCCTGCCTCCTCTTCCCCTACTACTTCCAAGCCTACTCCCCTTCTCTGTGGGGTCCCTCAAGGTTCAGTCTTAGCACCCCTTCTCTTCAATATCTTTCTCACACCTCTTGCTCTCTTAGTCCAACAACACGGGATATCTGCTTTCTACTACGCTGATGATCTACTTCTCCTTTATCACACCTCTCCCCTCTCACCCGACCTCTCTCCTCTCAATACCTGTCTTACTGCTGTCGCTGACTGGCTCACTACTCACTGCTTACACCTCAACCTCACCAAAACCCTTGCCATGTGGTTCACTCGGGATACTTCTCTGCCCATGCTTTCCCCTTCCTTCTCTGGTTCCCCGGTTCCCGTAGTCTCTTCTCTCCGTTACCTTGGCGTCAATGTTCCCTCTAATTTTCTGTAGGCTGTGTGCGCATAAAATATCAGCTGTGCAGCTTTTGAAGGAAGGTTAAATTTCTGTGCGCCACATAACGACACTCGGAGTTATATACTTTAAAATTTGACTTCACGTCAGAATACAGTATGTACACCACATTGATTGCACTAGAAAATATTGTAGAACTTGTGAAAACCATAAATACACAACAGCTTTTCAATTTTAAGAATGTCTGTGTTGTTTTCTATCAGAATCAGAATCGTAATTTTTGTGCGCTCTGTTGTAAAGTATGTGCGCTCACTCGGAGAGGTGTGTGCGCGCGCACACACGCGCACAGCTTAGAGGGAACAGTGCTTGGCGTTCTTTTTGACCCTGCACTAACCTTCCGTGATCATATTGCACATATCTCTCGTCTCTCCTTCTTTTATCTCCGCCAAATCCGGGCCATTAGACCTTTCCTCTCTCCCTCAGCCCTCACCACTCTCCTTCTTTCACTCGTCATGTCCCGCCTTGATTTCTGTAACTCAGTCTTAGCCGGTCTCCCTAATGTCCACCTCCGCCTCCTTCAACTTATACAAAACACCGCAGCCCGTCTGATCTCTCATGCCTCCATCCACGATCACATCACACCTCTCCTCATCCATCTACACTGGTTGCCTATTCAATCCCGTATCCACTACAAAATTCTGGTAGTCCTCCATCGAGTCATCTACACCCGCACACCCCAGTACCTGTCCAATCTCGTACATTTGCATGCCCACGCCCGCTCCCTCCGTTCTCTCCATCTTAACCGCCTCCATCTTCCCTCACCCTCCTCTGCTCGACTTCAGTCCACCCGTGCTTCTGCATTTTTCTTCCTGGCACCTGCTCTATGGAACTCCCTGCCCTCCTCTATCAGACTTGAATCTGAACATCCCACTTTCAAGAAAAACCTCAAGACTCACCTCTTTGCCCGTGCCTTTGACCTGCCCGATCCCTTTGTGTGATCCACTCTTCTCTATCCTCCCCTCTTCCCCATCATGTCCTGTTGTATGATTCTGCTATTTTGCTTTCCTGTCTTGTATTGTAACTTCCTTTTCTTTTCCTAATTTAATTTTACTATGTAAACCGCTGTGATGTATTTTCCTCAGCGGTATATCAAATTCAATAAACATAAACATACTGCCCTTGATTCTATTGCTCCTTTACGTTCCCCCCGCCCCTCTCGTCAATATACCCGTCACCCTTGGTTTCACTCGGGGTTATTTCTCCACCGTAGGTATCTTCGCCGAGCTGAACGTCTATGGCGTAAACATCCAAACCCTTCTACCTTATCTTGTTTCCGTTCTGCCCATCGTCACTACCGTTCCCTTCTCCACTCTGCCAAACAGTGCTATTTCTCTAATCTCATTACTCTTTCTTCAAATTCTTCTCGCCAATTACATTCTGTCCTCCGCTCTCTTTCTGCCCAGCATTCTTCCTCTATCCCTCCCTCTTCCCTTTCTACTCCCGATCCCTCTTCCTTGGCTACCTACTTTGTTTCTAAAGTCCAGTCCCTCCGCCTATCCTTCCCATCCTGTCCTTCCCCTCTCTCTCCTCCCCCTTTGGTAGCACCCCCTTCTCCTATTCCTCCCACCTCTTTCCCTACCATTCCTCCTCTCTCACATCACTAGTCCACCTTTGAGCCTATTACTTCTGACATTCTCACTAAGGTTTTCACCTCCACCCGAAAAACCTCCTGCCCGGCCGATCCCATCCCTTTTTCTTGGCTGTTGGAACCTTCCCTTGCACTGTCCCCCCTTATTCTCTCGCTCTTCAACTCTAGTCTCTCTTCTGGCACTTTTCCTTCCCCGTGGAAGCATGCTACTGTCCGTCCCATCCTTAAGAAAGGCTCTCTAGACCCCTCCTCTCCCTCCAGCTGGCGTCCTATCTCTAATCTCCCTTTTCTCTCTAAGCTCTTGGAAAAACTGGTCTTTTCTCAGCTTTCCTCTCACCTCGAGGTCTCTCTCACTCTCCATCCACGTCAATCAGGTTTCCGTCCAGGTCATAGCACAGAATCTGTTCTTCTCTCCCTCCTCAATGATCTGCACTCTGCTCGCGATCGCGGTCTACTCTCTCTTGCTGTCTCTCTAGATCTCTCAGCTGCCTTCGACCTGGTTGATCACCGCACTCTACTATCTCGCCTTCAGGATGCCGGTCTTTCCGGCTTGGTTCTTCGTTGGTTTCACTCTTTTTGTTCAGTCGCACCTTCTCAGTTCACACTGGTTCGGGGTCCTCCCCTTCTACTCCCCTTCCCTGTGGTGTTCCTCAAGGCTCTGTTCTCGCTCCTCTTCTCTTCAATGTATTCCTAGCCCCCCTTGCCCTTCTTGTTCAGCAGCACGGTGTTTCTGCCTATTACTACGCGGACGATATTTTTCTTCTTTATCACACCGATTCCGCTGCACCCGACATCACTGCCTTTAACACCTGTCTCTCTTTGTAGCCTCCTGGCTTTCAACTAATTTTCTTCACATTAATCTCTTGAAAACTTCGGCTATCTGGTTCACCTTTGGTAATCCCCCTCCTATCCTCACTCCCTTGTTTTCTTCTTCACCCATCCCCACCATCCCCTCCTTGCAGTACTTGGGTGTGATTCTTGATTCCTCCCTTTCCTTTAAAGAACATATTTCCTCAGTTGTTCAACGCTCCTCCTTTACCTTAAAACAACTCCACGCCATACGTCCTTTTCTTACCATTTCTTCTATGGCTACTCTCATCTCTCTTGTTATGTCTCGTCTCGAATACTGTAATGTTTGTCTTGCTGGTCTTCCCCAATCCCAAATTTGTCGTCTTCAACGTGTTCAAAATGCTGCTATTCGTGTCCTCTCCCATGCCTCACGGTTCGATCATGTCACCCCTCTGTTAATGCATTTCCATTGGCTCCCTGTTGTCTTTCGTGTTCAGTTTAAAATCCTTATTTTTGTACACAGGGTGATCCACTCAGGTATCCCCCTGTATCTTGCTAGCCAGGTTCACCTTCATACCCCTCATCGACCTCTGCGTTCTATTCATGCTAACCGTATGTTGCTACCCCCCCCCCCCCCCCCCCCAAGCACACTTAGAATCCACCCGTTCTTCAGCTTTCTTTTTTCTTGGTCCAAGGATCTGGAACTCCCTTCCCCGTCCTTCAAAGCCAACCTGAAAACCCATCTTTTCTGTTCTGCATTTAATCTTTCTCTTCCTGCCCCACCCTCCTCCCCTCCCTAGGCCTCTGACACTATATCCCTACCCTTGTTTTACATCTCCCTCTTTGTTGTTGCTGTGTTCCTCTTCCCATCTGTTAGCCATCTTTGTCCCCCGACTGCTCTCTGTTTCTATCCCTTTCTTCTTTGATTTTATGGCGTTCCTTTTCTGGCTCTTTTTCGCAGCCCTCTCCTTTTAAACAATTTTATGTATTGTGAACCGCCCAGATGCTAACTGTATTGGGCGGTATATAAAGTTTTAATAAACATAAACATTTAAACCAAGCGGTTTACCTTCCTGTATTCTTTCCAAGGCCTCACGCCTCAAATGCTGAAGGGAACCTTCATACTTTGGACTGTAAAAGAGCTTTGGCCTTTTACTTGTAAAGGGCACAGCAACATAGAAAATCCTCTCAACTCTTTGTTGCTTTTGATCCTAGTCATTTGGGACTTCCAGCCTCCAAAAGGACACTGTCCAGCTGGATTGCACAGTGTATATCTTTTGCCTATGAGAGTAAGAATCTTCCTCTTGAAGGCCATGTCACAGCTCATAATGTGAGAGCCATGGCAGCCTCAATGGCTCATCTTCACTCTGTGTCTATCAACGACATCTGTCGAGCAGCTGCTTGGGCTTCGGTACATACCTTCACAGCCCATTACTGCTTAGACAAGGACTCCCGCCGGGATGCCTTGTTTGGTCAGGCTGTTCTTCAATACCTGTTCCAGACTTAATCAACTCCTACCCACCATCCCTGGTAGGATGCCAGAGATCCATGGGGGGAAGTGGAGCCCTTTCACAAGGGCACACAACTTTCTGGGGCCATCTCCCTGGCATCTGCAGCTAGTGAGTCCCCATATGTGAAGACTACATTCCTGCTTGTTCCTCGAGATAGCATAGTTGCTCACCTGTAACAGGTGATCTCCGGGAACAGCAGGAATTTAGTCTTCACAACCCACCCACCTCCCCTAGGAGTTGTATCTCTCTCTCTCTTTGTCTCAGCTTTAAACTCAACTGGAGAGGGACAGTTGGGAAAGGCAGGAAGGCAGCACACAGGCGCTGTGGGATGCTCCCAAAAGCTTTCCTATTGGACGCTGGGGAGCGTTCCCGCGCAGGCTCCGTCGGTACCGATGATACCCATATGTGAAGACTAAATTCCTGCTGTTCCTGGAGATCACCTGTTACAGGTGAGTATCTATGCTATATATTTGTACTTTAATAATACAACATGCATTCATTTATTAATTAAAACAGTAGCCTTACTACAAGGCAGCAAAAGTGTTTCTCAAATCTAGGATTCAAGTCATGCTTAGGAGTTCACTGGAATTAATTGGCTTCACAGAAGCCATAAAATATGTTTGACCCTTTGAACCACTAATCTGTGGTACAAGAATTTTCATAAAATCTCCCTGCATATTTAGAGAAAAAGCCTTCTTCCAGTGTATCTGCCTATTGTCATTTGCTTCTTTCTACCATCTCCTTCCTTTTCTTCCTCCCTATGTCCTCTCTATACTCACTCCCCTCCCATATGCATCTTGTAAGCTGCCAGATTTCATTCCCCCTCCAAAAGAAAAAATCAAACGTAGAATTTATCTGTATGCAATTTTAGTTTTAGATTTTTCAATACAGTATTTCTCTACCTTATGTTATATCACAATTGTTTATTGTTACATGTAATTGTTGTAGTTGTTGATATGGAAGGACAGACTAGATAGGCCATGTGGTCTTTTTCTGTCATCATATTTCTGTATTTCTATGTTTCTTTGTTCTAATTCATTCAGTTTTTACTGTTCCATCTAAGTCACTCCAAGCCATGTTTTATGTGAACTGCTTAAACTTGTAGATCAGCGATTTAGAAACACAGATTTATCTAACTACAATAGAGCAATGCCATTTTCAGTAATTTCACACATTTTGTAACCTTTGAAAACAATGCAATGAAAATAAGCTTTTTTTTATGCCTGTAGTTTTCTTATGCTTTTCTGATTCTCCTTTCTTCTGAATCCTTTTGTTTTACTGCCCCATTCCTCCTGTCATTTCTTTTCTTATTTCTTTTCTCCATCTTGTTTCCTCCTTTCATCCTTTTTATACATATCTCCTCTCTCTCTCCCCCCCACATTTTCATCTTATCTCCCATCCCCCACACACATTTCACCATAATCACCTTTTCCTGATCGTGCTAGCCAGTCTAGTCCCCGGACCTCTGGGTTCCCTATCTCATCCGGCAGCTTGGTGACTGAGAAACTCCTCTTTTTTATGATGTCACCGGTATATCTTCCTTGAATCCGCCTCCAATCCTCAGTTACCTCAGTCTCCAAGCAGCTGGATGGAATAGAGCCCGGAGGGCTGGGCTCACTAGAGAAACAATTAAGTTTGTTTTAGATAGGTATTAGGCTTATAGATAACTTTTGGGACATTTAAGAAGGCAGCTTAACTTGGGGGTGCTGTGCCTTTAAGTTGGCTGCAGGCTTCTTCCTCACCCCCCCCCCCCCTCCACCCTCTCCCGCGGCGGCATTTGCTTCTGCCTGGGACAGTGGCTGAACCCTATGGGGACCCGGATCGGCAGATACTTGTTGCAGTGCTCAAACAGCATTTTTTAAGGGGGTGAGAGCTTGAGGAGAGCCAAGCCAGCGCCGCACAGAGGTTTGCCTGTTAGAGCGCTGGCTGGCTCGGCCCGTTTCATTTCATTCTGAGCGGGACAGAGTGAATCGGTAACGAGGCTGTCTGCGTTTGAGAGATCTCCGGAGCCGTCGACAAGCTACTCTGGGAGCACAGTGCAGAGTGCTTGTTTTGGCGCGGCTTGAGGTAAGGCAACATAATTTTAAAGCGGGAGTGTGTGCAGCGTGTTTTGCCGCAAAGATGCTGGCGGCGGGCCTAGCCGCGTGGCGGGACCGCGTGTAAACGTGGCTGGCTTGGGCAGTCAGTTTAGCTGGTAAACGATCGCCGGAGCCTCGTTAAGTGTTTTTTCTGCACAGCGTCTTGGGCAAAAGAGCTTTCCTGCGCATCAGTTCGGTTCAAACAAAACAAAACAGTAAGGTTCTCTGCCCTTTTTTCTGCTAGGCTGGTAGTGCTTTGAAAGCTGTTTGGGGGGGGGGGGGGCTTCAGGACTGCAGCCTGTCTGGGCTGAAAGAGATTGATTTAACCTGGCTTACCATGCCCCCTAGGCCACTCTGTCTAGTCTGTGGCTTGAAGAGAGGCTCTGCTTCAGGTGTGTGCAAGTCCTGTGTGAGGGAGGCAGCATTGATGGAACAGCCCAGGGACGGAAAAGGGGCTGTGCCAGAGGCCGAGAAGGAGAGTTCGGTGGCTCTGCTGTCGGAGGAGCCTCAGGTGGAGCCAGTGGCTGGGCCATCTTCGGCGCCGGACACTCTTCCCCCTCAGGTTCCATTCCCTAAGGAGCTAGCAGCTATTTTTTCTCAGGATTTTGTCACGCTTCTGCAGCGTGCGGTGTTTGGTAGAGTTCAGCAGCGGCCAGGCTCTGAGGTCTCGGGCGGGCAGAAGAGACCCGCCCCGACCTCACAGACCGAAGACCTTACCCGAGGGGCTAAGAGATCTCGCCTGGAGGGGGTAACTGGAGAGACGTCTGTAGCCTCAGAGGGACTATTGTCCGACGAAGAGGACCACAGTTTGGAGGTTGATGAAGAGCTGGAAGAAGGGGAGCTTTCAGAGAAGGAAGATCTGGCTAGAGTGGTGCGAGTCTTCCGAAGAGAGGAGCTTCCCGCACTGATAGCTGAGGCGTTTAAAGGTCTTAAATATGCCTGCGCCAGGAACGACGGAAGAAGACTCGCTAGAAGATCCCTTGTTACAGGTTTTCAGGAGGAATCAAAGGGCATTCCTGGTTCATAGGGTGTTTCGGGAAATGATTCAGGAAGAGTGGAACGTGCCAGAGGCTCCCCTTAGAGGGGCCACAGTTATGGGTCGGTTGTACCCCTTATTGGAGCAGGATAAGGAGGTGTTTAAATCACTCAGAGTTGATGCGGCTGTGTCGGCTGTCACCAAGAAAACTACCATTCTGGTGGAAGGCAGTGCGGCTCTTAAGGACTCCCAGGACAGAAAGTTGGATATGTTACTACGTCAGGTGTTTGACGTGAATGCCCTGTCGCTTCAGGCAGCTATTTGCGGGGCTTGGGTTGCTAGAGCCTACCTTCGCTGGTCGCAACGCGTACATTCTAGCCAGGACTGCTCGGACTCTAGCGAAGGGGCTAAATTAGAGTCTGGTGCAGCCTACTTAGCGGACATTCATTATGATATTATGCGTGGGCTGTCAAAGAGCATGGCGTCAGTGGCAGCACGACGGTACTTATGGCTCCGCAACTGGGCAGTGGATAGTTCTTCCAAGGCTCGGTTGAGTAAGCTTCCTTTTAAGGGCCGCTTGCTGTTCGGGGAAGATTTGGAGAAGCTGGTGAAGGACTTAGGAGAATCTAAAGGTGGTAAGTTGCCGGAGGACAAACCCAAGTCGAGCCGAGCGTTCCCGCCTAGTAGGGGGCAGCAACGCGATTTTCGCCGGTCTCGGTTTCAGAGGTACGGTACAAGTCAGAGAGGGCATTTCCCTAATAGAAACCAAACTTTCCGAGGGTTTCAAGGTGCGGGACGGGGTTTCGGCCCATCCTCTTCCTCGTCCTTCTCTAACAAAAAGCAGCAATGAGATAAGGGGGACCAGGGCACCCTTGCTGCCGGTAGGGGGGCGGTTGCAGGAATTTTATGCTGCCTGGGTCCGAGTAACTTCAGACCAGTGGGTCCTAGAGGTCATTCGAGAGGGCTATGCACTGGAATTCTTGAGACCGGTGCGAGAGGCCTTCGTGCAGTCCCCGGCAAGTCGATAGCCAAGTGCGAGGCTTTGCGGGAGACAGTCCGAAGGCTGCTAGAGCTCAGAGCAATAGTGCCCATCCCGCCAAGCCAATGCGGGTCCGGTCGATACTCCATTTATTTCGTGGTGCCGAAAAAGGACGGCGGCATCTGGCCTATTCTGGATCTCAAGGGAGTAAATCGTTGCCTGCGGTTGTCGCATTTCCATATGGAGACTCTGCGGTCGGTCATAGTGGCTGTGCGGGAAGGGGAGTTTCTTACCTCTCTGGATCTGTCAGAGGCCTACCTCCACATTCCCATAAGGCCAGAACTTTGCAAGTTTCTCAGATTCGCAATTCCCTTCGGGCATTTTCAGTTCCGAGCATTACCCTTCGGCTTAGCGACGGCGCCACGCACCTTCACCAAGGTCATGGTGGTGGCGGCGGCACTCAGAAAGGAGGGAATCTTGGTGCATCCTTATTTGGACGATTGACTGATCCGGGCGAAGTCACGATCTGAGAGCGAGACAGCTACTGCCCGCGTGGTGTCTTTTCTGGAGGAGCTAGGTTGGGTAGTCAACCTTTCGAAGAGCCAACTGGTTCCCTCGCAGAATCTAGAATATCTGGGAGCTCGCTTCGACACGGGGGCTGGAAGGGTATTCCTCACGGGGGAGCGAGCGCAGGCCCTTCGGAAGTTAATAGGCCAGTTTCTCCGGCGCAAGTCGCCCTCAGCGTGGCATTATCTTCAAGTGTTAGGCACGATGGCAGCCTCCATAGAGACAGTGCAGTGGGCGAAGGCCCACATGAGGCCATTGCAGAGAGTGTTGCTCCGCCGCTGGTCGCACCAGCGGGACCCGTTATCTTGGAAGTTGCGCTGCCCAGCGGAAGTCCGTCAGTCCCTTCAGTGGTGGTTGCGTCCCGAGTCATTGGAGAGCAGGAAGGCCTTGGACGCTCCGGACTGGGTGTCGCTGATGACAGACGCCAGTCTGCTGGGCTGGGGAGCGCATTGTCAGGGCAGCTTCGCTCAGGGGTGCTGGGGCGCCCAGGAGCAGACATTGTCCATCAACCGGTTAGAGTTGAGAGCAGTATCCCTGGCTTTGCAGAGCTTTCAAAGGTTAGTCGCCGGCAAGGCAGTTCGAGTATTCTCCGACAACGCCACAGCGGTAGCGTATGTCAGCCGACAAGGAGGAACCTGCAGCGCTGCGCTGGAATCGGAAGCCGAAGCCCTGTGCACTTGGGCGGAAGTGAATCTACTGGATCTGTTGGCAGCACATATAGCGGGAGTGGACAATGTGCATGCCGATTTTCTCAGTCGAGTGAGAGTGGACCCAGGAGAATGGGTTCTCCACCCAGAGGTCTTCGAGATGGTGCACACGTGGGGCGTACCTGTCATGGATCTCATGGCGACCTTCGCCTCGACAAAAGCCAGCCGATTTTTCAGCAGGAGAAGAGAAAGGATGTCGGAAGGATTAGACGCTCTCATTCAGGAGTGGCCGGTGGGACAGCTACTGTATGTATTTCCCCCGTGGGTACTGATAGGAAGAGTCCTGCAGCGCATAGAAAGTTTCCAAGGGCAGGTAATTCTGATAACCCCCGACTGGCCCAGCAGACCCTGGTACGGGGATCTGGTGAGATTGTTGGTGGCAAAGCCCTAGCGGCTTCCACCTCGCCCGGATCTGCTGTCGCAGGGGCCTCTCTTCATGCCTCATGTGGGTCGGTTCTCTCTTACGGCTTGGCTCTTGAAAGGGTGAGGTTGAAATCTAGGGGCTATTTGGCGGCAGTGGTGTCTACTCTGTTGAGAGCCCGGAAGCGGTCCACTTCGCTAGCCTACGTACGTGTGTGGAGGGTCTTTGAAGCCTGGTGCGCAGAGAAGAACTGTGAGGCGTTAAAGTCCACCCTCCCTCAGATTTTGGACTTTCTGCAGGACAGTTTTGATAAAGGATTGGCTGCGGCGTCGCTCCGCATGCAGGTGGCGGCGTTGTCTTGCTACAGAGGTAAGGTAGGAGGGCTAGCGCTGGGGAGTCAGTGTGACGTTAAGCGTTTTCTCTGGGCGGTATCGTTAGCGTGGCCTCCTGCTAGTCCGGTCTTCCCGAAGTGGAATCTGCCGTTCGTGCTAGACGCGTTGGAGCGAGAGCCCTTCGAACCATTGTCCCGGGCATCGCTCAAAGATCTTACACTCAAGGCGGTGTTTTTGGTGGCCATCTGTTTGGCGAGAAGAGTCTCGGAGTTGCAAGCGCCTTCCTGCAGGGAGCCCTATCTGACGTTCTTTGAGTCAAAGGTGGTTTTAAGAACGGTACCGGGGTTTCTACCTAAAGTGGTTTCGCCGTTTCACGTGAATCAGGAAATTTCCCTGCCGGTGTTTGTTCAGGATGATAGGGCGTCAGTCTCTAGAAAGTTGCATCTATTAGATGTCCGTAGGGCACTGAAAAAATATCTGCGGCGGACGGCCAGTTTCCGCAAGTCGGACAGACTCTGTCCTTTTTCGCGGGCCCGCAAAAGGGAGAATCGGTGTCCAAAGGGTCCATTGCTAGGTGGATCAAAGAGGTTATTGCGTCGGCTTACATTTTGAAAGGGAAGGCTGTGCCGGAGGGGCTTCAGGCACATTCTACAAGAGCGCAGGCTTCCTCCTGGGTGGAGGTGCGTTTGGTTCTGCCGGCCGAGATTTGCAAGGCAGCGACTTGGTCCTCCTTGAATTCCTTTGTGAGACATTATCGCCTAGAGGTACAGAGGGCGGAAGAAACCTGTTTTGGCTCAGCAGTTCTACAGGCTGGTCTTCCAGGTCCCTCCCATGCTTGAAGAGCTTTTCACTGCTCTGGTACTGACCCAGAGGTCCGGGACTAGACTGGCTAGCACGATCAGGAAGGTGAAATTAGACTTACCTGCTAATTGTTGTTCCTGGAGTGTAGACAGTCTAGTCCCGTGTCCCACCCAGGGGTTCTTTTCGCTATATCGTGGTCTGAGAGCCAGAGAGCATTTACAGGTAAGAGGACGTTCTTGCTTTCCGATGCCTTGCATAACTTCAGGGGGGATCAGAGTATCCGACTGGAAACAAATAAAAAAGGGAGCGAGGACAAAAAGGGAGTCTTTCTGCTGATTTTCGGTTTGGTCAGGGGTTGTTCTCCAGGACCAAGCAGGAAGTCAGTCCTCACATATGGGTGACATCGGCGCCGACGGAGCCCTCGCGGAGCAATTTTCCCCAGCTTTCAAAGAAAGCCTTTGGGAATTGCAGCGCGCATGCGCGGTCCCCTTCCCGCCCAAGGGTGCCATCTTGCTCAGTCTTCTTTTTTCCACGGAGCCCTACAGACGTTGTTTGTATTTCACCGCTAAAAAGTTGATTTTCTTTATCTTTTTTCTCGGTTCGACGCCGGTTCTTTTCCCGCCCGGACTCGCGACACCGGTTGCGAGTCCGTTCTACAATTTTTCGGTTTTTTGTCCTTCGTGACAAACTTCGCACCTTTTTTTTTCCTTTTCCCTGGCAGCCCGTACGTTTGACCTCGCAGGGGCCCTTTTTCCCCCGATGGCTGCCAGCGGGTTTAAGAAGTGTGATCGGTGTAAGAAACTCATGTCTCTTACCGACACACATGACTGCTGCCTCCGCTGCCTCGGACCCGATCATGACGACATGATCTGTGGTCCCTGTGGCAAGATGTCCTCAAAAGCATTGAGGAGTCGGCAGCATCAGTGGGAACGTATCTTCTCTGACTCCGGCCGGGCTCGGACCTCGTCAGAGGCTTCGACGTCTCGGGAATCTGGTCCTGAGCATCGTCGAAGTTCCACTGAGAGGGGGTCTCCTACCCGGGAGCATCATCGGAAGAAAAAACCCGCGAGGGCGGCGTCGGTGGACGCTCCTGGTTCCTCGAGGGCCAGGTCGCATAGCCCCGATAGCCGTCCCGGGTCCTTGGAAATGGAGAGGCCTTCCAAACAACCTCGTCTCGAGATGGACTCGCCTGCTCACGTAAGTCCTGTTGTCCTCGTGGACTCGCCTCCGAAGGAGCCGACGTCGGGCCCGACGCCGTCGGGGCCCGAGTCGGTGGCTGCTGGGTCTCCTGGGCTCGGACTCAGGTTGATGGCCTTGGAGAGCAGTCTGACTGCCTTCATGGACCAGCAGCGGGCATTGATCGCTGGCCTCGCCGGTGCTTCTGCCCTGACCACCGGGACGTCGACGTCCAAGTCGACCCCGGAGACCGAGCCGATCCTCGAGTCCATGAGGGCTCGAGTTGATCCTCGATCACGGTCTCCTTCGGCCTCCCGTTCGGGACCGAGGTCGTCGACGCCGACTCCCTCGGCGTCGGGGCGGACGGTATCGATGCCCGCCCGACCAGAGCCGCTCGACTCCTCCTCCGAGGAGTCCGCCTGGGAATCCGAGGACGAAGAGTCACCTGGTTCTTTTCGGACTCGGTGTGTCCCATCGGACTCCCTCGAGTCTGAACCTCGGAGACGGTCCCCCCCCCGGAGGATACCCGGTTCTCGGACTTCGTGCGGGATATGGCCAAGGCCTTGGCCTTCCCCGCGGATCCCAAGGAGGAGCCTCGAGCCGAAGAGCTCGATGCCCTCCAGTATGACTCTCCCCCGAAGGAAGCTTTTACTGTACCGGTTCCTTCAATGCTGGAACGACTTCTCTTCCGCATGTGGGAGAGCCCGGCGTCGTCGCCGGTGTTAAGCAAGCGGGTCGATTCCATTTATCGAGTCCGCAAGAGCCCCGGGTTCCAAAAGGCACAACTACCGCACCATTCCATGGTGGTGGAATCGGCCATGCATAGACTTAAAAGTCACAAAATGCACTCCTCGGTGCCTCCCGGTCGGGAGGCTCGAAGCCTGGATGCCCTCGGTAGGAAGTGTTTCCAGGGCTCTATGCTTGCTTGTCGAGTCCAGAACTACCAGCTCTATATGGGCATATATCTTCGGGACCTGGCTAAAGAAATAGCCGGGTTCTCTGCTGGTCTCTCCGAGGAACCTTTGCAGAGGTTCCTAGCCTTGTCAACTGGTATTCGGGAGTGCTTGAAGTTTATCTCTCGAGCAGCCTATGATGGCTTCGAAGCATCGGCTCGAGTAGCCGGAGCCGGCATCGTTGCCCGCCGACAGGCTTGGCTTCAGTCATCCGACCTCGAGCCATGGGTGCAGGACAAGTTGGTCGATGTCCCCTGCAGAGGTGAAAACCTCTTTGGCAAACCCATGGATGAGAAGGCTGCACAGATCGAGACCGAGACTCTCACCAGGACTCGCCTCTCAAGGAAGACCTCTGCCCCTTCTCAGAAGAAGAAGGGCTCGGGGAAAAAGCCCTTTTACCCGAGGAAGGCGGCTGCCTATAAACAATACCCTCATTTTCAGGCCTCAGCAGCTCCCCAACAGGGTCAGCAGGCCAAGGGACGCGGTCATGGGTCCCGTAGGCAGCAAGCCCCCAAGCCTGCACCACCGGCCCCTGCTCAGCATAGCCTCTCCCCCGCAGCTGTTTTCTCTCAGCACAGGAGGCCGGCTGGTCCACTTTGCCCACAGGTGGTCCAACATCACTACAGATACCTGGGTGCTTCACATAGTCCAAGAAGGCTATCTTCTGCACTTCCACCAGGTACCTCCCTCCTACTTTCCAGGGGAGCCTCTCAGACTCCCTCTGCACAGGGACTTACTCCTTCAGGAGTTAGCAAGTCGTCTTCAGGAACAGGCTGTGGAACCGGTGCCCCACCACCTGAGAGGTCAAGGTTTTTACTCCAGGTACTTTCTGATACCAAAAAGAACAGGAGGACTCAGACCCATCCTGGACTTGCGGAACCTCAACAAGTTCCTCGCAAGGGAAAAGTTCAAGATGCTTACCCTTGGAATCCTGCTGCCCTACCTCCAGCAGGGAGACTGGCTATGCTCCTTGGATCTAAAGGATGCCTACACTCACATCCTCATCCACCCAAGCCACAGACAATACCTCAGGTTTGTTGTGGGAGGCAATCATTACCAGTACAGAGTACTACCCTTTGGCCTATCCTCCGCACCACGGGTATTCACCAAATGTCTAGCAGTGGTGGCGGCTTATCTCAGACTTCAAGGCCTCTTTGTATTTCCATACCAGGACGACTGGCTCATCAGAGCACAGTCTTCCCAAGAGGCCACTCACGCCACGCACCGCACTGTGGCTCTGCTCCAGCACTTGGGCTTTGTCATAAACTTCGCAAAGTCCACTTTGCTCCCCTCAGGATCTCGAGTTCATCGGCGCAAGATTAAACACGCTTCAGGCGCGAGCCTTTCTGCCTCTCGACAGGGCACACAGGCTCATGGATCTTGCCAGCCACTTTCGCAGCAATTCCCTGGTCTCTGCCAGGCAATTTCTGAGACTGCTCGGCCATATGGCTTCCACAGTCCATGTGACCCCCAATGCCCACCTGAACATGCGGCCTGCTCAGTGGTGCCTTCGCACACAATGGCATCAGGCCACGGGGAGCCTAGCAGACTCAGTACAGATCTCCGACCCGCTGGTCTCTTCTCTGCAATGGTGGCTTCATCTGCCAAACCTAGTGCTCGGAATGGCTTTTCAGTCTCCTCCGCCTTCTCAGATCCTGACGACCGAAGCTTCTCTCCTGGGTTGGGGAGCACATTGCCAAGGGACATGTACTCAAGGCCTCTGGACTCCTTGGGAGTCTGCCCAGCAGATCAACTTCCTGGAGCTCAGAGCAATCCGCCTGGCTCTACGGGACTTCTCCCACCTCACGTCTCACCAGTCTGTGCTGGTCCAGACGGACAATCAAGTTGCCATGTTCTACGTGAACAAACAAGGGGGCACAGGCTCCTTTCTTCTCTGTCGGGAAGCACAAAACCTGTGTTCTTGGGCCGTCAACCGCGGCATCCTCCTCAAAGCTGTTTATCTCCCGGGTCAAGAAAATTGCCTGGCAGACAAACTCAGCAGAATCCTCCAGCCACACGAGTGGAGATTGGATCCGTTAGTGCTTCAGCGGATCTTTCTCAAGTGGGGCCTACCCACCATGGATCTCTTTGCCAGTCCTCTCAACCGACAACTTCCCCGATTCTGCTCTCGACAACCGCATCCTCTCAGAGTAGCGGCGGATGCTTTTCTTCTCTCCTGGTCCACAGGCCTTCTGTATGCCTTTCCTCCCATGCCACTGGTGTCTCGGACGCTCTTCAAGGTTCTCCGGGACAAAGCCTCAATGATCCTCGTGGCTCCCCGGTGGCCGAGACAGCCCTGGTTCCCGCTTCTGATGCAGCTGGCGGTGGACACTCCTCTCCCTCTGGGGTTTCAGCCCGATCTCCTGACCCAGGATCACGGGACTCTCCTACACCCCAACCTCCGGTCCCTTCATCTGATGGCCTGGCTGCTGAAAGGGTAGTCCTTGCTCCCCTCCTGCTGCCTCCAGATGTGGAGGAAGTCATCTTGGCCTCCAGGCGACCCTCTACCCGGAAGTCCTACGCTCTTAGGTGGCGTCGGTTCTCCGTCTGGTGTGCTCAGCAGTCTCAAGATCCCTTCTCCTGTTCGGTGTCAGTGGTCTTGCAGTACTTGCTTTGCCTCTCCAATCTTGGACTTAAGTCCATCTCGGTCAGGGTCCACCTCAGTGCTCTTTCTGCACATCACATGCCGGTGGATGGCAGGCCTCTTTCCAGCCACCCTCTAGTGGCTTGTTTTCTCAGAGGCCTCCTCCTTAAACCACCTTTGCGCCCACCAGCCCCTGACTGGGATCTGAATGTGGTTTTACAGCGGATTACCTGTCCGCCTTTTGAACCTATGGCTACCTGTCCTCTTCGTTTTCTTTCTTGGAAAACCTTATTCTTGGTAGCCCTCACTTCTGCTAGACGCGTTAGTGAACTGCAGGCCCTAGTATCTGATCCCCCTTACACTAGGTTCTACAAGAATAAGGTAGTCCTACGGACTCGCCCTAAGTTTCTTCCTAAAGTGGTTTCCCCTTTTCACATCAACCAGGAGGTAGTACTTCCGACCTTCTTTCCCAGGCCACACTCCAGCCGAGCTGAAATGGTCCTGCATACCCTGGACTGTAGGAGGGCGTTAACCTTATACCTTGACCGTACCCGGGAGCACCGAAGGGCTGTTCAGCTCTTCGTGTCTTATGACCCCAATAAATTGGGGCTCCCTGTCTCCAAGCGTACTCTGTCCATCTGGGTTGCTGACTGTATCGCTTGGGCTTATGGGGCAGCCGGCCTCTCGTTGGAGAGTCGAGTCACGGCTCATCGTGTTCGGGCAAAGGCTGCGTCAGTGGCTTACCTCCGCTCTGTTCCATTGGCAGACATCTGCCGGGCTGCTACTTGGTCTTCCAGCCAGACTTTTGCGGCACATTACTGCCTGGAGAGGGAGTCCCGCAGGGACAGTGCTTTCGGACAGGCAGTCCTCCGTAATCTCTTTGAGGTCTAGGCAACTCCTACCCTCCGTCCCGGATGTTGGGCTACCGGTTGGAGGCGTATTCAGAGAAGATTCCTTCCTTCTGTGCTACTGAGCTTGAGGGAGCTCCTTTTTTGTGCTTAGGGTCTCCGGTAGCCTTAAGCTTGGGAGTCCCATATGTGAGGACTGACTTCCTGCTTGGTCCTGGAGAAAGAGTAGTTACTCACCTGTAACAGGTGTTCTCCAGGAGCAGCAGGAATCAGTCCTCACAACCCTCCCTCCTCCCCTTGGAGTTGCTGTCCTATGATTTCGTTTTTGCTAATTTTTTGCTGTCTTTTAGCTATGTCATCAGACTGAGCAAGATGGCACCCTTGGGCGGGAAGGGGACCGCGCATGCGCGCTGCAATTCCCAAAGGCTTTCTTTGAAAGCTGGGGAAAATTGCTCCGCGAGGGCTCGGTCGGCGCCGACGTCACCCATATGTGAAGACTGATTCCTGCTGCTCCTGGAGAACACCTGTTACAGGTGAGTAACTACTCTTTCCCTCCTGGGTGGAGGAGGGAGTGGCCTGCTTAGCTTAAAGTCACGATAGGTTAGTGTTCTGTTCCATTGGGCTTTCCTCAAAATGGGTGTTTTGAAAGTTAAGTATTTCTTAATTTGGTTAAAGGCTTACTTGTATCTCCGGTGAGTCTGCTTTGTCAATAGGTTACTGAGGATTGGAGGCGGATTCAAGGAAGATATACCGGTGACATCATAAAAAGGAGGAGTTTCTCAGTCTCCAAGCTGCTGGATGAGATAGGGAACCCAGAGGTCCGGGACTAGACTGTCTACACTCCAGGAACAACAATTAGCAGGTAAGTCTAATTTCACCTTCTTTCATGTCCCACTTTTCACCCTTTTTTTCCATCTTAACATTGACCATTTTCTAGTTCTCCATCTTCCTTTAACCCCTTTTTCAAAAAATCTTTGTCTCCCCATTCCTAAAGCAGCCCTCTGCTCTGCTCTCCTACAGCTTTTGCCAGCTCACCCAAGACATCCTGTGAGGCAACACCAAGTCTTCATGACTGGAAGGTTACCCTCCCATGCTTGACCCATGTAGGCCAAGTTGCCATGCAGAAAATCCCAGTTGCCATGGTGGCCTGACACCTGGGATTTCAATCCCTGGTTTGCTGTGAGCATAGTAGTTTTAATTTGAAGTTTTCTTTTCATCCTACTGAATATACTTTCAGTATTGAGTTACATGTCCTTAATCTCTTCTGTCTGCTGTCTTTGAAACTACTGATCATATGTTCCATACATTCTGGAGAAGGTATTATTATAATAACTAAAATGATGGCATTAAAGTGGATGTACAGTAATTGACAAGTAATCACAGGGGTCACTTTTCAAAGGCACTTGCCCATTTTAGGATCACCTGCTAACCAGATAAGTGCTGGTGAGAGCTGTATTCAGTGCCATCATATGGATAGTACCTGTGAATATTCTCTCTGACTGCCTTGGCACTATCTTCTAGATAGTACTGGGGCAGTCCAGGGGCAGAGTAAAGGAGCAGCAGCGATTAGTAGACAGATAGGAACAGAAAAATGCTGTCCTAAATGACTCTGGTGCTGAAAATTGCTGCTGTATAGATAATACTCGCTACTGACTACAAAGACCCTGGATTTTCAGTGACGGCCATTGTCCAGATATCAGTGCTGAATATCCAGTTTTATTTAACTACGGCAGTCTGTGTTTAAAAAAAAAACCAAAAAAAAAAAACACCTGCCTGCCTCAGTGAAATATTGACCCAACACTTTTTTTGTGATGGTGGTGTGCCAAGTTGTTCCTTCAGTTCTCCCAACTGTAAATATAGCTCAAATAGTGTGTGGTCTGCCGCTGACATTGACATTGAGCAGATCACTTTCTCTGAGAAAAGTGAATCAATAGTTAAACAGATGGTGGCGTCATCATCGCTCATTTCTGATGGACACTTTCCAGAGCTTTTTAGAGAGTAAGGGTTGCCATATTAGTCCACTTGGATGCACAGAAAGAAAAAAGTTACCTTTTTATTGTGCTAGCTAAATAAAAAATTTAAATAAAGTTTTGAAAGATAGATACCAAGCCGGCAAAACAAAATTAGTGGGCAAAGGATAATGCTACCCAAGTATAAAGTGTATGAGTGAATCACAGAATACATTGTAGTGGTTGTGTAGAGGTCGGGGGGGGGGGGGGAGAAGAAGGAAATGATGAGTAAGCAGAATAAGAAGGCAAATTACAAAGTCTCTCTCTCTGTTTTGAAGCATCTGATCATTTTAATTGTGAATGCCTTATGCTCCTGCACAGTTCTGAATTGCCCTTTGAGTATCCTGAATCAGTGACCTTATGATTAGTGTCTTGGTCCAAAACATTTTGGGCCCAATTTTTGAAAGGCATTTTACATGGTTTACAGCCCTGTAAACTGTGTAAATGCCTTAAATGGGGATATTCAATGGCACTTACATGGTTAGTGCCCTTACATAACCCCTTCTTACTTCCCCTGATGCTATCCGGTTAGCATCGGGACATGTTGGGGGCGGAGCAGAGGCAGACACTTTTGCTAACCGGGCAGCAGTGATATTGCATGCTGCCCAGTTAGTGATCTGTGCCTAAAAGATAGGCAAGGAAAACCCTTGCTTATCTTTAAGGTATAGGAACTAACCAGGCAGCATCCAATATTGCTGCTGTACGGTTAGCCTCGGCGGCTTCCTCTGTGACAATCACATGATATTCAATGCAGTTGCCATGACATTGAATATCTGGGTTAGAGGTTGGTGGGGAGGGCTCTGTGCTGACAAGGCACATAGCCCTTCCAAAATGCACGCAGCTCAATATCCGGTCTGTTCTGTCTGGAAGGTATTGTAGTCTTTGTGATATTATGTCTGAACGTTATTCTTTTATTTAACATCTGGCTTGTTTCACCAGTCTAGCATCTCTTCATATTTTCTGTGTTGAATACAAATATACTGTATTAAAGAAGATGCATGAATAGGATGTCATTCCAGTCCAGATGAGTGGTTTATGCTGCTCTACCAGCAGGTGGAGATTGAGAACACAACTTAGTGTGCTATAAGCAGCAAGTGCTTGACAGCAAAGCCAGTATTTTCAGTCTCCAGCAGGTGGTAAAGGAGCATAGCCTGTGCTCCTGAGGCTAACTTTGGCGGCTGTCAGTGCTGCAGGCCTGGGGTGCAGAACCTAGTGGTGCCAGGTCCCATTGCCTTCTTCCCCTGCTGCTTCCTGCCAGCGGGCTCCTTCTGTCCTCCCCAACTCTTTAGAGGGTCCCAGGGGTAGAGCGAGCTCCTGCTCTTAAAGTTTAAAAAAAAAAAAGGCAAAAGCAGGTGTATACAGCGTGAGAGACAAACTACCGAGTAAGCCGGGATAGGCTCCGATGCGTTGTGTGCGGCAGCCACAGGGTACTGCTTTCTGAGTTTGGGCTGTGCAGTGGCTGCCTGCGAGAGAGTGCAGTCTCCGCAGATTGCCTCGGAGGAGGTCTGGAGGGGCCAGAACCATGTGAGGCAGGAGTTGGGGAGCAGGCTAGTGCTCCCAAGGATGGTGGCAGTTTTGACAGGAACTGCAGCCATTTTGAAGGCATCGGAGTCGGCAGCCTTGGCAGGCATACAGCTCCCCCTGCCTGCAGCCTATGGCTGAACCCCTCACCTGGAACCTCAGCAACGATGTTGTGGGGAGGCTTGGGGGGCCGGAGCTCCCCCTTTTCCCCCAAGTTTGTCCTGTTATTGCACTGAGCCTTTCTCATGCAGCAGGACTTGGAAGAGGGCTCACTGGTGCCCTCCAAGCCCTCATAGGGCAGGGGGCCTGGGGTTCCAGCTGTGGCTAAGTATCTATGCCAGGACAGGCTGGAGGAGGAGATGTATGTCGGCTCTGTGGGGCCAGCAGAGTCTCTGGACCCCTTGGAAGGGGCAGCAGATCTCCTGGAGGAGCACCTGCCAGAGGAACTAGAGGAGAGGGGACTTCCAGTAGGTGAAGATCCATCAGCAGTTCATATTTTCCACCGGGATGAGCTCCCCTCCCTGATTACAGAGCCCCTGGCAGTGTTGAGCATCGTGGAGGAGCCAGGACTGGAACTTGTGGGGTCCCAGGAGGGACCCACTGATGGAGGGCATCTGCAAACTCTCTCTTGGTCCCTCCTGGTCCATTGGACCCTGAAGGTGATAATTGTGGAGGAGTGAAACTCCCTTGACATGGGCTTGCGCGTAGTTTGGAGTATGGTGAGGCTGGACCCAATTCCCCCTGAGCTTCAGGCTTTATCCTGCAGGGAGCCCTATTTGGTCTTCTCGAAGGAGGAGGTGGTTCTGTGCCTGGTACCTTCCTTTCTGCCAAAGGTGGTTTCCAGTTTTCACTTTAATCAGGTGGTGTCCTTGCCATCCTTCTCCAGTCTGCAGGAGTCGGAAGAGGCCTGGCTACTTCACAAGCTGGGTGTTTGTAGGAGCCTGCAATATTGCCTCAAGGTGACTCAAATTTTTCAGCGCTTGGACAGACTCTTTGTCCTGTTTGGCAGTCCTTGCAAAGGCGAGATGACTTCTAAGGCTTCCATTTCTCAGTGGATCGGGAAGGCCATCACCATCATATCCGCTTACCTGCTGAAGAAGCATCAGGTGTTCTCAGGCTTGCGGGCTCACTCCACCTGGGCAAAGGCATTGTCCTGGGCTGAGTTTGGATTGGTTCCTCCCCAGGACATTTGTAAGGTGGCAACATGGTCATCTCTTAAATTCTTTTGTGTGGCATTACCATTTGGGTGTGGAGGCCCGAGAGGGCGTGGCTTTTGGGGCCAGAGTGTTACAGGAGGGGATTTCTGCTCCCACTTATCATTAATACTGTTTTACTACATCCTGCTTGTCTGGTCTGGACTGGGCTGGAGGGACATACTGAAAGGTGAAATTAGACTTTACCTGATAATTTTCTTTCCTGGAGTCCCTCCAGTCCAGGACCCACCCGTGGCATGGCTTCTGTTTGACGAATGTCTCATGTGTTTGCTCTAGCACAGGGGTGTCAAATTCCAGTCCTGGAGGCCTGCAAACCAGTCAGGTTTTCAGGGTATCCCTAATGAATATGTATGAGATATGTTTGCATACAATGGGGGCAGTGCATGAAAATATATCTAATGAATATTGATTAGGGGCATCCTGAAAACCTGACTGGTTTGTGGCCCTCCAGGACTGGAGTTTGACATCCCTGCTCTAGCAGACCTCAGTTGGAGCGGACATGTACAGGTCTGCATTGGTTTGGTTTGGAATCTTGGCTCGGTTGTTATCAATATCAGTCTTCGTGCTTTCTGTTCTTTCTTTTCGCTAGCTTAAAAAAAAAACAATTGAGGAAGTTTGGGCCAGACATATTTGGGGTCTAACTCCTGTGGGAGATGACTCTTGTTACCCCTCTTTGTGGAGTGCTAGGGGAACACATTATGGTCTGAGAACTAGGGTTTGGGGTCCTTTTCTCTGCTTTGTGACATTTATACTGGCTTTGGCTTGCACTGGATGCTTATAGCACACTTTAAGTTGTGTTCTCCGTCTCCACCTGCTGATAGAGAAGCATAATCCCCTCTTCTGGACTGGAGGGACTACAGGAAAGAAAATTATCTGGTAAAGTCTAATTTCACCTTGTGTTGCATGAATTTGTATACTTTTCTTCCTGGTTTTCAGTTTGAAGCTTGCTTTTTACTATTTTTTGCTTCAAGTTGTGTTTGCTGGAATATCTTTCAATGGTTTATCTAGTAACAATGGGGTTTTCATTTTTTTTCTTCAGTTTTTCAGCTTTAGGTTCTATGTTACTACTCACTCTATGATTTGGTTTTCTTTTCTTTGTATTTCAGTGTGTTTGCCCTGGAGTTTTAAGTAAAGATAGTTTCTCCAGGACCAAGCACCGACGGAGCCCCCGTGCAGAGCATTTCCCCAGCTTTCAAGAAAAGCCTTTGGGAATGCAGCGCGCATGCGTAGTCCCCTTCCTGCCCAAGGGTGCCATCTTGCTCAGTCTTTCTTTTTCCATGGAGCCCAACGGACGTGAGTTTGTGTCACCTGGGAAAAGTAGATTTTTTTCGGCTATTTTGGCTTTTTCTGATCTGGTTCGATGCCGGTTCCCCTTCCCGCATGGGCTCGGTACACCGGTATCGAGTCTGGAGTTTTGATTTTCAGCTTTTGTCTTTTGTGACTAGCGTTCACGCTCTTTTTGTGTTTTCACTGGCAGCCCGGTCTGTTGACCTTGCAGGGGCCCTTTTTCCCCCAATGGCTGCTAGCGGATTCAAAAAGTGTGATCGGTGCAAGAAACTTTTGTCTCTCACCGACACACATGACTGCTGCCTCCGTTGCCTCGGGCCCGACCATGACCCGCTGGCCTGTGGCCCGTGTGGCAAAATGTCGTCGAAGGCGCTTCGGAGCCGTCAGCATCAACGTGAGAGAATTTTCTTAAAGTCCACATCCGGCCGGGCCTGGACTTTGTCAGAGGCCTCGACATCTCGGGAGTCTGACCCCGTGCACCGTCGGGGTTCCTCTGAGAGGGAGTCTCCCACCCGGGAGCACAGAAGGAAGAAGAAGCTCGCGAGGGCGACGTCGGTGGAAGCTCCTGGATCCTCAAGGGCCAGGTCACGTAGCCCTGACCGCCACCCCGTGCTCTCGGAGTAGGAGAGGCCATCCAAGTTACCTCGCGTGGAGCCGGAGTCCCCAAGTCACGTGGACTCTCCTCCGGGGGAGCCACCGTCAGGTACGACGCCCTCGGGGCCCCAAGTCGGGGGCTGCTTAGTCTCCTGAGCTTGGACTCAGGTTGACGGCCTTGGAGAGCAGCTTGGCTGCCTTCATGGAACAGCAGTGGGTGCTGATCGCCGGTCTGACCGGTGCATCTACCCCGACCACTGGGACCTCGATGTCCAAGTCGACCCCGGAGACTGAGCCGATCCTCGAGTCAATGAAGTCTCGAGTCGATCCTCGGTCAAGGTCCCCCTCGACCTCCCGTGCGGGGCTGAGGTCGTCGACGCTGATACCCTCGGCGTTGGGGCAGGTGGTACCGAGGCCCACACGGCCGGAGCCGCTCGATTCCTCCTCAGAGGAGTCGGTGTGGGAGACGGAAGACGAGGAGTCTCCGGACACCTTCCGGACCCGGTGTGTCCCTTCAAACTCACCAGAGTCAGAGCCTCGGAGAAGGTCCCCCCCCCCCCCCCGAGGATACCCGGTTCTCTGACTTCGTGAGGGACATGGCCAAAGCCTTGGCCTTCCCTGCGGACGCCGAGGAAGAGCCGAAGAGCTCGATGCCCTCCAGTATGACTTTCCTCCGAAGGAAGCCTCTACTGTACCGGTTCCTCCGATGCTGGAACGGCTGCTCTCCGTATGTGGGAGGCACCGGCCTCGGCGCCAGTTCTTAGCAAACGGGTCGATTCCATTTATCGAGTCCGTAAGAGCCCTGGATTCCAAAAGGCACAGCTACCGCACAACTCCATGGTTGTGGAATCAGCCATGCACTGCCTGAAGAGTCAGAAGATGCACTCCTCAGTGCCCCCTGGCTGGGAGGCCAGTAACCTGGATACCCTCGGTAGAAAGTGCTTCCAGGGCTCTGTGCTATCTTGCCATGTCCAGACCTACCAGCTGTACATGGGCATGTACCTACGAGACCTGGCAAAGGAGATTGTCAGGTTCTCAGCTGCCCTCTCCGTGGAACCTTTGCAGAGGATCAAGGCTTTGTCAACAGGGATCTGAGAGTGCTCAAAGTTTATCTCTCAAGCAGCCTATGATGGCTTCAAGGCTTCGGCCCGGGTAGCCGCGGCCGGTATTTGTGCACACCGTCAGGCCTGGCTGCAGTCATCAGACCTGGAGTCATGGGTGCAGGACAAGTTGGTTGATGTCCCCTGCCAAGGTGAAAACCTTTTCGGTAAGCCCATGACTGAAAAGGCTGCAGAAATCGAGACTGAGACTCTTACCAGGACAAGGATGTCCAGGAAGACTTCTGCCCCTTCTCAGAAAAAGAAGGGCTCAGGAAATAAGCCCTTTTTCCCGAGGAAGGGTGCTGCCTACAAATCCTACCCTCAATATCAGGCCTCTCCAGCTCCCCAACAGGGCCAGCAGGCGAAGGGGCAGGAGCTTGGGCCCCGTAGGCAGAAGACCCCCAAGCCGCCAGCAGGGAGCGGGGTTTTGACTCCCACAGCATAGCCTCTTCTCCACAGCTGGCTCCACTCAGCACAGGAGGTCGGCTGACCCTGTACGCTTACAGGTGGCCAGCCATCACAGGGGATACCTGGATACCCAGCATAGTCCAAAAGGGCTACATGCTCCACTTCCACCAGATACCCCCTCCTACTTTCCAGGTGAGCCTCCAAGACTCTCTCTGCGCAGAAACCTCCTCCTTCAGGAGTTGGCAAGTCTTCTAAAGGAACAGACGGTGGAACCGGTGCCTCACCTCCTGGAAGGGTAAGGCTTCTACTCCAGGTACTTCCTGGTACCAAAAAGGACAGGAGGCCTCCGGCCTATCCTAGACTTGTGAAACCTAAACAAGTTTCTGGAGAGGGAAATGTTAAAGATGCTTACCCTTGGGATACTGCTGCCCTACCTCCAGCAGGGAGTCTGGCAATGCTCCTTAGACCTAAAGGATGCTTATACTCACATCCTCATTCACCCAGACCACAGACAATATCTCAGATTTGTGGTGGGAGGGAACCATTTTCAGTACAGGGTACTTCCCTTTGGCCTAACTTCCGCCCACAGGGTTTTCACCAAATGCCTGGCGGTGGTGGCGGCCTATTTCAGGAATCAGGGAATTTTTGTCTTCCCATACCTGGACGACTGGCTCATCAGGGGCCAGTCTCTCCAGGAGGCCAGGCAAGCCACTCTTTGCACTGTCTCTCTTCTTCAGCATCTGGGCTTTGTCATAAACTACGCAAAGTCCACTTTGCTCCCCTCACAGAACCTAGAGTTTATAGGGGCAAGATTAGACACCCTGCAGGCAAGAGCATACTTGCCTGAGGACAGGGCCCACAGACTGATGGACTTGGCCAGCCAGTTCCAAAGCAATTCTTAAGTCTCTGCCAGGCACTTCCTGCGGCTCCTGGGTCAGATGGCATCCACAGTGCATGTGACTCCGAATGCCCGTCTGCACATGCGGGCTGCTCAGTGGTGCCTCAGAGCTCAGTGGGCGCAAGCCACAGGCGACCTCTGAGACAGAGTAAAGGTGTCCAAACCACTTGTGGACTCCTTGCAGTGGTGGCTACATCTCCCAAATCTCAGGGGGGTACCTTTTCAGGCCCCAGCACACACAGGGATGCTGACGACCGATGCTTCCTTAAAGGGCTCGGGTGCACATGTCCAGGGCACATGCACTCAAGGCCTCTGGTCTCCTCAGGGGGACCACACCGCAGATCAGTCTTTTGGAGCTGCGAGCAATCCGCTTTGTGCTACAGACTTTTTCTTATGCCCTCTCTCACCAGTCTGTCTTAGTTCATACAGACGATCAGGTAGCAATGTTCTATGTGAACAAGCAAGGGGGCACAGGGTCCAGGCTCCTATGTCAGGAGGCGCAGGCCCTTTGCTCCTTTGCTCCTTTGCATTCAAACAAGGTATGTTTCTCAAAGCAGTTTATCTACCTGGTCAAGAGAACCTCTTAGCAGACAAGCTAAGCAGGATTCTCCAGCCCCTTGAATGTCAGTTGAAGCCACTGGTGGTCCAGCAGATCTTCCTACAATGGGGACTTCCATCGATCTCTTTGCAAGTCCACTGAACTGTCAGCTGCCCAGGTTTTGCTCCAGATAGCCGAATCCCCTGAGAGTGGCAGCAGATGCTTTTCTGATCTCTTGGTCTACGGGCCTCCTGTATGCGTTTCCTCCCACGCCCCTGGTGGCCCGAACTCTGTTCAAGATTCTCCGGGACAAGGCCTCGGTGATTCTGGTAGCCCCCAGATGGCCGAGGCAACCGTGGTTTCCACTTCTGCTACAGTTGGCGGTGGAAACTCCTTCCCCTCTGGGGTTACAACACGATCTCCTGTCTCAAGATCAGGGTTCCCTTCTGCACCCCATTCTCAGGTCCCTCAATCTGATGGCCTGGCTGCTTAAAGGATAGTGCTAACTCCCTTGCTTCTACCTAAGAAGGTTGAAAAGGTGGTTTTGGCCTCCAGGAGGCAGTCCACCAGAAAGTCCCTATGCCCTTAAGTGGTGTAGGTTCACAATATGGTGTGCTCAGCGCAATGAAGATCCTTTCTCCTGCCTTGTGCCAGTAGTACTGCAGTATCTACTTCACCTGTCAGACCTAGGCCTTAGGTCTAACTCTGTTCGGGTCCACCTCACTGCTCTATCAGCACACCACTCACTGGTGGAGGGACAGTCTTTGTCAGTTCATCCCTTGGTGTCGCGCTTCCTCAGAGGTCTGCTTCTTCTCAAGCCTCCGGTTCGTCCACCGGCGACTGAGTGGGATTTGGACGTGGTCTTGCAGCAACTTACTCGCCCACCATTTGAGCTAATGGCTACTTGCCATTTGCGCTTCCTTTCTTGGAAAACTCTCTTCCTGGTAGCTCTTACCTCGGCCAGACGTTGTAGTGAACTACAAGCTCTGGTTTCTGATGGACCATATACACGGTTCTATAAGAACAGGGTGGTCCTACGGACCCACCCGAAGTTACTTCCAAAAGTGGTGGTCTCTTTCCACCTCAACCAGGAGGTGGTTCTTCCGACCTTCTTTCCCAGGCCGCATACCAGCTGGGCTGAAACAGTCTTGCATACCCTGGACTGTAAGAGGGCGTTGTCTTTTTACATGGAATGTATACGCGGGCATCAAAGGGCTACTCAGCTCTTCGTCTCCTTTGACCCTAATAAACTAGGGTTACCTGTCTCCAAGCGTATGTTGTCCACTTGGGTAGCAGGTTGTATCATCTGGGCGTACAAGGCAGCTGACCTCCCCTTGCAGGGTCGAGTCACGGCTTCTTTTTGTTTTTTGCTGTCTTTTAGCTATGTCATCAGATTGAGCAAGATGGCACCCTTGGGCGGAAAGGGCACCGTGCATGCGCGCTGCATTCCCAAAGGCTTTCCTTGAAAGCTGGGGAAATGCTCCGCACGGGGGCTCCGTCGACTGATTCCTGCTGCTCCTGGAGAACACCTGTTACAGGTGAGTAACTACTCTGAGATGATTTTTGATTAAAGGATTCAGTTAAGCTTTTTGTTTTTATTGTTTGGGTCAGAGCAGGGCTTAATTTGTAGACAAAAAATAAGTGGAGTAATAATTAAAATGTCTAATATGACTTCATTATCGTGTTCACCAATGTTTTTATTGATGCTTTTTATGAAACACCGAGCCTCCCCCTTTTTGTAGTCCTCTACTATTAGGATGATTTCTTGATTTTGTTTCTGTATATTATACTGTGCCTTCTGATTTTCTTTTTATTATCTCAGCTTGTGTTTTTAGGATGTCCTCTCATAACAATCTTTTAGTTTTGTATTATGCTTTTATCTCTTTTGAGTTGTATTTTTAGTATTTTATGTTTTGTTCAGTTAGTATGACTGATATTGTGTTTTTAAGTTTGGGATGCTTTCCTGTATTATCTTATGTAGGTTTTATATACACAATGTTATGATATTGTTTTAAAATGTTTTACTAAAAATCTCTTTTTGTTTTATATGTGCAGAGAGGCCCATATCCCTGATGAAGGCTAGTGCTGAAACACAGCTCTTAAGAGTCTCTTCTCCCATTAATATATTTGCCTTTGGTATATCTTGCCTCTGAATGGTTTATTGGAACTGTGTTCAGGCCATCCCCTGCCCCTCCCCCCCCCCCCCCCCCCCCAATTAAGCACTGGTTCAAAGCCTACTTGTGGTGATGCCCTAATTTATATTCTGTTACTAAAAAGACACACCCCTACTGCATAGCATGTGAATACTGAAGATAATTTAAAAATAATGTGAGAGCCTCAAATGAGATGCTTGTATATTTTCATAATCTTATATTCAGTATGTTGTTTAAGTGCCATCGAGTTGATGATAGACTCCTGGTGATCCTATGGATAGTTGCCATGTTGCATATATTCCCTTGGTTTTCTTTGGAAATGTGTGGCTGGAAGTAGATTGCCAGGCCTTTCTTCCATGCAGTAAGCCTGCAGTACCTCATATTCTAAGGTGGTCTCCCATCCAAATAGTAATCGGGCCTGACTCTGCTTGGCATCTGAGATTGGGCGCACTTGGGATGGTGTGACGTTCGCCTCTTGCGACTATACTCCCTTCACAACTCCATAGGCTCATCACATGCTAGAGTTGAAAGTGTACAATTTTATATTTTCTTGTAATTTTTTTCTTAATACATATTAAAATTTAAAGCTCCTTAGAGCTTCAGGTTGTTGCTGGATACTCTTCCCCTGTTCCTTGACTCGAGTTTTGCCATGACCATGGTGACCGCATAAGGAGTTTTCTTTGCACTATTAGAGAATTGCTGGCATCTCAAACCCAAATCTGCAAAAAACTCCTGTACTTAGGCAGCATTCAATTAATCTGGCATCTAAACTCATGAAAACTCTCCATTGCCATTCATCTTGAATTCACCGTAGTCCAGTCTAGGGGCAAAACATCACACCCACATTAACATGTACCTTCTCCTCTCTGTTGATTATCATGTTGTTGCTAGTATATGGGTAAAACAGGAAAAGTCTTGCTGTTACATGCAGTGAGTTTCAGTAAGAGTCAAAGTATCCAGAAGTTCCAAAAAGCAGATGTTAAATCAAAGAAGTCCCTTCTTTAATAAATGTTATAACAGAGATGATTTGAAGATGTAATAGGTAGGAAGACTGAATGCAGTTTCTTTCCACATAATAATCAGATGAAAATATGATAAGCAGGGCCTGATGCAAGAAAAAGTAATAGTATGGAATGCTTCAAGATCTAGAGAGTCCAATAATTCCAAATGCTTATACTGATATACTGAGTTAAACATAAGCTGTTACAATATACTGAACCTTTCTGTCTTCTTATTAAGACCTTTAGATTGTAGTTCATAGATCCACTGTTGTTCTTTAACAGCTAATAATCTGTCTCCAACCCTACTTTCCTCCACATGATCCAGAATTAACCTTTGAACATCTATTCATATGTTTTAATTCCTGCCAATAAGATACTGGGGGGGGGGGGGGGGGTACTTTCATTACTCATTGATTCTTGGTTTATGCTCAGTCAACCTTACTTTCATTTTTATGTTCGTTCTTATATCTTAAATCTTATTACATGGACAGCTTTATAATATTATTGATAAATGAGGTCTAGCATGTTGTATTATGTAGAATTCTCCAGGACCAAGCAGGAAGTCAGTCCTTGCATATGGAAGATGTCACAAATGGAGCCTGCACAGGAACGCTTCACGAGGCCATGGAGGGCTGGTGTGGGATTATTGAGGAGTCCCCGCCAAGGGAGAACATCGGCATCGAAGGCTGCGGTGCCAACTCCAGTGGCAGTGGAGACCTCTGCCCTCACAGAGAAGGATGCAGGCCCTCGAGCGTAGCTTCACTGCATTCATGGCTCAGGAGACTGCCAGGGACCCAGTGACCTCTGGTTCCTCAGCACCGATGATGGTCCCGTCCATGGTGGGTGCCTCACCTACGGAGGTGCTGCCCATCTTGGAGGTCTAGGCTCTCTCAGGCAGTTCCTGTGAGCGTCAAGATCCCTCTCTGTGCAGCGGTTGTCTTCCCCCCCCCCCACCAAGTGCTTCTGGTTCAGACAGACAGGAGCAGAAGACTCCTTCAATTCTGCCTGAGCGCCATTGGCATGGTCACCATTCGAGATGGTACTTTGAGTTCCTCTCGGACTCTGATTTGGAGACAAAGGAGGAATCGCTGGAGACCGCCCATCACTGCAATGTCCCCTCTGATCCTTCACCCTCATACGAGCGAACGGGATCCCCTCCTGAGGACCTCTTTCCTCGTTCTTGCAGAACATGGGAAAGACTGTGCCCTTCACTATTGAGGTGGAGGAGGAACCTTGGGCAGAGGAGTTGGAAATTCTCCAGTACCCAACTCCTTCCTAAAGAAGCTTTATAGTTCTGATTCACCTGATTCTGGAATGGCTTCTCTTTAGGATGTAGGAAACATCGCTCACGATGCCAACAGTGAGCCGCCGCCTCTATTCCATGATTTTGAAAAGCACAACTCCCTCACTATTCCATGGTGGTGGAATTGGCCAAGCATTGGATTAAAAGTTCCAAAAACACACTCCTCTGTGCCCCCGAGGGATCTTGCCTGGTTCTCAGCTGATTTCTTTGGGAGAGCACCTTAATGCTTCTGAAGCCTCGTAAGCAAATTGAAGGCGTGCTCCAAAAACGTCACCCAGGTGGCCTATGATGGGTTTGAGTCTGTGGCTAGGGTGATTAGAGTGGGCATCTGTGCCTGCCGCATAGCATGGCTACAGTCCTTGGACTTAAAACAGTGGGTTCAGGACAAGTTGGCCAATATCCCATGCCGAGGAGAAAACCTCTTCGGCAAACCCATGGCGGAAAAGGCTGCGGAGTTGGAAATGGAGCAATTCACAATGAATAGGCTTTTGAGGAAGACCGCTGACCTTCCAGGAGAAAGACTTCAGGGAAGAAGACTTTTTACCCTAAGAAGAAAAAGGCTGATAATACTTATACCCCATATTATTCATACCAGCCGCCCCAACAGGGGCAACAGCCTAAGTGTCAGAACCGGAAGAAGCAGCAGCACAATTCGAAAGCCTCAATCAGCACCGCAGTCCCAGCCAGGTCGGGGGTTTTGACTTCTGGCTTTGGAGCACGACCCATCTTTCCCTCCCAACCTCTGTTCTACCACAGGTTGGGAGTGGCTGATACACTTTTCTCATTGTTGGTCCAGCATAACAACCAATGCTTGGGCACTGCAGGTGGTCCGTGAGGGCTACCTGCTCCACTTTGAGCAGATTTCCCCCGGTCACCTTTCCAGGGGAGTACCCTCTCGAGCATCACCAACGCAAACTATTCCAGCAGGAGGTCCAGGCCCTGCTGACAGATCAGGCAGTGGAATCTGTTCCACCCTCCAAAGTAGGACAGAGTTTCTACTCCCACTACTTCCTGGTCCCCAGGAAAGCAGGTGGGTTCCGACCCATCCTGGATCTCTGCACTCTCAATCGCTTTCTAGTGAAGAAAAAGTTCAAGATGGTATCCCTTGGAACATTGCTGTCCCTACCTTCATCGGGAAGGTTGGTTGTGCTCCTTGGATCTGACGCCTACACGTACATCCTCATCCATCCCCTGCACTGTCAGTACCTCAGTTTTATGCTCAGTGGGCAGCACTATCAGTACAGGCTTCTGCCCTTTGGCCTTGCCTCCACTCTAAGGGTCTTCATCAAATGTCTGGCAGCCATTGCCACCTTCCTTTGGCTCATGGGAATCTTTGTTTTCTCCTACCTGGATGACTGGTTATTTAGGGATGGGATGCTGGATGAGGTCTGGCAGTCTATACATCCCACCATTCAGGTGCTGGAACAGCTGGGCTTTGTCATCAACTACCCAAAGTCTTGAGTTCATTGGGGCTCCTCGATATCATGCTGGCTTGAGCAAGCCTTCCGGTGGACATGGCCCAATGCCACCATGGCGAGGGACATCTAGAGTTGGCAGATGGTGCGCCTCCTGGACCACATGGCTTCTACGGTCCATGTTACTCTTTCAGCCTGACTTCAGGTGTGTCAGATGCAGTGGACTCTGCACACAGTGGCATCAGGTGACGGGAAGTCTTTCGGACAGGATTACAGTGAGTCCGCTCTCCAAAAATACCTTTCCTGGTGGTCGCATCCCACTCACCTGCTTGCAGGGCTTCCTTTCCAGGCTGCGCCGCATCGACAAGTCCTAACGACCGATGCCTCCAAGCTCGGCTGGAGGGACACACCTGAATGGCTTGTCCACACAAGGCCTCTGGACTACAGGGGAAAGGCGACATCAGATCAACTTCCTGGAGCTTTGGACCATTGCCAATGCTCTCTCGAGTGTATCAGCAACAGCACACCCACCAGATCATCGTCATACAGACGGACAACTAGGTGGCCATGTTCTACCTCAACAAACAGGGTGGCATGGGTTCGTACCTCCTCTGCTGGGAGGCAGTTCACCTCTGCAGTCTCATACGGTATGCCCCACAGAGCGGTATATCTGCCAGGGGAGCTCAATGTCCTAATCGATCGCCTCAACAGGATCCTTCAGCCACATGAGTGGATCTGAACAGATGGGTGGCCAATTGCATCTTCCAGATCTGGGTGGGGCACGCTGTCCATAGACCTATTTACCACTCCCAGCAACACCTAGCTCCTGCTATTCTGCTCCAGAGTGCCCTGCCCGAATCGCTTGGCTCCCAATACTTTTCTCCTGGATTGGAGCGAGGGTCTTCTCTATGCCTACCCACCAACTCTACTAGCCAAGACCCTTTTAACACTGTAGGTGAATGGCGCTAGCAAGATCCTCATTGCGCTGCACTGATTCAGGCAACCCTGGTTTTCCACTCTTCCTCAGCTTGTCTCAATGGCAACCCCTCAGACTGCGCTATGCCCCAAACCTGATTTCACAGGATGACAGGACTCTGCTTCATCCCAACCTGTCATCCCTCGTGCTAACGGCTTGGCTGCAGAGCGGCTAGTACTCGTAGAACTCCACTTGCCGCAGGACATGGTGAACATGCTTCTCGCCTCGCGCAAGGACTCCTTCAAGTGGCTCTGTTTTCTGAATGGTATGAGAACAAGTCTCTGGACTCCTGCTCTGTGGAGTCAGTTTTGTCTTCTGCACCTGTCAGACCCTGGTCTAAAGTCCAACTTGGTCAGAGTGCACCTCAGTGCTGTAGCCGCTTATCGGTCCATAGCTGATCGGTGAATCTGCTCATCCCTTGGTGGGTCATTTTTTATGCAGGGCATCCTACTATCTCACCTCCCCCCCCCCCCCCCATTAAATGACCCCCGGTGGCGTGGGACCTTAATGTGATGCTTGGACAGCTCCTTGCATCACCCTTTGAACTGCTTAATTCCTGTCCGCTCAAGTTCACTACTAGGAATGTCATTTTTCTCATAGCACTTACTTCGGTATGCAGTCAGTGAATTGCAAGCGCTGGTGGCGCACCCGCCGTACACCAGGTTTCATAAAAACAGGATGGTTCTCCAAACTCACCCGAAATTCCTACCTAAGGTAATCTCAGCTATTCATCTCAATCAGATTTCCTACTTTGTTTCCCAGGCCCTCATGTGCAATGAAGCCTCAGCTCTGTTGGCACCTTGGACTGTAAGAGAGCACTGGCTTTCTACCTAGAGAGGACAAAAGCCCATTGCTAATCCTCCCAGCTCTTTGTCTCCTTTGACTCCCAATAAGCTGGGAATGGCAGTGTTGAAATGCACCCTGCCTATTTGGGTGGAGGACTGCATCTCCTTCGCTTACACTCGGGCAGGGCTGATATTCTAACACCATGTCATAGCTCACAATGTCCGTGCTATGGCTGCTTTGGTGGCCAACTTGATTCCGTCTCCACAGAGGAGATCTGTAGGGCTGCTATGTGGTCTTCAGTCCACACCTTCAGAGCCCATTACTGTCTGGATGGAGATTCCCAGCATGATAGGAACTTCGTCCAGGCCATACTCCGGCATCTCTTTGAGAATTAAAGCAACTCTTTCCCCTCGGCCCTTCTGTCTGTCCAGGCTACTGTAGTCAATCTGATCTTGATGTCCCTGCTGGACGCTGACTCTCTGAATCTTTCAGCAATTGCTCATGCTGCTTGCTCTCGGTTTGTTTGTTTTTTTGGGGTTTCCCCATTGGGCCTTTTACAGGTTTTTTTTTTGGTTGCCTGAAGCTAGGGAGTCTCATATGTGAGAAGTGACTTCCTGCTTGGTCCCGGAGAAAGCATAGTTACTTACCTATAGCAGGTCTTCTTCGGGATCAGCAGGAATCAGTCCTTACTTTCCTCCCTCAACCTCATGGAGTTGTTTTCTTTTTTGGCTTTATTAAGCTATGTCATCATACTGAGTTGTAAGATTACTCCTTCGGGCGGGAAGACCGACACATGTGTGGAGCATCTTCCAAAAGCTTCCTTTTGGAAGCTGGGAAGCAATCCTGCGTGGGTGCCGTTGGTGACATCACTCATATGTGAGATCTGATTCCTGCTGTTCCTGGAGAAGACTTGCTACAGGTGAGTAACTACACTTCCTTTTTTTTTTTTTAGTTCTTCCAGTCAAGGGATTTTGCCAAGATTGAATGCCTCCGTTTACCACAAGGGTCATTACTCTTCCCTGTCCCCTTATATTCTGCCTTTCCTAGTGTAAAATACAAATTAAAATGGCTAACATTACAATTCAGTATACAATACAAATATAAGCCAAAATCAAATATAAAAACTACTATCAATAAATGTGTTATCCACAACTTATATCTATAACAATAACGATAAGCTATAAGTTATGACAACTTCTCTGTGGTACTGCTTGCCTTCAATTTTTATCTCAAGTATAAAAGCCATGAAGCTCCTCACAAAGTGTCTTATTGTGGCATCTCCTACCAGAATTGTTTGGTTCCTTGCTCTACTCTGGTAGCTGGAAACTTACTAGTGCTCATGCTGTTGCCCATTTTTGTGACTGGTAGTTCCCCAGCCTTTAGGGAATATCTGTGAACATCTTTATCTCCCATTGTTTCTGGTGCAATAGGGTTTCATTATATTTGTATTTAATTTATTATGAAGGACTCTGTCTTTGGGTGCTATATAAATGTCTAACATTACCCTGTCAACAGGTCTAAAACAGTGGCACTCACTTGAGGAACACAGATATTTTAGGGTTTCTAGATTAAAATGTCTTAATGTTATATGAAGCCAACTTTTGTAGTACAGAAAGAATGCACACAAATTGGTCCACATACAGGTTTGGTGTCCTGAAAATCTCATTTTTCTTTAGTTTTCAAGAAACTATATATTGCAGTGAAGATATCCGGCTTCTTAGTATGAAGGTGTTAGCTGTTTGACTCTGAATTTGGAATATAACTGAATATTGCAACTTGATGACTTATATTTTTATTTATTGTAGCATCACTATAGATGATATAGTGCATGTTATAGATGGAGGGAAAATAAAAGAAACCCACTACAACACACAGAACAACATAAGCACAATGTCAGCAGAGTGGGTTAGCCATGCCAATGCAAAGCAAAGGAAAGGACGAGCAGGAAGGTAAGCAAAATTAGCTACTTCGCTATAGTTCATTTTTATTTCAGTTACGTTTGACAATTACTGCTATCTCTAGGAACAAGCAGGAATATAGTCTTCACATATGGGTGACTTCCCCTGATGGAGCCTGTGCGGGAACACACCCCAGCATCCAATAAGAAGCATTTGGGAGCATCACTCTGTGCATGCGTGCATGCCTTTGCCCCTTCCCAGTGAATCTCCTCAGTCTTAATTTTTCCACGGAGCCCTACAGATGCTTGTCTTGTCACTGCAGTTAAAACCTTTCTCCAGGGACAAGCGGGAAGTCAGTCCTCACATATGGGTGATGTCAGTGCTGACGGAGCCTGTGCAGTATTCTCTCCCCAGCTTTCAGAGAAAGCCTTTGGGAGATCTAACACACATACGTGGTCCCCTTCCTGCCCAAGGGTGCCATCCTGCTGGTCTCCTTTTATCCACGGAGCCCATCAAATGTGTGTCTGTTCCCTCAGAAAAAGTTGGTGATTTTTGTCGTCTTTTTTGCTCTCTCCAGTAGCATACAGGTGCCTTTTCCCACCCCTGAACTCACTTGCCTTGGCATTGTATCCTCTGGTTCTTTTTTCCCTTTTCTTTCTTTCTTTCTTTCTTTTTCATTTAGCATGGGTTTTCGCCTTTTTCCTGGCCCGGGCCCAGTGAATTTGATCTTGTGGGGGGCAGTCTTCCCCACCATGGCCTCGGCCAATGACTTCAAGCTGTGTGACCGCTGTGCTCATAATGTCTCGCATGTATCCACATGACTGCTGTTTTAGATGCCTCAGGCCGGACCACGATGCCTTGGCCTGCGGTCTCTGTGAGCAAATAACCCCTAAGACCCTCAGGAAACAGCAGCAGCAAGAATAGATTTTTCAGAAGACCGAGTCCTTTGTGAGAGCCCACTCCGAGACTCCTCCTAGGATCTCAGGCACCCACAGGGACCATGCGGCCTTGGAGCCTCAGGACCATAGGAACCTCCTGCTAGAGCTCCCGCATCAAGGATCGCACCATGAAGGGCTGGCAGACCTAGAGGACCCTGTCGGGCGACGAGTCGTGGAAAGTGAGGAAATCCCACGGGCTCCGGTCCCACAGCTGTTGACGGGAGGCCGAGGGTGATGGCAAGGAGTGGCCATCCAAGTTGCCTCACCGGCAACTGTCCATGCCCCGGGACTGGTTTCGGACCCCTGAGGCTATCCTGGTTGAGGACTTCCCCTCGACGGAGCCAGTGCCAGGCCTGAAGTCCTCAGTGCCTGCGTGCGCCGAAGGCTGTGGAGCCATCTGGTCTTAAGGCCAGGATGGTGGCCTAGGAGCACAATTTGTCTGCCTTCATGGCTCAGCAGTGGGCTCTGATGGCTGGTTCCTCTGGGTCATCATTCACAACCACCAGGCACTCCACTGCGAGGGACTCCTTGGAGGTCGAGCTGATCCTCAAGCACCACCAGCTTCAAGAGACACCTCTGCCGTGGTACCAGTCCTCGGCCTCGGTTCTCACCACTCAGAACCCTCAGCTCTGAGTCACCGCGGCCCTGAGATCCTCTGGGTTGGGCCAGCACCCCGCGTCCTGGAGGACCCCTGACTTCACAAAGTTTGATTCGGATTGGGAAGCAGAGGATGATAGTCCCCGGATACCTGCCGTCACCGCAACATGCCTTCAGACCCATCCCCTCCGGAGTCAAGGTGCCGGTCCCCACCCAAGGACATGGTCTTCGACTTCATGTGGGACATGGCCAAAGCTCTGACCTAAAGATCCTCCAGTATGAGGCCCCATCACAAATGAGGCGCTCACGGGTGCCAGTTCCCCACCCCAAAATCCTGGATCAACTGCTCCTCTGCATGTGGGATACCTCCCCCCCCCCCCCCACACACATCGGTACCCATAGTTAGCAGGCAGCTGGACTTGATGTGCCAGGTCTGCCAATGCCCTGGCTTCCAAAAAGCCCAACTGCCTCACAACTTCATGGTAGTGGAGTTGGCCATGTGGAGGTACAAGCCAAAATCACACTCCTCGATTCCTCTAGATAGGGAGGGCTCCATCATGGATGCCATGGGCAGAAAGTGCTTCCAGGGCTTGATGCTTCTTTGCCGGACCCCGGCTTATCAGTTATACATGGGCATGTACCTTCGAGACCTGGTGAAGGAGCTTTCCGGGTTCTCAGCTGGTCTTTTGGAAGAACCCCTCCAGCAGTTCCATACCCTGGCCTCGGCAGTCAGGGAGTGCTCCAAATTTATCATTCCAGCGACCTACAATGGCTTTGAGTCAATGGCTAGAGTAGCTGTGGTGGGCATTAGTGCCTGGTGCCAGGCTTGGCTACAGTCCTCCGACCTGGAGTAATGGGTCCAGAACAAATTGGCCGATGGCCCTTGCTGTGGAGAGAAACTCTTCGGCAAACTTGTGATAGATAAGGCCGCCGACCTGGAGTCCAAGTTCCTGACTAGGACCAGGCTCTCCAAGAAGGCCGCTGACCTTTCCCATAGGAAGGTTTCGGGTAGAAAGCCTTCCTACCCGAAGAAGAGGAAAGCTTATGGAAGCTACCCTCACTACCAGGCCTTCCCAGCTCCCCACAGGGCCAACAGGCCAAGGGACAAAGACATGGCCCATATAAGCCTAAGACCTCCAAACCCCAGTCCGTGCCCCCGGCGCAACCTGGAGGGATTTTTGACTCCTTGAGCATAACCTCTCTTCCCCAGGAGGCACAGCTCTGCAGCACACAGGGGGGATGTCTGGTGCTCTTTGCCCACAGTTGGCCCTCTATTACCACTGATATATGGACCCTTTGGATGGTGAGAGGGTTACCTCATCTACTTCCACCAGACGCCCCCAATGTTGTTCTTGGGAGCGCCCCCAACGTTCTTACCGGGAGCTCCCCTCCACCAGGATCTGCTCCGGCAGGAACTCGCAGGCCTTCAGGATGACTAGATGGTGGAACCAGCCCCAGCCCATCTCAGAGGCATAGGGTTCTAATCCCACTACTTCCTAGTACCAAAAAGGACCAAGGGGTTCCACCTCATTCTCAACCTGCGGGACTTAACAGATTCCTGGTGAAAGAAAAGTTCAAAATGCTCTCTTGGAACATTGCTGCCATATCTCCAGCAGGGGAGACTGGCTGTGCTCCTTGGACCTAAAGGATACATATACACACATCCTCATCAACCCCCTACACAGACAGTATCTCCGCTTCATGGTCAGGGGAGAAAATTATCAGTACAGAGTGCTACCCTTTGGCCTGGCCTCCTCCCTAAGGATATTCACCAAGTGCCTGGTGGTGGTCACAGCCCATCTCAGACTCCAGAGGGTATTCGTCTTCTACTATCTGGACACCAGGCTCATAAAGGGTAGCACAACAATCGAGGCCTGTTAAATGACGACAGCAGATACCATCCTCCTGCTGGAGTGCCTCGGCTTAGTCAGAAACTACCTGAAGTCCCATCTCCAGCCAACCAGTCACCTGCAGTTCATAGGGATTCGGCTGGACATTGTCCAAGCCAATGCCTTTCTTCCTCAAGACAGGGCCCTACATCTCCAAGCTCTTGTGGCAAGCACGCATCACCATTGCTCGGTGTCGGCCTATCTCATACTCCGCCTGCTGGAGCATATGACATTGACAGTGCATGTCACTCCAGACACTTGCTTGTGAATATGGATGGCCCAGTGGACCCTCCGCTTACAATGGTCCCAGGCCACAGGATGCTTGCAGGACAGGGTGCTCTTCACCCATCCCGTGGCTCTCTCTCTTGACTGGTGGCAAAGCCTCCAGTGTCTACTGGCTGGGATGCCCTTCCAGCCCCCCACACCCCAAAGGACCCTCATTACGGATGCCTCCAAGCTGGTGTGTAGAGCAATTTGCAACGACCTCTGCACTCAGAGCAATTGGACACTGATGGAGTGTCTTCAGTAAATCAACCTCCTGGAGCTCCAAGCTGTAACCTTATCCCTCCGTTTATTTTGCCATCACCTGCAGAACCAGGCAGTGCTGGTTCAGATCAACAACCAGGTGTCAATTTTCTACATAAATGAGCAGGGAGGCATGGGTTCTGCCAGGAAGCGGTGAGGCTTGTTTGCCAGCAGCAATGGGATTCTCCTGTGGGCAGTTTACTTCTTGATCAGGACCACACCTTGGCAGACCAGCTCAGCCAGGTCCTCCAGCCGCACGATTGGAGGCTGGATCCTAGGGTAACCAGCCTGCTCTTCCAGTGCTGGGGTTTCCTGAGGGTGGACCTTTTTGCCAGTTCAGCCAATGCACAACTGCCCTGCTTCTGTTCCCGGCAGCTGAACAATTCCCGGGTAGTGGCGGATGCATATTTGATCTCATGGATAGAGGGCCTCCTTTACGCCTTCCTGTCCACACCAGTGATTGTCAAGATCCAGTGCAACATGGCCACAGTGATCCTGGTGGCCCCATGTTGGGCCAGGCAGCCATGGTTTCCCCTGCTCCTCTGCCTGGCCACATCACCCCTGGTGCAACCCAGACCCAGCTTTTGACTCTTTTGAGTCTACCAGCAGTGCTATAGCGATGGGCATTGGAGCCAGAAGCCCAGCTTTGTTGAAGTCTTAGGACTTGGAACAGTGGGTCCAAGACAAGCTAGCAGATATTCCTTGTAGAGGTGAAAACCTCTTTGGGTAAGGGCTGGAGAAAGAAAACGGGTGAAATTGAGACAGATGACCTTACCATGATGTGTTGTAAAAGAGCAGATCCTTCTAGGAAGAAGACTTCTGTAAAGAAACCTTTCTATCCTAAGAAGAAGAATTACCCCTCTTTTCTCCAGGACCAAGCAGGAAGTCAGTCCTCACATATGGGTGTCATCGGCGCCGATGAATCCCCAGCGGAGCATTTCCCCAGCTTTCTATGAAAGCCTTTGGGAATGCAGGCACGCATGCGCGGTTCCCTTCCCACCTAAAGGTGCCATCTAACCTCAGTCTCTTTTTTTCCGTGAAGCCCACGGACGTGTGTCCAGTTTTCCCGGTTAATATTTAGATTTTTCAGCGATTGCTTTTTCTACCGGTTCGACACTGGTTCCCCTCCCGCTGGGTTCGGTACGCCGGTATCGAGCATGGTTCTTCTTTTTCGGTTTTTGCCCTTCGTGGCTGGCGTTCGCGCCCTTTTTTCTCTCTTTCCCTGGAAGGCCGGTCCTTTGACCTCGCGGGGACTCTTTTTTTTCCCCGATGGCTTCCAGTGGTTTTAAGAAGTGTGATCGGTGTAAGAAATTAATGTGTCTCACCGACACACACGACTGCTGCCTCCGGTGCCTCTGCCCCGACCACGATCCTAAGTCGTGCGGGGCCTGTGGAAAAATGTCTTCCAAGGCACTTCGAAGTCGCCAGCAGCAAAAGGAAAGGCTTTTCTCGGACTCGGCCTCCGGCTGGGCCCGGACCTCGTCTGAGGCCTCGACATCTCGGGATTCCGATCCCGAGCGCCGTCGAAGCTCCTCGGACAGGGGGTCCCCCGATCGGGAACGCAAGAGGAAGAAATGGCTCGCGAGGGTATCGTCTGAAGAGGTCCCTGGGTCTAAGACCCCCAACCGTCACCCCGGGCCTGTGGAACCGGAGAAGCCTGCCAAAGTTCCTCGTGTGGAGCCGGAGTCTGCTGGACACGTAAGCCCCGTAGTCCTCGTGGACTCTCCTCCCAGGGAGCCGACGTCGGGCCCGGCGCCGCCGGGGCCTGAGTCGGTGGCTGCTGCGTCTCCCGAGCTGAGTCTCAGGATGACAGCCTTGGAGAGCAGAATGTCTGCCTTCATGAAGCAGCAGCGGGCACTGATGGCCAGCCTGTCTGGCGCATCTGCCCCGACCACCGGGACATCGACATTGAAGTCGACCCCGGAGACAGAGCCGATACTCGAGTCCACTAAAGCCTTGCTAAGCCGTAAGCAGAAGTCGGATGATATTTTTCGTAAGGCAGCCCCGGGGTTCCCGGTGGCGGCCCGTTCCACCAATCCACCACTAGTGGGGCCCCCTGCAGTGACTCCACACCAGGGTTCGCCCGAGGGGAATGGGGAAAGAAGATGACCTCTAAGTCAGGGGCTCCGGATGTGTAAACCATCTCGTGCTCGTTCCCTTGGTCTTCCCCAGCGTTCCCAAGAGTCTGACAAAGAGCAGCCTCGAAAGGTACCTTGTACAAATACGTTGGCCTCTGGCAATGGCACCTGGTCTCCTGAAGGTCATCCCAATGAGGACCCCCTCTCCTCCACGCCAGACCCGGTAACCCCGGTGTCGGTGTCCCAGGGATGCACTTCTGAGTGGGAGTCCCGTATGCTGGCACCAGAGTGCAGCGTTTCGGCCTTCCTAGCTGCCCAGCAGGCGCTCTTGCCCAGCACGTCTGGCTCGTGCCTCGACACCGAGGGGCCCTCGTCTGTGGTCCCGAAAACTGCCCTGGAAACCCCATGAGAGCCGTGGTCCTCGTGAGGGTCCTTGGCACTGGTCTCGCTCGCCGTCCTGTTCCTCGGGGGTGAGGTCTTCCAGAGTCAGTGCCTCTGGCTCCAAGCGGGCTTCGGCCATGGGGCATTGGGGATCAGTCCTTCTCGAACCTCTCGGGCTGGGAATTGGACAGGGACATGTCCCCTGAAACCTGCACCCATAGGGACCTTCCTTCTGACCCATCCCTGCCTGCCTCCCAAAGGCGGCCACCTCCCGAAGATACCTCCTCCTTGGTATTTGTGCGGGATATGGCTCGGGCCCTCAATCTGCCCACTCACACTGAGGAAGAGCCAAGGGCAGAGGAACTCGACGTTTTCAATGTGAGTCTCCCCCTATGGAGTCTCCCATGGTCCCTATGCCGTACATCTTGACTCAGCTGCTCCTCTGCGTGTGGGAAGCACCCGTCTTGGTCCCTATTGTCAGTAAAAGACTTGATGCCATGTACAGAGTCCAGTGCTGCCCTGGGTTTCGAAAGACTCAACTTCCCCATACCTCCATGGTAGTGCAATCCGCTATGTGGAAGTAGAAGAGTCCGAAGTCACACTCTTCGGTCCCACCTGGTAGAGAATCCCATGCCCTTGATGCCCTTGGGCACAAGGCCTACCAGGTATCCATGCTGGCATGCTGCATCCAGGCATACCGGCTATATATGCGTATGTTCCTTCGCGACCTCGCTAAAGAGCTTGGCAGTTTCTCTGCGGGCCTCGGAGGTGAACACCTCAGATTTCAAACACTCTTGAGATCGGTCGCGGACTGCTCAAAATACCTTTCCCGCGCCGCATATGACTGGTTCAAATCTTCCACCAATGTGGCAGCAGCTGGCATCAGAGCCCAGCATTAAGCGTGGCTCCAGTCTTCAGACCTGGAGCAGTGGGTCCAGGAGAAACTCTTGGATGTCCCTTGCCTCGGCGAACAGCTGTTGGGCAAGCCCATGGAGGACATAGCAGCCAAGATTGAAACCAGAGTTCATGACCCATCTCTTTCGCAAAACCTCTTCCCTTCCTCGGAAGAAACAGCACAATAAGAAGCCCTTCTTTCAGAGGAAGGGGCTCCCTTACCAGGTATACCCACCCTATCTGCCCACCTCTGCGCCAGTGGCCAAGGCAAAGGGGGAGCTCAGGGTCAGCGGAAACCCAAGGGGCTCAAGACCCAACCACCGGCGCCACCTCAGCCAGCTCCTGGGTTTTGACACCAAACGCATAGCCTCTCGCCACCCCGATGGCACCCTCCGCCGGTGGGGGGACATCTGTCCCTCTTCGCTTCCGAGTGGGAGGCCATCACATTGGACACCTGGGTGCTCCAGGTAGTCCGGGATGGCTATCTTTGTCTGGACAGACTCCCTCCTTCCTTCTCCCCAGCGGAGCCTTCTCTGCTCCCCTTGTACCAGACTTACCTACAGCAAGAGTTGAACAACCTCCTCGATCAACAGGCGGTCAAAATGGTCCCGCTGCACCTTTTGAGGTTGGGGGTTTTGCTCCCATTTCTAACAAAGAGGACAGGGGGCCTACGACCCATCCTCTGTCTCAGGAACCTAAACAATTTTCTGGTGCGAGAGAAATTCCGGATGCTATTGCTTGGTGTCCTGCTGCCCTTTCTCTGGCAGGGTGATTGGCTGTGGTCCTTGGACCTCAGAGACGCTTACACTTACATCTCTGTCCACCCCAAGCAGAGGAAATATCTGCGTTTCAGGATGCAGGGGGATCACTTCTAATACAGTGTGCTCCCTTTCGGGCTTGTGTCTGCTCTGCAGATCTTCACAAAATGCCCATCAGCAGTCGCAGTCCACCTCCGGCTGCAGGGTATATCCATCTACCCTTAGACGACTGACTTCACGGGCACATCGGCAGAGGAGGTTCGCCTTTCAGCGTCGCGCATGGTCCTCCTCCTCGAGTACCTGGGTTTTCTAATCAACTACGCCAAGTCCCACCCATTCTTTATGGGAGATCCTCTGAGTCTCCTTCACCGGGGCCTGCTTCAGCAGTAACTCTCAAGTCTTTTGGCAGACAAGGTGGTGGAACCCATCCCCTTCAACCTCAGTGGCAAGGGGTTCTATTTCCGCTACTTTCTGTTTTCCAAAAGGACCGGAGGGTTTCGGCCCATTCTAGACCTTTGGAACCTCAACTCGTTCCTGGTGAGGAGAAGTTCAAGATTCTCTGACTTGGAACATTGCTGCTGTACCTCCGGCAGGGAGACTGGCTGTGCTCCTTGGATTTAAAGGATGTGTATATGCACATCCTCATGCACCCCCTTCACAAGCAGTACCTTTGCTTTATGGTAGGAGGCTGCCACTATCAGTACAGGATTCTACCCTTCAATCTGGCCTCCACCCCAAGGGTATTCACCAAGTGTTGTGGCAGTGGTCGCCACCTTTCTGCATCTCCAGGGATTGTTTGTCTTTCCCTATCTGGATGATTGGCTCATAAAGGGAAGCACCGTTGCCGAAGCTAATCTGGCAACAGCCCGCACCATCCTCATTCTGGAGCACTTGGGGTTTGTCATAAACTACCTAAAGTCTCATCTCTGTCTGACAAAATGCCTGGAATTCATAGGGGCACTGCTGGACACCATCCATGCCAAGGCCTTCCTCTCTGGATAGGGCCCAGCGCCTCAAGGCGCTTGCAGGAAACATCCAGGATCATCCCTTTGTATCTGCCCGTTGCCTGCTTCGCCTGCTGGGTCAGATAGCGTCCACGGAACATGTCACTCCAGGCGCCCACCTACATATGCAGCCGGCCCAGTGGACCCGCCCCTGTCCGTGATCTCAAGCGATGGAGTGCCTGCAGGACAGAGTTGGCATGACCCGTCCTTTGGTTGACTCTCTCGGCTGGTGGCAATAACTCCGGCACCTACAGGCTGGGATGCCCTTCCAGGCCCCTACCCCTAAGAGGATCCTTACCACTGATGCCTCTGGGGAGCCCAGTGCGACAACCTCTGCACTCAGGGCAGTTGGTCGTAGGTGGAGAGCCTCCAGCAGATCTGACTCGCTTTCTGGGAGGCCTACTACTCTCAAAGCCACCCACCTGCCCCCCCAACATCAGAATGGGATCTCAACATGGTTCTCTCTAAATTTACAGCGCCACCTTTTGAGCCTCTCAGCTCTTGCCACCTCAGTTATCTCTCCTGGAAGGAGGTCTTCCTCATGGTACTCACCTCTTTTTGCGAGGTTAGCGAGCTCCAGGCTCTGGTGGTCCATTCACCTTATACAAGGTTCCACAAGAACAGGGTCATGCTCCGCACGCACCACAATTTTCTGCCTAAGGTAGTGTCTCCATTCTACCTCGACGAAGAGGTGATGCTCCCCACCTTCCCGTGGCCTCACACTAACAGGGTAGATGCCACTGTCCACACTCCGGTCTGTAAGCAGGTCCTGACCTACTATCTGGAGCATACCCAGGTTCACCGTCACTCCTCACAGCTCTTCATCTCCTATGACCCAAATTGGCTGGGGACAGCGGTCTCTAAGCGTACCCCGTCTATTTGGGTGGTGGACTACATCACCTTTGCCTACAAGTAGGCCGATCTCTCGCTAGAGTGCTATGTCACAGTGCACAGTGTCCAGGCCATGGCGGCCTCTGTGGCGAATCTCTCGGAGATTTGCCAGGCCACCACCTGGTCCTCGGTCCATACCTTTGCAGCTCATTACTGCTTGGAGAGAGAGTCCCGCCGGGACAGCACCTTTGACCAGGCAGTACTCGGTGATCTGTTTGGGGTGTAAGACAACTCTTGCCTTCCAGTCCTTCGATATGTTCAGGCTACCGGAGAACTGGTTAAATCGCTTGATACTCTGGGACACTTATGGGTCTTATTGTTCTGGACTCCGTTGCTGCTTCTCACGGTTCACCTTTTTGATCACCTGTGGCGCTTACAGGTTTTTTTCGGTAGCCTGTAGCTGGGGAATCCCATCTGTAAGGAGTGACTTCCTGCTTGTTCCCAGAAAAAGCATAATTACTCACCTGTAACAGGTGTTCTCCGGGGACAGCAGGAATTGGTTCTCACAACCCTCCCTTCTCCCTGTGGAGTTGCTTTTTGTCATTTTTGCCACCTTGAGCTATATCATCATACTGAGACGATGCCACTCTTAGGCGGGAAGGGGACCATCGTGGTGCATCTCCCAAAGGCTTTCTTTGAAATCTGGGGAGAAATTACCGTACAGGCTCCGTCGGTGCCAACGTCACCTATATGTGAGGATTGATTCCTGCTGTCCTGGAAATACCTGTTACAGGTGAGTAACTACACTATATGCTCAGGAGGTCTGTCATTAGAGGGTCATGTAACAGCTCACAGTGTCCAGGCCATGGCCATATCTGTATCCCACTTGCGCTCTGTCTCCATAACGGAGATCTGTCATGTTGCCACATGGTCCTCCATTCATACCTTTGCAGCTCATTACTGTCTGTACGAGGACTCTCTTAAGGACAGTGACTTTGGCCTAGCTGTACTATGACACCTATTTGGGACTTAGCTACACCTCCATCCCTCTGTCCATTCAGGCTACTGCCATTACTGTCTCAATAGGGGTGTGCTTGGGATGCTGAGTATCCTAGATCCCTGGACTCTCCATGTTGTTCAACCGTTTTTTCTCCGTTTATAACAGGCCATGCTCCTTGCCGTTTTACTGTAGCCTGGAGCTAGGGAGTCCCATATGTGAAGATTGCATTCCTGCTTGTTCCTGGAGATAGCATAGTTACTCACCTTTAACAGTGATCTCTGGGAACAACAGGAATCAGGCTTCACAACCCGCCCTCTCCCCAAGGAGTTCTAGATTTTTTTCTTTTTTCTCAGCTGTAATCCTCATTGAAGAGATTCACTGGGAAGGCATGCACGCATGCGCAGAAGGATGCTCCCAAACGCTTCCTATGGATGCTGGGGAGTGTTCCCACGTGGGTTCCATCAGGGGACATCACCCATATGTGAAGGCTGATTCCTGTTCCGGATATCATCTGTTACAGGTGAGTAACTACTGTCTGAGGTTATTTCAGAAGCAGCCCCACATGTAAATAGCAGCATGTACAGATGTAGTTTGGTCTGCATGAGTAAAAACCCCTTTCTAAAATTGCATTTGCATATGGTGATGCACATCATGTTTACTTTGGCAGGAGAAGAGATAGGGAGAGAGAGAGTGGTTTGATGGGTCTAAAAAACTGACAAAGATTCCTCATCTTGCAAGAGGAATCCAAGTTGACTCCCCTTTCTGAAGGCATCAGAACCTGCCGATTTACCCCCTCCCCCCAACCAGGCATTTTCTCCCTCAACAGCCCCCCACCAAAGTCCCCCCCCCAGCATGAAGACGACCCACGATGTTCTGATCCCCCTCGCAAGACCTCTGATCCAGGATTCTTTATGGGAGTACGAGCAATCCCCATTTCCATATCGTCCTGCTAGACCAGTCCAGACAAATGGGTTGTGTTCCCCTACCAGCAGATTGGTGGAGACAAAGAGCCAATGAAGAGCCCAGGTTTCAATGACAGCATTCCCATGCAAAGGACTTTATCTGGTAAGTAAATTGTCAGCTTTCTCCTGCTCTTTTAGCTTCAGGTTCCAAAATGGCTGCTGTGACAACTAGCAGTAATCTTGTCAAGCTGCCAAATAATGACAAATATAAAGAATTGGGGGTGGGGGTCTTGTGGATAAGGCCAGGGAGAGGGTCAGTTTTGGGGGGATCCATGCCAGGGAGTAGGAAAGTCATGTTGGGGGGATCAGATGGCTGGGAGGGTCATTTTGTTGACTTGGGGAGGTTGTGGGCATAGGGTGCCTTGGTGTGGTAGGGGGCATCAGCAGGTTCTGAAGCCTTGGGGGGGAATCTGGGAGGGAGGGGGAGACTGGTGCTACAGGATTGGGTATGCGTTTAGATCAGGAAGCAGTGATTTTTAAAGAGTGCTTCTATGCACATATGGGGCGTTGTAACACATTCCCCCCTCCCTCCCCCCACCCCCCACTTGCTGCTTTTTAAAATTGCTGGATGTGGACACCATCAGTGTGTAGTCCTAGACATATATATACGAGGCTATGCATTTGGCACAGCCTCCCAATAAAATACTATAGAAATTTTCCAGGTCCTGACCTGAAGGTATAAATTCCCCTCTACATGTCCTAGTTAAAATGTGCCTCCACATCACTTAATGCAGAGCTGGCTTTCAAATTGGTCATTTTCCATAAGGTCATGATCTGTCCCAGATTTTGAACCTATATCTCCATTCATTATGCTGAGCTGCTTCTATTGATTAAATACCTAAATGCATGAGGAGAGGAAGCCAAAGAACTACAGTGGTGTGCAAAAGTCTGGAATCACTTGTGAGTTTTGCGTTTTTCGTACTTTCTAACGTTTTTTTTAAATTTTGCATTAGCCCAGCATATTCATCTTTCTAGCATGTTAAAAAGGATACATTTGGCTGTTAGAGTTGACTTTTTTGCATTCCTTGCTTCCAATTCAAATACTTTACGGACACTGGGAGATAGCTACTGCGATTTTTGTGGATCCTGCGTCAAAACTAGATCGAGATTATCCAATATGCACATGTTTATGACCAATCAGGAGGCTGGTTTCACTAACCAATCACGATGCAGATATCTAGCCAACAGTGCAGCTATAAAAATACGTGGAATTTTTGAATTTCATACGCTTTCTGGATCGACCATGAAGATGACTCAGACCCTGACATTGGAGGAGCGTGTTCGTGTGTCCTTTATGAGTGAGGAAGAATTTTCAAGCCGTCAGATAGCCAGGAAAGTTGGCTGCAGTCAGAGCGCTGCTGTTAAGATTGTACAAACGAAGAAAGAAACTGGTTCAGGTCATCCACGTGCATCAACATCACACTAGGACCGCGCAATTTCACTGACTAATCGCAAGTTGATCTCTCTTCAGCTGCTTCGAGAGTGGTCAGACAAGAGTGAGGTCAGTGTCAGCTCATCAACAGTTCGTCGCTGGTGCCTGCAGTTTGGTCTCCGGGGCTGCAAAGCACGGAATAAGCCACTGATGACTGACATACAAAGGCACAACTGGATCGTGAGGGTGAGAAAGCACGCAACTCAGTCAACTGGAATGTGGGAAAAGGTGCTATTCCACGATGAAAGCACCTTCTGCCTGTTTGGTAACCAGGCTCACACCTATGTGAGGAGATTTCCTGGAGAGGAATTCAAGCCTGAGTGTCTCAACCTCACTGTGAAGCATTCTTTGAAGGTCATGGTCTGGGGCTGCATGGCTGCCAGTGGCGTTGGACGTCTTCACATAGTCGATAGAATGGTCAACAGGACCAAGTACATCACCCTACTGCAAAAGTGCATGGTGCCATCAGCACACCTTATGTGGGGAGCATACATTGTGACAGCTATAACCAAGGAAAATTCATTCAAAGATTCTTTGAATTAATTTTCCATGGTTATAGCTGTCACAATGTATGAAGGAGCAAGTCTCTGGTTCTCAGAAGAGCTGTATTCCTGTTTTCCTCTTCTGCTCCCTCTGATTAAGAGGCTGTTCAACAGGACTTTCAACTGACACCTCTCCACTGTAACCTAGAAGTGACTTGCTGTCTGAGAATGTCATATCTCAAGTTTCTTCAGCCACTGTCCAGATAGCAAAACTGCATAAAGTTAGGCCTGCTGCTTTGGTGGCCTAACTTTGTGATGTGTTATCTGGTTAGTGGTCTGAATATCGCCGCTAACCAAATAACCCCATACTCTGCCCTGGCATTCTCCGGATAGCAGCACAGAATAGCACACTGGCATGTAGTTATCTGGTTAGCAAGGCCTGCTTAACAAGATAAGTGCTTTTGAATATCTTAACCATTTTCCTCGTTTTATTATAGCTTCCCTTTTGAAAGTTAAATGCTAGTGCTGTTGATTTTCTTGTTGTCCTCCCTCCATTTATTAACTATGATCATGTTTTGATCACTATTGCCAAGTGGCTCCAACACCGTTACCTCTTGCAGTAGATCCTGCATTCCACTAAGGTCTATGTCTAAAATAGCTTCCCCTCATGTTGGTTCATGAACCAGCTGCTTCATGAAGCAGTCATTTATTTCATCTAGAAACTTTTTATCTCCTTAGCATGTCTTGCTATTTTCTCCAGGAACAAGCAGGAAGTCAGTCCTCACAATATGGGTGATGTTGGCGCCGATGGAGCCCTCATGCGGAGCAATTCCCCAGCTTTCAAAGAAAGCCTTTGGGATTGCATCGCGCATGTGTGGTCCCCTAACAGCCCAAGGGTGCCATCTTGCTCAGTCTCCCTTTTTCCACGGAGCCCAACGGACGTTGTCCCTAGTTCCTCGCGGAAAAAGTGTGTCAAAACTTTGGAAGAATTTTTTCTCTTCAACTGGTTCGACGCCGGTTCCCCTTCCCGCCTGCGGCTCGGTACGCCGGTATCGAGTCCAGTCAGTCAATTGTTTTGCTTTTTTGTCCTTAGTGACTAGCGTTCGTGCTCTTTTTTTATTTTCACTGGCAGCCTGGTCCTTCGACCTTGCAGGGGCCCTTTTTCCCCCCAGTGGCTGCCAGCGATTTTAAAAAGTGTGATCGGTGTAAGAAGTTAATGTCCCTCACCGACACATGACTGCTGTCTCCGATGCCTCGGGCCCGACCATGACCTGAAGTACTGTGGCCCGTGTGGGAAAATGTCCTCTAAGGCACTCCAAAGTAGGCAGCAGCAGCGTAAAAGGATTTTCTCAGAGTCCGCATCCCCCCAGAATCGGACCTCATCAGAAGCCTCAACGTCTCGGGAGCTGTCTGAACCCGAGCACCGTTGGGGGTCTTCTGAACAGGGGTCTCCCTCCTGGGAACACTGGAGGAAGAAGAAGCCCATGAGGGCGGCGGCGTTTGATGCCTCCGATCGCCATGGGCCCTTGAAGTCCAAGTCGTGGAGTCCTGACCGCCACCCCAGGTCCTCTGAGTCGGAGTGGCCGGCAAAGATACCTCGCACGGAGCCGGAGGCGCCTAGGCGGGTAAGTGCTGTTATCCTGGTGGATTCCCCTCCAGGGGGGCTGGCGTCGTTGGGGCCTGAGCCAGAGGCTGCGGAGTCTTCTGAGCTCGGTCTCAGAATGACGGCCCTGGAGCATAGCATGTCTGCATTCATGGAGCAGCAGCGGGTGCTGATAGCTGGTCTCATCGGTGTATCCGCCCCGACAACCGGGACCTCGACGTCCAAGTCGACCCCGGAGGCCGAGCTGATCCTCGAGACTCTTCGGACTCGAGTCGATCCTCGGCCAAGGTGTCCTTCGACCTCCCGCTCGGGACTGAGGTCATTGACGCCGGTGCTCTTGACGTCGGGGCCGAAGCCCTCGCTGCCGGAGCCCCTCGATTCCTCAGAGGGATCAGCATGGGAGACGGAAGATGACCCCCGGACACCCATTGGACCCGGTATATCCCATCAGATTCACCAGGTTCGGAGCCTCAGAGAAGGTCCCCTCCGGAAGATACCCGGTTCTCAGACTTCGTCAAGGACATGGCCAAGGCTTTGGCATTCCCGGCGGATACCGAGGAGGAGCCTCGAGCTGAAGAGCTCGAGGCCCTCCAGTATGACTTAACTCCAAGGGAAACCCTTACTGTGCCAGTTCCTCCGATGCTGGAACGGCTGATGCTTCGCATGTGGGAATCACCAGCCTCGATTCTGGTGCTCAGCAAGCGGGTCTATTCCATCTATCGAGTCCGCAAGAGCCCTGGGTTCCAAAAAGCACAACTGCCGCACAACTCCATGGTTGTGAAATCGGCCGTGCACAGGCTCAAGAGCCAAAAACCGCACTCCTCGGTGCCTCCTGGCTGGGAGGCCAGGAACCTGGACGCCCTCGGCAGAAAATGCTTCCAGGGCTCGATGCTGTCATGCCGTGTCCAAACCTACCAGCTGTACATGGGCATGTACTTGAGGGACCTGGCAAAGGAGATTGCCGGGTTCTCTGCAGGCCTCTCCGAGGCACCCTTGCAGCGCTTCAATGCCTTGTCCACCGGGATTTGGGAGTGCTTGAAGTTCATATCTCCAGCGGCCTATGATGGCTTTGAGGCTTCGGCCCGATTAGCTGCGGCTGGCATCGGTGCACACCGCCAGGCCTGGCTGTCATCGGATCTGAAGCCATGGGTTCAGGACAAGTTGGTCAATGTCCCTTGCCGAGGTGACAACCTCTTTGGCAAACCCATGACTGAGAAGGCTGCTGAACTTGAGTCCGAGTACTTGACCCAGAGAAGACTTTCAAAGAAGACTTTTGCCCCTTCTAAGAAGGGCTCGGGTAAAAAGCCCTTTTTCCCAAGGAAGGGTACTGCTTACCGCAACTACCCCACTTACCAGGCCACCCCAGCAGGCCAAGGTACAGGGGCACAGCCCACATAAGTAGAAGACCCCCAGGCCCAAGCTCTTACCCAGCCGGGAGGGTTTTTTTGACTCCCAAGGCATAGTCTCTCTTCCGCCAGTGGTAAGGTCTTGCACAGGAGGCAGGCTAACCCTGTACGCCCACATATGGCCAGCCATCACCTCAGATATCTGGGTCCTGCAAATAGTCCAAAGGGGCTATTTGCTTCACTTCAGCCAGATACCACCCTCCTTCTTTCCAGGAGAGCCTCTCAGACCCCCTCTTTACAGGGACCTCCTCTTGCAGGAGTTGGCAGGTCTTCTAGAGGATCAGGCGGTGGAACCAGTGCCCCAACACCTGCAGGGCAAGGGCTTCTACTCCAGGTATTTTCTCATACCAAAGAGAACAGGAGGCCTCAGACCCATCCTTGACCTAAGAAACTTAAACAAGTTTCTGGTGAGGGAAAAGTTCAAGATGCTTTCCCTTGGAATGTTGCTGCCTTACCTCCACCAGGGAGATTGGCTCTGCTTCTTAGACCTGAAGGATGCCTATACGCACATCCTCATACATCCATACCACAGACAATATCTGAGATCTGTAGTGGGAGGAAAACATTTCCAATACAGAGTTCTACCCTTTGGCCTGGACGACTGGCTCATCAGGGGCCAGTCGCCTCAAGAGGCCCAACAGGCCATTTCTCGCACTATCAACATGTTGCAACATCTGGGTTTTGTCATAAACCACGCAAAGTCCACTTTTCTCCCCACTCAAAACTTAAAGTTCATAGGAGCAAGATTGGACACCATTCAGGCGAAGGCTTACCTGCCGGAGGACAGGGCACAGAGGCTGCTAACACTGGCACAACAGTTCAGGCGCAGGTCTCAGGTCTCAGCGAGACACTTCTTGCGCCTCCTGGGCCACTTGGCCTCCAAGGTGTAGGTGACCACAAATGCCCGTCTCCACATGAGAATAGCTCAGTGGTTCCTCAGAGATCAGTGGACTCAGGCCTCCGGCATCCTCAGAGACAGGATAACAGTATCCAAACGACTGGTAAAATCATTGCAGTGGTGGTTTCAGCCACCCAACCTGCTCGAGGGAGTGCTTTTTCAGACTCCCTTACACACAAGAGTGCTAACGACAGATGCCTCCTTGCTGGGCTGGGGAGTCCATTGCCAAGAATCGTGCACTCATGGGTTGTGGTCTCCTCAGGAGTCTGCACACCAAATCAACCTCTTAGAGCTGCGAGCGATTCGCCTAGCTCTTCAAGCCTTTTGTCATGTCCTCTCACATCAGTCTGTATTGATACAGACAGACAACCAGGTAGCAATGTTCTACGTGAACAAGCAGGGAGGTATGGGGTCTCTTATCCTACGTCAGGAGACACTAAACCTCTGCTCCTTTGCCATCAAGCAGGGTATGTCTCTCAAAGCAGTGCCTGGTCAGGAGAACTGCCTAGCGGACAAACTAAGCAGAATTCTCCAACCTCACGAATGGCAACCAGATCCGGTGGTGGCACAGCGGATTTTCCACCACTGGGGACATCCATCCATAGATTTATTTGCCAGTCCGCAAAATCACCAGCTGCCCAGATTTTGCTCAAGACAGCCACATCCTCTGAGGGTGGCTGCAGATGCTTTCCTGATCTCCTGGTCAGGGGGCCTCATGTATGCATTTCCTCCCACGCCTCTGGTGGCCCGGACTCTGTTCAAAATCCTTTGGGACAAGGCCTCTCTCATTCTGATAGCCCCCAGATGGCCAAGACAGCCTTGGTTTCCGCTTCTTCTCCATCTGGCAGTGGAAACCCCACTTCCACTGGGGACACAGCCCAACCTCCTTTCACAGGAGCAGGACTCTCTTGCACCCCAACATCAGGGCCCTCAACCTGATGGCATGGCTGCTGAAAGGGTAGTACTGGCTCCTCTCCTCCTACCTCAGGATGTAGAAGAAGTATTACTGGCCTCCAGGAGGCAGTCCACTAGGAAATCCTATGATTTCAAGTGGCGTAGATTTGAGGTATGGTGTAACCAACACAATGAAAACCCTTTCTCTTGTTTTGTACCAGTGGTGCTGCATTACCTGCTTCACCTCTCAGAATTAGGTCTCAAGTCTAACTCTGTCAGGGTCCACCTGAGTGCTTTGTCAGCAAACCACTCACCAGTGGAGGGGCAACCTCTTTCGGCTCACCCCTGGTGTCCAGATTCCTCAGAGGTCTGCTTCTGCTGAAACTCCCAGTTCGTCCTCCGGCAACTGAGTGGGATTTGAATGTGGTCTTACAGCAGCTTACTTGCCCACCTTTTGAGCCGATGGCCTCTTGCCATCTGTGCTTCCTCTCCTGGAAGGTGCTCTTCCTGGCGGCATTCACATCAGCCAGACTTGTGAGTGAGCTGCAAGCTCTCGTAACTGATAAACCATACACAAGGTTTTATAGGAATAGGGTGGTCCTCCACACTCACCCGAAGTTCCTTCCAAAGGTGGTCTCTTCTTTCCACCTCAACCAGGAGGTGATTCTTCCAACCTTCTTTCCCAGGCAGAGGCAGTCCTGCATACCCTGGATTGTAAGAGGGCGTTGTCCTTCTACCTCGAGCGTACGAAGGGACATCGAAGGGCTACTCAGCTCTTCATCTCGTATGACCCCAGTAAGCTGGGGTTACCTGTCTCCAAGCATACGCTGGCCACCTGGGTGGCAGACTGCATTGCCTGGCGTACAGGGCGGCTGACCTCCCATTTGCAGGGTCGAGTCACGGCCCATCGTGTCAGGGCTAAGGCCGCATCAGTGGCTCACTTCCGCTCTGTTCTGCTGGCAGACATCTGCCGGGCTGCAACTTGGTCTTCAAGCCAGCCCATTACTGTCTGGATAGGGAGTCCTGATGGGACAGTGCTTTCGGCCAGGCGGTACTCCATAACCTATTTGAGGTTTAGGCAACTCTAACCTCCGACCCTTTGGTGTCAGGCTACCGGGGGGGTGTTGCTTTCTCGGCTGAATTCCTATTGCAGCTGTTGCAGCTCTTCTAGAGGGAGCCAGTTTTCAGCTATGGGTTCTCAGTAGCCTATAGCTAGGGAGTCCCATGTGTGAGGACTGACTTCCTGCTTGTTCCTGGAGAAAACATAGTTACTCACCTGTAACAGATGTTCTCCAGGGACAGCAGGAATTGGTCCTCATGACCCTCCCTCCTCACCTGGAGTTGCAGTCCTATTATTGATTTTATTCATTTTGCCGTCTTTTTAGCTATGTCATTTGACTGAGCAAGATGGCACCCTTGGATGGGAAGGGGGACCGCGCATGCGTGATGCAATCCCAAAGGCTTTCTTTGAAAGCTGGGGAATTGCTCCGCACGAGGGCTCCATCGGCGCCGACGTCACTCATATGTGAGGACTGATTTCTGCTGTCCCTGGTGAGCACCTGTTACAGGTGAGTAACTACGCTATATTGAGCCATTCGATACCGGGGTAATTGAAATTGCCTGTTGTTGTAATTTTCATTAGCTTCCCTAATTTCTTTTAACATTTCATCATCCATCTGTTTGTTTTGGCCAGGCAGATTGTAGTACACCCCCATTGCCATTGCTTTTCCCTTTTTACATGGAATCCGCCAACTTGATCTACCCTGTGTTTGTGTTATAATTTGTACCCAGCTATCAGTGTCCCATTGATTGTCTTCCTTCCACGATGTTTCTTAGCTGCCAGTTTTTTCTAACCTTTCATTTAGTGCTATATATTCTAATTCATCTATCTTATTTTTTAGACTTCTAGCCCTTGCATACGGGCATTTGTTTTGTTCATATTAACAATCTGGTTATCAATTGACAGGGATAATTTGGAATCTTTCATCTCTGCTCTTTATTTAAAGGTATCTAAGTTACTTTTACCTTTATTGGAACCTCTCTATTGGGATGCCCTAACTTCCTCGTTTTGCTAGTATCCTTCAAAGATACATAATTCTGAACCATGTGCTCCTGGGTGACTATAGGCTTTCCCCCTATTATCTAGTTTAAAAGCTGCTCTATCTCCTTTTTAAAGGTTAATGTCAGTAGCCTTGTTCCACCCTGGTTAAAGTGGAGTGCATCTTTTCAGAAAAGCCCCCCCCCCCCCACCTTTCCTCAGGTCCCACTCCCGGGTCCCACTCACTCACGCACGCACGTGCTCTCTCTCTCTCTCTCCCCCCTCCCCCTTTATCCTTTAGAATATTTTCACTTTCCCTTGCCTTTATGTCCTGTCTTGAGGGAGTGGACCTGCGTGAAGTCAAGCCACTAGGTTGTTCTTTATGGTGCAAAAAGACTACATCTTCCAGATATATCTGATTAAAGGAACAGTTGTGGAGGAAGACATTAATTACTGTCTTCCTCCATGTCTTCAGCTGGAGGTGGCGGTTCTCATCCAAGGAAGATGGCTTTCTCTGGGAACAAGCAGGAAGTCAATCCTCACATATGGGTGACATCTGCACTGACGGAGCATGCGTGAATCCAGCTTTCACAGAAAACCTTTGGGCCTTACACCGCACATACGCGGTCACCTTCCCGCCCAAGGATGCCATCTTACCTCAGTCTTCTTTTTTCCGTGAAGCCCCGCAGAGGTGTGCCGTCTGTGCCCTCTAGTAAAGTCAATTTTTTTCATCAATTTTTCTTCATTCTGTTCACTGGGGATCGGTTCCAATCACCTTTCCACCACCTTGGCGTTGTGGTTTTTCTTAGGTACCCTTTTTTCTCTGTTTTTCTTGGCATGTGGGTCTTTGAGGCCATAGTGGAAAAAACTGTACTCGCAAGGTCAAACTCCAGCATCTTGATGAACTAGGCTGCAAGCAATCGATGGTTTTAAGCAATGTGGCAAATGCCCCTGCACTATGTCCATCATGGACCACCATAGTGACTGCATAAAATGCCTTGGGATCAGATCATGACGTGTCTGTCTGCCCGCTCTGCCATCAGATGTCTGCAAAGACCTGCAAGGATCATAAAAAGCGGCAGGGGGAGCTGTTTGGTTTTAAGCCTGCCTCAGGACCAGCATAGGGAGTGGAATTCCTGCCCTTGGAAACGGCTTCCGATGAATTATTGTCGTGCACCAGGGCTCGGTTGGAGCCCTGGGGTCACAAAGCCTTGGACTGGGGATCGTCCTCTGAAGACCTTCCCCATGGGTCCAGGACATTGTCTATGCCAAAGGCGAGATCTGATCCTGGACCAGCAGGTAAGACCTCCGGTCCCCGGGCTCGGAGTCCTTGACCCTGATGCCAACTGCGACAATTGAGAGCAGCCCTCCATGCAGCCCCGGGGAGGGGGGAGGAGACTCCCATGGCATCGGGGGATCGGGTCAGGTACCTCTATGCCATCACCATCTCTGATTCCCCTATGAGGGACGTGGCTGTGGGCTCAATGACCTTGAGACCCAATTCAGCTGCTGCGGAGCCAACTGACATTGAGGCTAGGATGGCAGCCCTGGAATGCACCTTTGCTGTGTTCCTTGAGGTGTAGCATGGCCTAATGCCCAGAATCACTGGGTCATCAGTGCAGACTGTGGGGCCATCCTCTGCGAGAACTTCTTCAGAGACGACTCGGCCAATCCTGGAGAAGCTGGCTCATCCGATGCCGACTCTGTCGGCCTCTGACTCGAGATGCTACTCGTCGTTGGGCCCCGTGGTCACAGAGGGCCAGTGTTGACTATGTCGATGCCGAGTCGACTCGAGGATTGCTTGGCAATTCCTCCCATGCCATGTCTGATTGGGAGACGGATAAGGAGTCTCCTGACATCATCCTTCATCGGGATATTTCCTCCGACCCTTCTCCGCCTCACCATCGTTGATGGTCCCCTCTGGAGGACCTAGCCTTTCTGGACTTTGTGAGGGAAATGTCCCAGGCTCTCATTTTGTGGTGGTGCCCGAGGACAAACCTTGGACTGAGGATATCAAGGTCCTACAATATGAGGCTTCCCAGGAGGCACAGATGGTGCCCATGCCCCCATCCTGGAAAGGCTGCTGTTCAGGATGTGGGAGAGCCCAATGACTGTGCTGATTGTGAACTGTCAACACGATTCTCAGTATTGAGTTAGCCGGATCCCTGGTTTTGAAAAGAGACAGCTGCCTAACAACTCCATGGTGGTGGAGTCGGCCATGCATCAAATCATAAGCCAGAAGACGCACTCCTCTGTGCCCCTGGGTAGGGAGGCATGCACCATGGAAGCCTTTAGCAGAAGGTGCTACTAGAGCTCCATGGTCACAGCCCGGATCCAGGCATGCCAGCTGTACATAGGTATGTCTCTATGGGACCCGGCGAAGGAGCGCGCCGGGTTCTCAGCTGGGTTGACAGGTGAACCTCTAGAGTGTTTCTGGACCCTGGTTTCTTCAGTCAAGGAATGCTCCAAGTTTCAGACTCGGGCAGCCTTTGATGGCTTTGAGTTGGTGACTCATGTGGCTGCAGTGGGCATTAGTGCCCATTGCCTTGTCTTGCTACAGTCCTCTGACCTGGAGCAGTGGGTTCAGACAAGTTGGCAAACGTCCTTTGCCAGGGAGAGAACCTTTTCGGCAAGCCCATGACTGAGAAGGCAGCTGTGCTGGAGACTCGATTCCTGACCAGAACGAGGCTGTCCAGGAAGACTGCTGACCCCTTCCACCCAAAGACCAAGGAGGCTTACGGAAATCCCCCCCCAGTTTCCGGACTGCCAGGCTCCCCAAAAGGGGCAGCAGGCCAAGGGCCAGGGGTATGATCCTTGTAAGCAGAAAGCCCCCAAACCCCAAACAATGCCTGAGCCACAGCCTGGGAGGGGGGGGGGGGGGGGGTTGAGTCCTTGGGCATAGCCTCCCTCCTTCAGGAGGTAATGGACCCAAGGTTCACGGGAGGACAACTGGTCCACTTTGTGCTCCTCTGGCTGGGCATCACCACAGATGCCTGTATGCTATAGGTGGTTCTGGAGGGATACCGCCTCCCTTCTTTCCAGGGGAATTTCTATGGACTCATTTCACAGGGAGCTCCTGCAGAAGGAACTCGTGTCCCTTGCTCAAGGATCATTCAGTAGAGACGGTCTTCCACCCCCTGCAGGGCCAAGGGTTCTACTCCAACTACTTCCTTGTGCCCAGAAAAACAGAGGGCTTCTGGCCCATCCTGTATCTGCGGGACCTCAACCGCTTCCTGGTCAGGGAAAATTTGAGAATGGTATCCCTTGGAACCTTGCTGCCCTACCTCCTTCAGGGAGATTGGCTATTCTCCTTGGATCTAAAAGATGCCTACACCCACATCCTGATCCTGCAAGGCACCATCAGTACCTCCAATTCATCATAGGCAGATGCACTATCAATACAGAGTGTTCCCCTTCGGCCTGGCTTCAGCCCTCAGATATTCACCAAGTGCCTGGCGGTCATTGTGGTCCACCTCTGTCTTCAAGGGGTCTTTGTCTTCCTTTACCTGGATGACTGGCTCATCAAGGCTGGCTTGCCAGAGGAGATGATCAACGCTGCGCAGTGCATCATAGGGCTGCTACAGCAGCTCAGTTTTGTGGTCAACTTCCCAAAGTCACACTTGCTACCGGCCCAGCGATTGAAGTTCATCAGTGCTCTGGACTCCACCCAGGTACAGGTCTTCTTACCGGAGGATCGTGCGCTGCGCCTCTCTGCCCTGACTAGGGATGTTCAGGGCTGCTCAGTGGTGATGGCCAGACAGATGCTCCGCCTGCTGGTGCACATGGCCTCTACTATCCATGTCACACCCTTTGCCTGCCTCCGAATGTAGCAGGCCCAGTGGATGCTCAGCCTGCTAGTCTTCCAGCCACAATCTAGGTCACACCGACCCTGGCGGCGTCTCTTGATTGCTGGCAGAACCCCCCACATCCTCCAAGATGGACTACTCTTCCATGGGCTCCCCAATTCAGTGCATCCTTACAACGGACGTATCCAAACTGGGCTGGGGGACCCACTGCGATCACCTGCAGTCACAGGTCCCGTGTAGCATCATTCTATCTCAACAAGTAGGAGGGCACGGGTTCATACCTCCTCTGCTGGGAAGCCGTCCGCCTATGGAACTTTGCTGTCAGGCAGAACATCGCCAGCCAGGCAGTTTACCTGCCAGGCCTGGACAATGTGTTGGCGGACCGCCTGAGCAGAGTACTTCAACCCCACAAGTGGCAGCTGCACCCAGCAGAACTCGGAGAGGTCTTTTGCCGCAGGGAGACCCCAGAGATAGATCTCTCCGGAGAATGCACAACTACAGCACTTCTGTTCCTGGAGGCCTGCCCAGGGCAGGGAGGGAGCAGACTCCTTCCTTCCTTTCTTGGTCCAGGGATCTCCTGTATGCCTTCCTGCCTACACCCTGGTTCCCTGGGCGCTCCTCAAGATTCAAGTGGAGGTGGCCTCCATCATCCTTATCGCTCCCAGCTGGCGAAGACAGCCCTGGTCCGCAGCTCTCTGAGGTTCCCACTGCTGCTGAGGAGCTCCCTGGACCTGCTGTCGCAAGAGAAGAGGATGCTTTTGCACCCCAACCTCCAGTCCCCCTCTCTGATGGCATGGATGCTGGGAGGTTAGCCATTGCACACTTCTGCTTCTCGTAAGAGGTGGAGGATGTCCTGTTAGATTTGTGTAAGGACTCCATGCATCAAGCATACGCCTTTAAGTGGCGCAAGTTATCTGTCTGCTGCACGGATGGTGTTCTTAACCCCCTTCTCCTGCTCGTTGCAAGATGTCTTGTGATGTCTCTTGCATCTCTCTGGTGCCGGCCTAAAGTCCAACATGGTCAGGGTGCACCTTAGTGCCATTTCAGCACACCACCATTCTGTCGATGGCTTGGCTGTTTCAGTGCACCTACTGGTGGGCCGTTTCATGAGGACTCCTGCTGTTCCGGCCTCTGGTCTGCCCACTGCCAGAGGCATGGGACTTAAATGTGGTGCTGGGGAAGCTCACGGCTCCCCCATTTGAGCCTTTGGTGATATGCCATCTCAAATATTTGTCTTGGAAGATTGTTTTCCTGGTGACGCTCACATCAGCCTGATGGGTCAGCGAGCTGCATGCATTGGTGGCCCATAAGAACAGAGTGGTCCTTCAGACCCATCCCAAGTTCCTACCGAAGGTTGTCTCTGCTTTCCACCTGAATCAAGAGGTGGTGCTCCTCGCCTTTTTTCCAAGCCTCCCTGCACATTCTCGATTGCAAGAGAACATCGTCCTTTTACATCAAGAGGATGCAGCCCCACCACCGCTCAGTGCAGCTCTTTTATCTCTTTTGACCCCCAACTGTCTTGGTGTGGCAGTCTCTGTGCAATTTCTCATGGTGGGTGGTCGACTGCAACATCATGTCACTGCTCACAATGTGCATGCCACGGCGGCCTCTGTGGCCAACTTGCGCTCGGTGCCCTTGCTGGATACCCATCTGGTCTTTTGTCCATACCTTTTCAGCTCACTACTGCTTGGAGGAGAGCTCACGGCGTGATACTGCCTTCGGCCAGGCAATACTTTGACACCTCTTTGGGGAATAGTGCAAATCCTTCCCTCCAGCCCTTTGTGTTCAGGCTACCAGAGAGGGGATTGTGTCTTTGATGTTGGCACTGCAGAGCTGGACTTCCAGTCAACTTCCAGTCAACTTCCAGTCAACTCAGCAAAAATACGACAGGAAAAGAGGGAGCTCAGGAAGATTGAACGGAGGTGGAGAAAAAACAAAGCAGCTGTCGACCAACATCTCTACCTAACAAAGCAAAAACAATACAACGAACACATCAACCAATCAAAGAGGGAATTCCACACAAACATGATAAATACTTCCATCAACAAACCCAGAGAGCTTTTCGAAATAGTAAAGATCCTCACAAAAGAGCAAACAACAGAAGGGGAAATACAAGTCGATACACAGGAATTCGCCGACCACATCAAAAACAAATTTCACTCCACAAAGCGAACAACACCTAGTGGGACCACCAGGACGGACGCACACCCCAGAACCTGGGGCACATTCTACTCACCCTCAACAGAACAGATATCCCACATCATTTCTACAATCAACACAAGCACTGCTCCTACAGACCCGTGCCCAGTGTCATGGGTCAAAGCCACCAAATCCAGCCTCATCCCCACAATACATAAAATGGTACACAACTCGCTCACTCAAGGAATTATGCCAAAGCAACTAAAGCTTGCCTCAGTAAGACCTATCGCAAAGAAAACAACTCTAGACAAAAAAGATCCAGCAGCATACCGACCAATCTCCAGCATACCCTTCCTCGCAAAAATCATCGAAAAAACGGTTCTACTACAACTTCAGGAACACATCGACAAACACGAAACACTCGATGACAACCAACATGGATTCCGGCCCAACCATGGAGTCGAAACGCTACTGATCTACCTCTTCGACAGCATCCTAAGAACAATTGACAATACCAGGAATGGAATCATAATGATCTTCATTGACATCTCCTCAGCCTTCGACACAGTAGACCACAACACCCTCCTGGAAAGACTAAAGAACACTGGTATACATGGTATCACATTGAAATGGTTCCACTCATACCTAACCGAAAGACAACTACAGGTCAAGCTGGGACACAACACCTCCCGACCCATAAACGTCCAACAAGGAGTACCTCAAGGATCCGCACTCTCAGCACTCCTATTTAACATCTACATCCAACCAATATGCAACATCATGAAAGAGAACGACATTCAATACACAATATATGCAGACGACATCATGATATACACCCCGATATCAATCGACAACCCGGACTTCTCCAAGATAACAGACTGCCTCACCCAAATGGCGAGTTGGTGTCAAAACAACAACCTCGCAATAAACTACAACAAGACCGAAGCTTTAATCATCACTCGGAACCAAAGCTTCATACACCCACCAAATATAATGATACAAAGCACTACCATACCAATAAGATCAGAAGTGAGATACCTCGGAGTTACTCTGGACAACAAACTCAATCTCAAGCCTCACATAAACAAAACAATCCAAAAAGCCTACTACAAGATGCGAATCATCAGGAGACTAAAACCGCTCCTCGCCCCAGAACACTTCCGTACCGTCTGTCAAGCACCGATAACCCCACTACTGGACTTCTGCAATCCGATATACCTTGGACTACCGAAACAAACCCTCAAACCACTCCAACTGGCACAAAACACAGCAGCACGAATCATATCAGGAACCGCACGACAGGAGCACATCACACCCACCTTAAAGGACTTACACTGGCTTCCAATCCATGCACGAATCAGATACAAAACAATCATAAACCTATTTAAGATAAAACAGCACACATCAGCAAACAGCCTGCACACCCTCATACAACCAGACACCAGTTCACGTCCCAGAAGAAAACATACACACAACCGAATCAGCACCCCAAGTGAATACAAACACACACGCAAGGACACAACAGACAGAGCACTCTCCATGGCCGCTCCAACAATATGGAACAATCTACCGGACGATCTAAGAGCCTCTACAGACCTCAAGGACTTTAGAAAACAACTGAAAACCATGCTGTTCATAGAACACTATGGACACATCACATAACCTCAGAAAATGTATAACAGCACATGATACTGCCTAAATAATGAATGTATATGTTTTTTGCACCACTGTATATAGCCCACTCTGTACATAGCTCATACCAATCCAGCACACAATACAACACACACTCAACTTCACCCTCACTGCATGTATAACACACTCACTTTACTCGATTGTTTGCTGTGATACCACCTTGATTATTAAGATAAGGCGGTTTAGAAATACTGTTAATTAAATTAAATTAAATTAAATTAACCAGCACTCCCTGCTGCCCTTTACGGTCAGCTTTTTGGGTCGCCCGTGGCTTCTACATGGTTTTTTTCAGTTGCCTGTAGTTTGAGAGTCCCATATGTGAGGACTGACTTCTGCTTGTTCCCAGAGAAAGTGTAGTTACTCACCTGTAACAGATACTCTCCAGGAACAAGCAGGAATGTGGTCTTCACGTATGAGTATCGTCGGTACCGACGGAGCCTGCGCTGGAACGCTCCCCAGCGTCCAATAGGAAAGCTTTTGGGAGCATCCCACAGCGCCTGCGTGCTGCCTTCCTGCCTTTCCAACTGTCCCTCTCCAGTTCTTCGTTTTCCGCGGAGCCGACAGGTCCCATACCCTGTCACTGCAGAAAAATTTTGTCTTTAATCTTTGCTTTTTGTAGTCGCGTCTGCCTTCCCTTGACGCTATACCGGTACCGCCAGTTCATTCTTTCTTCTTAAAAACAAACAAACAAACAAAAAAACCTATAGTTTCTGAGCTATTTTACTTCAGAAACTTTTTTTCCTTGGATCTAGGCACCATTTTGGGCACTAGGCCCAATTTTTCCTTAAAAATGGAAAAACCAACATCTGGTTTTAAAAAATGTTCTAAGTGTGGTGGTACCATCTCCATCACAGACACCCATGATTGGTGTCTCAAATGTTTAGGTCCTGACCACTCTACTTCGGCGTGCCTCTCCTGTGGAATGATGTCAAAAAGGGGTCGGCAGAATCGAGCTGCAAAACGTAGCACCCTTTTTCCCTCAGACGCGGTGTCTGTTGCATCAACGTCCTCCAGGGCCTCATCTTCCTCCCATGGATCTCAGGTAACTAAACATAAACCTAGCCAGTCCTCAAAGGGTAGATCTCCTAAGTATCGAGATGCCATTGGTGTTGCCCTTGAGGAATTTTCACCGGCAAAACTGCCCCGGTGGGAGGCTTCGGCTTCCAAAGCATCAACGGGGCTCCAGGATGTTCTCGAGGCCTCAACCTTGGCAGAACTACTGGCACCATGCTCTGGGGTTCAGGCCGCTTCTACCAGTACCGACACCCAAGCATCGGCAGTGTTGATAGACCAGAGATTTCTTGGTATTGAACGCAGTCTAGTGGCCTTCTCACGGCTTCGGAATCGTTGAAACCGTTTCAGACACCTCAACCGGTACCGACGGCATCAACATAGATGGGTATGCCACCCATACCAAGTCATGCGTCTGTCTCCGGCATCGACAGATCGGTACCAGAGCAACCCGATACCAACTTCAGTCGATACCGGTACCTTGTGCTGCATGATCACTGGGATCGGAGGTATTTTGAATCCTCTGAGTCTGAAGACTCTGCCGATACAAGAGTACTTCTCCCAGAGGATTCCTCTTCTCAGCGCAGAATGTCTCCGCCAGAGGATATGTCCTTTCATGATTTTATCCGTGATGTGGCCTGAGGCCTTTCCATCACAGTAGATCCTGAAAAAGAGCCTAGGGCAAAGGAGTTGGAGATTCTCCAATAACCTTAGGCTCCCAAAGAGGCAGCTACTCTGCCTATTCATGAGATCTTACATGATCTTATGCTAAGAATGTGGGAAACACCTCTAACCACATCTCCTCATTCTCGGAGACACGATACTATGCATCAAGTTCCACCTTGTCCTGGCTTTCAGAAAACTCAATTACCACACCATTCAATGGTAGTGGAATCAGCCATGCGTAGGATGAAAAGAGACATGCATCCAATCCTCCAGGTTGTGAATGCAGGACTCTCGATGCCTTTGGGTGTCGATGCTTTCAAGCTTCCATGCTCTCAGCTAGGATCAGTTCCTATATCTTGTATATGGGAATGTTCCTTAAAGATGTCACAGGAGACTTGGAGCTTATGAGCCCCCTTCTTCCTGATGACAAAAGACAGGACTAGCTTACTCTTGTCAAACATGCCCAGGATGTTTCCAAATTTGTAAATTGTGCAGCCTTTGACTGTTTTGAGTGCATAAGCAGAACCTCTGCTATTGCCATTGGTGCACGTCGGATTGCCTGGCTTCAGGCATCCAACTTGGAAATTTGGGTACAGGATAAATTAGGAAACATTCCTTGCACAGGAGAAAATCTCTTTGGCAAGAATTGGCAGGAGAAGGCTAATGAGATAGATGCAGACAATATCACTTTGGATAGATTGTCCAAATCTACAGCCGATCCTGTAAGGAAAAGATCCTCTAAAAAAACCATTTTTCAATAAGAAAAAGAAGTTATATCCTTCCTATACCCAACAGGGACATCATCCAGGTCAGCCTGCCCAAAAGGGACAACAGCAACAACCTAGACAACAAAAGAAGCCAAAAGCGGTAAAGCCTCAGCCAGCTCAGCAGGCTCGGCCTCCTCAGGGGCTTTGGCTCCTCTCTAGAGAACTTCGCCTTCCTGCCCCTGAAGGGTCCAGAACCCTAGGACATCCCAGCCAGGTTATGTCATTTTGCCCACAGATGGTGCCAAATAACAGCAGAAAATTGGACTCTGTCCATTGTACAAGAGGGGTACAAGCTTCATTTTCACAGCATGCCCCCTCCTACAGTGGTAAGACAGTTCAATTCTCAGACCCCTCTCAACAATCTCTTAGGTCAAGAGGTCACAACACTCCTTGCGCAAGGAGCAATAGAGGAAGTAAGCGCATAAGATAGGCCATACTGGATCAGACCAAGGTCCATCAAGCCCAGTATCCTGTTTCCAACAGTGGCCAATCTAGGTCATACAAACCTAGCAGTATCCCCAAGAGACACAGGTTTCACAATGCTTGTATTGGGTCAAGCATTGATATCCTGGGTCCCTTTTTAATAATGGTGTATGGACCTTTCCTCCAGGAACTTGTCCAAACCTTTTTTAAACCCAGCTATACTAACAGCTCTTACTACATCCTCCGGCAACAAATTCCAGAGTTTGATTACACGTTGAGTGAAAAAATATTTTCTCTTATTTGTCTTAAATAGATCACCTTGTAGCTTCATTACATGTCCTCTAGACTTTCTATATTCTGATAACATAAACAATCGATCTACGTTTACCCATTCCACTCCATTCATTTATAGACCTCTATCATATCTCCCCTCAGCCGTCTCTTTTCCAGGCTGAAGAGCCCCAACCTTTGTAGCCTTTCTTCATAGGAGTAGCCTTCCATCCCCTTTACCATTTTGGTGGCTCTTTTCTGTACCTTTTCTAATAACGCTATATCCTTTTTAAGATACGGCGACCAGAATTGCACACAATATTCAAGGTGCGGTCGTACCATGGAACGATACAGAGGCATTATAATATCCTTTGTTTTATTTTCCATTCCTTTCCTTATGATACCTAGCATTTTATTTGCTTTCTTGGCCGCCGATGCACACTGGGTGGAGGGTTTTAACATGTTATCCACGATGACTCCTAAATCTTTTTCCTGGGTGGTGGTTCCCAATGTGGAACCTTGCATCTTGTAACCATAGTTTGGGTTGTTCTTCCCTAGGTGCATAACTTTGCACTTGTCCACATTAAATTTCACCTGCCATTTGGATGCCCAGTCTTCCAATTTATCCAGATCCTCCTGCAGTTTTGCCCAGTCCTCTTGGGTTTTAACAACCTTAAACAGTTTTGTGTCGTCCGCAAATTTGATAACCTCACTCGTTATTCCCTTTTCCAGGTCATTTATGAATATGTCAAAAAGTAGCGGACCCAGTACAGATCCCTGGGGTACTCCACTATTCACCCTTTTCCATTGGGAAAATTGGCCATTTAGCCCTACCCTCTGCTTTCTGTCTTTTAACCAGTTCCCGATCCACAACAGTACACTGCCTCCTATCCCATGACTTTTTAGTTTTGCCAAAAGTCTCTGATGAGGGACCTTGTCAAAGGCTTTCTGAAAGTCCAGATACACTATATCGACTGACTCACCTTTGTCTACCTGTTTATTCACACCTTCAAAAAAACATATCAGATTAGTAAGACAAGATCTTCCTTGTCTAAAGCCATGTTGGCTGTCTCCCATTAGGCCATGACTATCTACATGCTGTGTAATTTTGTTCTTTATGATGGTTTCTACCATTTTCCCCCCGGTACCGACGTCAGGCTCACCGGTCTGTAATTTCCCGGATCACCCCTGGAACCCTTTTTAAAAATTGGCGTTACATTGGCAATCCTCCAATCTTCAGGTATTACAGATGATTTTAATGAAAGTTCACCGATTACTTAATAGCAGGTCTGCAATCTCATATTTCAGTTCTTTCAACACTCTTGGATGTATACCGTCCGGTCCAGGTGATTTGCTACTATTCAGTTTATCAAATAGTTGTAATACATCTGCCCGGTGTGGCGATATTTCTCTCAATTCCTCTGCCGTATCACCTTTAAATACCACTTCAGTCTTGGGTAAGACCGAAGCAAAGAATTCATTAAGTCTCTCCGCTATAGCCTTATCTCCTCTTACTGCCCCTTTTACCCCTCCATCATCTAATGGTCCAATTGACTCTCTCACAGGCCTTTTGCTACGAATGTACTTGAAAAAGTCTTTATTTCGTGTTTTTTGCTTCCGTAGCAAGTTCCTTCTCAAATTCTCGCTTTGCCTGCCTTATCAATGCTTTGCATTTAACTTGCCAGTGCTTGTGCTGTTTCCAGTTTTCATCGTTTGGCTCTTTTTTCCATTTCCTGAAAGACGCTTTTTTGGCAGCAACAACCTCTCTGACCTCACCTTTAAACCATGCTGGCAGTTTTTTGGACTTTGTGGAAGTACCCATTCCGCAACGGTACAGGGTTCTACTCCCCCTATTTTCTTATTCCAAAGAAAACAGGAGGATACAGGCCCATTTTAGACCTCTGAATTGAACAAATATCTGTTCCGAGAGAAGTTCAAAATGGTCTCTCTAGGAGGAACTCTGCTGCCATACCTTCAAAGTCAGGATTGGCAGCGTTCTCTAGATCTCAAGGATGCGTATACTCATATTCTCATCCATCCATATCACAGAAGATTCCTCCGATTCCTGTTTCAAGGAAAGCACTTCCAATACAGGGTTCTTCCCTTTGGCCTGGCTTCTGCACCAAGAGTATTCACAAAATGCATGGCTGTGGTAGCTGCATTTCTCTGCACTCTGGGAATATTCATCTCCCCCTACTTAGACGACTGGCTTATTCGAGCCCCTACAGTGCCAGAAGCCAGCTCTGCTTTGTTTCGCACAATGCGAATCCTTCAGTATTTGGGACTAGTCATAAACCTCCCAATATCCAATCTTGCTCCCACTCAATCCCTAGAGTTCCTAGGAGCTCATCTGGATACCAGACAGACAAGGGCTTTCCTTCCGCAGCCCCTCTGTCTTCGCATAATACAGCTAGCTTCCCAAGCAGTGCTCAAACCTTATCTCACTGCTCGAGAAATGCTACAACTGCTGGGCCACATGGCATCCACCGTGCATGTACTTCCTTATGCTCGCTTCCACATGTGAGCAGCCCAGTGGACTTAATCCACTCAGTGGACACAGGCCTCAGGTTGCCTGTCGGACAAAATGACAAACTCAGACCGTCTTATTTCGTCCCTCCAATGGTGGCAATCACTCAAAAATCTTCTCGTGGGGTCTCCTTTCCAGCAACCCCTATTCCAATCCACGCTAACAACAGATGCATCTCAGGTGGGATGGGGAGCCCACCTGCACGATCTCTCTACCCAGGGTACTTCGACTCCACAGGAAGCCTGTCTTCACATCAGCCTCCTGGAACTCAGAGCAATCTTCCTTGCTCTTCGAGTATTTCACGCCCAACTCAGATACAAGGCAGTCCTAGTTCAAACGGACAATCAGTTAGCCATGTTCTATGTGAACAAGCAGGGCGGAACAGGCTCTCTGTCGCTATGCAACGAAGCTTTGCGGCTGTGGGCCCTCGCCAGAGAGCATCAGATTCATCTCCTTGCGGTGTATCTTCCAGGCATTCAAATCTCTTGGGCAGACAAACTCAGTCGAGTTCTGCTACCACACGAATGGTCTCTCCATTCAGACCAGCTTGCCCAAATATTTCAGATTTGGGGAACCCCGAACATAGACCTCTTTGCAAATCCGCTGAATGCCAAACTTCCCCGATTCTGTTCCAGAATCCCGGCTCGACATGGTCGGGCAAGGGACGCCTTCCTCCTTCACTTGGGTCAGGACTTCCTATATGCCTTCCCACCCATTCTCCTCATCCCCAAAACACTATTCAAGCTTCAGAGAGACAGAGGTCATATGATTCTCATAGCTCCATGTTGGCCACGACAAACGTGGTACCCTCTTCTTCTACATCTCTCTCAAGTTCCACCTCTGGAGTTGGGATCTGCTCCAGATCTTCTATCCCAAGAGAACGGGATCCTGTGGCATCCCAATACCCAGTCTCTGCATCTCAGGGCCTGGTTGCTGAAAACCTAAAGCTTCAGGATCTCAACCTTTCTCAACAGGTAAAGGATATCCTTTATGCTTTCATGAAACCCTCCACAAGATGCTCATACGCCTTTAAGTGGAAAAGGTTTACCATATGGTGCTCGCAGAAGGGTCTTAACCCTCTTGCGATACCTCTAGAATCGATACTGGAGTATCTCCTTCATTTGTCAAATGCGGGTCTTAAGACAAATTCAGTAAGAGTCCATCTTAGTGCTTTTGCAGCTTCTGACAAGCTTCTAAATGGACAACCTATTTCCTCTCATCTCATCTTCTCATAGCGAGATTTGAGAGGTCTTCTTTTAACAAAGCCTCCTATTAAGCCACCACAGGTGGCATAAGGACTTGAATCTGGTGCTCGGGCAGCTCATGAAACCGCCCTTTGAACCATTAGCCACTACACCTCTGAAATTCCTTTCCTGGAAAGTCATCTTCCTCATTGCAATCACATCAGCACGTCGCATCAGTGAATTGCAAGCGTTAGTGACTGATCCTCCTTACACAAGGTTCCACCATAAGGTAGTTCTTAGGACTCATCCACACTTTATGCCAAAGGTGGTTTCGCCTTTCCATTCCAAGGAACCTTCATACTTTGGACTGTAAAGGAGCTTTAGCCTTTTACTTGCAGAGGACACAGCAACATCAAAAATCTTCTCAACTCTTTGTTGCTTTTGATCCTAGTCATTTGGGACTTCCAGTGTCCAAAAGAACTCTATCTAACTGGATTGCACCATACATATCTTTTGCCTATGAGTAAGAACCTTCCTCTTGAAGGCCATGTCACAGCTCACAATATGAGAGCCATAGCAGCCTCAATGGCTCATCTTCACTTTGTCTCTATCGACGACATCTGTCGAGCAGCTACTTTGGCTCCGGTACATAACAAATCCCAAATGACCTACACATACAATTCTTCATAGCTGATACTGTACATTGAATAACGCTTAAGCCCCACATAATGTGTATTTGTACATAATGTATATAGTTTGCATTGTTCTATACTGTTCTGTATTAACACTAGTTGTTTATTTTATTGTTTGGTCATATGATTTATGTAAAACAAACTCCGATTTGTTAACTGTTTATTGTGAACCGCAACTGAACTATGGAAGATGCGGTATATAAATCATTGTTAAATAAAATAAATAAATAAATAAATACCTTCGCGGCCCACTACTGCTTAGACAAGGACTCCCGCCGGGATGCCTGGTTTGGTCAGGTTGTTCTTCAACACCTTTTTCCAGACTTAGTCAGTTCCTACCTACCATCTCTGGTAGGATGCCAGAGATCCATGGGGGGAAGCATAGCCCTTTCACAAGGGCTGACAACTTCCTGGGGCCATCTCCCTGGCATCTGCAGCTAGGGAGTCCCCATATGTGAAGGCTGCATTCCTTCTTGTTCCTGGAGATAGCGTAGTTACTCACCTGTACCAGGTGATCTCCGGGAACAGCAGGAATTTAGTCTTCACAGTCCACCCACCTCCCCTAGGAGTTGTCTCTCTGTCTCTCTCTCTCTCTCTTTGGTCTCAGTTGTAAACTCTACTGGAGAGGGACAGTTGGGAAGGCAGCACGCAGGCGCTGTGGGATGCTCCCAAAAGCTTTCCTATTGGATGCTGGGGAGCGTTCCCACGCAGGCTCTGTCGGTACCGACGATACCCATATGTGAAGACTAAATTCCTGCTGTTCCCGGAGATCACCTTTACAGGTGAATAACTATGCTTTCTCTGGGGACAGCAGGAATCAGTCCTCATAACCCTCCTCCTTCCCTGTGGAGTAGTTTTCTTTTTTATGCTTGATTTAGTTGTCATACTGAGGTAAAATGGCTCCCTTGGGCGGGAAGGTGACAGTACATATGCAGTGTAACTCCCAAAGGCTTTCTGTGAAAGCTGGGGTGTGGATCCGCGTAGGCTCCATTGGCACCATCACTCATATATGAGGACTGATTCTTGCTGTCCCCGGAGAACAAAACCTGTTACAGGTAAGTAACTACGCTATCTCCAGGAACAAGCAGGAATGAGTCTTCACATATGGGTACGTCGGTACCGACAGAGCCTGCACGGGAACGCTCCCCAGCTTCCCAAAAAGGAAAGCTTTTGGGAGCATTCCACAGCGCCTGCGTGCTGCCTTCCCGCCTTTCCTAACCAACTCTCCTCAGTTCTTCTTTGCCGCGGAGCCAGCAGGTCGAGCCCTGTCACCGCTGAAGAAGTTCTTTATTTTATTTTATTTCTTTGGTCGCGTGTCTGCCTTCCCCGACTCCGGACCGGTACTGCCGGTCTTTTCTTGCTTTCTTTTAAAAACTAAAAAAATAAAAAATATCGATATTTTTTCCTCACTTGGTGTATTTTTCTTCTTAAGGCCTCAGGGCCCACAAGAAAATTTCCCTCATGGAAAAACCAACCTCCAGGTTCAAAAAATGCACTAAGTGTAGCGGTACTCTTTCTGTTACAGATACCCATGAATGGTGTCTTAAATGTTTGGGTCCTGAATGCTCCATTCCGGATTGTCCGTCCTGCTCCCTAATGTCTAAACAGGGGTTACAGAACTGAGCAGCTAAGCTCCATGTGCTGTTTCCCGCTGATGCACCGGCGGTAGCATCGACATCTTCCAGGTCTTCTTCTCCTGAAGGATCTCAGGTAACCAAACATAAACCTAGCAGGTCCTCGAAGGGTAGATCTCCCTTCAAGCATCGAGATGCCTCTGGGCTTGCCCTCAAGGATCCTGCACCAGCTAAACAACCCCGGCGGGAAGCTCCGGCTTCCAAAGCTCCTCCTATGGGGTTACAGGTTGACATCGATGGCACGGCCTCGACCGATCACCTGTTAGATTGCTCTGGGGTACCGGCACTTTCTCCCGGTACTGATATCCAGGCTTTCATGGCGTCGATGGATCAGAATGTTCTGTCCATGCAGCAGGCTATCAAGTCCTTCATTCAAGCTGCGACGCCGATGATACCGCAACGAGCTCCGTTGTCGGTATCGGCTCCGGTACCGGCACCAGCACCGATGCCGGTACCGACTGTATCGACATCGACCAGGATACCGACTGCAGCGGTTCCTTGTCCAGGGTTACTTCTCGGTACCGATCCGGTACCGGGGACGCCCGATGTCGATACCGCTCGATACGCGTATCGAGCGTTAGAAGAGCACCCTGACAGGCGATACTTCGATTCCTCTGATGATTCTGATACATCAGATGAGTCTCCTGAAGTATCCATAGCCCTTCCTGAGGAGCCTTCTTCTCCAAAAAGAATGATGTCTCCTCCAGAGGACTTATCCTTTCAAGACTTCATAAGAGAAGCAGCTAAAGGTCTCTCTATTTCAGTAACCTCTGAATCAGAGCCTAGAGCAAAAAAATTAGATATTTTAGGATACTCTAAGGCTCCTAAAGAGGCAGTCACCTTACCAATTCATGAGATTCTTCATGAACACATGATTGATTTATGGGAGACTTCTCTCACTCTCTCTCCTCATTCTCGCAGGTTGGACACTATGTATCGTGTCCCTCCTTGTCCTGGGTTCCAGAAAACTCAGCTTCCTCACCATTCCATTGTGGTGCAGTCAGCTATGAAAAGGATAAAGAGTACAAAGAGACACTCTTCTACTCCTCCAGGAAGAGAATGCAGGACCTTGGATGCTTTTGGTAGAAAAATCTTCCAGGCCAGTATGCTTATTGCCAGAATCAACTCATATAGTCTTTACATGGGTATGTTTCTGAAAGAAGTTGCACAAAAATTGCACAACTTCCTCCCTTTTCTTCCAGAGGATAAAAGGGATGAATTCAGCCTTTGTTCTGTTCCAGAATTCCGGCTCAGGGTTGTCAGGCCAGGAATGCTTTCCTCCTTCATTGGGGTCAAGACTTCCTGTATGCCTTTCCACCCATTCCCTCGATTCCCAAGACTCTATTCAAACTCCAGAGTGATCAAGGATCTATGATCCTCATAGCTCCACGCTGGCCACGCCAAGTGTGGTACCCTCTACTTCTGCATCTCTCCCAAGCCCCCTCCCTGGACTTGGGAGCTGCTCCAGACCTCCTGTCCCAGGAGGAAGGGACTTTGTGGCACCCGAACCCCAAGTCCCTTCACCTCAGAGCTTGGTTACTGAAGGCCTAGACCTTCAAGGCTGGAATCTTTCTCAGCAAGTGAAGGATATCCTCCATGCTTCCAGGAAACCTTCCTCCAGGCGTTCCTATGCTTTTAAGTGGAAAAGATTTTCCATTTGGTGTGCTGAAAAGGGTCTTGACCCTCTGGCACTACCTTTAACTTCTTTGTTAGACTATCTCCTGCATCTCTCCAATGCAGGACTTAAGACAAATTCAGTAAGAGTCCATTTGAGTGCTATTGCAGCATCCCTTAAGCCCATCAATGGACAACCTATCTCCTCTCATCCTCTTATTTCAAGATTCATGAGAGGCCTAACTTTAACTAAACCTCCCATTAGGCCTCCTCCGGTGGCATGGGACTTAAATTTGGTTCTTGGTCAGCTTATGAAGCCACCTTTTGAACCCTTAGCCACTACCTCCTTGAAATTTCTTTCCTGGAAGGTTATTTTCCTCATTGCAGTCACTTCTGCTCGCCACATCAGTGAACTGCAGGCCTTAGTGGCTAATCCACCTTATACAAGGTTCCATCATGACAAGGTAGTCCTTAGGACAAATCCACACTTTATGCCTAAAGTGGTCTCACCTTTTCATCTTAATCAAGAGGTATATTTACCTGTCTTTTTTCCAGCTCCTCATGCATCCAGTGCAGAGAGGAATCTTCATACTCTGGATTGTAAAAGAGCTCTTGCTTTTTACTTACATAGGACACAGCAACATAGAAAGTCTTCCCAGCTTTTTGTTGCTTTTGATCCTTCTCATTTGGGACTTCCAGTCTCTAAGAACACTGTCCAATTGGATTGCTCAGTGTATTTTTTTCGCCTACCAGAGCAAGAACCTTTCTCTGGAGAGTCATATCACATAATGTGAGGGCCATGGCCACCTCTATGGCTCATCTAAATTCTGTGTCCATCGACCAGATCTGTCGAGCAGCCACCTGGGCCTCTGTTCATACCTTCACAGTCCATTACTGCTTGGACAAGGATTCCCGCCGGGATGCCTTGTTTGGTCAGGCTGTCCTCAGACACCTGTGCCATTCTTAAACAACTCCTGCCGTCCTTCCCTGGATGGATGCCTGAGATCCATAGGAGGACGCAGACCCCTCTCAGGGTCTCATATCCTTGGGGATCTCCCAGGCATCTCAGCTAGGGAGTCCCCATATGTGAAGACTCATTCCTGCTTGTTCCTGGAGATAGCACAGTTACTTACCTGTAACAGGTGATCTCTGGGAACAGCAGGAATAAGTCTTAACAACCCACCCACCTCCCCTAGGAGTTGTATCTCTATTCTATCTTTCCTTTCCTCTCTCTCTCTATTGTCTCAGCTTTAAACTCGAACTGAGGAGAGTTGGTTAGGAAAGGCGGGAAGGCAGCGCGCAGGCGCTGTGGGATGCTCCCAAAAGCTTTCCTTTTTGGGAAGCTGTGGAGCGTTGTCGCACAGGCTCCATCGGTACCGACGTACCCATATGTGAAGACTTATTCCTGCTGTTCCCAGAGATCACCTGTTACAGGTAAGTAACTGTGCTTTACCATGGCCTGTGGTCCTTGAGCTAGCAGACTGACCTATGTCTGATCAGGTCTGTGCACCACAGTTGCCAGGGCTGATTTAGTGACATCGGAGCTAGAGGGCCTGAGAGTGTGCTGATTCTTTGCAACATCCAACTGTGCAGAGGCCACAAAGAGGAAACATTAAGCTTTGTTCTAGAGGTCTCTATTTCATAGAAGCATCCAGATTTTGCTCACGTCTTTCCCTTCAGCTAAAGTAAAGAAAGGTATGCACAATCCTCCCCTGCGGTCATCTTACTTCTCACTAAGTGGCTTTCATGGGAGCTCAGATAAGGGTACAGCCTGATCAGAAAGCTCCCATTTTTCTGGATTTAGTATTGTTTGCTCAAAAGATCTGCTTGCGTTTCAGAGCCTGCTAGCAAAGCCTGAAGCTGAGCCTTGACTTACTTGAACAACAATTAAGGCTTTTAGGCTACTGGCATACTTTTCGTGCCTCCCCGATACTTGACACATGCCACCGCTGGAGTATTGGTGGAGAGGACCCTATCTTCTTTTCTTCACATTACTGTCTTGTTGGCTGATAAGGCTCTCCAGAGGGCCCTTGCTTCTACCTGCATGATCCCTTCGCTTGGTTTCAGATGGTGTACACTATTCTGTTGTCACCTGGTTCTATAAATGGGCTTTCCAACCATCAGCTTCTGCTAACTTTTGGCTGCTGCCACCTAAGTAGGTCAGTATTAATGGTTTTCCAGTCAGTATCAAGGCAGACTCCTGACAAGGTAGCAGTTTGGAAACAGCTGAGTTGTCATAGGTGGTAGCTATGAGATCTTTTGCTGCCAATTTTGCCATGATCAATCTGTCGTCTAGATCTCATTGCACTCAGGTGCTCTCTTTAGGAAGTGGTGCCCTTATGAATAGCATCACCTGCAAGCAATGTTCCCTCTAATTTTCTGTAGGCTGTGTGCGCATAAAATATCAGCTGTGCAGCTTTTGAAGGAAGGTTACATTTTTGTGTGCCACATAACGACACTCGGAGTTATATACTTTTAAAATTTGACTACACGTCAGAATACAGTATGTACACCACATTGATTGCACTAGAAAATATTGTAGAACTTGTGACAACCGTAAATACACAACAACTTTTAAATTTTAAGACGTCTGTGTTGTTTTCTATCAGAATCAGAACCAAAATTTTTGTGCGCTCTGTTGTAAAGTATGTGCGCTAGCTCGGTGAAGTGTGTGCGCGCGCACACGCGCACAGCTTAGAGGGAACAGTGCCTGCAAGAAGGTATGTGGTTCTATGGGCCAGGTTGAACAGCATTGCTTAAAAGCGGGATGGCCACTTCAGAATGTCAATTCTGATGTCTCTGATCCTCCAAGTCAGGTTATGGCCATATGCTTCATTAGGATCCAAGTGCTTGAAGATTCTTCCTGCCTCTCTTCTTCAAGAATCAAAGGCAGAAGCTCTGTACTGGGAAGAAGAATGTATAAAGTGTATGGAGAATGTATGGAGTGGAGGAGTGGCCTAGTGGTTGGGGCAAGGTACTTCAGGCCGGAAGGTCGGGGGTTCAAATCCCACTAGAGGACAGCAACCTTGGGCCAGAAGGACTGGGGTTTCTAGTCCCACAGGTACTCCTTGTGGTCTTGGGCAAGCCACTTAACCCTCCATAGCCCATGTTCCCTGTAAAATAGTTATCTCCAAGTTATAATGCCCTGTTCAATGTAATTTCAGTTTGTTCAATGTAAACCGCACTGATGCAGAATAGCACGGTATATAAGAGAATGTAATAAATAAATAGAGGAGAGTTCTCACATTCTGATATAGTAGGATCATAGAGAACCACCTTCTTCAGCTTCACAAATTAAATGAAATGCCTGCCTCAATTCCACTTTTTCTTCACATTAACAGGGCCAGAAAATTTCTCTCCAGAAGTCCTTTCGATTTTATTACAGACATGTAAGGGATCCATCTCCTTAGTCTTTTCCAGAGACTGGAGAGTTCTGGTGCTAGGGAAGAGGAATCTCTCCCTGTTGGGCCTCAATTTGGCATTTCCATGGGAGAAGTCATAATATGGTCTAGCTGTTTATACCTTAGAGCTGCATAGAATAGTATGAGCACCCAGTTTTTGGAGGGGTGACACTCCCCTGGTGCAAAGCTCCATACATCTTAGATCTTTAATCTGGTTCTTTGGGCTCCAACTCCTTGTTTGACCTCTGAAGCATGCTTCGTTTAAGGTTTGTATCTCTCTGGATTGTGTTCTCAAGCACCGTTGGCCAGGTAAGGCACATTTCCATATCATCCTGCTAGACCAGTCCAGCAGATTGGTAGAGACAGACAGCCAATGAAAAGCCCAGATTTCAATGACATCACTCCTATGCCTCTACAGCCACCATAGGTCTCTTCAGTATTTCTTTGTCTCCAGCAGATGATGGATGGATTTTCTCCTGTCTGAAGAAAATCTGAAGATTAAAAGGAAAAGATTCATTAAACGTTTGTGAACAACCACCTTGAGGTTGAGTGTCTCACTTGAGTGTGATGTGGGAGGCTCCACTAGAACTGCGGTCTTTTCAGTAGCCATAGGAGGAAGGAAAGTTGGTTCAGCTCCATGCACTTATCATAAGAGCCTGTTGAGCAGCCAGAAATTGGAACCTCAACGCCCCCTCCCTCCTCCTCCTCTGCTCGCACTCCCCTGCTCTCCCGAAAATCACAGAAGGCTCTCAGGGATTTGCTGGCAGCCACCTTAAATGCAGTACTGCAAAGCCGGTAAAACAGTTTCAGGAGAGTAGAGCTGAGTCCGGCATGGATTCTTGCCTTGGGGCTCTTAGGGGGTGAGTACTCAAAGCTTTGACTTCGTCCATTGTCTTTGTTGGGGGCTCACAATTCTGCCTCCCTGGGGTGCAATAAGGAGTGGACTGCTGGTGACCGTTAGCACAGTGTGGGGGTTTCCTGCCATTTTCTGCATGCATTAGTGTGTTTACCTATTGTGCGCCTGGTGGTTGTGTGGTCCCAGCTTGTGTTCTGCCCAAGCATCTCCTACATGTGTTTCTTCCCTAACGCCTGTAACATGCGTTGCAATAAAAAGCACAGTTATTGTGCACCTTTGGGCTGCCGCAGCTTGGCACACACTGTTGTGATACTTGTCTTAGCTCTATATGTTTTCTTCCAGGAAATGTTGTTGACCTGTAGCAAGCGAGGTGCCTCATTGCTGGTTTCTGGACTCTGCTCTTCTTACATGGCAGCTTCTGAGTCATCCCCATATGATCTCCCCTCCCAGTAGCCCTGTCCACTTGTTTTGTCTGCTTATGTTTACGTATGGTTTGCCTAGTCTGTTTATTGTCTGTCTTGTTTTGTGACCTCTTTGGTCCATCTTTTCCTTATTTTAATGGATTTCTTTTCTGTTTTTAATGCTTTTATTTGTATTATTTTATTGTAAACCACCCTCACGTTTCGACAAGGGCGGTATATTAAATGTAAATAAAGATAAAGATCCCTCGAGGGCCTTCTCTCCCTTTCTCAGCCGGGGTATGCAGTTAGTCTGGTTTTGCCTGCCTCAGGGCAGGGGGTGCAGATGGCTCTATGGATAAGGATATTCAGCCGGCCGGAGGTTCTGGCGGCTGTGCTGTTTAGCCACTTCCCGTCATCTAGGGGGTCTGCAGTGGCTGTGTTTCCTGGTGTTGGGGGGTCATTTCCGAGAGGAGAGCTTCCAGATGCCGGATTGTCCTCCCCAGAATTTGTTTCTTTTTTGCAGTAGGCATGGTCCTTCTGGCATGGAAATTTGGACTTTTCAGCCTCTAGCACAGTCTTATGTGGGGCAGGCTGAGAGTGGTAGCCCTGTTCGAGTGCCTTTGGTTAAGCATCACAATGAGAGGCACCCCCCCCCCCCCGGAGATGGGGAACAGCTGGGAACTGTTCGAGATTTTGACTGTGACTTTGATTCAGATGGCTCAGTACTGGGCTCTGACATGGATGAAGTACTTTCACCTTCAAAAGATTATGAAGACACTGGAGTGATCCACCTATTCTGGAAGGAGGAGCTGGTGGCATTGATTGCCAGGGTCTCATCTGCCTTGAACTTGACAGATGCTTCTGGCATGGAGCCAGAGCCAAAGGTACACCCGCTCCTTCAAGGGATGCAGAAATTCACTACTGCCTTCCTGTTCCGTGATCAAGGGTATGATCTGGTCGGAGTGGGACTCTCCCGACTACCCGCCTAAGGGATTTAAGGGTGTGTAAGAAGATCTACGCTCTCCTGGAGAAGGAATGCGTTGAGTGGTTTAGTATTTCCAAGGTGGATGCACAGGTCACGATGGTTACCAGATGGACCACCATTCCTGTGGAAGATAGATCAGTCTTAAAGGATTTTCTGGACTGTAAGGTGGGTTTGTTTTTGAAGAGCCAGTTTGCCATGGCAGCTGCTGTTCTGCAGCTGGCAGTATGTGCCAGCCTGATGTTTTGAGTCCTGCTGCAGTGGATCCAGTCTCTTCCGCTGGATGATGATGATACTCTTTTGGAGTTGGCTACAGCCCTTCTGTCTGCTGCCATGTATGACCTGGTATGTTTGGTGGCCAGGGATGGTGCCCTGATGATAGTGTCACGGCATTGGATTTCACTTCAGCAATTGAACTGCAGACACATCTTCCAAAGCCCGGTTGACTCGATTGATTTTTAAGGGGAGGCTTCGTTTTGGAGCCAATTTGAAGAAGCTGGTGAAGGACCTGGGCAAGATGAAATCTTACCACCTTCTGGAAGACATGTTCTGGGGGCCTGTGAAGTGGGCTGGTGCACCTTTCTCATTAGCCTCCACCCGTCGTCCACCCGTCGACCAAGGGTGTGCTGACTGGATCCCTGGAGGTCTCGAAACTTTTGTCATTACTGATTGGAAAGCCCTTCCTCTCTTTCTTCTTCCTGGCTTCGGGCTCGTTTTCAGTCCTTTCGTGGAGTTCATGGGCCCAGGGACTCTGTCCCTTCCAGGGGAGAACCCTCCCGGGCTGCACAACAAAGGTTTGGGGGCCTATTCCTTGGTTCCTCCAGTTGGAGGCAGGCTTCACCTTTTCTTTTAGGAATGGGCCCAAGTTACCAAGGATCGCTGGGTGCTAGACATTATTCAGTTCGGCTATGTCCTGGAATGCAAAGAGCCGGATGCCTTCATTTCCCGTTGTGGATCTGCAATCAGAAGTGCCACTGTGTGGACCACCTTGGACAAATTACTATGTCTAAAGGCGGTGGTGCTTGTCCTCCCCCACGAGCAGGGCAAGGACAGATACTTCATCTATTTTGTAGTGCCAAAAAAGAATGGTTCCTTCTGGCCCATTCTAGACCTCAAGGGGGTCATTAAGCACTTGGGCATCCCGTGCTTCCATATGAAAAGCTTGCGCTCCATGATTCAAGCAGTGTGCCGAGGGGTGTTCTTGGCTTCTTTGGATTTGGCTGAGGTGTATTTTCATATCCCGATCCTGGCCGATCAGCAACAGTATCTGTGTTTTGCCATGTTTGGCTCTTACTATCAGTTCGCCGCCTTCCCCTTGGGGCTATCCACCACCCTGAGGGCGTTCTTCAAGGTTATGGTGTTGGCACTGCAGCACCGAGAGATCTGCGTCCATCCATATCTAGATGATTGGCTCATCCAGGCCATTCCCTTTCTGAAGTGTCCGTGGTGTCCCAAGTAGTGGTCTTTTTAGAAGGCCTTGGCTGGGTCATCAATCAGGGAAAGAACCAGCTGTTGACTTCCCAGTCCCTGGAGAGTCTGGGCGCACCTTTTGACACTCGAGTGGGCAGAGTTTTCCTGCCAGAGGAAAATGTCTAAAGACTGTTGGATTGCCTGGAGCTGTTCTGTGTACAGCAGGCTCTGAGAATCTGGGATTATCTTCAGCTCCATGATGGATGGCAACGACCATAGGGATGGTGTCATTGGTGAGTGTTCATATACGACTGCTCCAACGGTCATTGCTGACCCTGTGGTTAAGAGTTCTCAGGAGTTCGAATGTTCCTGATAATGGTGAAGGGCAGCAGCAGAGGTGAAAGCAGCCCTGCCATCTGAGAAAGGGCATGCCACTGGACGATTTCTCCTGGATCCTTCTGATCACTGATGCCAATCTCTTGGGCTGGGGAGGCCATTGCCATGACTGGACAGCCCAGGGCCATTGGATCCGCAGGGAAGCATTGTGGTCCATCAGCTACCTTGAGATGCTAGGCATTGAGGTTGTCTCTTCTGTGTTTCCAGCCCTGTTCGAGGGCTGGGTGGTTAGTGTTTTTGGACAACGCCACGGCAGTGGCTTATGTCAATCGGCAAGGCGGCATGAAGAGTACTGAGATGGGTGTCCTGTTTGGGTGGAGAAGAACTTGCTAGCCTTGTCATCTCAGCACATTGCTGAGGTGGACAGTGTGGAAGTGGACTACCTCAGCCAGCACTTCCTGGATCCTGAAGAGTGGGAGTTGAGTCAGGAGGCATTTCAGTTGATTCTGCATCGGTCGGGTCCCTCCACAATGGATGTGATGGTGGCCAGCTTCATTGCCAAAGTTTGTCGCTTCTTCACTCGCCGCACAGTAACAGGGTCCGAGGGCATTGATGCCCTGGTGAAGTTAGCACCTGTTGTATGTGCTTCCTCCGTGGCCTTGGTGGGGCGTGTGATTCAGCATATAAAGCGCCACCTGGGCAGGATTTTTCTTGGTGGCGCCGGATTGGCCAACGAGAGACTTGATGTGACTCCTGCAGGCACTTCCTCTTTTGTTGCCTCTATCTTGGGGCCTATTGTGGCAGGGACTGACCATCCTGGAGGACCCGAGTCCCTTCTCACTTATGAATTGGCTCTTACAAGGAAATGGCTAGCTCATAAGGGCTGTTCTCTGGCTGTGGTCTCCACTCTGCTTGGAGCCCGGAAGAGGTCTACCAAGCTAGCATATATCTGGGTCTGGTGCCTCCTAAGCGATGGTTCAGCACTTGGTAGTTGGCTCCTGAGGCTGCAAAGGGTACCATCTTTGGCATTTCTACAGGATGGTCTGGAGAAGGGTCTTTCCCTTAGCTTCCTGAAAGTTCAGGTGGCAATTTTGGCCTGTTTCCCTGGTCCAGTAGTTAGAAAGTCTGTAGCCTTGCACCCAGATGTCTTATACTTTCTCCAGGGAGTTCGGCATCTCCATTCTCTCCTCCGGTCTGTGGTCCTTTCCTGGGATCTGTGTCTGGTGTTGAGGGTCCTGATATCAGCGCCTTTTGAGCCGTTGAAGTGTGCTACTTTTAAGGATATGACGTTCAAGACGGTCGTCTTGGTTGCAGTTTGTTCTGCAAGACGGCTTTCCGTGCTGCAGGCTCTGTCTTGCTGAAATCCTTATCTGTCCTTTTTAAAGGAGGCTGTCTCTATTCGGCCGGTGCCTTCCTTCTTACCTAAGTTGATTTCTTCCTTTTATGTGAACCAAATGGTCTACCTGCCCTCCTCAAAAGAGCAGGGGAAGGATCTCTTTGTCTTGTGGATGTCTGGGGGTATTTCTCTGATATTTTGAGGTTACGAATTCTTTCATAAGTCCCATCATCTTTCTGTGCTGTTTGCTGGCCCGTGCAAGGGTGACACGGCAGCTAAGGTGACTTTGGGGCTCTGGATTAAAGAGGCCATTGCTTCGGCATATCTGTTGCAAAATGGGCTGGTTCCAGAGCGTTTGTGTGCCCATTCTGCCTGAGGACAGGCATCCTCTTGGGCGAAGCAGAGCTTGGCAGCTCCTGCAGACATTTGTGAGGCGAAAACTTGGGTATCACTTTCCACTTTTGTCAAGCATTACCGCTTGGATCTCCACGCAAGGGCAGACATGGCCTATGGCTCAAGGGTTTTGTGACCTGCTGTCATCCCGCCCAGTGGCGTCATAGCTTTGTTACATTCCACTTGTGTGGACTTGTCTAGGAGGACGATAAGGAAGGTGACATTTTACTTACCATTTAATGTCCTTTCCTTGAGACCTGCTAGACCAGTCCAGGGCACAGAACGGTTTGCTCTGTTCTGCTGCTGCGGTACCCTTGGGACCACTGTGTTTTTTATAATTGGCTCTGCAGATTCATCTTCTGCTAACAGCCTCCTGTTTATACTTTCCTGTACATAGTTCTCTACTGTTAATTACTCCTTGTTGCCCATATACTTTAAGACGTATACCGAAGAGACCTCTGGTGACTGAAGCAAATAGAGGCATAGGAGTGATGTCATTGAAACCCGGGCTTTTCATTGGTTCTTTGTCTCCACCAATCTGCTGGTAGGGAAACGCAACCCACTTGTCTGGACTCAAGGAAGGGACTTTAACTGGTAAATAAAATGTCACGTTTGGTACTGAAGGTCCTTTTTGGGCTTTCTTTGCCTCATTAAAGTGAGTTTATCTGTTTTGATATATCTATTCCGATATACTCTTCATTAATATTTATTTTATTTATTTAGCTAGGCTTTTCTCCAAGTCAAAGCAGTGTACATTCATATATATATATATATATATATATATATATATCCCTTGCAATGTTCCCTCTAATTTTCTGTAGGCTGTGTGCGCATAAAATATCAGCTGTGCAGCTTTTGAAGGAAGGTTAAATTTTTGTGCGCCACATAACGACACTCAGAGTTATATACTTTAAAATTTGACTACACTTCAAAATACAGTATGTACACCACATTGATTTTAATCAAATTAAATGAAAATAGATGATTACTAAATGAAGCGGAAAATTTCTAGTAATTACAATCATAACTTTTAAATTTTAAGACGTCTGTGTTTTCTATCAGAATCAGAACTGTAATTTTTGTGCGCTGTTTTGTAAAGTATGTACGCTCGCTTGGTGAGGTGTGTGCGCGCACGCACACACGCCCAGCTTAGAGGGAACAGTGATCCCTTGTCCCAGAAGTGCTCACAGTCTGTTTTTTTATTTTTGTACCTGAGGCAAAGGAGTGGCTTGCCCAAGGTCACAAGGAGCACTTGTTGGACTAGAAACCCCAGTCCCTCTGGCCCAAGGTTGCTGTCTTCTAGAGGGATTTGAACCCCTGGCTCTCCGGCCTGAGATAACTGGCCCAAGCCACTAGGCCACTCCTCTCACATGTTGAACTGATGTGTCTGCCTTTCTTCATAGGCTGGTCTATGGGTAGGATCATGGATTCTATTTCATGGGTGGGATGTTCACAGAGTGTTTTTTTCATTTTCTTGATAAGAGTAAAGAGGTCTTCAAGTCTGGTAGACTATTGGTTCATGTCAGAGGTCTATAGGAAGAAGAGGCTGCTTTCAATTCAATCTTGCCAGGTTGGTGCAAGCAGGCAACTTTGAGCCTATTATTCTAGAGATTTGACAGCTACTTGGACAGATGTTTGGACAGTTTCACCCATAGAGATTTATGGGGTTGTTTTCGGGGCAGTATTGACAAATGGGTTTGTTTTATGTATAGTATAAAAGTGGTAGTCCCAGAAAACCAAACAAATAGACAGATAAATTTAATATATACATAAAAAGTATAAACAAATACCATACACATCAATAAAAGTCAGCCCAATATGTTTCAGCAAAAAGCCTGCTTCAGGGGCATCCAATAACAATACATACAAGTAGATTAAAAAGTCTTTGATAAAAAGCTTTCTGTGGGCAGTAGTGTCCAGTGGTACAGTCTACAAAATAAAAGATAAAAACAAACTGAGAATATAGTAATAATAAATAAATACATATATATATAATCTTCATCCATATCTAAAAAATGTATATACATATATAAACATACATACATATCTAAAGAATAAATCAATTAGATATATACATATTGACATTATAACTAAATACATATGCAAAGGAGTTAAAAATACCAATAAAAAGGGTGCAAATGCCACACGGGAATATCCCCTAATTCATAAGCACAGGGCTATGGGTAGACCTAAAAGAAAAAATATATGTTTCTTATTAACCTTCATAACGTTTTCTTAGTCTCCCTGAAACTACTTAGCCTCCATGAAAACATATCAATGAAAAACAAAATGTCAAAATGGTAGTTACTCCAAATGAAACTACAGACTTCACAGGAATAATCCAAAAGCAGGGTATCAGCTCACATTTCACAGCCAAATCACTATAAAAACATCAGATAGAACAAAGCAGGAGAAAAGAACAAAGAAGCCCACAGTGGCTTAAACCCCAGACTATGCCTCACAACTACCTCAAAACAAGGAAACCTCTAAAAACAAGAAACTATCCTTTTCTCAAAGTCAAAAATAGTGATACCTTCAAAAATACTTAACAAACTTAAAAAGTGGTAGCTTTAAACACAAAGCCATCTTCTGAGGCTGCAAGAATGCTTTTGCACATCTCTCTCTCAAAAACAGTGCAGTGTGCACCTTTGTTTCAATGCTGACTCCTGGTAACCCAGCCGCTCCTGGGTTATCTCCAGGAACAAGCAGGAATAAGTCCTCACATATGGGTACATCGGTACCGACGGAGCCTGCGCGGGAAAGCTTCCCAGAAAGAAAGCTTTTGGGGCCTCCCACAGCGCATGCGCGCTGCCTTCCCGCCTTCCTGACCAACTCTCCTCAGTTCTTCTTTTTCCGCGGAGCCAGCAGGTCGTGTTCCTGTCACCGCTGAAGAATTTCTTATTTTAACTTGTTTCTTTGGCCGCGTGTCTGCCTTCCCCGACTCCGGACCGGTACCGCCGGTCTTTTTTCTTTCTTTACTTTTAAAAAAAAAACAAAAAAAAAAAAAACTTTTCCCCACTTGGTGTATTTTTCCCCTTAGGCCTTCAGGCCTTGTCTAAATTCTCCTCATGGAGAAACCAGCTACTGGTTTTAAAAAATGCACCAAGTGCAGCGGTACTATTTCAATTACAGACACCCATGAATGGTGTCTTAAATGTTTGGGGCCTGACCACTCCATTCCGGACTGCCCATCCTGTTCTCTGATGTCCAAACGTGGCTTACAGAACCGGGCAGCCAAGTTTCATATGCTGTTTTCTGATACTCCAGCATCAACATCATCCAGGTCTTCCTCTCCTGATGGATCTCAGGTAACCAAACATTCCTCCGGCAGGTCTTCAAAGGGCAAATCTCCCTCTAAGTACCGAGAGGCCTCTGGGCTTGACCCTGAAGACTCTGTCCCAGCCAAACAACCCCGGCGGGAAGCTCCGGCTTCCAAAGCTCCTCCTATGGGGTTACAGGTTGACATCGATGGCACGGCCTCGACCGATCACCTGTTGGACTGCTCTGGGGTACCGGCACAAATTCCCGGTACCGACATCCAGACAGTCGTGGCTTCCATGGACCATACGGTTCAGACCATGCAGCAGGCCATCATGACTTTTATTAAGGCTGCAATGCCTACGGTACCGCAACCAGCAGTACCGACTCCGGTACCGGTACCACAACCGATACCGGTACCCATGGCATCCTCATCGACCAGGATACCGGTTCCCGGTTCTGGAGTTTTTCCCGATACCGATCCGGTTCCAGGTACGCCCGATGTCGATACCGGTCGATACGCATATCGATCCCTGGAAGCTAACAGACGATACTTCGAGTCTTCTGATGATTCAGACGCCTCAGAGGACTCTGTTGAAGCATCTCTTACTCTTCCTGAGGAGCCCTCTTCTCCAAAGAGGAGAATGTCTCCTCCAGAGGATTTGTCCTTTCAAGACTTCATTCTAGAAGTAGCTAAAGGACTCTCTATTTCAATAACCACTGAAAAAGAACCCAGAGCAAAAAAATTGGATATTTTGGGATACTCTAAGGTTCCTAAGGAGGCAGTCACCTTGCCCATACATGAAATTCTGCATGAACACATGATGGACTTATGGGAGACTCCTCTCACCCTCTCTCCACATTCTCGTCGTTTGGACACCATGTATCGTGTCCCCCCTTCTCCTGGATTTCAAAAGACTCAGCTCCCTCACCATTCTATTGTGGTGCAGTCAGCTATGAAAAGGATAAAGAGTACCAAAAGACACACTTCTACTCCTCCAGGATGAGAATGTAGGACTTTGGATGCTTTTGGCAGAAAAATCTTCCAGGCTAGTATGCTGATTGCCAGAATCAATTCATACAGTCTCTACATGGGCATGTTTCTGAAGGAGCTTACACTACAGTGGCGCAATTTCCTCCCCTTTATCCCAGAGGATAAAAAGGATGACTTCCTCCTTTTGCTGAGACATACCCAAGATGTTTCAAAGTTTTCCAACAGGGCAGCCTTTGACTCCTTTGAAGGTGCTAGCAGAGCCTCAGGCATTGCTATAGCTGCTCGCAGAATTGCCTGGCTCCAGGCTTCTGACTTGGAACCCTGGGTCCAGGATGGCTTGGGGAATTTGCCCTGTACTGGTGAAAACCTGTTTGGGAAAGAGTGGCAAATCAAAGCCACTCAAATGGACGCAGAGAATGCTGCTTTGGATAGACTTTCCAAGTCTACCTCTACTCCTGCTAAGAAAAAGTCCTTTAAAAAGCCTTTCTTCAAGAAGGCCAGATTTTCTGCAAATACTGGCCAACAATCTTCTGCAGCCCGTTTTGCTCCTAAGCGTCAGCAATCTAAACAGGCCAGGGCAAAATCTGCAGGGCCTTCTACAGTCCAGCAGTTCCAACCTCCTCAGGGTTTTTGACTTAATTCTAGCGAACTTACCCTTTCTGGCTCTGAAACAACCAGAGCCTCTCACCATCCCAGGAAGGTTAACTCATTTTGCTCCCAGATGGGAGCAAATAACATCAGAGCAATGGACCCTCTCTATCATCAGGGAGGGCTACAAACTGCATTTTTCCAGCCTTCCTCCCCATACCATGGTGAGTCCTCACAATTCTCCCACATCTCTCCTACACCTTTTGAGTCAGGAGATCACCACCCTTCTCGCCCAAAGGGCAATAGAAGAAGTTCCTCTAATTCAACAAGGGTCAGGGTTTTACTCCCCCTATTTTCTCATTCCAAAGAAGACAGGGGGATACAGACCCATTCTAGATCTCAGAGAATTAAACAAATTCCTCTACAAAGAGAAATTCAAAATGCTTTCTCTAGGAACTCTTCTTCCATACCTGCAGAGTCAAGATTGGCTTTGTTCTCTAGATCTCAAAGATGCGTACACACATATACTCATCCATCCCTTCCACAGAAGATTCCTACGGTTTCTGTTCCAGGGAAGACATTACCAATACAGAGTACTTCCCTTCGGTCTGGCCTCTGCTCCCAGAGTGTTCACCAAATGCATGGCAATAATAGCTGCATTCCTATGTACTCTGGGAATATTTGTCTTCCCCTACCTGGACGACTGGCTCATCCGAGCTCCATCTCAGTCCGCAGCCCAGACATCCCTGGACCGCGCCAGGCAAATTCTACAGTACCTGGGACTTGTGATCAACCTCCCAAAGTCTCAGCTCACCCCTACTCAGTCCCTGGAATTCATAGGGGCCTGGTTAGATACCACCACTGCAAGGGCCTACCTTCCTCAGGCCCGTTGTCAGCGTCTAGTGCACCTTGCCTCCCAGGTTCAGTCCAGAAGCCACCTGTCAGCCAGGGAGATGCTACAGCTACTAGGCCACATGGCCTCCACAGTACATGTGGTGCCCTATGCTCGCCTACACATGAGAGCAGCTCAATGGACCTTGTCCACCCAGTGGACTCAGGCATCAGGAGCTCTCTCAGACCA